>CAWUFW010003494.1:601809-1203618 GCA_963921515.1 Calotriton arnoldi
AAATGCCAAGTCGAAGTGGCAGTAAACTGCATACACAGGCCCTGCAATGGCAGGCCTGAGACAGGTTTGCAAGGCTATGTGTGTGGGGGGGGGGGCATAATCAGTGCTGCAGGCCCACTCTTTGCATTTAATTTACAGGTCCTGGATATATGGTATACCACTTTACAAGGGACTTACAAATATATTAAATATGCCAATTGTGTATACACCAATGTTACCATGTTTACGGGAGAAGCACATGCACTTCAGCACTGGTCAGCCGTGGTAAAGTGCTCAGAGTCCCAAGGCCAACAAAAAGATACAGGAAAAAGAGGAGGCAAGCAGGCAAAACGTTTGGGGGAAGATCACCCTAAGGATGAGAGGTCTAACACCCACGGTGAGGTGGTACATGGAGGATGTGTGGATTAACAACAAAGCTGCCGACTTGGGCTGTACTGCTGGCTCCAGCACTTCTCTGTATGTACATCGTGTGATTCTGAGCAAATCACAATCGAACTGGGCATAAAAGTGTAAACATGTCAAAAATGCAATTGTAAAGATATGAAATATGTTATTGTGAAAGGAAATTTGCAAATCCCCGATAGACGTGTTGCCTGCCCTTCGTTGCTATCAACTAAGTTGATGCAGTGTAAATGCCAGTACGTACTAGCGGCCAGACGAAAGTACCTTCACAGTTTACTACCAGTTATGAAGGTCTTTCATTAACATTCACTTCCGGGGTGAATTGAACTCGTGCCACTAGCGTCCTCTGTGAATATGATATGACCTTGTCCGCGCTCCACCTCGGCCTTCGCTGTGATTGCTGCAGTACTTCATCTCATTAATTGTTTTGTTACATGTTATCCTTGGCAGTGATCGCTACCGCGGTTCATGGTCGGGGGTTTTCATTCACTCTCAATTATTTCAATGGCTTTATAATGACTGCGAGCAGATGCTTTGTTTCCAGTGCTGCCCTATGCACAGAAGCTGGAATACGTTCAGTTTGTTAGGTAGTTGTTATCATTGCCCCTGTCCTGTGTTTAAGTGCTCCCAGCTTCAGCTGGTAAGGCATCTCTCACGCAACATGTGATTTGCCCAGGATCACACAATGTAAAACTGGGAAAGTGAGTCCTATCCACTAGCGAGTGGAGTATCTGACCTGAAAAGCAGGTGGTTTTAGCGGTCTGGTTTTGCGGGGACAGAATTTCAACTGTTAATGTTAGCTGGGATTATTGTCCCAGTTGGATTGGCAGTCACATATTACAGTGCATCCCTCACTGAAGTATGCTTTGAACCTGTAGTTGACATACCCTGACCTAGCACAGGGCTGTCCTGGGGAAGGTGCCATGCAGGCAGGGGGCGCAAACGTCCCCTTCTGTATTGCAGACACCCCCTACTCCAGCGCTCATTAGATACATGAGTGGGCGAGTACGGTTTTACATTGCCACCCCTCACCTAGTGGTAGAAATATAAATCTAATCATTGGCAATAATGAGCCCTTCAAGGCTGGCACAAGTCAATAATGCTGACATGGGTCCCATCAGTATAGGGCAGGGTCCTGCTGATAGCAGTAGGCCCCAATCCTGTGAGCCAATGCATAACAGACTCAGCCAATGCATAACAGGCTCAGCCAATAACAGGCTCAGCCGATGCCTAACAGGCTCAGCCAATGGATAACAGGCTCAGTCAATGCAAAACAGGCTCAGCCAATGGTTAACAGGCTTAGCCAATGCATTTCAGGCTCAGCCAATGCATAACAGACCAATGCATAACAGGCTCAGGGAGAGAACCAGGCGCTTTTCAGGGAAGTGACTACGTGGCATGTAATCATTAGCCTAGAAACGCAGAACTTTCATGGGATTGACAGGCATTTGTAATGACATCCACACTTTAGCTTTAGTGCGAAAAAAGTGGCTTAAAGCACAGATCGTGTGTAAATAAACCAAAAATGCACCTTTTAATTTAAGAGAAAAAAATAGATGGCTGTGAAGTGCACAAAATGCGTGTGAAAGTACCTCAAGCAACTATATGTTTTAGTAAGGGCTAGAGTAGAGATTTCCCCACAAGGAAAAATATTTTCAAAGTGGTAGAAGAAAAGAAAAAGCAAAATGAGCAAATGCAAATTTCGCTATACTTTTGCTTGTAAATTATGTGTCATGCATATAATCTGCTGGATTAAGCATAGGCCAGGAAATCTACCACTCATGTAGATTACCATTCCAACACACATTGGTCAATTTTTGCGAATCTCCTGCAATGTGTACATAATACATAGGTCTAAGTCCACAAAGCATAGATTTATGTATCTTCTGTGAAACGGTCACCAAGTCTGAAACTGTTTTTGTGCCATTATTTCACCATAAAATGGGTACTTGATGCATAAGATTATTTTTTTCCTTCTGATTATACCAGGGAAAACAAATATATTAATGCAAACCAGCACAGTGTCGGAAAGATTCAGTTTCTACAACAAACCAAGGAAAAAAGGAATCTATCTACCCGGAAGTGGCTCTACACCCAAAGGTGCGATATACCTACACCCAAAGGTGTGATATGCCTACACCCAAAGGTATGATATGCAATTTATTTATTTTATTTACAAAGTTTTGTATAGCGCGAACATGACCCAGGTGGGTATCAGAGCGCTTCACAGTCGGGGTAGGTAGGATACACAAGTGGGACAAGCGCAATCGTTACAATTAGGTTCAAAGCGAGAGCATGATATTGGCGTGATTCAGAGCATTTAAAAACGAGTCCGGACGGATCCAATAATGGAGAAGAACAGGCAATGTACACAGTACCAGTAAGATCATAGCCTGCCAACTCTATTAATCACCAGATTACACACATGTAAAAGACAACGATCAGGTAATGGGAGAAAAACATTCCATAAATACCATACAAAGATGTGCAATGGTCTGCTAACACTATTAATCCCAGGAGTACAACTGTGTCATAGACAGTCATAGCATCAGAGAGGAGGGCGGTATTGAAGCAGCTGAGCCAAGGACTTTAGGGCAGGAACTCCAGCATTAGGATTTTTTTCACTTCTTTATTGAAGGAAGCTGTGGATGGGATTCGACAGACTTCGGGTGGAAGGGAGTTCCAAATCTTCTGGCCATGCCAGAAAATGCTCTGTTACTCGTTCTCTTTTTGTGGAAGACTTGTGGTTTCAGGAGCAGTGAGTTTGCCCTTCGAGACGGACGGCCACCCCCTGATAATTCTAATTTGTGAGCCAGATAGATGGGGTCTTAAAGTGCAGTGCTTTGTGAGTCAAGCAAGCGATCTTTAGTTGTATTCTAGCTTCGTAAGGTAGCCAGTTTAGGGATTTTAAGGCTGGGGATATGTGATCATTTCTTTTTGTACCAGTAATCAAACTGTCTGCAGCATTAATGGAAGCCTTAAGTGGAGCGAGGTTTTGTTTGGGGAGACCACAGAGCGTGGAACTACCGTAGTCCATCCTTGGCAATACTAGAGCTTGAACCGCCCATTTGAAGTCTTCCTGTGGAAGGAATTGTTTAAGATTCCTTAGTAGCCTCATCTGGTGTTTAGCACCCTTGGTTGCATTGCTGATATGATTCTGCATGTTCAGGTGCATGTCTAGAGTGATTCCTAGAGATTTATCAGACTCGATAATGTGGGGGAGCAGTTGAAGGCTGAAAGATGATGCATTCAGAGATCAATCTTGGGGGCGTGGTTAGGGGCAGCAATGAGAAGGAATTCTGTTTTGGAGGTGTTGACATGAGGTAGTTTTCAGTGAGCCAGTTCTGAGTGTTCATCAGGATGGAGTTGAGTGAAATGAAGTCTTCCGGGGAGGAGACTTTCAAATAAAGTTGGGTGTCATCCAAATACATATGAAAAAGAATGTTCGCTGAGTTCAAGGCTTTAGCTAATGGTTCCAAGAATAAATTGAAGAGTATGGGTGAAAGGGCGGACCCTTGTGAAAACCTCCATAGAGACTGTAGACAGCTGAGATAGGGATTGATTCACTTTGACTCTTCGAGCCTCCAACGCTGCTGGGAGGAGTCACGCTGTGTTTTGCTTGGCGCGTTAGCACAGGATAACTTCGGAAGAGGCGTCCCGCAGTGCAGGGTGCGCGTGGGGGGTGCCTGGGCTCGGCCCGGGAAAAGACCGGGCCAAGGCGGGCCCGGAAGAGGCTGGGCTGGGCCACCCACCTTATCTTTAGTGCCCGGACGGAGGAGCCCTTGGGACTTGGTGAGCAAATGTGTCCTCGGCATTTCTGGGGGTCTGTTTGTGACTTTGTGCTCGTGATTTTGCGGCCTTTTAGTTTGTTTGTTTCCTCACAAGAAGTGTTCTTCCCATTCACCCTTTTACATTTTGCCAGTCTGATCTGTGGACTGTGGACTTCCCTATCATGGGGAAAAGAAAGGCGGAAACCGCTCTAGGGGGTGCCAAAAAGTCCAGGCCTAGAGCCAGCTCAACGATACTGACCTTTTTGAATCAGGCGATGGGGGCCCTAACGGATGAGATCTCCAGTGCAGAAATAGAACTGGAAGATAATTGTCTGACCACCACACAAGACCCAGTTGCCCAGACAGGGGGAGAGGCTGGTCCTACTCTGACTCAGACTAATGCTGGAGTTTCACCTACACCCCTTCTCTCCCCTCATGTCCCTTCAGTTAGCCGCCCTAGCATTCAGGTCTCTCAGCCTGAGTCGAGGGACATCACATTGAAATGCTCTGATAAACCTGGTAGATCTGGTAAAATGGGCGCTCGACGCAAAACTGTTACCCCGGGGCAGCCTTCTTCTGTTAAAACCATGAGGAAGGCCACACCCGGCCCCAGGAAGGCTTCACCTGTGTCTGCGCTTGACAATCATACAGCATGTAGTCAGATTACAATAGAGGATTCTTTAGTTGCGTTTTTTTAAAGTCTGGAAACCAGGATTGTCACAGCTCTTAATGCCTTTGATGCTCGGATAACCGCTCTTGAGCAAATAGTGGCGTCTTTAAATGGGACAGTGAACAACCTCCAAATAAGCATTGGCAGCTGGCTCAACGACCTCCATATCCCTACGTCTTCTATTGGTAGTAGAGCTCTTCCTAATGACCTTATGGATATTGCAAGGGCAGGAGCGCCCTCTCAGGATCAGGCTCCATCTACTGCCTCTTCACAACTATCTCCAAGGGTCAGAGCTGAACTTCAAACTGTACCACCCTGCATAGCCAATCCTGGACAGCGAGCCTCTGTCAACGCCCAGTCTACCATCCAGGGTAGTCGCTCTAACTCAATTTTGGTTGCCCCTGTACATCTCCAACTGTTTCTCCTATACACCGCCCCTCCAGGATTACTATCCAATTGCCACCGGCAGCCACCCCCTATATTGTTGTTTTGGCAAATGTGCCTCCTTTGGAGTGGGACATGAGGAAAATTACGTCCAACTTAAGAACAAAGTAGTTCATTGGTTGCCAACAGAGTGAACGCTCGCCAGCCACCCACTCAGACATTGGCTGAAGAAATCATAATGGTCAGGAGGGTGGGTTGGCTGGGTCGAACTCATAAATCTTTTGTGGGTGATAGTATTATAGGGAACTTTAATAATCCTGCACGATCCGGCCTTACCCTCCATGCTCTGGGGAATAAAGGCGCTCCAACGGATCCAATATCCGTTCTTCCCTTGGGTTTTTTTATCCGCCCATGAATCCTGACGCCCTGGTCAGGAAAGATTGGCATTCGATCCAGTTAAAGCTGTGCCGTGAGCCAACTAACGCCTGGGCCCCCATTGTCGCTCCCATCCTACAACTAACCAACCGTTTTTTTCCTTTGAGTGAGCTGGAAGACCCCGACTGACTGGACCATCCGCTCCCAACTGCCACTCAGATTCTAGCCACTCTGAACCAGGAACATATTACTTGGAAACCAAACACCATTGCAGTCCTTAGTTGGCACATCGCCGGGGCACAAAGTAAACTCACAGCTGTAGGGTGGCTGTGTATGATAAAGAGTTATGACATAATTTGTCTACAGGAAACGTGGGATACTGTGGGTTCTTTACATCTGAACGGTTTCTCCTCGTACTTCGTCCCAGCAACCCGCTCCTCTAGTGGACGGGCTAAGGGTGGTCTAATAACCTTAGTAAGACTGGAGTACAAGTGCACAGTAGAGGTTTTAAAGTCCTCCTCCATGACCTCCCAGGGTACCCTTTTAACACTCCCCAACAAGCGTAGATTGCTTCTGATTATTTTTTACAACGCTGTCGCATCCAAAGAGGAGTCAGAGTCAATCGGCAGCTTTAAAGCACTTATCAATGACTTTTACTCATCGGAACCACCTTTCACTTTAATCATGATCGCCGGGGACTTTAATTTGCACCCCTGTCAATCATGTACAATGATCAGGGATTCCGACCTTGAAGGCTCACCTGAATCGTTGGTGCATTTTAAACATTCCCGCCTAGGCAACGCCGCGAACAGCCTTGTTTCCAAGTTTAACTTAAGAAACCAAATGGATAGCACTCAGGATTCCCAATACGAGAGAAAGCCTACATTTAAGGGGATGGGACATTTTACTGTTATTGATTATATTTTTGTTTCTAGTTGTATTTTCCCTGTACTTTTAGATTTTAAGGTTTTAAGTTAAAACCTAAGTGATCAGAACCCAGTAACAGCTTTATTTCTCTGGGATAACAAATCACCAGGTCCAATATCCTTATATAAAGAACCTCTGACCCTGACGGATCAGGGTCGAAGGGTGAGGTGGGCCACTATTGTCCCAGAGGTTTTTACCCAAAGATTGATCTCCTCATGTTATACGGAATTCTGTATATGTTTGTCCAAAAATGAGTTACCACTTAACATCTTGGCATCATTTGTTAACATATGCAGGTTCATTAAATCCGAGCTTTGTAAAACAGCCACATCTCGGGTAACGCATACAGAAAAATGGTTTGACAACCGGTGCTCCAAATCCCACAAGGATCTCTGGAACCTTCTGAAGGCGAAGCCACGATGCCAAGCAGAGATCAGGAAGGCCAGGACAGCTTTTAGAACGGCTTGCATGGAACGTAAGGCCCAACTTAAAGAGGAGATGTGGGAAAAGCTACAAATTGCCAGTAGGCAACGCAATAGCTCTGCCTTTTGGAGCATCGTTAATTTCCCCCTTTTTAGTAACGATCAACTCTCTAACCAGGCCTGTACCATCCCTCCTCAGGCCTGGGTCGACCATTTTGCGGCTATCTATAACCTAGATGAAGAGTCGGCTCCATTAATAGACCACCAGACAGAGGATCACATTATCTTTAACCTAGCTGAGGTCAGAGCCGCTATCTCCCAGTTACCATCTAATAAGTCTCCAGGGCCTGATGGGGTCCCAGGGGAGCTCTTTAAAAACTGTATTAACCTATGGGCACCGCTATTGACATCACATCTAAATGCCGCAGCCGACGGCCCTCTTCCATCAACCTGGTCCAACTCGATAATAGTCCCGGTTTTCAAAAAGGGCAGGAGATCAGACCCAGTATGTTTTAGGCCCTTTTCCCTCATTGACTCAGAGGTGAAAATCATTGGCCGGATTTTATTAAACCGCCTAGCTGATTGGGCTGAGGACAGAGGCTTTCTAACTGACCTACAATATGGGTTTCGCCCCGGATGGGGGACTATTGAGCAAACTTTTAATCTTTACTTATTTACATGTAAATACACGAAGGTTAAAAAGGGGGCAGTCCATCTATCCTTCATGGACCTCAACTCTACCTTTGACAGAGTCAATCGCTCCAAGCTCTGGTCCTTGATGGAAAAGATGGACGTAGACCCAGTTTTAATAAGATCACTGCGTGATTGCCACACTGACCTTTCAGCTAGCGTCAGGTTTGGTCCCAATGGTGAATGCACTGAGCACTTTAAATTGCATCGTGGGGTGCGACAAGACTGTATTTTAGCCCCTTTTTTACATTAATCACATAGAGCAAGCCTTGTCAGTACCAGGTGTTGACGTTCCCAAAGCAGAAGGTCGTCTTATACCCACCTTGCTTTATGCGGACGATACTGTTTTAATTGCCCGCACAGCTAATAGCTTACAAAAACTCCTTCCTCTTTTTATGAATTTCATGAGCAGCCTCGATTTGTCGACAAATTTCTCTAAGTCTCACGTTATGAAATTCGGCCCCCCCAACACTAAAACGCTGAAACATGTAGTTGAAGGCCAACATTTCAGCCAGGTAGAAAACTTCAAGTATTTGTGGGTTCTACTAGACTCAGAGCTAAGTGGCACTCACTTATATCCCAGAATGTTCAGTATTAAAGATTTCTCCTGTCGGCTCGGACGCACTCACATCCAATCGGTCCTGGAAATTTACACGGCCAAGTGCATCCCTTTAGTGAGCTACGGTAGTGGAATATGGGGTTATGGTCGGGTTGCCCCTCTTCAAGTAGCGCAAAATAAATTCTTAAGAGGTCTTTTAGGGGTCCCCCAAAGTTTACCCTCTGAAATTGTCCATGAGGAGTTATGCTTAGACTTTCTCATTGACCAGCTACGCCTTGGCCCTTTAAAGCTCTGGAACTCAATTTGGTTAAAGGAGGAATTTAGTTTTAGCAGATTTATTCTGCAGGACTATTTAAAGCTGGAAAAACCCTCCCTGTTCCAGTGGCTGGCAAATGTGGCAGGTAATCAGCGGGCCCTAGGGCGGTCCGATCTGTATGATAATCCCACTGCTTTGACATGCTTTATGGGCATAAAGGCAGTAACAGCACTTAGGGACAAGCTGACATCAGAGCGCGTGGATTTTGTCCCAACTAAACACTCTATGCGGCATGCAATTTCAGTACAAACTGTCAGTAATATAGAACCCCATATTTAACCTGGAATATGACACGCCATCAGCGTCGTCTGCTGGCCCATTTCAGGTTGAACCTATTTCCTCGCCTTATCCCCTCTAATTACAGTTGTTTTTCGTACTCGGACCTGCCCCGCTGTGATTGTGATAGTATAACGATTAACGATACTCTACACGTCACTATGTTTTGTCCGAAATACAATAATCTGCGGCACAAGTTTTTATTTCCGATCTTAAAGCCAATGAATTTTACCCAAGTCAGGCCTGCTCTATTGTTTTTACAGCTTTTAAACTCTCCTCTTGTTTGCTTTTTTCTTGTACGCTTTTTGGTGGGGGTGTTAAAACATGAATGAGTTTGACTATGATAATCTGAACGTATTTTTTTAAATATTTTATGATTTTACCAGTAAAATCGAATAAAGAATGAATTGATTGACTCTTTAAGATCTGTTGTGCAGGAAGGAAGTGAACCATTGCAAAACCACACCTGATAGCAATACTTAGTGTTTGCCAAAATCCAAATAAGGCCCATTGTTATATATAGAATCAATAATAGTCAATGACATGCGAAGCTAACTGTATAATGCAGTCACGAGGGATAAATAAATATTCAGGACACTGAACAGAGTGCCTCAGGCTTTAACACTGTCACCCAACACGATCACTGCTAATTGCTTTGTGCATGAGCATTGACATAAGCACAGAAGTTTTAGGATGACGCTCAAACCTCGACAAACATAACCCTTAACTCTTAACCCGGTATTTGTAAAGCGCGAACTAATCACCCCCTAAGGGTCTCAAGGCGCTGGGGGCTGTGGGGAAGATTAAGCGAGCTATTGCCCTGAGTCACATGGTGGTAGCCTACCGCCGGCGATCGAACTGTGAGCCCCGTGTTCCGGAGTCAGCCGCCCTGGCCGCTGCGCCACACCTCTTCCTCATGCTTACTTGAGCCCATGAAACCCCTTGGACAATATGGTGTAAATTATTCAGGCCAACCTTACCTAATGTACAGTTTCATTACTGAGCTTCTTGGTTCAACAGCTAAGCTTTTCAATAAACCATTTGCTGTACTCATTCCTACAGGGGACGCAGGGGCATACATGCATTCAGATTTTTTATTGCAGTCTTTTCTTTTGTTTGATCCGGCCTGATGGCTGTCACCGTGTAGGTTGCCCAGTCCCCGGGCACACTCTGGCATCGAAGACGAAGAACACTTCAACCTTCACCTAAGCACGTCACCAGCTGTAAACAAGGGGGGGGGTGGCCTAACGGCTAGAGCTGCTGACTTTGAAGCTGGGGAACCAGGTTCGAGTCTCGGATTCGGCTCAACATTTTGTGATTCAGGGCAAATCACTTAATCTCCCCGTGCCTACCAAAAAAAAATTAATGTGTCCTTGTGTAATGTAACTGGTGCTGATGTAAAGTGCTCCAATACCTTCAGGTTGAGTTTGCGCTATATAAAACTACAAAAAAAAGAAAAAGGACAGGTCCAGGTACCCAGCATGCATTGGAGGGACGGTGCGTGAGCCCAGTGAAAGGAGGAAGCAGACCGGATCCGGGGACAAGAGGGGAACATGCCAGTGTCTCAGGCACCTCTTGTTCCGGCCAGGCACCCCACACCCCAGCAAGCAGCACACACCTGAGGAACAGTGCAGCCAGGTTTGGTTGTCAGTGAACAAAACGTCTGTAGTGAGCCACCAGGCCGCTACTATACTCTGTGTCAGCATGCACCCGAGTGCCGGGCTCAGACCCGAGGGAATAAATATAGGTGCATGGATCGCTCGTGGTCCAAGCACATAACGACATAGTGGTGTCCTGAGTGGTTATCCTCTGTGCTTTAAGAGGGGCCTAGCTATCGAGCGAACCATTGCGAGGGTGGCACCCTGTACACTGGCAACAAGGTGGACTTACCCTGTGGCTCAAGTGCTGTGGAGCTGTGCTGCTGGGGTTCATGTTGAGGCAGTACGGGCTGAATGGTGAGGAGTGGCCCAGTCTCAGTGAAGTTGAGCACCGCTGTTAAAGGGGGCGGAGTTCCCCTATGTGCAGCAGCTGGGGAAGTCGCGGCGGCTGCAATCCACTGCTTAGCGAGGCGGTGGAAGACAAGGCGGCCCGTGGAGAAGGTGACCGCGTGTGGTAGCAGCAGCTGGGCTGCACCACGGAGAGGGTGTGGCCATGGCCCAAGGACCACAAGAGTACCAAGGTGAGCCTGGAGAGGCCACGTGTGGCCAAGGGAGGGCGTGAGAGGCGGAGCAGTTCCACAGTCCCTCCCGGACAGAGTAAATGTACAGGGATACAGGGAGAAGAGGCCCAGGAGAAGCAGACAGGAGCATTTCGAGGTAAATAAAAAAAAAGATTTACAGCATAAAAAAAATATATATAAAAGATGAAGAAGGGAAATTGTACACGTTGGCAGTAGAGAGCACCTGCAGTGTGACTGTGGAGAAAAGTGGTAGTGAACAAATTGTGCTTGGGGAGACAGGGAGTGAGCTACAATGAGCAGGACACACTGGTGGTGAGAGGTAGGTGGAAGAATTAACAAGATGTTGGTGCAGGCCCGTGAGGAACAGGAGACCACCAATGAGCACTGTGCAAACTCATCGCTCGTGGCACTGCCACCTTTCAGTCAATTGGCTGACCCTGCCACAGCGGCGATGAGATGGAGGAAGTGGTTAGGGAGGCTAGAACATTGCTTTCACGCTTCACGCGAAATGGACGGTGCTGTAAAAAGGTCAACCATGTTGCATATAGGTGGAGATGAGTTGTACAAACTATTTCTGAATCTCCGGAATACTGGCGCTGATGATGATTTTGATACACCGGTGGTCACGTTATACAGGTATTTTGATCCGCAATTAAATCCGGATTGAGAACATTTCAAACTGAGGCAAGCCAGTTAACTAGAAGGTGAATCGGTGGACATGTTTTTATGACTGCGCAAACTAGCCAGCACGTGCACAGGAATCGACAAGCACGTGGAGATAAGGGCACAACTAATTTAGGGCTGCCTGTCTGCCATTTTAAGGAAATGGATCCTACGTCAGTCAGGTATATTGCTTGATGAAATCCTTATATTGGGTAGATCCCGTAAACTGGCAGGCGCCAGGGCTGTGAAGATGGAATCGGCACTGGCTCGCACAGCAGGATCATCATCACAAGCTGTTTAGGTGAAGGTTGAGGAGGAACATGTTGACACCATCTGAAAATGGTCTGGCAGAGGAAAGGGAAGGGCCCGGACCTCCCCAAGTGAGAGGTTGTGCAGGAGCTGTGGACTCCCCAGTCATCCCCTGAGAGGCTGTCCAGCAAAAAGGAGAACATGCCTGAAATGCGGGAAACCAAATCATTATGCAAAATCATGTCCTGGTGCATTAAGGCCGTCGAGTGACGGGGGAAAAAGAAAGAAGTTTGGAAAAGTCATGATTGTTTACGAAGATGAGGAAGGACAGAGTGTGGCACAAGTGGTGCGCCAACAAATGCAAATCCTCGAGGAGGAAGAGGATGATGAAGGAGAAGTATTCACGGTTTCATTCACAGGGCGCAACAACCAAAAGAAGAGACCACCACCGATGTGTAGGGTAAACATTGGCAGCACCTCAATAACAGCTCTCATCGGCACAGGGACGTCAGTGAACATTATCGATGCCGAGCAATATCAGTAACTAGAGCCAAGGCCTCCGCAGGTGAAAACCAAGGCGAAGATATATAACTACGGGGGCACTACTCCCATACCCCTGCAAGGAGTCATAGAAGTGGAAGTAAGCCAGGGAAAAGTGGCATCACTGACTAAATTTTACATCAAAAAGGAGAGTGAAGGAACCCTGCTGGGTTGCCACACAGCAGAGGACTTGTGATTGGTATTATTCACCAAGCAGGTGCACTTATCACATGCGGAAGACATCATGGCCGAGTTTCCGGAATTGTTTGAGGGGCTAGGATGCCTGAAAGATGTCAAAGTGAAGTTACATTTTGACTGAACAGTCAAGCCGGTGGCACTAAGACATCGGTGTGTGCCTTTTTACCTTCGACCCCTGGTAGAAGCGGAGCTGGACAGGCTGGGGAAGGCGAGAGTGATCGAAAAAGTGTCTGGTCCCACTCCATGTACATCACCCCTGGTAATTGCCACCAAACCAATACAGCCGGGGGCAATCACATTGTGTGTGGACATGCGATTACCGAATAAGGCAATCAAGAGGGAAAGACATATCACCCTGACAATCGACGAAATAGTGATGGACATAAATGGAGCAAAGTGGTTCTCCAAAGTGGACCTAAACTCGGGGTACCACCAACTGATGCTGGATGAGGCCAGTCAATACATAACCACGTTTTCAACCCATGTGGGGTTGAGGAGATTCAAGAGGCTCAGCTTTGGAGTTTTATCCTCAGTTGAGGTGTTCCAGGATGCGATAAGGGAGGCGTTATCAGGACTGGTTGGAGTTATCAATATCAGTGACGACGTATTGATCGTTTCGAACACACTTGAGGAGCATCATGTCCGGCTGAGGGCTACCTTACAGCGACTTGTTGACCAGGGACCAACACTCCATAAGAGTAAATATTCATTCTACACCAGTGAAGTAGAATTCTTCTGCTATTGGTTCCTCGAAAGAAGGCCTTGAAATGGATCCTGTGAAAGTAGAAGCCATCAGGGCAACAGCGACTGCCCAGAACCCCACGGAGATGCATAGTTTCCACGGGATGGTTAATTACTGTGGGAGGATAATTCCCCAACTGGCAACCATCTCTGAACCTTTGCAGCATTAACCAAGAAGGATAGGCCATGGGAGTGGATGGGTGCAGCATTTGCAGGCATTCAGAGACGTGAAATGAGCACTGCTACAGGGAGCAATGGTAGCCTACTTCACACCAGGAGGGCAGACAGACCTCATTGTGGATGCCAGCGCCCTAGGGCTCGGAGCTGTATTGTTACAGCGACATTTCTCGGGAGCGTGGGTACCCATCGCTTATGCCAGTCGGACACTATCAGTGGTAGAAACCAGATATGCCCAAATGGAGAGGGAAGCGCTTGCTATCCGGTGGACATGCCAACACTTTCACATTCACCTTTGTGGACACCAATTTGATGTCATCACAAACCTTTGGTGCCCTTATTCAGTAGAATGACAAGGAATGGGCCACCAAGAATTGAGAGAAGGAGGGTGTAGTTACAACAGTACAATTTTGAAATATCATACCTACCTGGAGTAAATAATCCAGATTTCCTATCACGCCACCCCCTAACAGTCGATCCAAGGACACAGATACAAACTGACGGAGGGGTTGAAGATTTCATACATCTCATCACTAATCTATCATGTCCCCGAGTACTGTCAATAGAGGAACTTGTGGAGGCTACCAAAGAGAATACCTGAATTAGAAAGGAGAAAGAGGCACGGAAGGTGCACAAGTGGAAAGAATTCCTTCAATGGGTAAGCAGTCTCATTGATGAGGAGAAAGAAGCTCGGACTGGTATGTGGCACAGCTGTGATTAACTCAGTGAGAGCTCTGAGTGGCTCCTGCTGAGGGGACAACAAATCATAGTGCCGCAGAGTCTGTGGAGGCAAACTGTAGAGTTGGCACACCAAGGCCATCAGGGGCTGGCCAAAACCAAGACACGTCTACGCACCAAAGTGTGGTTCCCGGGAATACATCAGATAGTGGAAGAGGTTGTATGGGGATGTCATTCCTGTTGGATCACTGGGGCTGAACCATCGGCAATGCAAATAATCACCAAAGATCCTTGCAGCAGGCCCTGGTCAATCGTAAACATGGACTTCGGAAGCTTTGTGGATGGCCGTATCACACTTGTGATGGTATACAGCAACACCAAATTCCCGGCAGTGGAACTCATCAGGTTGACAGCCTTTGAGTGTGTTAAGCCTGCACTTGAAAGAATATTTTCCATGCTTGGTTTGCCCAATGAGGAAAAAACGGATAATGGACCACCATTTCATGGTCAGGAATTCAAAGAGTACCTATACCATCTTAATATCAGATATCGGAGAATCACTCCCCAGTGGCCCCAAGCGAATGGGGAAGTGGAAATATTTATGAGGACACTCATTGAGGCCCTCCGGATAGGGGGGACCTGACCCCATTGATACAACAGAACACGACTCATCACTGACGGATCAGCACATGGGTGAAGGGGAGCCTGAGACCGGCAGTTATGGAGAGACCAGCAGTGACAGTCTTCGAGATCATGCAGCTGCATGGGCAGCCCCAATTCCCTCGGGGAGCCAGCAGTACAGGGCCGATGTTCCAGTCAATCAACTGGGTCATCCGTATTGTCTGAGAGAAAATCCGAAACCCAGCCAACAAATGAGACTTTGGATGGACTGTGGAAGTGGGCAAGGAAAGCCTCTACATGCAGAATTCTGTAGACCTGTTGTTTTCATCTCATACGTTTGTTTTATTTTTAAGTTTTGCCTTAAAGGTTACGAGGGATATGGTGAGCCACTCAGCCACTACTATACATTGTGTCAGCATGCACCATAAGGGCCGGGCTCCGACCCGAGGGAATAAAGGTGCGCGGATTGCTTGTGGTCCAAGCACGTAACAACATAGTGGTGTCCAGTGTGGTTACCCTGTGCGCTGTAAAAGGGGCCTAGCTAGCGAGCGATGCGTGTGAGGGTAGCGCCCTCTACACCGCCCACAAAAACCAAGGATGACCACAGCCCTGAAGGAGGACTACTGATGCAGTACTCAGAAGAAGAAATCCAGAATATTCTTTCTGTTATACTAATCTGTTAATGCAGCAACAGAAACATCAGATTCTTTTCTGCTGTCGACTCTTTCCTGCAGGAGCAATGGGACAGCACTGTTCAAACATGATCCTCAATTTGGCAGAGAAATAAATGACAGGAAATGCAAAAGTAGGATTAAAGTTCAGAACGGTATCCAAAAAAAGCACCCACAGTGAATTGCAAAGCTGAACAGACGCCTGATGTTCATGTCAAAGCCACTTTAAATTCTCATTGAGCAGGTGCTGGCGGTTCACTAAGACAGTGAGCCTCGGACAGTGGGAGCCTCGACCAGCAGCAGGCGGATCCCCGTACCCCGTGGCTGAGGAAGTGCTTGTGTGAATCAGGATGGCGATGGAAGGCTGAGGCTGATGAACTTATGTACACTCAGATATTGATTGGATTGATTCCCTGCTGCGAGAGACTAACGACCGCGCAAGTAACCTTTTTTCTTCACAGAGCTACGCTTAGCCCATCACACCCTGGAAGGCACACTGATCGTGCCTCTCTACAAGTATGTATATGGTACCTCATTCACCCAAAGCACTCACCCCTCCACTGTAAATACCACCACCTCACCCACATGTTCTTTTGATTACTCGTAGTTGCTCTTCGGAGCCCTGTCCTGACGAAGACCCCAACGTGAGGATTAACTCACCCTCTACTTTAGGGGTCGAAACGTTGACAACTGACAACCTAATCACAAGCTCAAAGGATTGATTATTACGAATAACATGTACATTTGAGCTATGTTTACATTCAGGAACATTTGACCTATGTTAGGCTGGAAAGGTCTAACCTCATGTATATATGATGTATATATGTCACTATACCTTTATCCTGTCCTTTACTCACAGATTCACCACCATTTACCCTACCCCTTCTTCTTCTTCCTTCACATTTAGAGCACTGTAAATATTTATCACACTGCTACGTATTTTGAGCAACTGTGTTGCCTCTAAGAAATGCTTTGACGTTATATTGCATTTGATGCCTTCCATTTTTAGGATTACAAATCTGATTTGAACATCATACTTAAGCAGGAGTGGTGAATGTTTTAATATTTTTCTTCTGTAAAAGAAAGTTGCTACCCCGACCACCATTATATTGTACTGTAATACTGACCCAGGTCTGGTAGTTTTACGTGGGTTACCCCGTTAAAACTCAACACGGCGGTTCACTAATGAGCACGATAATTGGACCACTGGTCAGAGAGGTGTGGCTCTTGCATGCGTGCAGGGACCAGATTGTTTCTTGCACGCATGCATGGGTTGGGCCTGTTGACAGTCCTAGTAGTTTTCCCAATTGTGTGTCATTCCTTGTGCACAGTTTCCACCTTTGATGTTTGCCCGACCCTGCTGTTCTTTAGGAGGCACCGGGACATGCCTGGAAGTATGTGGCTGGATGAGAGCATCAACCACCCAAGCACTGCCTGTCCCATGGATGCTCGGGACTGGAGATAAAGGAGCCTCAGTGGGTAGGTGCCACCACTTTCGTGATCTAAAAGTTGGACAAGTAAGCCAAAGGTTTGGCAAGTACAGCAAAGGATATGAAAGAGAATCTGCTTTTAAAGCATCTCTTCATTAAATAATTCATCCCTTAACCATCCTCTTTTTCACACAAGACTTCTGAATGTTTTTGCGAGTGCTATTTGTCACATGTGGTTGGAGATTATCTATTGTTAGGTCTTGATGTAGGCTAGATGCTAGTCAGATACGTATTACTGTGTAAACTACAGAATCTCAAGAGGGTGCGCTTTCTTTTTTGCATCACTGAAGTTTTTTTGCCTCTTTAAGGTCTAAATCCTGACTGTTGGTTGTGTAAAACAAGGCTTTGTTCAGTATAGATTTGTAGGTAGTATGTAACTTCTTTATCAAGGATTTTGCTAGGAAATGGTGGGTTAGAGAACCAGTGCTCATTGACCAGCATCTTTGGATTGCCTTTGGTAACTTCAACATGACTGTGATAATATGGAGTACCTTCGCGAGAGAATCTTCTAGAATTTATGCCGAAGCACACACATGCACTCTGGAGTGATGACTTGTTTCTTGATCCTCGGGGTCCATGGATGGGAGTACGCAGGTGTCTTACGGGCGTGTGATTTTGATGAAAGTGTGACTATAAGTCACCGCCCCCACTGGGACCCATGTCGTGAGGTTACATAGTACTTCCAGTCTACACCCCTCCACTCTATGCCCCTCCACTCTACGAGCTTTCACGCTACGAGCTTCCACTCTATGCCACGCCACTCTATGCCCCTCCACTCTCCAACAGTCTACTCTAGGACACTCTATTCCACTCTATGACACTACGCCCCTCCACTCTATGACACTTTACTCCACTCTACACCCCTTCACTTTAAGACCCTCCACTCTACGCCACTCCACGTCACTCCACTCCAGGACACTCCACTCCAGGACACTCCACACCCCTCTACTCTGCAACACTTTACTCCACTCTATGCCCTTCTACTCTATGACCCTCTATGCCACTCTACTCTATGACACTTTACTCCACTCTATGCCACTCTACTTCACTCTATGCCACTGTGCTCCAACTTACTCCACTCCATGCGACTCTACTCCACTCTAATCAGCTAATGACTTGTGAAAACTATGTACAGTGGTATTACTGCAAAATACCCCCACATTTTGCAAAAATATGCAATAATAAATATTAACTGTAAACACTTCAAAATATTATTTACCTGCACTCCACAAAATAAACATGTGTGCACCATAATATGTAATCCTGACAAATGTAAACAAAATATGACTCCCGGTTTTCACCCAACGCAAAATTTAAAAGTGTATGTTAAATATATTTGATTTAAGCACATTTTGGGACCCCCATTATTATTTACACCGCCTCGAGCCAACCCCGCAAAAATGTGTTCTCCTTCCTGAATTAAACCAGTGGAAGAAGTCTGCTACAATGTGTGGACATTCCACAAACGGGTGTAATGTTATTATGGTATAACATTTTTAAAAATCCATGGGTTGATAATAAACACAATTTTCAAAACAAAAACGTTAACCTATTACTACTTCATGAAAGTGGTATTAGGTAGCTAACAATAATAGAACTTACTAATTATATGTAACACCCTCACCCACAAGTCAGCCAAATGCTGATCGTACAATAATGCAAATTTGTCATAAAAATTACATAGCTGATTTCTACCTTTGTTAAACACGGTCAGCAACCAATCACATCACCAGTTCTAAGCCCCATGTACTGCGGTATACCGTGAACTTTGCACGGTATACCATAGCACAATATATAACTACGTTTCATAAGAGGTATACGTTTACAATTACTTACACTATTTATATATACAGCCAGAAAATTATTAACATTTAGATAATGAAATTCATATTTTTCAGATACAGCATTCACATGTTTTCACATAATTTTACGGTACCTTTCATTTTAATTACACACTGCACTTTACGCCACTCCAGTGTATAAGAGTTGACTTTCTGCCACTGCACTCTACGCTATTAACAGTATGCCACTCCACTTTATGACACTCCAGTATATGCCATTAAATGCTACGCTAATCCACTGTACGTTACTCCACTCTCTCCACCCAACTCCACTGTACGCCACTCCAGTCTACACCAGTATACTCTTCGCTCTTATACAGTTTATCACTGTATTCTATTACACTTTTGTGTATGCCGATTTACTGGTCGACCCTACGCTGTACTGCTCGCAGCTGTACGCTATTCCACTGTATGCAACTCTACCTTACGCTATTCCACTATATGCTATTCTACTGTGCCCCACTTTATGGTACACTACTGAAGTGTATGCTATTCAAGTGTACGCCACTCCACTTTACGGCACTCAATTCTACTAAAATGCAGTATACACAATGTGCTGTATGCTATTTCACTTTACAAAGCTACATTGTGCCACTCCACTAAACAACACTTCAGTGTACGTCACTGGACTCTGCGCTTTGATAATTAACTCTATTGAATTGTATGACACTCTACTGTATGCTACTCCATTATATGCCACTCCAGTGCATGTATCAAGACATAACCCCAAATAAACTCTACGTTATTACAGTAAACCCAACTTAATTGTATGCTACTCCACTGTATGGCACTACACTTTAGGCTACTCCAGTATATGCCATTGCACTGTAACCTATTACACTGTACACCACTGTAGTGTACACTATTCCATTCACCACCACTGCACTGTACGGCACTCCAATATACGCCACTCCACTTTACGCAATTGTACTTTACAACACTACACTGAACGACACTCGGCTTTATGTAAGCCCACTGTACACCACTCAACTGTTCGCCACTCCGATGTATGGCACTCCACTGTACCGCACTTCAGTGTACACTATTCCAGTTTATGCCATTCCACTGTACCACACTCCACTCTACGCCACTCGACTGTACACTATTTTAGTATACGATATTCCAATATATGCCCCTACACTATACAACACTCCACTCTATAGCACTACACTGTATGCCACAACAGTCTACGCGAATACACTGTACAATATTTCCAGGACTTAACTCTAATATACCACACTCCACTCTATGCTATCCCACTGTATATGTCTGTAGCACATGTGCGCCACTACACTCTATGCTAGTGCAATATACGCCACTCTACGGAATCCGACTTCCGTGTACGCCATTCCACTGTATAACACCCCACTCTACACCACTCCGCTGTATGCCATTCCAGTGTACACCACTCCAGTATACCTAATTCCACTTTATTCCCCTCCAGTACACCAAAATATACTGTACCACAGTATACTTTACAACACTATCATCCACTATATTCTACCACACTCCACTTATTAACACTCCACTCCACTAAACTGTACCAATATCACACATTTGTTACTAACATTAGAAAAAGCATTGAAATTTACAAAGAAAATCAAAGTTTAAAGATAAGTTATAGTTAGGAAAACTTTCTCGCGCACCTCCGTACAGTCTTCTCACTCGCCACACTACATTAACTATAACTCGCCCCTTCTCCATGCACTACCTATACCCTTGCATATTACAGAAATTAGAGCATTTGAAATCACTGCATTAATAATGAAACTTATGACACTCCAAATGACATGATTTGCCTGGACACAGTGCATGGTACGGTGGCGAGTTATAGTTAATGTAGTTTGGCGAGTGAGGTGAGAAGCCTGTGTATGGAGGTGCACGAGTTATCTGAATGTTAAGGTGGTGCGCAAGTATAAATGTGAGTTATAAGTACGACATATAACTTTGCAAGTGGTGCTATATAGCTATAACTGTAGAATTTCTAATGTTTGTGTAGTTTAAGTTGGGTTTCTATATCAAACATAAAGAAAGTTTTCCTAACTATAACTTATCTTTAACATTTGTTTTTTGTGTGAATATATTTATATGTATAATTACAAGGGTATTGGACAGGTTTTCTGAAACTCTCCTGCCCACATTCCTGATTGGCTACTCTTTCTGTTAGCTCCCTTTCCATGGCCAACCCGTCCAATCAGCCTCTGAGGTTTGGACGGTGGTTATCCTCATCCTCCACTCACTTTTCAAGAGGTTTCAGGACAGTACACTGCCTTTTTAAAAGTATGTAATTACGCTGCCGGACCCTCTTCTCTCCTTTCTGCCTGAGTACTCTGTACCATTCAGTCTGCACCATCTAGTTCATAGCAACTGGCCCAGTACATTAATTGCGCTACATGCAAGATGGTCCAGGGATGTGCATCGCTGACATCTCTGGGAACCTCCAAAGCTGAAGGTAGGCTGGTTTTGCTTTACCGACTTCCTATCCTAACAAATTTTGATGCTGCCACGCCCATGTGAGTTGGCCATGACTGCAGACCGTCCGATATAAGCACATAATTGCAAGGCAGCGTCTTTTCATATTTGCCTTGATTTTTCCCTAATCCCGGTCTAATTCCCTTCAGGTAAGAGGAACTTACTTTGGGCCAGATGTACGACCCTTTTTTGCGCGAGATCGGCCCGTTTGCGACCGCAAAAAAGGGTAATGGCATGTACAAACGCTATTTTGCGAGTCACTGACTCGCAAAATAGCGATTGCGACTCTCGCTATTAGGAAGGGGCGTCCCTTCCTAATAGCGAGACTCACTGCCATGTACTATTGTTTTGCAGCCGCAAAACACTTGCAGTTTACCACCTACTTCAAGTAGGTGGTAAACCACTCGCAAACGGGAAGGGGTTCCCAGGGGACCCCTTCTCCTTTGTGAGTGTGTGGGACAATATTTTTTAAGAGCAGGCAGTGGTCCCAGGGACCACTGCCTGCCCTTAAAAAATGAAACTGAAAAGTTTAATTTTTCTTTTTTTAAATGCATCCCATTTTCCTTTAAGGTAAACGGGCTGCATTAAAAAAAAAAAAAAAAAACTGCTTTATTTAAAAAGCAGTCCCAGACATGGTGGTCTGCTGACCCCAGCAGGCCACCATCCCTGGGAGTGCTAGCGATTCCCAATGGGGTCGCAAATTGCGCTTGCCTCATGAATATTGATGAGGCAGGCAATTTGTGACCCCATTGGGAATCGCTAACAGTGTCTGTGACACTGTTGTACATTGCATTTTGCGAGTCGCAAAATGTAAGGGTCGTACATCTGGCCCTTAGTCTTCTGTTTTGGAAAATCGCAACAGTGGACATGTAACATCCACAGTGAGAAAGGTCTTGTATTTACCAACACCACTTTCAGACCATTCAATAATAATTTTTGCGAAAACAAAGGGAAAAGCCCTTGATGGACATTAACAAGACTATTGCAGGATCTTTCGGTGACGGAGAGTTTAATTCAAAATACCAATGAACCCTTTTGTTTTACTCAAGGCTCATTGCAATACAAGTGGTATGGGATAATTATAAGGCTTTTCTTATGGGTATTAATCTAAAATGTTGGCAGGTCAGGAAGTCCAAGATCTGGGAGCATGAAGAAACTGTAAGAAAGCTGAAAGAATTAAGTCTCTTCAGAGAGAAACGCAGAATTTTTGAATCACTCAACAATGGCTAATGCTGACCTACAAGTATTGTTGGATGTTATAGTGTGAAGAAAATGGGGAGCTAGTAAAGTGAACATTTTTGAATATGGGTAAAAGGTTGCTGTAATCCTAGCATGCCACAAACTAAAGCTGAGAGATCATGCAATAATACTAAATCATTTAAAACACAGGACGGCAAGGGGACTGTAACATCAGACAAAAAAATAAAAGAGGAATTTAGGCAATTCTTCCATGTTTAATATAAAGAAAAATAGCCCAAATTTAGAAGCCATAGATAGATGGTTATCAGAAATAGAACTCCCCTAAGTAGAGTTAGAGACAGAAAATAAATTAGAGAAGGCTATTACAACTACTTAGAAGCAGTACAAGCTCAAATAACAGGGAGAGCAGCAGGCCTTGATGGGCTACTGGTGGAATTATATGGAAAAGGGAAATAAAGATGACTTCAAGGCTACCAAAACTGTTGAAGTGGAAGACTAGTAGGAGTCATAAAAATGGACGACAGACTCAATGAAAAAGACTGAATAAAGTCTGTTGCCCATTTTCATGACTCACCCTCGTCTTCTTACAATTTTGGTAGCTGTGCACCTTGACAATTTCAATTTCCCTTTTCAATGTTTTGGTACCTTTTGGATTGTTGATATGTCTAATAATAAACTGTCCATGCATTTGATTTTGAGCAACCGCACATTTGCTTTGATTTATTCTATTTACTTGGCTTTATCAGGTGTGCGATATGCTGCATTTTGAGAATAAGAGATGTCACATTCTGGTTGTGGTGAATTTCATATACTACCACCTGAAGGCCACCTCTGCCAACTCTTTCAGCCGTGCCATTGTTTAATTTTGTTTACACTTCTTTAATGAAGTTACAGAGTGTGCCACAGCAAGTCCTGTTTTACCTTATTTTGGGACTCAACCTTTCACTTTTGATGTGCATAGAACCATAATTTTGTGACTTCACAAATTTCCTTTTTTAGATTAGGGTTCCTGGCCAATGATCTGAAGAAGTAAGTTGATTATGCTCCTTTCTTTCAGATGCTTGTTTTATGGTGGATGTGCACCTCTCACGCCCCTTCTCACTCTGCAATAAGGTTACCACTTCTGTTAAAGTGATAGTTGAGTGACCATCTGCATTTAGGTAAGTAAGCCTTGTTGATTTTGTCTTTGGTCATACCATTGCCGTATCTGGTGCACAGTATTGACTTTGGCCCCTTTCACTTTCTCCAGGGTGATATTCAAATGTCTTATGATCCTTGTAGTGATGAAGCCCCTTGTTAAGTCGTTTCTCTGTGTCAAAGCATCAACACTTATCTAATTTTGGACTATAATTGGATTCGATGAACCTTTACAGTGGAATTGTCAGTGTTGATACTTTATTTATCTCACAGCCAAAATTGTTAGGTGGGTTTATTGTTTTGTTGCGGCTTATTTGGTTCACCTACTCACTACTCATGGGCACCTTCACACACAGCATGTATTGAATGTATTTTTAAGACCAAGGATGATGATATAAATTCATCGAGTGCTATTTGATTTAAACATTAACTGCCCCTTCTTTGCCCTGGTATTATTTTGGGCAGTCTTATTTGCCTTTGTGATGCATTTGATGCTAAGGGGATGTTTCATGAGTTGACTCCATAAAGATTTTAATTCGTGTTCCAAATAAATTAAATGGAACCACTGCATGTATATAACCATTTCATCAACTAGGTTTTAGGAATACAGCCTGGCACCTTGTTTGAGAACTGCATATGTATGATAAACAGCTTTCAATTAATATGAAAGCCCGGGAATAGTATTTTGATTTGGTCAATGGGAAATTGCTGTAAAAAGTCCAATGAAGACACGACCTCAGCAAGTCTGCCTGGGTTAGCCTGACTCAGTAACAATCTGCGTGCAGTTGGACAACTGTGAGTGGGTGATATGGCCTAGCTGTATGGGGTATCACAAGATCGATTCTGGAGGCTCGCGGAACAAAATTAAACTTAAACATAATGTAACAAGGGTTTATGTGGACATGTCATGGATGGTAATTGTAACTACATTTTATGTGCATTACATAACAAAACATTGACATGTTTATGCTTGTTAAGGCACAACATATTTAACACATATATAAGACTCTGCATAAGATGCGTCCTTACAGGAAAACATCAACCAGGTGGTTTGTGGAAACGAAAGTTAGTCATTGTGAAAAATAAAGCCACATGCCAATAGTGAGATACAAATATAATTATTAAAAGGAACCTTTGTGTAAACATAATATACTAAAAAAACATAATTAAAAAATAGAATTACAAATATATCCATAAGTAGCATTCATCTGGATCACACTGTAGTCATCAGCATAAAATAGTTACAACTCAGGGATAACAAACATGTTAAACATCACACATGGCAATGCAAAACTTTCAAACCACAGTAAAAGTGTTTAATAAATAATAATCCAAGACTTACTGTCTTGCTATTGATTGTGGGCCTCAAGCTAAGCATCAAAGTAGGTCATGCTGTTCCTAGACCCTCCAGTAGTGAGGAGAGTCTAGGGTAACGCATGGGGCTTTGGGGGTTATCCCCAGAACATTCCTGCACTGTCAAGCATTCCCTAGAACCATAGGTCCTTCCACTGCTTACCTGCCCCCAATCTATCCAGGTGTGGACACCCACTACACTTCAAAAGAAACAATTGATGGACGGAATGCTGGACAATGCAAACATTCACCTCCAGTCACAAGGATCTGGGTTTAATCCATCATTCTTTTGCTCACCACACCACCCCAGTTTGGACCCAGCCAAAACGATGGATTTAGGCCCAGATCTCTGTACTGGGGTGAATATATGACATTGTTCTGCATTCTGTCCATCAATTGTTGTTTTTGCATTTGTCACCCCGAGTGGGACGGGTATGCCCAGACGTGGGTCCCGTGCTCTCCATGCCACTGGAGTCAAGCTATCCTGGCTGATGAGGGGTGAAACCCCGAAACCGGTCCTAGGATGCTTGTTTCCAGTCCAGGGAGGACCTGGCCTGGCAGTTCGGGCTGGACTGTTCCCATTGGGCACAGGGTCAAGACTGATTTGCATATGGCTGCGTTCAAACTGGAATGGCATGGTGAGCAAAAAAACTATGGATTTAGGCCCAGATCTCTGTACTGGGGTGAATGTATGACATTGTTCTGCATTCTGTCCATCAATTGTTGTTTTTGCATTTGTCACCCCGAGTGGGACGGGTATGCCCAAACGTGGGTCCCATGCTCTCCATGCCACTGGAGTCAAGCTATCCTGGCTGATGAGGGGTGAAACCCCGAAACCGGTCCTAGGATGCTTGTTTCCAGTCCAGGGAGGACCTGGCCTGGCAGTTCGGGCTGGACTGTTCCCATTGGGCACAGGGTCAAGACTGATTTGCATATGGCTGGGTTCAAACTGGAATGGCATGGTGAGCAAAAAAACGGTGGATTTAGGCCCAGATCTCTGTACTGGGGTGAATGTATGACATCGTTCTGCATTCTGTCCATCAATTATTGTTTTTGCATTTACCCACTACACTGCAGCGCGTGGCAATGGCCAACCATATCTTTGTTTGCAGGTCATTGCACAGGTTCGTACACCTCATGGCTCAGGTTCGTGCACCTCATGGCTCAGGTACCTCAAGGCTCAGGTTCGTGCACCTCAAGGCTCAGGTTTGTGCACCTCACGGCTCAGGTTCGTGCACCGCATGGCTCAGGTTTGTGCACCTCACGGCTCAGGTTCTTAGGTCCCCTTACACGCTGAGGATACCTCTCAAGGCCCCCTCCTCGATGATGCGAGAAACTGAGGGCTCTTGTCTCAAGATTCTTCAGCCATTTGTGGTGCATCTGCAATCAAAGGAGCAGTAGGATGGAGGTGGATTGGGTGGTGGTCCTTGGATGGTTTAGAATGGCCTACTTCTCTCTAATTGCTGATCTACGGGGGCTACTGGGACAGCGGCCTCTCGCTCAGCGGAGTTGGGCAGTGTGTGGTTTCATTTGTTTTCTTTGTGTTTGAACTTTTCAATTAAAAGGTCTACCCAAAAAAGAATGGCCTACCTCCTATTCCTGGAGACGTTTTAAGGCATGGGCAATGTGGGCTCTGGCCCAGGGCCCCAGCCTTTCAGGGGAGGCCCTGATAGAACCAGCTCAGAACTTCAGGGAGTCTTGCCCTGATGACCTTGAATAATTCTTAAACATATTGTTTAAAAATACTGTTACCCTTTCCCTTTAATTTATTTTAATGTGAGTGGTGTGTGAGAGTCTATTACAGACAGTCTGCAGAATTTTTTTTTGGTTATGTTTCATGTAACAGCCATAAAAAAGCTTCTTTTAGAACAAAACAGGACCTCACATATAGGAACTGGGAGGGTGTCACAGAGATTATTTGCAGTCATATTAGTGTTACAATATTGAAAACACATTACTGTCCCTGAGTATTAGATGCAACAACTTTAGAATTTGGAACACTGTCAGTGACCTGGCCAAAGGCAGCATGAAACAGCTGAAATTGGACCATCAATTCAAAGCTGTTCCGAAGAGGGGGCCCCAAAATACTTTCGACCCCAGGCCTCAAAAATCCTTAAGATGTCCATGTATGTCATATTCTGTTTGTCGAGGTAAGCAGAGATCTCTGCTCAAAATCTGATTTTTCTAACTTTGAGTTCTCTACCTACATAGCCGAGGCATAATGTAGGAGGATTAAATATGTATGATAGTAAACGAGAAGGGAAACAAATCTTTAGATTTAAAGGTATCTCTAGTATAGCACTGACCACGTCATTGTGCTTTTTTTCTTTTCATTAAGCCATATTGTACAGCAGTCGGCGCATCTGTGAGAGCTATTTAGCTTTGTTTAATGTTCTTTGTAGCAGACAGGAGGATTGAAGGGGGCAGGGGTACAGCGCGTGGGGGACCAAATCAACAGCCATTAGGTGGAGGGTGGGGCGGCAAGCCACACAGGGCGGTATGGAGGAGGAGGGAGGAAGGAGGGAGCAGCAGCACAGGAGGGTGGTGGCAAGCAACATGTGGGAGGAGCAGACATCGGGAGGAGGGTGGGGGCAAGCAACGAGGGCGGTGTAGGGAAGGAGGGAGGGTGAAGAAACACAACATATAGTGGGAGGAGGGCGGGGACAAGCAACACAAGGGAAATGTGGGGGAGGATGGAGGGAGCAGCAACAACAGACAGCAAGCGGAGGGTGTGGGGGTAAGCAACACAAGGGAAGTGCGGGAAGGAGGGAGGGAGCAGCAAAACAAAGGACAGCAGGAAGAAGCAGGTTTGGGGCAAGAGCATGGACAGTGGAAGGAGGGAGGGACTGAAGACACATATGGGCATATGTACAACAGAATGATGGAGTATGGCATTAAGAAAAACTTGCTAACACCACGCTCCGCCATTCTGAAAACGCAGGGATGCACCATATTTAGAAAGATACTGTGCACCCCTGCGTTTCCCCTAGCACAGGCGCTAAATTAAGCTGCCTCGTGTCAACGCAGGCACCATTGCACCATAGTGCAAGGGTGCCTGCATTGGGGGAATGATTGTTTATGTGCAGGAAAGTGTCCCATCCTGCACATAAACAATAACAAATGGCGATTTGTAACTCCTATATTTGCTGCATTGTGCAGCACACATAGAAGTTGCAAATTGTCATTTTTAGGACGAGCATTCGAGACCTCTTGTATATACTTTAGAATATACTTATATGTGTATGTGCTTTGTGGGCTCTGGAGATCAGCCCTATGTATGTACTTCTGCTTAGGGACTTTTTTTTCTGTTCAACTGCCTCTATTTAACTGTCTTGATAGAAAACGACCAGTAGAGGTCAGTAAAATTCCAGAATTGCTTTCTGCTTGTTCAACTGCCTCTATTTAACTGTCTTGATAGGAAACGACCAGTAGAGGTCAGTAAAATACCAGAATTGCTTTCTGCTGAGGGACTTTATTTTTTTGGCAACTGCCTCTATTTAACTTTATTGATAGAAAACGACCAGCAGAGGTCAGTAAAATACCAGAATCACTTTAGCATTCTCTAGATTCCAGTCTATAGAAGTTGTCTTCCACGAGCACCCGTAGACAATATTATTTTTTTCAAATCTTGTCTTTTCAGTGATATGACCACTGAAGTCCCTGATTTTATATTAAAAACAGAGCTTTGGACTATATCATTTCCCGCTGAAAGGCAATATTTCTCTCCATATGTTCCCATACCTGGCGTGTCATGCAGTTTGGTGCTTACTTTCCCTCCATGTTAAAGAACAGTAGATGTTTCAGCACCCAGGCTAATGTGCTGCATAGCTAAATACATATGTGTCCCAAAGGCGAGACTGATTGCATTGCAAATGCTTGTTTTAATGATTGTTTATGTGCAGGAAGGGACACCTTCCTACACATAAACAATCATTCATGGTGTTTTGCTGTTTCTATATGTGCTGCACAATGCAACACATAGAAACAGTAAAAACAAGGAGAAATTAAGCATTTCTCCTTGTTTTCCCATGTTAAGACCAGGTTTTCCCTGGTTTTTATTTTGGCTCTGCCTCATATTTACGCCACCCTTGTAAATGTGGGGCAGCGTCAAAATCAATGGGTGTTGCAGTGGAACACCCACCACAAAACCCATTGCCCACAATTTTTAACTTGGTGTGAAAGGGTGCCTTATTTACAAGGCGGCGTTAAGCCACGTTAAGTGGCTTAGCGCTGCCTTGTAAATAGAGCGAAGCCCCTATCGCCACAGGAACGTCGTAAAAAAGTGATGGTACTGTGGCGATAGGGGCTTCTAAATATGCCCCATGCACTCTTATATAGTGCATGCAAAAAAGTTACAAAACAAGTACCTGTAGGAGCAAGGAGCACACGGCCGGTGGAAGGACACTGGCTGCAGACAAGAAGCTGTACTTGGCCCATGCTCCACAGTAGGGAAAAACACTTAAGCACCAGGAGATAGCAGGAGGCGCTGACAAGTAAAAAGCAAGGAAACAAGAGTGGCGTTGAAGACAACCAAAGGAAAGTAACAGGCGGACTCTAAGCCAATTTACACTTTTTTTTTGTTAATAAAGTTATTCGCCGACAGTGCATGCGCTGTCTCAGGGGTCACCAAAACTAGCAACTGTGTTATATGGTAAGCACCATGTGTGGTGCATGTACCTACAAAATGACACGCGCATCATGCCAAAAGTCGTATTTTTTTCAATTTTAGCCACACTGCACATAGCATCAGGGATGTTGTGCAGTGTTTCTAAACGCCAATGGCAAAGCCAATAAGCCAAAAGGGGGTTTGACCTTCTGGTTTTGCCAATGCTTGGTTTCATAGCCTACTTCTGTGTAGATTGAAGCTAGATAAGAAATCTTACATTGTGAGGCTTTAGTGTCTCCGGTATGTACTGGATAAGCCTCAAAGCTTCTGTTATCCTATCTGAACACTTAAGTAACATCCTTTGTGGCTTAATGGGTAAGTCGATTGACTCTCTGTCTAAAGGTGAAGAGTTCAACATCTACTGTCGCTTTAGTCCTGTGTTTGCTTCATGAGAAAGTAGGGGAAAGGCTCGAATTAAACTGTAACTTTGGAACTATGCACATGCACCCTGATTGCAATAAAAACCTTCGCCCCATTTTAATTTTGCTGACACTTTTGGTTAAGGCAGTCCCTAGTTTTGAACCACTATCTGATTTAGCACACACTACCAAGTAGAGCCATGTGCTTTGCACTTTACTTTGCTGTCACATTATAGAGGTGCTCCTGGCCCTAGCGCAAGCAAGCAAAATGCCCCCTTGGGTAGTAAAATACAGCTTCGAGGCTGGTGCCACTGCTGATTTAGTTATAGCTGCAGCCCTGACTCACTTGATACACAATAGTGTCAGTCAGAAGGGAGCACACGAGCCCTGCCGATGTCACGGATGGCGGGCTGTGACTGCCACATAAGAGTATGGTCTCTGAGTGTCAGACTGAAAGTTATAGCTTCGGGTCACGGATGGCGGGCTGTGAGTGCCACATAAGAGTATGGTCTCTGAGTGTCAGACTGAAAGCTATAGCTTCGGGTCTTGTTGTTGCCATGGCTTTGTGCCGATTAGCACTTCTTTTTGCTCATACGGTGCCTGACCATTCTTCCTAATAATCAAATATGCTTTTCAAACATTGAATAGCCATACAAAAGACATGCTTATCTTTGGCTGCTTGGGAACTTCTATACCAAGGTGGTATTACGCAATCCTAGCAGCAGGATTCATATCTGTTCATCTAATGTTGATGTGCCTGTTTTATTTTGCAGGTAGAGTTCCTAGAAGGACGTTTCCTGGTTATGTTACCACATAACTCTTTCATCCTACCCCTTGTCACCCTGCATTTCTAATCCCCTCTCAGTGGTAATGAGATTACAACTCTGCTATTGGGAGGGCCAGAGCACACTGCTACTGGGCCACACGCACGTCCCTATTTATGCGGCAACAGTTCATTTTTAATTTACTTTTTCGAAATGGATGCCCACCATATTCAAAGGGCAAAAACAAACTTAAAAAAAAAAATCCAAAAAGGTCGCCATGCCTGAGCACACATGCATTCGCAAGCAATACTGGCCATTTTGTAATGATTTTTTTTAAATGGAAAAAAAGAAATCAAGATAGCCCGTACAGTTGTATGCATGCTTATACACAGTGACCATCTTGGAACTTTTTTAAAGTATTTCTAAAATCATTCAAAGATAACCAGTGGTGCATGAGCACGTATACGCAGGGGAGAGGGGGGGGGGGGGGGTCATCTTAGACTGATTTTTAATATGTCAATAAAAATTCTAGGATGGGCACCTGTGCATCTCCACACATGCACGCATGGGGCGGTCATCTCGGCTATGAAGTATGCCAAAAACAAAGAGCTTTGGCAAAGCCGATAGCTCTGTGTCTGCATTTAAAAGATGGGACCTATTGGCTTTGCCATTGCATGTTGTTTTACTTAACAGTATGTTTTTGTCTTAATTTTTGCTCATGGAGGACTGGTTCCAGTAGAGCAAATATTTCAGGGAGAGTGAACCGGTTTTCTGCCAGGGCACCCGGCTTTAAAAAGTACACATGAAATACATTGTGCAGGTACCATGCGTGACCTTTATCCCTGAGGGCAAGTTTAGCTTATAACTTTCATGCAGATGACCGCGGAAGCACATTTTTCCTCATATACACAATTTTTTCAAACATTACTCTTACAATACTTTAGAGGTGGGCGAGCCACTTCGGGCTCGTGCTAGAGGCCTGAATCTGGCTCAGCCAGAGGTCCTATTGGGACCTCGAGCCCAAAACGAGCCGAGCTTTAATGTGGCTTCTGCCTGCCACTCACGCTCTACCATCATTCGTCAATAATTAAAAGCCAAGCATACACCTTGCGTTAAAAGGGAGAGAGAGGTAGCCATGTAATGGGTGAATTGCATAATTGGATCCATCCTGGCTTCCCCATTTAACCAAATTGTGTGATCCTAGGCAAATATTTTATCCTTTAGAAATTCCTTTTTCTTCGTTATCACATGAGAGTGCCTTCTAATAGGTGAGTTCAGAGTATGCACTGTACCAAAATAATCTGATGTATACGGTGAAGAGCTCCTGCATGTTAAAGAAATAGCTTTGTTTAATTTTAAAGAGCCTATCATATGTTCACATACTGTCTGTTGCATCATTTAGATGCTATCCATTTTCAGGGCTCGGCACGTGAACGGGCTCTTAGACTCCAGCCAGGGCCTTGGCCCGGCTCTCCCTGTTAATTAGTTGGCTCGCCCACTTCTACTGTACATGAGGAAAAAATGCAATGCCGCTCACCCCTGGTCTCCGAGCAGGAACGGCCAAATAAATGACAGCGTGATTAGAAACACGAAGGGGTTCAAATACCTACCAGCACCAGTGCTTGTTCCATGCGTGAATGGTAAACCAGGAGTGGCTCTGACGCGGAAAGGACAGGCAAGCGGATATCTGACCAGGGCTGTGGGCTCTCCAGAAGTTCTTACCCTGAACTAGGTCTTTACACAACGAATACGAGTGAGATTAGTTCCCCAGGCAGTGAGTCTAAATTGCCATTAGGTGTTATTGTGCTAAATTGAAGTCCCCGCCAAAAACCAACCGAAAACCTGCATTAATAGCAATTAAATGACCATGGACTGCTCCTGCTCGAACTGCATCGACATTTATGGACTATTTGAAATTGCTTCTCCTCCCACTTGAACCTGCCAGCAGTCATATGTCTTCCATTTTGTTTCCCCGGAAGCCTGATTATGTATTAGCTTGTTTCACTGTAAATAAGATTTAGCTTCACTCTTGCTCCAGAAATAAGTACTTTGTTCAGCTAATCTTATTTCCCTGATTGATTTTTGCTGGTTTTTGTTTGCCGCAAAAGGTCACAATTTCTGTTTCAATCCTGGACAGCAATCTAGCATTTATCTCTATTTCAATGGATAATTTAAGCCATTCACCTCAAGGCAGATACTCTGAAATGTACTTATGTAGAGTGTATGTTTCAAGTAGACTTGAAGGAGTTACTTACGTACTTTTGAAGTAATTCTGATTTGCACCGGAAAATACAGTCAATAGTTCTAGGTAAGAGGCTGAGGTTAGATTGTCAGTAACAAAGATTTAAACAAGCAGTGGCAAAGCCAGTAGGTCTGACAGTAGTTTGCAGTCTTTTGGCTTTGTCAATGCTTGTTTTGTCCTGTTTTTTTAAACGTTTCTGATTGGGGAGCAGCAGCGCCCTTACCAATATTAAAAAATTGCTAAGAGCAAAAAACTCTTTGGAGGGGTTCCAGAAAGCCCACTTTGACATAGTTCGTATTTCCTAGCATACAAAGGAAATACTTTGTATCTGGGAACAATGACGCCACAAGCGGAAACCTAGCCAATGGCTGAAGCGGCTGGCTCTGTGCCCCATGCTGTATGCTGCAGTGGGGGAAGAAAATTGTGAATGAGAGAGCAACAGCCCAATACGTCAAGACGTCCACTCTCCCTCTCCCTTGATGTGAAAAGCCAAAGACATTTTGAAAATATTTAACATCATCACAGAGGAAGACTTACTCAAAATCAACATGAAAAACAAACTTTCACACCATTTTGTGGACCTAATTCTGGGTAACATTGCCAAAGACCTTTATACTCACAATGCTCCCCTACTGGACAAAAGTGGTATATCTCTACCTCAGCCCTCAACAACTAACATTCGATCGTCAACCTGCCTTTCTTCACACAAATCATTGAAAGCCGAGCAGCTCACCCAACACATCAAAGATAACAACTTCCTAGACAAATGCCAATCCACTTTGAATCAGGGCTACAGCACAGGAACAGCTTTACTACAAGTGGTCGATGATGCACTTTGAATCCTAGACTCAGGCAACTCCTGCCATCTGATTCTTCTCGACCTATCATCACCACTCGCTCCTAGACACGCTCATAAACTGAATGGGCATTGATGGCACGGTCCTTAAATGGTTTAAATCATTCTTCAGGACCGATTGCAAAAATTATGTCTGTCTCTCAACAACAATGGTGGTTGAGCAAGGGGCCCCCAAAGAGTCTATCCTTGCCCAACCCTAATCAACCTGTACACCAAGCCACTTGTCCTCCTTAAGAAAGCAGGGATTTTCTATCATCAATATGCCTATGACACACAACTCCAAACGACATCTCGCACCTCGCCATCACCCTAAACTCTGTTCAAAATGGAAGACTTCTACTCACCTAAAACTGAACCTTTCCAAAACTGAATTCTTCCTCAGCTCCACTTTGAAAATAAATCTTAGATTATAATTCTGGATGACCACATCCAACATCCCCAACCGTAAACCCACCATTAGTGACAGTGCTAAATCCCTAGGAGTCATTCTTGACAAGCTCAACTTGCAGTCTCAAATCAGCACCATGGCCAGAAACACAGATTATGACCTGTGTCTTCTCAGGGGAATCCAACGCAACATTCCTGAGCATAATCTGAAATCTCTTGCTCATACATAGGTGCTCTCCTAAATCGACCAATGTATCTCGCTCTTGACTGGTATCCCCAAAACCCATCTCATCCCCATTAAATCGATTCTACACTTAACATCACTATTTGCTTACAGGGCCAAAAGGAATGACCACATCACACCTATGCTAGTCTCGCTCAACTGGTTACCCATTGAAGCCAGGGCTGTATACAAGACTACTTGCATCACCCTTAAGGCCCTAGACACATCCACTTCTCATTACCTGGTGGACAAACACAAGCTTTCAGGAGGTTTTAGACCATCACGAAATGCCAAAGCATTGCTGCTAGAACCCCCGACCTATAAAAAGGAACGACTCCTGGCACAATTTTTCACGAGTAGCGCAACCAGATTTTGGAAATCATTACCTCCAAATCTTTGCACTACCACCTCGCTGGCAACCTTCAAAATGGAACTAAAAGCCCTCCTTTTTCATTTGAGCTAATTCATTGCTGCTAATACTCTCCATTGAGAATATGTTCACTCTCCTCCTGGCACAGAATGGCATCACTTGCATACCATCAGGTGCTTATAAATTTTTCACTGCTGTATATACCTATTGTATAACTTGTTTAATTTTGCTATAATGATTTACTACTTTGTAATTCTAGAGCTTATGTAACTATATTTGGTAATTCTTGAATCCTCTATAACTATCCATTTAATGACATATGTCTAATGTAAAGTGATCTGGCACCTTTGGGTAATGTTTGTGCTGTATAAAAATCCATAAATAAATAGGAGGGCTCGCTGAAAGCCTCTAAAGTATATTGTACATTTAATTTAAGTCAAATCAAAAGGTCTTGGCTAATCCCAGACCTAACAAGCAATGGCAAAACAAATAGTTCTCAGCAATGCAAGAGCTATTGGCTTTGTCAACGTCAATGTCTTTTAGCCATGTGGGACGGCCCTGCAGGAATTTTAAAATATGACCAGCAGGCTGTATAGACCTTAACTCAATGGGCATCTACCTCAAAAGGTAGTTTCCCAAACACACCAAGAGGCTGTGGCGTCAGCTGCATGTCGAGCAAAGCCGTGCATGCAACTTCCTCTGCTCCAGCCCTGCGTGCCAAGCATTGATGGCGGACGGAGTGCCGGGGCGACAGGGAAAGTAATGACAATGGAAGGGGAGGCTAATAACAACCCCCCATGTGGGAAAAAGAGGAATTTGCAGAGCCGGCTTGATTCACAGTGAAACTGGTCCCTAAAGTCCTGTTATCAAGCTTGTTGTGAAAAGAACACCGTTGAAGAAGGCGTTCATTGAATAGTATACTTTACCAGTTTTCACAGTTCGTTTAGACAAACTCTTGACAAATATCAGTCTGCTGATGGTACAGTTTGTTATTTACAAACCCATTGTGATATCTAGTAAGAAGGGTACTTTCATTAGAATAACGCATTATCAATCCTACCTTCACTCAGAGCCAAGTAATCCGTTCCTAAGGAAGCCAAAGAGACCTATGTGTACTAAAAGCGAATTACCAAAAGTTAATGTTAACCTAATAAAGGCACTTTCCTTGAAATATTGTCATTTTTGCCACAGAAAATATATTTTGGTCATGCTATCGCGGTAGTGCAGACCTACTGAAATAAAATAAAAATGCTTTGAGAGGACTCTCAGTCAGAACCCAAGAAGTGTTCGCACTTTCAGCATTTAGGTAAATCTAAGCTATCGTAACAACTAACTTAGAAAGAATGACCAGCTGTCGCCATTTTGAGTTATTTTACATCCTTGGAAAAGGAAAAGAGGACTCTGCACATGTGAAGTCTGGGTTGAGTGGACTTTCCAAACCAGGCACCCATTTATCAGGGAAAATGGAAATGGGGTCACATGCGCAGCCACGGATTTGTGTTTCCCTATGTGAGCAAACAGCGCAATGTATATTTCACAAACACTTATAAATTACACTGAAATATGTGCATTGTGCAAGCATGTGCTAAGGGCCATATGTGTTGAGGAAGCAACATTAACAAGGAAAGCACAAAGAAAACAAGTAACACAACACAGGGTCTGTGCAAGCAACAAAACATGGGGGGTAGAGGGCGATTGTGCAAAAGGTGAAAAAAAAGCTCTATGATGTGGCCAGGGGAGTCCTGTCATACCTCTTTTTTGGTGGAGCCTAGGCAGCCCGCATGCGCTAGGTCGAGACTTGCTGTATTCACTCTGGGGGCTTTGAATACGCCTAGCGATTTTAATTGGTTGCTTCATTTGTCCTGCCTTTCGGCTGTTTTGTTCCCGCCCTGGAGGCTGCTCCTGCTACATGGATCCTTTCCCTATCGGCCATAAGTTTAGTTTCGGGCGAACTACTTTTTCTTTCTGCTCTCACCTTGCTGCTCACTTTTTATATTTTAAGCTTTCAAGACAGCTAAAGCTGTTTCCCAGTGATTTTTTTTAACTCTGACTGTTCATTTTTGGAACATGTTCCACTGCCGAGAGTCACCTGGCCTGCGCTTGTATCACGTTCATCACCTCATGCACCTGCCCCTCTGTCCCGTTGCTACGGAGCACTGCTGCTCCCCGCGGCAGCATCACCCCTCAACCCTCCTGTATCTAAAGCTGAGGGCTCAGGCAAAAAGTTTTTACCTGCCTATTAAGTGTTGTAGTATCCTTGGGTGCAGTGTGGCATCAGTTGTGGGCCAGTTTCATGTTGCTGAAGGGTGCGCCAATAAGCTTGCATCATTTGTCTGGTGCTCTCTTCTCTAGCAGAGAGCCCGAGTTATCCCAATTCTTTTAGTTTTATATAGCGCAAACTCGACCGAAGGTCAGAGCACTTTACATGAGCACCAGTTGTGTTACAGAAGGACGCACTCATTTTGTTAGGCACGGAGAGATTAAGTGCTTTGCCCAGAATCACAGAATGTTGAGCGTCCCTGCCGAGGCTCGAACCCGGTTCCCCAGCTCCGAGGTCGACCGCTCTGGCCGTTAGGCCACATCCTCTCCCAGTTGTTTCTTTGTGTTGCCTCCTATGACCTCCCACAGCCCTGTGAGCTCGCACTCGGTCTGCAGCACCCCTCTATTTGATTTACTTTCACTCTCCATCTCTGTTTCCAGCTGCACTCCACTGTGCTTGTTAAATGTACTTTCACTTTTAGTTCCTCACTTACTGGAATTTCAAGCTAAAGGAAGGTACACATGGGTCCTCGTGTGAGACTCCCATTTCATAAATGTCTCATGCCTACTGCAGGCCTGCAGCTGTGGGGCACATAGAGGCTCCTAAAGAGGAAGGAAACACCACCTTAGGGCCCCACAGCAAAACACTAAAACCAATGTATTGCTAAAAGCAGCATGCTCAGCCCATCATCCTCCCGAGGTTGGAATGCTCCAAATTCTTCTTGGTTACATTGCATTTAGTTCCTAGCACCGCTCCCATCACATTTGCTGTTTTCCTAGGGTGCCTCTCCCATCCTTTTCCAGTCATGCCTTTCTTCTAGTCCCTCCCACTCTCATCCCCCTTCTTCCCTCCATCTTTCTCTCTGCTTCCGTCTCTCCAACTTTTCCCTCTCCTTATCTCTTCCTTGCTCTCTGTTACCTTCCCTCCGCCCCACTCTTCAGTCTTCCTCAACAACACTGCCTCCATTGGTGCTCTTTTTTGTTCGACTTTGTGAAAATCAGTGTACTTATGCCTGCCAATGCCCATGTTTTATGAACGGCAGTATGGTGTGTGTCTGAGTGCACACAGCATACAAAAAACAAACCTCTTGAGCTTTGTCAATACTTTAACAAATGTTCATTGTTAAAGAAGTATTGTGGGAAATGTGATAACCACAACAACAATTCAGGAACAAAAAGATGTAGCAAGGTAATGGCCACGTATTTTAAATAATCGACCATCTCCATCTGCTTTGTGCAAGTGGGCGCCTAAGGACAAGCAAGCATTTCATAGAGCTGCAGACAACTGTAATTGCCATTTTTCTATCAGTTTGATAGTTTCTTGATAGAAAGTGGTCTAATTTCCTACATTTGCCCACACTCTGCATTTTGCACATCATCAGCTATATATACATTCAATTTCTTAGAAAAGATTTGAAGCTTAAATTGTTGACTGTGGAACCAGTAGACTTAGGTTTTAATCCTGACTCTCTCACTTGAGTACATTGTGTAATCTTGGGCAAATTAGGTAATCTTCATTAACCCCTTCGCTGCTAGGCCTTTCCCCCTGTGCTAAGCCTTTTGGCTATTTGGCGTAGTTCGTGCTTAGGCCCCGTAACTTTTTGTCCACATAAGACATCCACACCAAATTTGCGTCCTTTTCTTCCAGCATCCTGGGGATTGTAAAGGTATCCAGGGTTTGTGGATTCCCCTGGAGGGGACCAAGAAATTAGACCGAATACAGCTACATTTTGTTTTTTGGGGGGAAAAATGGGAAAAAGTGCTGCAGAAGAAAGTGTCAGTTTTTCCCCTGCAAATTTTATCAAGAAAGGGGTTGCTGTGCTACAATCAACATCTTCCCAACTTTCAGGAACAGGCAGACTTTTGTCAGAAAACCAAACTCTCCTACACAGTTTTGGCATTTTAGTGGGACATAGCCTATTTTCCTATTTTTGTGCTATCAACCTCCTTCGAGCTAGTGGTAGAAAAGGGTGTGAAACAAATAATGGATTCCAGAAAACTATACATTTCTGAAATGTAGACAAAATTTTGAATTCAGCAAGTGGTCATTTGTGTAGATCCTTCAAGGTTTTCCGATAGAAAGTAACAGTTGAAATAAATAAATATTGAAATTGAGTTGAAGAAAAACAGCCATTTGTGCCTGCGTTTTCACCTGTAACCCGTTCTAAGTATGGCAGATTTTTTAAAGCAATATACCGCTACATCTGCTGGACCCTTCTGGTTGTGGGGATACATAGGACTTGTAGGGTCACCAAGTACCCGAGGTACCCAGAGTCAATAACTGAGTATCACCTTGCAATGGTTTTTCATTGTGTACCAGGTATACAGCAATTCATTCGTTAAAATATAAAGAGTGAAAAATAGGTATCAAGGAAACCCATGTATTTCTAAAATCGGAACAACATATGGCGTTTAGAAGCAGTGGTTATTTGCACATCACCGAATTTGTGGGTACCCACACTAGCATGTGAATTATGGGGCGTTTTTCAAAATGATGTCTTTTTTACACACTGTCTTACATTTGGAAGACAGAAATGTATAGAAATTCAATTGGTAATAACACTTGTTCTACTATTCTGTGTTCCCCTAAGTCTCCCGATAAAAATGGTACCCCACTTGTGTGGATAGGCCTAGTGATCGCGACAGCAAACGGCCCAAAACGCAACGTGAACACATCACATTTTTCCATTGAAAACTGACCCTTTTTTTGCAATGTGCCTAGCTGTGGATTTTGGACGCTAGCTCAGCCGGCACTTAGGGAAACCTAGCAAACCTCTACATTTTTGTAAACTATACACCCAGGGGAATCCAGGATGGGGTGACTTATTTGGCTCTCACCAGGTTCTGTTACCCAGAATCCCTTGCAAACCTCAAACTTTGTCAAAAAACACATTTTCCTCACATTTCTGTGATTCAAAGTTCTGAAATCTGTGAGGAGTAACAAACTTCCACCCACCCAGCATTCCCCCAAGTCTGCCGATAAAAATGGTACCTCACTTGTGTGGGCGGGCCAAGTGCCCGCGACAGGAAATGGCCCAAAACGTACTGTGGAGACTTCAAAATAATCAGTTACACAAAAAGACCTAGTTTTGCATGAGAGTCACCTGCGTTTTTGTTCCCGGGCTCGGCAGGCATCTGGGGAAACCTACCAAACCCAGACAATTCAGAAAACTAGACACCCGGGGGAGTCCAGGGAGGTGTGGCTTGCGTGGATCCCCCAATGTTTTCCTACCCAGAATCCCCTGCAAACCTCAAATTTAGCTAAAACAATCACATTTCCTCACATTTCTGTGTGGGAAAGTTGTGGGATCACTGGGCTGACACTAATTTCCTACCACATAGTGTTCCCCCAGGTCTCCCGATAAAAATGATACCTCACTTGTGTGGGTGGGCCAAGTACCTGCGAAACGGAAGAGCCCAAAACGTACTGTGGAGACTTCAAAATTATCGAACACAAAAAGACCTGGTTTTGTGAGGGAGTCACCTGAGTTTTTGGTCTTGGGCTTGGCGGGCATCCAGGGAAACCTCCCTAACCCAGACAGTTATAAAAACTAATCACTCGGGGGAGTCCAGGGAGGTTTGGCTTGCATGGATACCCCAACTTTTTTCTACCTAGAATCCCCTGCAAACCTCAAATTTAGCTAAAAGAAAAGAAATTTTCCTCACATTTCTGTGTGGGCAAGTTGTGGGATCACTGGGCTGACACAAATTTCTTCCACCCAGCGTTTCTCCAGGTGTCTAGTTTTCAGAAATGTCTGGGTTTGGTAGGTTTCCCTAGATGGCCGGCGAGCCCGTACCAAAAACGCAGGTGATTCCCTTGCAAAACCAGGTCGTTTTGTGATAGAACATTTTGATGCCTCCATAATACGTTTTGGGCCCATCTATGTCACGGGCACTTGGCCCAACCACACAACTGAGGTAGCATTTTTATTGGGAAACCTGGGGGAACGATAGGTGTTAGGAAATTTGTGATGGCCCAGTGATTCCACAGCTTTCCCGCACAGAAATGTGAGAACATTTTTATTTTTTAAGCTAAATTTGAGGTTTGCCGGGGATTCTGGGTAGGAAAATGTTTGGGGATCTGGACTCCCCCGGGTGTCTAGTTTTCAGAATTGTCTGGATTTGGTAGGTTTACGTAGATGGCTGCTGAGACCAGGACCAAAAAAGCAGGTGTCCCCCCCCCTTGCAAAACCAGGTAGTTTTTTTATCGATAATTTTGATGCCTCCACAATAAGTTTTGGGCCCCTCCCTGTCGCGGGCAACTAGAGTAGGTCTCTACCAGATACATTGATACCAAAGGTAAGTAACTTATTCATCTGTTAGAGACTCTAGATGTAGATGCCTTACCTTTTGAATAGATACACCAGCAATACCATCCCCGGAGGAGGGTCTGCCAACCAAGATCATGCCAGAAAGTCCTGGAGGACCGAACGGGCAAAGTACCCATCCCTCTGAACCTGGCTGCCTAGGCAGTAGTGTAGGAAGGTGGAATCTGACTGCATGGTTACCCCCACTTTTTTCCTGGTGTTTTGCTGGTTTTTGACTAGTCTGACTGGGATCCTGCTAATCAGGACCCCAGTTTATCTGCTTTCTCCCTAAATTGGTTGTGCATGTACTTTAGGTACACTCCAGATTGGATTCTGGGGTACCCTTATAAGTCCCTAGTATATGGTATACTATGTACCCAGGGCATAGGTACCCCAGAGGCCTCCCAGGGGCTGCAGCATGTATTATGCCCCCCCTGAGAGGCCATTCAAAATGACACCACAGGTCTGCTACTGCAGCCTGTGTAAAGTGGTGCATGCACCCCTTACTTAGATATAGGTTCACTATATCTATCCTAATCACTGCACATATAAACCTATCAGTCACCCCTATGGCAGGCCTTATCAATCCTAAAGGCAGGGTGCTGGGTTTTATGTGAGAGGGTGCCCATGCATGAGCAGGGCCCCTCTGCAGCCTTCGGAACCTATTCTCCGGGGTTGTCTGTGATGCAGCCAACCATATATACTTAAGTGCATTATAACCTAGCGGTAAATGCTAACTTTGAAACGACTGCGTGGAAACATATCGTGTTTGGTGTCAAACACCTTGGAATCATACCTCCACACCAGTAACTGGTGTAGGAGGTATGATTCCACCCTCCTAGAGGGAGAAATATGACAACACCGGTACACCCGGTACCAGCTTTCTTGACCCTGGCATCACAAAATGGATGCGGTCAGCCACAGACACGAGTCTGCCCTCCTGCTGCTGGACGAAACTCCGGCAGGGGAAGGCTTGACAATAGGTTTCCTGTCACAGGGAGGTGTGACCACCTCCCAGACAGGCTTTAGTGTATTGGGGCTGGGTGGGTGCACTCTCAGAGTGCTTTGATGTCTGCACTGGGGGCACATTTGGTGTCCCTGTGAATAGTCCAGCTCAAACCGGTTGCAGGAGCCATTTGCTCCTGCTCTGGCGTGAAACTGGACAAAGGACATGAGTGTAGCCACCCCTCTGTCCTGACCCTCCCATAGGTGGGTCCCCAGAGTTAGTCACACCCCTTCCTTGGGTATAAAGTAGGAACCCCTGACTACAGCACTTTAGATTTTACCTGGACTGAACTCTGCTACAGAAACCAAGTACTTCGACGATCTGCACAATGCTGGATGACTGAAGAATCTCCCTTGGAGTAAAGGAGTTACTCCCCTGCTGAGCAGGCACCTAAACGCATCTGACCGGTTTGCATCTACGAAGCTCCTGAAGGACTCCGAAGATTTCTGCAATACAGGAGGTGGGTTCCCGTGGTCTCTGAGGTTGATCTGCGCTCTCAGCAATTCTGAGGCCCGTATCCCTCGTGGGGACCATGCAACCCGAACCCCTGGGCACCGTGTACATTTGCAGCAGCATATGCTTTTTGGCGACCCCTGAGGCTGTGCTTCGGGCTACTTGTAGTCCTGACCCTGAGCAGTAATTCCACCGAAGATTTCCGGCCTACACTCCACGAGTGTTCCGTGGGCTGGCATTTGGTGATTCAGCTCGAGGTCCCTTCGCGATCCCTGGTCCGTTGGCCTGTGGGTCCCTGTGAAGGTAACGTTGACTTTCCGTGGGCTTCCCTGGTTGCTCCAGACGTGCCCTGACTCTCCATAGCTTGGAGAGTCCCCAGGACCTTGCTGGTCCTCGCAGAAGCATCTTTCCTCTGACTGCGTGGGTTGCAGTTGCCAAGGCTTGTTGGTGTTCAATCCGGACACTGACCCCCCCCCCCCCCCGCAGCACTCGACATCCTTCGTGGGACAGCTCACCTCCGGACTTTGGTCGTCGTAGACGTCTCCTGGTCCCCGTGGCTGCAGAGTCAAGCTTCACCTCTACGCACCTGAAACACCCGACATCGGTGGGCATTCGTCTATCGTGCCCCTGGTCACTGTGAAGTGACCCAGACTCTGTCCCCTCTGCTTTCAGGATCTTCTCATCTCCGATCCAGGCTTGGATCACACCGGACACTTTTCATCTTTCGGCCAGCAGCACTTTTCCGCAACACGCCATTGAAAACGACGAAGGTTTCCGACATCACTTGACCCCTATGCACCCGGCTCCTCTGGGATAGGTAGCACGGGTACCTCGGTACTCTCAAGGGTGCTGGCCTTAGAACCTTCTATGTTTAGCTGGGTTTGCTTAAAGTCCTCTCCGAAGTGTCCTTAATCTTTAAACTTCCAACCGCGACTTTCCCATAGAGTTGTACGGAGCTCGCGTCTGTGTTCACACACTGCACCCGTCCTCCGTGGGTCCCCTGTGTCACTACTTTGGGTGGTTCCTTGGGGTCCCAGCGATTCTACGTGCTCTAGGCACTGTGTCTAGTCAAGTCGTAGTTCTTATACCACTTTCTTAGTATATGGTTTGGTCTCCCCTGGAGCCCACTGTGTATTGTGCTATTTACTGTCGTTCTAGTGATTTAATATTGTGTGCTTTGTTCTCTAATCTCATAAAGAGGTTAGTAGACAGTGTTTAGTAATAAATACATATATTTTATATATTCCTTGTGTGGTTCTCCTTTCATTTGGTCATTCAGGAGGTTATGATCTGGTAAAACAAGCTGCTTCACATTCCTTCAAGACTTAGCGTGAAGGCTGCTCTCCATAGCTACCACTAGGATAGCTTTCAATAAAGGTTGTCTTTAACCTAATCATCAACAAGGGTCGTTTGGACTGGTGCAAGGTGCCCACTTTAATTAGTGGACAGCATATACCAGGCCAACTTCTCACATTGGTGTGCAGCGGTTGGATTCAAGCTTGCTATTGTTTTACCAGATAATCTCATTGAGTGACTAACTGAAAACCACTAAAGGTACTTAGGTACATATAAATCAAGACTAGAATAAAGTAAGTTCTACTGAACTTGGAGTTGGGTAGCCAAGGGTCTAGCACACCCTTTCTCCAACTCGAGTTTAGTTCCCACTAGGTTAGGTAGGTGCCTACACCACATAACACTAGTATGTCTTCTAAAGGAGAAGCCAGTGCCTCTCTGCCAACTAGATATGATCATCTCTCATTTCAGGAATTGAGAAATATGTGTACATCTTGGAAGCTGAGGACAGGGAGAAGTGCAAGCACCCAACGTCTCATAGAGATGTTGCTCTTAGATGACCTCAGAAAGACCCCAGGGTCTGATGAAGTAGAAAGAGTGGGTGGGACAAGAGGTGAGGACAGACCAGGAAGTGAACACTTCTTTGATATGGACTCTAACCCTGGCCAGGAGGACCAAGAGGATCAAGATCAAAATCCAACTCTTCCTTCAGGTGGGGGAGAAGGCCCCAGTGGCCCTCTCTTTACTCCACCAGGGAGAGTAAACAGTCTACCTAGAAGATCAAGATCTCCTTCTCAGGAATCTAATCATTCAGGTACTTCTGTAGGGACCTCTGCTTCTCATAAAAGGGACTCCTCTTATGAGAAGAAGTGTCAGTTTCTTGAGTATGAGAGGACCAAACTCAGAATCAAGAGGGAACAATTGGCCTTAGACAGGGAATCCCTAGAGCTCCAGAGAGCTTCCAGAAGGTTAGGGCTAGAGCCCCATGGTGGCAGCAACAGTGTCCCTAGACCTAGAGAGTATACTCATGACCATAGGAACCTGAACAAGATTGTCCCTCCCTACCAGAGTGGGGATGACATCCACAAATGGATAAATGCACTGCAGACGGCCTGTAAGGTACAGAGGGTCCCTCAGGAGCAGTGGGCAGCAATCTTGTGGCTCTCCTTTGCAGGCAAAGGTAGAGACAAGCTCCTCACTGTTAGAGAAGAGGTTGCTGATAATTACAAAGTCTTGAAGAGTGCTCTGATTGATGGGTTTGGCTTAACCACTGAACAATACAGGATTAAGTTCAGAGATACCCAAAAGGCACAGACTCAAGACTGGGTTGACTTTGTAGATTGTGCTACTAAGGCTCTGGAAGGTTGGATCCATGGCAGCAAGGTGCATGACGTTTTAGGATTGTACAGTTTGATTATGAGGGAGCAGATCCTCAATAATTGTCAAAACCAGCTTTTACACCAGTACCTGGTGGACTCTGATCTGACCTCTCCCCAAGAATTGGGAAAGAAGGCAGACAAATGGGTCAGAACCAGGGTAAAGCCAAAGAACCAGGGTGGTGACCAGAAGAAAGATTCTTCCAAGAACCAAGAGAAAGGTGGGGATAAATCAAAAGATAAATCCACTACAGGGCCCCAAAAGTCCTCTTCTGGGGGTGGGTACCAAACTCCTTCCTCCCCTGAAAAGAAACCTTATTGCCATGTCTGTAAGAAGCCTGGCCACTGGAAAAATGACCCCATTTGCCCTAAGGTCAGCAATAAGGAAAATGTTCCTCCAAGCACTAATACCATTCCTCCTGGTACTACCAGTAGTAATCCCCCAGGTGGTACTAGTGCACCCAAAAAACTAGGTGGGTTGGTATGGGGAACTGAGATGGACCTCAGCTTATCAAGGTCCTCCTCACAGGCCTCCTTAGTCTGTGATGGTGGCATGGGATTTGCCACTTTTACTGTCAGTCCTAATTCTTTGGGCAAGTACAGATAGGAGCCACTAATAAATGGTCAGAAAGCTGTGGCCTTTAGGGACACAGGGGCTAGTGTCACCATGGTGACAGGGAAACTAGTCCCCCCTCAACAGCTTTTACCCGAGTTTAAGTACCAGGTGACCAACGTTGATGGTATTAGAACAGATCATCCCATGGCCATAGTCAATCTCAGCTGGGGAGGGGTCACTGGCCCAAAGAGAGTGGCAGTGTCCCCAAGCTTGCCTGTAGATTGCCTGTTGGGCAATGATCTGGAAATTTCAGCCTGGGCTGAAGTTGAATACCAGGCCCATTTAAGAATGTTAGGACTCCCTGAGAAAGTTGGTGGGGCTCTTAGGGCCTCAGCCCAATCCCAGGGAAATTTTGGAGAGGTGGAGCCTGAAAGAATGGCCCACTCTACTCCACCAGAGAGCAGAAGGGTTGAAGAAAAGTCTTCTTCCCCCAGACTATAGGTAAGGGTCAGCTTCCTCAGGGAACTGATCCTACCCCTAGTGAAGGAACTGCCCCAGAGGTGGTCAGGCCTGGCCTGGCAACACCCCTGATGGCAGGGGACCCTTCCAAGGTGGTACCCAGTCTGGAGCAGGTATCCTGCCCCTCTCTACCCTACCTCAATCAGCCTAGGGCTGCAGAGGTCAGGGAGGTCAGTGGTGTGAGAATTTGGCCTGGCATATGCTGTCCACTAGTTATAGTGGGCACCTTGCACCAGTCCAAACAACCCTTATAGAAAGCTATCCTAGTGGTAGCTGTGGAGAGCAGCCTTCAGGCTAAGTCTTGAAGGAGTGTAAAGCAGCTTATATATAGTATATGGTCTGGCTGCATCACAAACAACCCCGGAATGAAGATTCCGAAAGCTGCAGAGGGGCTCTGCTCATGCATGGGCACCCTCTCATATGAAACCCAGCACCCTGCCTTCAGGATTGTTAAGGCCTGCCATAGGGGTGACTGATAGGTTTACATGTGCAGTGATATGGAGAGATATAGGGAACCTATATCTCAGTAAGGGGTGCATGCACCACCTTACACAGGCTGCAGTAGCAGACCTGTGGTGTCAGTTTGAATGGCATCAATTTAGAGGAGAAAGCAGATAGACTGGGGTCCTGAATAGCAGGATCCCAGTCAGACTAAGTCGAAAACAGTGAAACATCAGCAAAAAGTGGGGGTAACTATAAGAAGCAGATCCTACTCTCCTACAGAACCCCCCCCCCCAAACGTCAGGACATTAAACTAACCTTGACCAGTTGAGTCTTCATGTTCTAAGTGGAACTATCTGGAAAGTCCATCTGCATTGGCATGGTTACTCCCAGGTCTATGTTCCACGTATAGTCCATCCCTGAAGGGAAATCGACCACCTCAAAAGTTTGAGGTTTTCACCCTTCATCTGTTTTAGCCATAAGAGGGGCTTATGGTCTGTCTGAACAATGAAGTGAGTGCCAAACAAGTATGGCCTCAACTTCTTCAGAGCCCAAACCACAACAAAGGCCTCCCTCTCAATGGCTGACCAACGTTTCTCTCTGGGGGTCAGCCTTCTGCTAATAAAAGCTACTGGCTGATCCTGACCCTCATCATTCAATTGTGATAACACAGCCCCTACCCCCAACTCAGATGCATCTGTTTGGACAATGAATTGCTTGGAGTAATCAGGACTTTGCAGAATGGGAGCAGTGCACATGGCCTGCTTCAGGTCATCAAATGCCTTTTGACAGCTCACTGTCCACTGAACTTTCTTGGGCATTCTTTTAGAAGTCAAGTCATTCAAAGGGGTCACTATGGATCCATAACCTTTGACAAATCTTCTATAGTACCCAGTCAGGCCCAAGAAAGCTCTGACCTGAGTCTGGGTGGTTGGAGCAACCCAGTCCAAGATGGTCTGGATTTTGCTCTGCAATGGTTGAACCTGGCCTCCACCCACAAGGTGGCCCAGGTATACAACTTGGCTCTGCCCTATCTGGCACTTGGTGGCCTTGATAGTGAGGCCTGCTTTTTGCAGGGCCTCCAAAACATTTCTCAGGTGGACCAGGTGGAGCTAAAGACAGCAATATCATCTAGATATGCTGCACTATAGTCTTCCAGGCCTGTAAGGACTTTGTTCACCAACCTTTGAAAAGTGGCAGGTGCAATCTTCAAACCAAAGGGCATCACCACAAATTGGTAGTGCCCACTAGGGGTTGAGAATGCTGTCTTGGCTTTTGCATCCTCATCTAGTCTGATTTGCCAGTAACCAGCTGTCAGGTCAAATGTGCTGAGAAACTTGGCTGAGGCCAAAGTGTCTATAAGCTCATCTGCCCTAGGGATTGGATGAGCATCAGTCCTAGTGACTGCATTGAGACCTCTGTAGTCTACACAAAACCTCATCTCTCTCTTACCACCCTGGGTGTGAGGTTTAGGCACTAAGACTACTGGACTAGCCCAAGGGCTATCTGAGGGTTCAATCACACCCAAATCCAACATCTTTTGGACTTCAGTCCTGATGCAGTCCCTGACATGGTCAGGTTGCCTGTAAATCTTATTTTTTACAGGCAGAATGTCCCCAGTGTCCACTTTATGAGTGCACCAGGTAGTCTGACTTGGAGTCAGTGAGAACATATATCTGAACTGGTTGAGAACTTTTCTGCAATCAGTTTGCTGCTGGTCAGTGAGGCTGCCTGCCAAGGCTACACCATCTACTGAACCATCATCAGGGTTCTGTGAGAGCAGGTCAGGGAGTGGATCACTCTCTTCCTCCTGTCCCTCATCAGTAGCCATGAGCAAGCCCATGTCTGCCCTGTCAACATATGGTTTCAGTCTGTTGACATGGAGCACCCTGTGGGGACTCCTGGGAGTTCCAAGGTCCACCAGGTAGGTAACCTCTCCCTTCTGTTCAACAATGGTATGGGGGCCACTCCACTTGTCTTGGAGGGCTGCTGGGGCCACAGGCTCCAACACCCATACTTTCTGTCCTGGCTGATAAACAGTCAACACAGCCTTTTGGTCATGCCAGGCCTTTTGTAATTCCTGGCTAGCCTCAAGGTTTTTAGTTGCCTTCTTCATGTACTCAGCCATCCGGGAGCGGAGACCAAGTACATAGTCCACAATATCCTGTTTAGGGGGTTTGAGAGGTAACTCCCATCCCTCCTTCATTAGACACAATGGACCCCTAACTGGATGTCAAAACAGAAGTTCAAATGGGCTGTAACCAACCCCCTTCTGTGGAACCTCTCTGTAGGAAAAGAGAAGGCAGGGCAAAAGTATGTCCCATCTGCGCCTAAGCTTTTCTGGGAGACCTTTAATCATGCCCTTCAAGGTTTTGTTGAACCTTTCAACTAAACCATTGCATTGTGGGTGATAAGGGGTGGTAAATTTGTAATTTACTCCACACTCCTTCCACATAGCAGTTAAGTAACTAGACATGACGTTTGTACCTCTGTCTGATACTACCTCCTTAGGGAAACCCACCCTGGAAAAGATTCCCAGGAGGGCCCTGGCCACCACAGGAACTGTGGTGGTCCTAAGGGAATTTGCCTCTGGATACCTAGTGGCATGGTCCACCACCACCAGTATAAACCTGTGCCCAGATGCAGTTTGAGGGTCTAGGGGACCAACAATGTCAATCCCTACCCTCTCAAAGGGAACCCCCACTACAGGTAGTGGTAACAGGGGGGCCTTTGTAGTGCTACCTGCCTTACCACTGGCTTGACAGGTGACACAGGAGCGACAAAACTCCTTGGTGTCTTCAGACATATGAGGCCAATGAAAGTGATGGACAATTCTGTCCCAAGTCTTGTTTTGGCCTAGGTGACCTGCCAATGGGATATCATGTGCTAGGGTCAATAGGAAGCTCCTAAACTTCAGAGGTATAACCAACCTCCTGGTGGCTCCAGGCTTGGGATCTCTACACTCTGAGTAAAGGAGTCCATCATCCCAGTAGATCCTATGGGTACCACTAGCACTCCCAGCAGCCTCAGCAGCAGCTTGCTGTCTGAGGGGTTCAAGAGAGGGGCAGCTCAGTTTCTCCTGACTCAGATCTGCCCTGGAAGGGCCCCCTGTCCCCAAGAACTCAACCTGATCAGGTTCAAGCTCCTCTGGGACAGTTCCTTCTTCAGGACTGAGGTCATCTCCCTCAGGAGACTGATCTGCATTCTGAGGCAGGGGGGAAGGCACTGCCTTAACCCTACTGCTCCTTCTCTTGGAAGGCACCTGGTCCATTCTTCCAGGATCCAGGGCCTGTTCAGTTTTAGACATGTTTGCCTGTGACCTGGTCATAGCAAACACATCTGCAGGGATGCCCAACATTTCTGCATGGGTCCTGAGCTCAACTTCAGCCCAAGCTGAACTTTCCAAATCATTTCCAAGCAAGCATTCAACAGGGAGGTCTGCACTTACCACAACCTTCTTAGGGCCAGTTTCCCCTCCCCAGGTGAAATTAACAACTGCCAGGGAATGGTCTGTCCCGACAGTGCTAGCATTGGTCACTTGGTACATCTCACCAAGTATGATTTGTTCAGGGGCTACAAGATCTTTTGTCACCATTGTAACACTTGCTCCTGTGTCCCTGAATGCCAAAGCCTCTCTTCCATTAATCAAGGGCTGCTGTCTGTATTTGCCCAGATTACTGGGACGCACAAAGGAGGACATATCCATGCCTCCATCACAGATCAGTACAGCCTGAGTTGGAACTCTGACTAGGCCAGAGTCCATCTCAGATCCCAGGGTTAACCCTACTACACCCTTATTTGGAACACCACCACTTGGAGCTGAACTAGGGGGAACAGTTGCCTTAGGGGCAATGGTGGCTGGAGTTGTCTTTGGTCTTGGTACAATCACTAGTCCAATGGGTTTTCTGTTTACAGATTTTACACCATGGCTTCTTTTGGCCTTTTCCTTTGTTAGATTGGGACTCCCCACCAGATGCAGATTTTTGGGGCCCTTGAGAAGACTTCTGGTCTTTACCCTTTTCCCCACCCTTATCAGAGTTTTTAGAATCCTGCTTCTTAGAGTCACCACCTTGGTTCTGAACCTTCTGCCTCACCCTGGTTCTGACCCACTTGTCTGCCTTCTGACCCAATTCTTGGGGAGAGGTCAGATCAGAGTCCACCAGGTACTGATGCAACAGTTGATTTTGACAGTTATAAAGGATCTGCTCTCTCATGATTAAATTATACAATCCTTTGAAATCACACACCTTACTGCCAAGTAACCAGCCTTCCAGAGCCTTAGTAGCACAATCAACAAAGTCAACCCAGTCCTGAGTCTGTGCCTTTTGGGTATCTCTGAACTTTAACCTGTATTGTTCAGTGGTTAGGCCAAGCCCATCAATCAGAGCACTCTTCAGGACTTTGTAATTATCAGCATCCTCTTCTCTTACAGTGAGGAGCTTGTCTCTACCTTTGTCTGCAAAGGAGAGCCACAAGATTGCTGCCCACTGCTCCTGAGGGACCCTCTGTACCTTACAGGCCCTCTCAAGTGCAGTTATCCATTTGTGGATGTCATCCCCACATTCTGTTAGGGAGGGACAATCTTGTTCAGGTTCCCATGGTCATGAGTATGATCTCTACCTCTAGGGACACTGTGGCTGCCACCATGGTACTCTAGTCCCAACTTCTGAGAAGCTCTCTGAAGCTCCAGGGATTCCCTCTCTAAGGCCAATTGCTCTCTCTTGATTCTGAGTTTAGCTCTCTCAAACTCAAGCAGTTGGCATTTCTTCTCATAAGAGGATGCCCTTTTATGAGAAGCAGAGGACCCTATAGACGTACCAGAATGATTAGATTCCTGAGAAGGAGATCTTGATCTTCTTGGTAGACTATTAACCCTTCCTGGGGAGGGGGGGGGGTGAAGAGAGGGCCACTGAGGCCTTCCTCACCTGCAGGAAGAATTGGATTTTCCAGGTTAGAATCATTTTGATCCTCCTGGCCAGCATCAGAGTCTGGGTCATAGTAGTGTTCACTACCTACCCTTTCCTCTTCTGCTGCCCCACTCATTCTGCCAGCCTCATCAGACCCTGGAGTCTTATTGAGGTCATCTGAAAGCAACAACTTTATGAAATGTTGTGTGGTTGGGCTTTTCCCTGTCTTCAATTTCCTAGAGGCACACATAGTCCTCAATTCCTGGTATGACACTTGGTCATGCTTAGTTGGGAGAGGCACACTGGCTTCTGCCCTTGAAGACATGACTAGTGTGGTGTGGTGTATGCACCTACCTACTCTAGTGGGGCCTACTAAACTCTCTTGAGTTGTAGAAAGGGTGTGCTAAGCCCTTGACACACAATTCTAAGTTCAGTAGAACTTACAGTATTCTAAACTTGATTTATATGTACCTATAGTGGTTTTCAGTTAGTCACTCAAAGAGATTATCTGGTAAAGCAATAGCAAGCTTGAATCCAACCGCTGCACACCATCGTGAGAAGTTGGCCTGGCATATGCTGTCCACTAGTTATAGTGGGCACCTTGCACCAGTCCAAACGACCCTTATTGATGATTAGGTTTAAAGACAACCTTATAGAACGCTATCCTAGTGGTAGCTGTGGAGAGCAGCCTTCAGGCTAAGTCTTGAAGGAGTGTAAAGCAGCTTGGTTTACCAGATTATAACCTCTTGAATGACCAAATGAAAGGAGAACCACTCAAGATATATATAAAATATATGTATTTATTTCTAAACACTCACTACTAATCTCTTTATGAGATTAGAGTCCAAGATACACAATATCACAGTATTAAAACGACAGTAAATAGCACAATACACAGTGGGCTCCAGGGGGAGACCAAACCATATACTAAGAAAGTGGTATAAGAACCACGACTTGACTAGACACAGTGCCTAGAGCACGTAGAATGGCTGGGACCCCAAGGAACCACCCAAGGTAGTGACACAGGAGACCCACGGGGGACGTGTGCAGTGTGAGAACACAGCCGCGAGCGCCGTAGGATTCTATGAGGAAAGTCGCAGTTGGAATTTTAAAGAAAAAGGACAATCTGAAAGAGACACGTTAGTGACAGATTCCTTACCTTAGAATATCCCCAGGCGTCAGGCTGGATCCGGAAAGTTTTTGCGTAGCAGTACCCTTGCGCGTCGGTAGGCGGCGTCGTGCGGCTCCGCGTCCGTCGTCGGCGTCGTGATCGCCGGGATGACGTCGCGGGCAGTACTTAGGCGCCGCCCTGCGCGCTGACGTCAGTTCTTCTTTTCCGCGCCAGCAAGCGCAGATCCGGGAAGAGCAGTGCCCTAGTCATTTTTTGACTAACTTTTTGGGTGAATTTTTTCACTGTTTTTCTTCGAATCGACTTCAAGGTGTCGTAGGGATGCCCGGGTTTAAACGTTGCGGCGCCTGTGCTCGGATGATGTCCATCACAGACCCGCATCGGGAGTGTCTCTTCTGCCTCGGCCGAGGCCACGACACGGAGTCTTGTTCCGACTGCCGGGCCCTCAACCCGAAAGCTTTGCGAGAGCGGTCTCGAAAGCTCCTCGAGGCCTGGCATTCGGCTCCGCGCAAGCCCCGGTCGCGTGAGAGGTCCAGGGGTCGATCGCGGAGTCCACACCGGTCGTCGCCATCGAAGTCTTCTTCGTCCGGTAAGTCCAAACACAAAAAGTCCAAAAGCATCGTCGCTCTAGGACTTCGCCTCGCCGGTCTCGCGACTCGGCTGAGGCCCCTCCCGGCACCGTCCCCGCCCCGCGGCCCCGGACATGCCTGTGGAGTCGCCCCCGCAATACCCGTCCTTCCCGGGTTCGGGGGCGGATCCGGCCCAAGTACAGGAATTCCTGTCGGCCATGGCCCGCCTCTTCGGGCCTCAAGGTCCCTCCGGTGCGCCTTCGGGCCCCGCGGGCCCTGATGGGGTTGCTCCGGCGTCGCCGACGGCTCCGGCCCCGGCGTCGCCCGTGCCTCCAGCCTCGATCCCGGCTCCGGCCCCGATCCCGGCTCCACAACCCCCATCGACGCCGGGTCGACCTAACGACACCTCCGCCGGCGCCCGATGTCTCCGGTGCCGTTCTCGACGCCGCCTGGGGCTCCGGGCGTCGTCGTCCCCCAGTTCCTTCCGGCTCCGGACATGGACCCGGACCGACGTCGCTCGACGCCGGTTCCGGCGCCCATGGGACCTTGGGTCCCAAATGTCCCTCCTCCTCCTTATTTTGAACCAGAGGAGGACCAGGAGGACTGGGAGGGGTCTGATGACCCTCTGACACAACAGTGTCAGTACGATGAGGACTGGACAGAGGGTCTAGGGGATGCCAGTGGTCTAGATACTTCCCCTGACACTGGCATGCTGTCTCCTCCCGTGGCTACGGAGGAGGGAGCCAATTTTGCAACGGTGTTGCGTAGGGCGGCTGGGGCCTTACGTCTCCAACTCCCTACTGTGGCGGTCAAGACTAATATCTTGACAGAGGTGCTTCAGCCGGCAGCCTCCTCTATGGAGACTGTGCTGCCGTTTAACGACGCCCTCACTGACGTTCTTTTGGGCGCCTGGTCCAAGCCCAACACAGGGGCTCCTGTGGATAGGAACGTGTCCCGACGCCATCGCCCAGCTCCGGGCGACCCCCTGTTTCTCTCTGTCCACCCCACTCCTGAGAGCTTGGTTGTCCAAGCCTCCGCTTCCCAAACCGCCTTCCCTACCGCCCCTCCGGATAGGGAATCCAAACGCCTGGATCAATTTGGGAAGAAGGGTTTTTCTTCCTCCAGTGCTGGCTTGCGGTCCATCAACACCGCTTGTCTTTTGGGCCGATATACCCACTCCTTGTGGGATTCGGCGGCGACTGTTTTGCCCCCAGTGTTCTGAGGAGGTCCAGACACTGCTTTCCGCGCCATTGCGGAAGGAAGGGATGCGGCCAAATACACGATACGATGTGGCCTTGATACCGCCGACTCGCTGGGCAGGTCTATTGCAACGACGGTGGCGCTGCGACGCCACGCCTGGCTGAGAACCACTGGTTTTTCAGGGGATGTCCAGAATACTCTCATGGACATGCCCTTTGATGGAGTCGGTCTTTTGGGTCCAAAGCAGACCATGCGTTGGAGCGCTTTAAGGACTCACGGGCTACTGCCAAGTCCCTGGGCCTTTCTGCTACACGCCCTCCGCTGACTTCTGCTTTTCGCCCCTATCGTGGCCACGGTAGGGGCGCCCGTCACGTCAGCAGCCCAGCCACCGGCCCGCGCAGCAGGCGTCTCGCGTGGCCGAGGACGTGGATTCCGCCGTGGCGGATCGGGCAACCAGCGTGCGGGTCAGGCCACCACCTCCAACCCGTCCCGCGGCCTCCAAGCCCTCCTAGTCCCTCCTTTCAGGTGCACAGCACGCCAGTAGGGGGCAGGGTCCGCCATCACCTTCCCCACTGGCGTACCATCACCTCGGACAGGTGGGTCTTGGACATTGTCCGAAGGGGCTACTCCCTCCCCTTCGAGACCACCCCCCAGCCATGCCACCTCAATTCCACCGCATGTCAGGGGATCACTTGGTACTTCTGCAGAAGGAAGTCACGGCCCTCTTGGCCAAGAGGGCCATCGAGCATGTTCCGACCCCAGAAGTAGGGCGTGGTTGCTACTCCCACTACTTCCTGGTGCCCAAAAGGACAAGGAGGACATGCGTCCTATCTTGGACCTCCGGAACGTCAATCGCTTCCTCCGGAAGGAGAAGTTCAAGATGCTCACCCTAGCTCAGGTCTTGACTGCCCTCGACCCTGGAGACTGGTTGGTAGCGTTGGACTTGCAGGACGCATATTTCCACATCCACGTCCTGCCGGCCCACCGGCGTTACCTTCGGTTCACGGTAGGCCCCGAGCATTTTCAGTTCACCGTGCTCCCCTTTGGCCTTACCAGTGCCCCTCGGGTGTTCACGAAAGTGATGGCGGTGGTCGCAGCTCATCTGCGCCGGGCAGGGGTTTCAGTGTTCCCCTACCTCGACGACTGGCTGCTGAAGGCGGGCTCGCCCCAGGCAGTCGTCTCCCACCTCCGGACTACGGCCGAACTCCTGCACTCGCTGGGGTTCTCCATCAATGTGCCGAAGTCGCATCTGATTCCTTCTCCACAGCTCCTTTTCATCGGAGCAGTTCTGGACACGACGCAGTTTCGGACCTATCCTCCCGAACGGCGAGTCCGGGATATTCAGGCTATGATTCCGATCTTTCAGCCTTTATCCTGGGTTTCGGTACGGATGACCCTGAGGCTGCTGGGCCTCATGGCCTCCTGCATCCTGCTGGTCAATCATGCCAGATGGCATATGCGGGCTCTGCAGTGGGACCTGAAGTTCCAGTGGGCGCAGCACCAGGGCAACCTGTCCGATCACGTCCAGATCTCGGAGGGGACTGCAAAACAGTTGCAGTGGTGGCTCTCGAACCGGCAATGGGTCATGGGCAGATCCCTCTCCTTCCCCAGCCAGAGCATACAGTTGTGACGGACGCGTCCCTTCTGGGATGGGGCGGTCACATGGGTGAGGCGGAGATCAGAGGCCTCTGGTCTCCGGCGGAGTCCCGGCTCCATATCAACCTTCTGGAGCTCCGGGCGATCCGACTTGCACTCAAGGCATTCCTTCCCTCTGTCAAGGGGAAGGTAGTGCAGGTGTTCACAGACAGCACCACCGCCATGTGGTACTGCAACAAACAGGGCGGGGTGGGGTCTTGGACCCTTTGTCAGGAGGCTCTGTGCCTCTGGACATGGCTGGAACATCAGGGCATGTTCCTGATGGTTCAACACCTGGCAGGTTCCCTGAACGCCAGGGCGGACGAACTCAGCCGCAGGTGCATGATGGATCACGAATGGCGTCTTCACTCGCAAGTGGCGCAAGGACTCTTTCTACAGTGGGGAGAGCCTTGGTTAGATCTATTCGCCACCGAAGAGAACGCGCAATGTCATCAGTTCTGCGCGTTGGAACTTCCAAGGCGGCACTCGCTCGGCGACGCTTTTCGTCGCGAGTGGAGTTGCGGTCTGTTGTACGCCTTTCCGCCTATACCACTTCTACCCAGAGTGTTGAAGAAGATTCGGCACGACCGGGCCCAAGTAATTCTTGTGGCTCCGGACTGGGCTCGAAGAGTTTGGTATCCCGAGCTACTCAATATGAGCGTAGATCCCCGATCCGTCTGCCTCTTCGGGAGGATCTTCTGTCGCAGCAGCAGGGGACGGTCCTCCACCCGAACCTGTCCAGTCTACACTTGCTTGCGTGGAGATTGAGCGGCGGCAGTTGATTCCTTTCGACTTGCCTCCCAAAGTTTGTGATGTGATTCTGGCAGCCAGGCGTCCCTCCACTAAGGTGGTATACGCCTGCAGGTGGAACAAATTTGTGGCATGGTGCACAGCAAAGGCTGTGAATCCCCTTTCTGCCCCTCTTTCTGAGGTCCTTCTGTTCCTTCTCTCTCTGGCCCAACAGGGTTCTGCCCTGGGTACCATCAAGGGTTATCTTTGTGCTATCTCGGCCTTCCTCAGGCTCCCTGATCAGCCCTCCCTTTTCAAGTCCCCTGTTGTTAACAGGTTCTTAAAAGGCATTACTCACCTCTTCCCTCCTGTTCCGTTTGTGATGCCTCAGTGGGACTTGAACTTGGTTCTTACCTTTTAATGTGCGCTCCCTTTGAGCCTCTACATAACTGTCCTCTTCGTCTTCTGACTCTGAAGACAGCCTTTCTGGTGGCCATCACCTCCGCTCGGCGGGTGAGTGAGCTCCAGGCTCTATCTTGCAAACCTCCCTTTCTGTCTGTTCATCCAGACAAGGTTGTTCTTCGGACGCGTCCGTCCTTCTTGCCAAAGGTGGTTACTGCTTTCCACATTGGGCAGACCATCACTTTGCCCACCTTCTTTCCGCCTCCGCATCCTTCCAGAGAGGAAGAGAGGCTCCACCGTCTGGACCCAAAACGTGCGCTCTCCTTCTATATTGACCGCACAAAACACTTCCGGGTGGATGACCAGCTCTTTGTTGGCTACGTGGGCGCCAAAAAGGTCGGGCGGTGCACAAGAGGACCATCTCCCGCTGGGTTACCTTGTGCATCAAGACCTGCTATTCTTTGGCTAAGAAGGAGCCTCCTGTTGGGCTGCGTGCCCATTCCACCAGGGCAACGGCTGCTACCACGGCCTTGTGCCGCGGTGTTTCGCTGCCGGTTATCTGTCAGGCAGCTACGTGGGCCTCGCTGCACACGTTTACAAAGCATTACTGCCTTGACAGTCAGGTCCGGAGGGACGGCTTCTTTGGCCATTCTGTCCTCCAGGACTTCCTTGTCTGATCTTTGTTCGCAGACCCACCACCGGGGTTGGTATTGCTGGGCTATCTATTCTAAGGTAAGGAATCTGTCACTAACGTGTCTCTTTCAGATGCACAAGTTACTAACTTGTGTAACGATATATCTGTAAGAGACAGTAGTTAGTGACGAGATTCCTCACCGCCACCCATCCTCCCCGTTCTGCGAACTGATTTCTAGGGTTAAGGACATCCCTTTCAGGGCCCTAGTATTTTTCAGACACCTATGTCAGCTTCTTGCATGGCTCTGCGTTCCTGGCGCGGAAAGTCGTGTACAGAACTGACGTCAGCGCGCAGGGCGGCGCCTAAGTACTGCCCGCGACGTCATCCCGGCGATCACGACGCCCGACGACGGACGCGGAGTCGCACGACGCCGCCTACCGACGCGCAAGGGTACTGCTACGCAAAAACTTTCCGGATCCAGCCTGACGCCTGGGGATATTCTAAGGTAAGGAATCTGTCACTAACTACTGTCTCTTACAGATATATCGTTACACAAGTTAGTAACTTGTGCCTTAGGAGAGGACTTTGAGCAAACCCCTTTAGACTTAAGGGGTTCTAGGGCCAACACCCACGAGAGTACCGGAGTACTCGAATTACCTCACCCAGGGAAGCCGGGTGCATAGGTGTCAAACGGTGTCGGGAATCGTCGTTGATTTCAATGGCGATCTGCTGCAAAGTGCTGCTGCCGTGAAGAAGAAAAGTGTCCGGGTGGATCCAAGCCTGGATCGAAGATGTGAAGACCCTGAAAGCAGAGGGGACAGAGTCTGGGCCACTTCACGTGACCAGGAGCGGAGCAATCAAATGCCCACCGATGTCGGGTGCCTCAGGTGCGAAGAGGTGAAGCTTGACTCTGCAGCCACGGGGTCCAGGAGACGTCGAGGACGACCAGGAGCCGGATTCGAGCTGTCCCACGAAGGATGTCGAGTGCTGGGGTGTCGGTGCTCGGATTGAACAGAACAAGCCTTGGCAATGGCAACCCACACAGGAAGAGTAAAGATGCTTTGGTGCGGACCAGCAAGGTCCGGGGGACTCCCCAAGCGATGGAGAGTCAGGGCACGTCTGGAGCAACCAGGGAAGCCCGTTGAAAGTTATAGTTGCCTTCTTGGGGACCCACAGGTCAACGGACCAGACATCGCGAAGGGACCTCGAGAGGAATCACAAAATGGCGGCCCACGGAACACTCGTTAAGTGTAGGCCAGCAATCTTCGGTGTAATTACTGCTCGGGGTCAGGGCTACAAGTAACCCAAAGCTCAGCCTCAGGGGTCGCCGGAAAGCTGATACTTCTGCAAATAGACGCGGTGTCCAGGGGTTCGGGTTGCACGGTCACCACGAGGGATACGGGCCTCAGACTTGCTGTGGGCACAGATCAACCGCTAAGACCTCGGGAACCCACCTCCTGTGTTGCAATATTCTTCGGAGTCCTCAGGAGCTTCGGAGATGCAGACCGGTCAGATGCGTTAAAGGTGCCTGCCTTGCAGGGGAGTAACTCCTTTACTCCAAGGGAGATTCTTCAGTCATCCAGCGTAGTGTAGATCGTCGAAGTACTTGGTTTCTGTAGCAGAGTTTAGTCCAGGTAAAATCTAAAGTCCTGTAGTCAGGGTTCCTACTTTATACCCAAGGAAGGGGTGGGACAAACTCTGGGGACCCACCTATGGGAGGGTCAGGAAAGAGGGGTGGCTACACCCATTTCCTTTGTCCAGTTTCGCACCAGAGCAGGGGCTGGTAGCCCCTGCAACCGGTTTGAGCTGGACTATGCACAGGGACACCAAATGTGCCCACAGTGCAGACTTCAAAGCACTCTTGGAGTGCACCCACCCAGCCCCAATACACTAAAGCCTGTCTGGGAGGTGGTCACACCTCCCTGTGACAGGAAACCTATTGTCAAGCCTTCCCCTGCCGGAGTTTCGTCCAGCAGCAGGAGGGCAGACTCGTGTCTGTGGCTGCATTATCCATTTTGTGATGCCAGTGTTCTGTTAAGCTGGTAGCGGGTGTACTGGTGGTGCCATGTTTCTCCCTCTAGTAGGGTGGAATCATACCTCCCATCCCAGTTACTGGGGTGGAGGTATGATTCCAAGGTGTTTGACACCAAACATGACATGTTTCTAAGCAGCCGTTTTAAAGTTAGCATTTACCGCGAGGTTACAATGCACTTAAGTATATATGGTTGGCTGCATCACAAACAACCCCGAAATGAAGATTCCGTAAGTTGCAGAGGGGCTCTGCTCATGCATGGGCACCCTCTCACATGAAACCCAGCACCCTGCCTTCAGGATTGTTAAGGCCTGCCATAGGGGTGACTGATAGGTTTATATGTGCAGTGATTAGGATAGATATAGTGAACCTATATCTAAGTAAGGGGTGCATGCACCACCTTACACAGGCTGCAGTAGCAGACCTGTGGTGTCATTTTGAATGGCCTCTCAGGGGGGGCATAATACATGCTGCAGCCCCTGGGAGGCCTCTGGGGTACCTATGCCCTGGGTACATAGTATACCATATACTAGGGACTTATAAGGGTACCCCCGGATCCAATCTGGAGTGTACCTAAAGTACATGCACAACCAATTTAGGGAGAAAGCAGATAAACTGGGGTCCTGATTAGCAGGATCCCAGTCAGACTAGTCAAAAACAAGCAAAACACCGGGAAAAAAGTGGGGGTAACCATGCAGTCAGATTCCACCTTCCTACATAACCCCCCCCCCCCCCCAAACGAAAGGAGATTAGGCTAACCTTGTCCAGTTGAGCCTTTATTGACTAAGTGGCCATATAAGGAAGATCCTGCACTAGCATGGATACCCCCTGTCTTATGGTCCACTAAGCAGTCCCTACCCCTAAGGGTATGGGATGGTCTCCAAAAGTTGGGATTTCTACCTGTAGGGTGTTTTGGCAAAGTAAAAGGCTGGTGGGGTGTCTGAGTAGAGAAGTGAGGCCCTAATAAAGTTGGTCTCATCTTCCTCAGAGCACTGGTCACCATGGAGGCCTTTTTTTCCATGACTGAGTTGTATTTGGCCCTAAGGGTCAACCTCTGGCTGCCTACAGCTGGGGGTTGGGTCCCTTTGTTTGGAACACTGGAGGGAGAGGGTAGGTTTGGTACCAATTGGTCCCAGGTTTGCCCTTGCCTAATAGAGTCCATTTGGGGGAGGTCCCTACCCAAGGGTAAGAGGGATCCCTCAGTGTGTTGAGGAATTTTCACCTGGCCAGGGCTACTAGACTGGCTGCCCCTAATCTGTTGATGGGGGGCTTCCTCTGGGCTGTGGGCCTTTAGGGGTCCACTTGTAGGAGAGTAGGATCTGCTTCTTATAGTTACCCCCACTTTTTGCTGATGTTTCACTGTTTTCGACTTAGTCTGGAAGACTGAAGAATCTCCCTTGGGGTAAAGGAGTTACTCCCCTGCTGATCAGGCACCTAAACGCATCTGACCGGGTTGCATCTACAAAGCTCCTGAAGGACTCCGAAGATTTCTGCAATACAGGAGGTAGGTTCCCGAGGTCTCTGAGGTTGATCTGCGCTCTCAGCAATTCTGAGGCCCGTATCCCTCGTGGGGACCGTGCAACCCGAACCCCTGGGCACCGTGTACATTTGCAGCAGCATATGCTTTTTGGCGACCCCTGAGGCTGTGCTTTGGGCTACTTGTAGTCCTGACCCCGAGCAGTAATTCCACCGAAAATTTCCGGCCTACACTCCACGAGTGTTCCGTGGGCTGGCATTTGGTGATTCAGCTCGAGGTCCCTTCGCGATCCCTGGTCCGTTGGCCTGTGGGTCCCTGTGAAGGTAACTTTGACTTTCCGTGGGCTTCCCTGGTTGCTCCAGACGTGCCCTGACTCTCCATAGCTTGGAGAGTCCCCAGGACCTTGCTGGTCCTCGCAGAAGCATCTTTAATCTGACTGCGTGGGTTGCAGTTGCCAAGGCTTGTTGGTGTTCAATCCGGACACTGACCCCCCCAGCACTCGACATCCTTCGTGGGACAGCTCACCTCCGGACTTTGGTCGTCGTAGACGTCTCCTGGTCCCCGTGGCTGCCGAGTCAAGCTTCACCTCTACGCACCTGAAACACCCGACATCGGTGGGCTTTCGTCTATCGTGCCCCTGGTCACTGTGAAGTGACCCAGACTCTGTCCCCTCTGCTTTCAGGTTCTTCTCATCTCCGATCCAGGCTTGGATCACACCGGACACTTTTCATCTTCCCGGCAGCAGCACTTTTCCGCAACACGCCATTGAAAACGACGAAGGTTTCCGACATCACTTGACCCCTATGCACCCGGCTCCTCTGGGATAGGTAACACGGGTACCTCGGTACTCTCAAGGGTGCTGGCCTTAGAATCTTCTATGTTTAGCTGGGTTTGCTTAAAGTCCTCTTCGAAGTGTCCTTAATCTTTAAACTTCCAACCGCGACTTTCCCATAGAGTTGTACGGCGCTCGCGTCTGTGTTCACACACTGCACCCGTCCTCCGTGGGTCCCCTGTGTCACTACTTTGGGTGGTTCCTTGGGGTCCCAGCGATTCTACGTGCTCTAGGCACTGTGTCTAGTCAAGTCGTGGTTCTTATACCACTTTCTTAGTATATGGTTTGGTCTCCCCCTGGAGCCCACTGTGTATTGTGCTATTTACTGTCGTTCTAGTGATTTAATATTGTGTGCTTTGTTCTCTAATCTCATAAAGAGGTTAGTAGAGAGTGTTTAGTAATAAATATATATATTTTATATATTCCTTGTGTGGTTCTCCTTTCATTTGGTCATTCAGGAGGTTATGATGTGGTAAAACAAACTGCTTCACATTCCTTCAAGACTTGGCCTGAAGGCTGCTCTCCATAGCTACCACTAGTATAGCTTTCAATAAAGGTTGTCTTTAACCTAATCATCAACAAGGGTCGTTTGGACTGGTGCAAGGTGCCCACTTTAATTAGTGGACAGCATATACCAGGCCAACTTCTCACAAGTAGTATCTGGTAAATGTGTGCAAAGATACCCACGTAGCCTGACAGATGTCAAGGACTGGAACTCCACGTGCTAATTCTGTGGTTGCCGCCGCTGCTCTGGTGGAATGAGCATGCAGCCCCACAGGAGGGTCCTTCTTCGCCAAAGCATAGCATATCTTAATGCAAAGGACAACCCATCGGGAGATGGTCCGTTTCTGAACAGCCCAACCTTTCTTGGCACCCACATAGCCAATGAAGAGTTGATCATCCACCCGGAAGTCTTTTGTGCGATCAAGATAAAAAGACAATGCACGTTTTGGGTCCAAACAGCAGAGTCTTGCCTCCTCCTTGGAGGGATGTGGGGTGGATAAAAGGTGGGCAGTGTGATAGATTGTCCCACATGAAAAGGCGTGACGACCTTAGGAAGGAATGAAGACTTGGTCCGAAGTACCACTTTATCTGGATAGACAGATAGAAAACGGGGCTTAGAAGATAAAGCCTGCAGCTCGCTCACTCTGCGAGCAGAGGTGATGACAACAAGAAAGGAAGTTTTGAGAGTCAGCAACCTGAGGGGACAGTTATGAAGAGGCTCAAAGGGAGCACACATAGGAAAGGTAAGAACCAGATTTAAGTCCCATTAGGGCATTACAAAAGGAGATGGAGGGAACAGATGAGTAAGGGCCTTAAAGAATCTGTTAACGATGGGAAACTTGAATAAAGAAGGCTGATCTGGCAGCTGAAGAAAAGCAGAGATGGCTGCAAGATATCCTTTAAGAGTGCCCAAGGCAGATCCCTGCTGGGCCAAAGAATGTATATACAAAAGAACCTCTGAAAGAGGAGCAGAAAGGGGATCAACAGCCTTTGCTGTGCACCATGCCACAAATTTGTTCCATCTACAGGCGTATTCCTTTTCAGTGGAGGGATGCCTGGCTCCCAAGATAACATCACAAACTGCAGGCGGAAGGTTGAAAGCTGCCAACTGCCGCAGCTCAATCTCCATGCAAAGAAGTGGAGACGGGGTAGGTTTGGGTGAAGAACCCTCCCCAACTGCTGCGAAAGAAGATCCTCCCAAAGGGGCAGTCTGACGGAGGATCGATTTCCATGCTCAGAGGTTTGGGGTACCAGACTCTTCGTGCCCAGTCCGGAGCTACAAGAATGACTTGAGCCTGGTCGCGCTTGATCTTCGAGAGCACTCTGGGCAGAAGTGGTACAGGCGGAAAGGCGAACAGGAGGCCGAAGCTCCACTCGTGACGAAAAGCGTCGCAGAGCGAGTGCCACCTTGTAAACTCCAATGCGCAAAACTGCTGACATTGCGCATTCTCTTTGAAGGCGAACTGCTCTAACCAAGGCTCTCCCCACCGCTGAAAGAGACCTTCTGCCACCTCCGGAATGGAGACGCCATTCGTGATTGACTAGGCACCGGCGGCTGAGTTCGTCCGCCCCAGCATTCAGGGAGCCCGCCAGGTGTTGAACCACCAGGGTTATGTCCTGATGTTCCAGCCATGTCCAGAGGCAGAGAGCCTCTTGACAAACGGTCCGCGACCCCACCCCACCCTGTTTGTTGCAGTACCACATGACAGTGGTGTTTTCGGTGAACACCTGCACCACTTTCCCCCTCAGAAAGGGAAGGAATGCTTTAGGTGCCTGTCTGATCGCCCAAAGCTCCAAAAGGTTGATATGGAGGTCGAACTTCGCCGGAGACCAGACGCCTCTGATCTCCGCCACTCCCAGGTGTCCGCCCCATCCCAGAAGCTACGCATCTGTCACCACTGTTAGATCTGGTTAGGGAAGGGAGAGGAATCTGCCTCTGACTCAATCTTGGTTTGTTAGCCACCACTGCAGTTGGCGCACAGTTCCCTCCGAGATCTGGAGGTAGTCAGAGAGATTCCCCTGATGCTGTGCCCACTGGAACTTCAGGTCCCACTGCAGAGCCCGCATATACCATCTGGCATGATCCATTACAGGATGCAGGAGGCCATGAGACACAGCAGCCTCAGAGTCATTCTCAGCGAAATCCGGGATAGAAGCTGAAACATCGGTATCATAGCCTGAAAATCCTCGCTGCTCGGGAGGATAAGCCCGAAACTGCACTGGGTCCAGAACTGCCCCAATGAAAGGGAGCGTCTGAGAGGGAGTAAGGTGTGAGTTTGGCATGTTGATAGTGAACACCAGCGAATGCAGGAAGTCCGCTTTAGTCTGGAGGTGGGAGACGACAGCCTGGTGCGAGCCCACCTTCAACAGCCAGTCGCCGAGATAGGGGAAAACTGGAACCCTTAATCTGCGCAGATGAGCTGCAACCACCGCCATCACCTTTGTGAACACCCGGGGGGCACTGGTAAGGCCAAAGGGGAGCAAGGTGAACTGAATGTGCTCGTGGCCCACCGAAAACCCAAGTTAACGTCTGTGGGCTGGCAGTACGGGGATATGAAGTCCAACGCCACCAGCCAGTCTCCTGGGTCGAGTGCAGACAGAACTTGGGCTAGGGTGAGCAGTTTGAACTGCTCCTTCCGGAGGAAGAGGTTGAGGATTCGGAGGTCTAAGATAGGACGCAAGCATTTTTCTTTGAGTACTAGAAAGTAGCGGGAAAAACAACCACGACCTACTTCTGACACAGGGACCCTCTCTATAGCTCCCTTGGCCAAGAGAGCCGATACTTCCTGGCAGAGAAGTGCCAAATGATGCAATCGTAAGAAGGTGGCATGGAGGGAGGGGTAGTCTCGAAGGGGAGGGAGTAGCCCCTTCTGACTGTTTGCAAAATCCACCTGTCTGACGTGATAGATTGCCAGTGGAGGAGGTGCTGAAGAATCCTGCCTCCAACTGGCTGTTGATGGGCCTGAAACGTTGGACTAGGAAGATTTGGAGCTGCGGCAAGGGGGAAAAGGTGGACTGGCCAGCCAGAGGACTCCCTGACCTGCGAGGACGCTGGGTCCCACATCCGCATCCACACAGAGGCTGGACAGTTTGCGTGACTCTGTGGCTGGGCTGGACAGGACATGGCTGATTGCCCCTTCCGTAGCCACGACAGGGATGAAATGCAGACTGAAGTGGACATGAGGTAGCCACAAGGCCCAGGGATCTGGCCGTAGCTCGAGAATCCTTGAAGCGCTCAAGTGCGGAGTCTTCCTTGTTGCTAAAGGCGAGTGTTATCAAAGGGCATGTCCATAAAGGAAGAATGAACATCAACTGAGAAGCCAGAAGTCCTCAACCAGGCGTAGCGTTTATCAGCTACCGACATGGCAATCGTTCTGCTCAGTGAGTTGGTGGTATCCAGTCCACATTGTATGGTGAATTTGGCTGCGTCTCTCCTGTCTGCAACTGCTTGAGAGAGAACGGCCTGGGCCTCCTCCGGGCACTTTGGCAGCACCTGTGCAACCGTATCCCAGATAGTATGGCAGTATCGGCGCAAGAGGCATGCGGTATTCAACGACTGCAATGCCAAGTTGGAGGAAGAGAACATCTTCTTCCCAAGATGATCCAGCTTCTTGGAGTCCCTATCTGGGGGAGCGGAAGGGAATGTGCCTTTTGAAGAAGAGGCTTGGACTACCAAGCTCTCAGGGGAGGGCTGTATGGTCAGGAATGCTGGGTCGCCCAGAGCGGGGCTGTGGATGCGGGCAATCGTCCTATCCACAGGAGCCCCTGTGCTGGGCTTGGACCAAGTGCTCAGAAGGACGTCCATGAGGGCTTCATTGAATGGCAAAAGGGGTTCAGAAGAGGAAGCCGCAGGCTGAAGCATCTCTGTGAGGAGGATAATCCTGACTGCCACCTTAGGGAGCTCGAGGCGGAGGACCTCAACTAACCTCCTCACCACCACAGCATAGGAAGCTCTGTCCTCCGTAGCCACGGTAGGGGGAGAAAGCAGGCCAGTGTCAGGGGAAGTGTCCAGACTACTGGCATCACCCAGGTACACTCTTCAGTCCGGTTCCTGAAGCTGGTCAGTTGAAGGGTCCAGCGGCCCCTCCCAGTTCTCTTCCTCACCTTCTGGCCCAAAAGGAACGCCAGGAATGAACACGGGGACGAAAGTAGCTTGAGGCGTTGGAATTGACGTTGATCGACGTTGTTCCGGCTCCGTGTCCACTTTGGGGATGAGGATGGGGTCAGCGCCGGCCGGAGGCATGGTCGACACCGGGAGCGTCGTCGTCGGGATTGAGGTCAGGGAAGGTCGAATGAGATCAGCTGGAGTCGATCCGGATCCAGGCCTTGATCCACGGGGCCCTCTGGAGCCGGGACCGGAGCCGCCGGTGTCGAAGTTCCAGGACCCCCAACCGACTCCGCGGGCCCGGGCTGCCAAAATATGAGGTACAAGGCCTCATAGAACTTCTGGATTTGGGCAGGAGACTTTCTGGCTCCCGGGAAGGGAGGGAGAACAGAGTCGTCTCAGAAGTAGGCGCTGACGATGCTCAGGATCCAGCATTGCGTCGGCCAACCAACAGGGAAAAGTCGAAGAACGCCTGTGCTTCTTCGAATTCTTTCTGTGCTTCCCTGACTTACCCGAAGACCTACCCGACGACTTGGAGTGCGAGGAGTGTGGGCTCCACGACCGTTCGAGACCTTCCCCTCGCATGGGAGCAATGCGGAGCCGAGCGCCGGGCCTTCAGCAGCTTCCGGGATTGCTCCTGCAAAACCTTCGGGTTCATGGCGCGCCACTCGGAGCAAGACTTCAGGTCGTGGTTGCACTCAAGACCCCAAAGGCAGACGAGGTGCGGATCCATCACAGACATCATCCGGTGACAGCAACCACAGGGCTTGAAGCCGGTCGTTCGCTGGGACATCCTCGATGCACCAGGAGTCTACGACTCAAAAAAGACATAGACAAAAAGTCAAAAACAGTTAGCCAAAAATGGGCTAGGGGTAGCTCTCTCCGGATCTACGCGACACTGGGCGGAAAAAGAAAGAACTGACGTCAGCATGCATGGGCGGCGTCTATGTAGGTCCCGCGATATCCCGGCGCCCACGATGCCGACAACAGACGCTGAGCCGACCAACGCCACCTAACGACGCGCATGGGTACTGCTGAAGAAAAAATCTCCGGATCCAGACTGATGCCTGGGGGAAATTCAAAAGATAAGAAATCTACAACTAGAGTCTCTATCAGATTAATTTTTATCAGGAGATCGAGGGGAACGCTGGGTAGTAGGAAATTTGTGCCGTCGCGGTGATTCTTCATCTTTCCCACACAGACATGTGAGGAAAATGTGACTTTTTAGCTAAATTTGAGGTTTGCAGAGACTTCTGTGTAATAAAACGCTGGGGCATTCACGCAAGCCACACCGCTAGCAAAGCAACAGTCCACCCACACCACCAGCTAAGTGCCAGTCCACGCACACTGCCAGCCAAGTGCCATCCATGCACACAGCCAGCCAAACGCCAATCTACACACACTGCCAGGCAAGCGCAAGTCCACACACACCACCAGCAAAATGCCAGTACACACACAGCCACCCAAACGTCAGTACATGCAAACCATCAGCTCAACTCCAGTTCATACACACACACACACACACACACACAAACTTTCCCTGATATCTATTGTTTTTTTGCCCCCCTTGGGGGCAGATGAGCCTACAAATATCACTGATCTGCCCCAAGGGTGACAGAAATGGCTAAAATGTGTGCCTAAAAAAAGGGGACCGACCTTTGACTATGGGGGCGCTCCCTAATGTGCCCATAAACAAATCCCTGGTGCCTAGTGGGCTTTCTGCCCCCACCCAGGGGGGGCAGATCGGGTGTAATAACCACCATCTTCCCTCAGGGAGGTGCAGAAAGACTGTGCCCATTTTTTTTCTTGAGGGGTTGGTGAGATTGACATGGCCATTCTGGGCAGTCCCACTCCTACACAAAGTAAAAATAGTCCCTGGTGTCTAGTGTGCTTTCTGCCCCCCCCCCCGGGGGGGGGCATATCGGGGGCTGTAGCCCATATCTGCCCCCCATGGGGGCAGAAAGAATGTGCCCATTTTTTATGTTATATTGTTTGGGGGGCCAACATGGCAACAGGAGTGAAAGAACACGGAAAACAGGTGGGAGGTAAGACGCAAACACAACAACGGGAACATTTTCACAAACACTGAAATACACATATTGTGCAAGCATGTGCTAAGGAACATACGTGTGGAAGAAGCTACTTTGACAAGGAAAGTATGAAGAAGCAATACAAATGGGGGCTGCGCAAGCAACAAAACACAGGAAGGGGTAGAGGGCGGATGTGTAGAAGGTAAAAAAAAAAAAGCGCTATGACGTGACCAGCGGAGTCACGTCCTAGCACATTTTTGGTATGGTGGGTGAGGGGCAACAGGAGGGAGGCAACTGGGAAACGGTGGGAGGTAAGAAGTAAGCACAACAATGTGAGGGAGGGAGCCGGCGGACAGGGGGGTAATACAAGACTGAGCTAGCTACAAAAGATGCACTCTGGAGTGTGTCAGCAAAAAGAAAAAAATAGCTCCCAAAAACGGAAGCAGTGTAAGGACACAAGTACTTGGGCCATGCATGCTTTAGGGGAGCGCCACGCAGAAGAAGAGAGCGTGGAGACTGCAGCGCTGAGCAACGGATGCAAGCAGCTGGTAGGATGATGCCAGCCAATGGTAAGTAATGGGTGCCCTCCAAAGCCCACTGAACAGTTAACAAAAGGTCCAGAAGGGACAGCGCATGCGCTGTCTAGCTGAGACCTAACAAGTGGTCATTTAAGGAGACTTAAAGCATATATTAGGAAAGGAGACTAATGATAGCATCTGTTCACAGCTCTCTAATGACGCTCACTCCCGAATTTCCCCTTTGAACTTCAAGTGCACAGGGCGCTGCTGCATAAAACACGACCCTTACCAAAGCGCTTTCTACTAAACATGGAAAAATAAACATTCTGCGCATTAACATCTCTATTAATGAATCTTTCAGAATACGATGAGACACACGGGGGAAACTAGACAAAGCCCCGACGCTCCTGGGTCCCCGTAAACCTTTTGATTACCAATGAAATCCTGCCTGTACATCACCGACAGATTTCCTGGTGTAAGTGATCTGCAAAGCAAAAGCAAATATCCATCATGCTCACCTTGGGCAACAGCTACTGTAGGATTTTCAATTCTGTTCAATGTCCCCATTTAGTAGAAGATATTCCAGATCTTCCTAGCCCCCCCCCCGCACTTCCAGATTTACTCCTGAAACAAAGACCTCCACATGCAGTGTCCCCAGCCCATGGTGGAGTGCTGTGCACATAAGAGACAGGGAAGGCGTGGGCAGAGATCTCCAGCCGCAGTCTGTGAGGACATAAAGGAGGACTACTGGAGTACAACTTGACCTTCTCAAAAATGCTGTCATCGATAGGCCCCAAATAACGTATATGCGAGGTAGTCAATGTGTTCCATGATCAATGAAAAGGAATATTGTTGCTGAGTAGGAATATCTCCCACTTTAGATTTTATGCTGGAATACAACATGTATTCCAGCTAGTTCAGTTTGCACGTTTGCAGAGCAATTATAGGGTGCCAGTAATAGAAATTCCACTGAATATACTAATTGATATTTAATCTGAGTTCCTTTGCAGACTTGCAAGGATGAGAGAAAAGGTCGATGTTCTCACGGGCAGCATAGACTCCAGGACGGCTTCATGATTTCAAAGCAACTATTTAATACTTTCAAACAAAATGTTATAAACCTAATGCAGTAGTCAATCACACTTTTTTATTAAAAGCTCATAGTGCCACCAAGGAGGTCACTAGTTGCCACAGGGATGGGAGTCCACACCTTAAGCGTTGACTCTTCGTGGTGATTAATTTAACTGCACACAGTGTAGTTTCTGGGATGTGCAGACATATGTCAGGAGTGGGGATTGAGTTTTGTTTCTTCCGAAGGTGTATTGATCATCAACTCAACAGGGGTTCAGTTTATCATTTTTGAGACTTGACTGGTGGTTGGCAGAGTAACTATCTCTGTTGAAGATGTATAGGCGGCTTTTGTCGCATACAGGGCTTGGTGAGGTCCACGTAAGCCATCTGCAAGCCAGTCAAAACACCGTGAAGTGAATTGTGGCCTTCAGCGTGAGCCTGTGAAGACACTTGGGCGCAGAGGCAGTGTCTCTTTCCATTGGCGTCAACGTGAACCATCCGCCTTGCGGATGGAAGTTTGATCATCATGAAGACAGGATGTTTACTAAGTTCAGGTTTGAGCCAGTGAAGGTACACATGGCTGCAGCATGAAGGTCTGGTGCACTGCTGGATAGTAGTCACATGAGCTGCTCATTTGAAAGTGTGCTCTGTCTACTGTTGTCCTAAAGGGAGTGTTCATGCTAAATTCAGGATTTTGTGCGAAACAGTAGAAAGTAACTTGGTGTCTGAAATAAGGAGCAGGTTAAGTGAGGGTGCCATATGTGGTTATGTACAGGTGGACCCCTCTCTTTTGCAATTAACCATCCTGGTGTCTTAGGCCCCCACCAACCACTAACCAACAGGCAGAAGGGGGTGTTATCATTAGTCCAGGAGTGGAAGGAGAGCAGGAGGTCCCTGAGAAGCTCCATGAGAGGGTGCATGTTAAACACGAGCAGAGAGAGGGGGAACCCTGATGGAAGCAGCCGGATCAGAGATGAACTTGGAGGAAGAAGTCTAGTCTGACTTGATGGAGAAGAATGACCCTAATCATAAAAGGCTGTTCCCAGAGGCTCTTCAACCCCCCATGATAGATTTTATAATGATGTCATGAGAAATCTTATTAAAAGCTGCAAAAAGTGTGAGCACGGTCATTGATCCTTTCCTACCGATATTCAGGATGTCATCCTAGTTTGGAACCTGGGCAGTTTCCTCTTCTTGGCTGTCAAGACTGACACTCTGTCAAATCGTGACTGTTCAGTGCTAGTCTATGGTGAGACTCAATGACATGCTTGAATGAGAGGTACTGTTGGAGGCATGGAAGCAGACGCCAAGAACGGTGCCGGACTGTGCCCCTAGACCACTCAAACCTCTGGTACGATGCTCGGAATAAGCCCACTAACCTGCATGGCTGAGCGATGAGAGGTGAGACCCCAAGAGAGCTTCCCAACATGCCACGGAGAGCATGTTACATGACAGACGATCTTCTTTAGCGCTGCTTGACTCAGTCTGTCGGAGTCATGGCTCAGTGAGTGCAACACGAGCTAATAAGCAGGCAAGCAGGAAGAGAGGAGGGTCTGACAGTCCCTCAATACACCAGTAGATGCCTCTGGCTCAAGTACAGGCATGGAGAGAACAGTAAGGTTTTTGGTAAACAAGCCTTCTGCCATGGGCATCGCTCTGTGACTTGGACAAAATCATAGGCTGTGGGGGACCCTAGCAGTGAAAAAGTGCCCATCAAAAGAAAAAGACAGTGGCCTTATATATTTTTTACATATATTATTCCAAGGCTTTCTCAAGCAAGATATTTGGAGCCCTCTGCAAAGTGCATTTTTTGCAACCCTCCCTTTCTTTTTGCACAACCAATATTTGCCTACTCTACCCCTTTCTTCTCCCTCAATGCTTGCACCAAGAGAACCCAGTGACTCCATTTTCAAACAGGAGAAAGAACTTACTGCACCACCAACTCGGTGCTGAAAATACTACATTGCTCCTTGTTCATGGTGCCTGCAGTGCCAATCGAGCACACCGCCACATGCAGCTAGAAGCATGTTCAATAGCTTCATAGGTACAAAAAACAAACATTGGCAAAGCCAACATTTCTGGCTTGAATGTGTTAACACATGCAATGAAAGACACGTATAAATGCATGCATACTATTGTGCTGCTCTTGAATGGGAAGCGCTGCCAACGTCTGCCGCAAACTACCAGAACTCCTCAAATGTTACTGAGAACTATTAAGGAAACTGTCTCAGATTTACCCATTAACTTAATTCCTAAATCAAAAGGCGCTGAAGCTCCATGCTCCTTCTGGATTTGTGTTAACACCTCAAGTAACAAAACCAAAGAGGATGATGGACGGAGTGTTGAACATTGCAAGCACTCACCCCCAGTCAACTGATCTGGGTTTAATCCATCATCATTCTTTAGCTCACTCCGCCATCCCAGTTCAGACATGGCCATATGCAAATCAGTCTGACCCTGTGCCTCATGGGAACAGTCCAGCCCGAACTGCCAAGCCATGTCTTCCCTGGACCGGAAACAAGCATCCTGGGACCGGTTTCTGGCTTAGAGCCGTCATCAGCCAGGCTATCTTGAATCCAGTGGCAAAGTGAGCAAGGGACCCACGTCTGGGCATACCCTGCCAACTTAGGGCGAACATAGCAAAACCAAAGGGGATGATGGACGGAGTGTTGAACATTGCAAGCTCTTACCCCCAGTCAACGGATCTGGGTTTAATCCATCATCATTCTTTAGCTCACTCCGCCACCCCAGTTCAGACATGGCCATATGCAAATCAGTCTGACCCTGTGCCTCATGGGAACAGTCCAGCCCGAACTGCCAAGCCATGTCTTCCCTGGACCGGAAACAAGCATCCTGGGACCGGTTTCTGGCTTAGAGCCGTCATCAGCCAGGCTATCTTGAATCCAGTGGCAAAGTGAGCAAGGGACCCACGTCTGGGCATACCCTGCCAACTTAGGGCGAACATAGCAAAACCAAAGGGGATGATGGACGGAGTGTTGAACATTGCAAGCACTCACCCCCAGTCAACTGATCTGGGTTTAATCCATCATCATTCTTTAGCTCACTCCGCCACCCCAGTTCAGACATGGCCATATGCAAATCAGTCTGACCCTGAGCCTCATGGGAACAGTCCAGCCCGAACTGCCAAGCCATGTCTTGAGCAAAAAAACGATGGATTTAGGCCCAGATCTCTGTACTGGGGTGAATGTATGACATTGTTCTGCATTCTGTCCATCAACTGTTGTTTTTGCACACCTCAAGTAACACCACTAATGAGGGTGTGCCATGATTATTAGTAAAAATACCTACAAATATTGTTCCCCAAATAGTACACTCTTCTGCAGGTGGCATGCTGCAGCACAATGATATTAAGAACAGCATAACATCCTGCTGCGTGGCACAGTGATCTTAGGAAAAAAAACATGGCACTGACATGGAAGGCAGAGAACAAGGCTGGTTTCACAGGAACGAGAGACAGTAATGAATAGTGCATAATTCAGCATGCCGGTGTTAACATATTATAATCAGGCCTGTTGGTTTTGCCAGTGTTTTGTTTGTTTTTCTCAGTGAGATGCCATGAATGCAAAGGATATGCCCAGACATGGGACTAATGGTCGCTGTGCCACGGACTTAAGTTGTACCTCAATGATGAGTCCTAACAAGAATAATACTAGTCTGGGATTGCTTGTTGTACTGTTGAGAGGGGATGTGACTTGCAGTTCAGATGGATTATTGGTGCTACAGCAGAAACAAGAATAATTTATATATGATTGGTCTTTGTCTGTAAGGGCACAGTAATAAATAAAAGTCAACTGGAATGCAGCCCAGAGCAAATAGCAGTGGCTTTGATTAATTTCCGCAATCCAATCACCAAGCTTTTGTTTTTTCCAGTAGTTACAACTGGAGTTAATCCTGCTGTCCCCGCCTGCAGACTCACTGGCACTGTTATTAGTGGTGTTATCATGTTATCACCTATTGTTGCTTTTGTGGTGCCTGTTGTGGCCCCTGCTGTTGTGGCTACTGTTGAACATGCTGGGGTGATATCTGCGGTTGCTGTTATTGTGCTGCTTTTTGGTGGCATTTGTGGTTACAACTGCGATGTGAACTGTCATCAGTGCTGTAGTCCTTGCTGTGCTTACAACCATTGTTGCAGCTGCTGTTGAGGTGGCTGTAGCATCTACTGCTGTGGCTCCTGTTGTTACCGCTGTGGTCTGTCCCTTGGTATACGATACTATTGCAGCTATTCTGGGCTTGCTGAGAGGGTAACTGTGGTTGAAGTTATTCTTCATGCTGAGGTTGCAGCTGTGGTCATTGCCAAAGTACCTGCTATGGTGGTAGATGTGATCATTGCTGTGGTTTTTACTCCAGTCCTTGCTGTGGTGACAGCTGCGGCGGCCCTTGCAGTAGTGGGAGCTGCAATCAATGCTCTGGTCACTGTTGTTGATGCAGCTGTGGTCTTAGTTATGGTCCCTGCCTTTGTGACAGCTGTTGTCACTGATGTGTTCCCTGTGATGGTTTTAGCTGTAGTTCCTTGATGCAATGTGGGACATGCTTACATCAGTGCACCTGTCCTGTGCAACGCACTTCTCTGAATCTTCTGAACATACACGTCTTCAAAACCTGGCAAGGATGGAGAGGTGCGCAGAATGTGGGTGCCACCTGCACCGGAACTTTGTGTTTCAAAAAGGTGTGTTACACTAAACACTTGAGTAAAGCTCAGATGGACACCATGTCCCATGGAGCCACAGAACTCTGACGACACTTGCAGATGGTGGCGGCCATCTCGAACACTTAGGGCCAAATGTACAGATGTTTTTTGGTGGGGAACCAACCTTTAGCAAGTTAAGAGCACTGATACCCTATTTATGACATGCATGATACCCAGAGAAATAATATTTCTAAACAAGACAGCACAGTATACAGCATGCCTGAGCTTTGTGTATTTTAGAGATGTAAAAGACACCCTCAATTGCAAATGTTAATTTGACACACTTTTCAGGTTGGAAATGGAAGAAAAACATCACTGATAGCAAGTCAACAAAATTGGTGCAGAATGGAACATATAATTTAATTATGTTCGGCTCAGATGGAATAGCCCTATGGCCAATAAATACGGATGTATGTATGAACAGATTCCTACCTAAAGCTGCTGATCCATTAGCAAACAGACCTGACCCTCAATAAAATATATATTGCCCTAGGACTGTAACTACGTACAGTCTTGGCAAGTTATGACAAAGATGGTTATGTCAATCAGGTCTAAATTCTGTGAAGGAACTCCAGTCAAAGCTAAGTGGAGACATCGTTTCAAGTGATTTCCTGCTGGGGCCATATCTCGTAAAAATAAACAATTTTTATATACCCCAATAAGGCCTGCTTTCTGGTGCATGATCTGCCAAGAAACAGTTTACCTGGGAATTCCGTTGAAACAAATGCCAATAATGGCGCTTGCCGTGGAAGAAGTAATTACACCAATAAGAGTGCATCAAGCATATTGAACTGCACTTGCTATTTGTTGGAGAAGCTATATCTAGCAATCCACCAATGCCATCACCGGAGGTATCCCCACCCATGATGACACTGGTAAGAATCAAACAGCCAACAGTGTCTGACATTTCAGATTCCATTGCTATTTTCATGCAAAGTGTGCCCGCTTCATCCTCAACATCAACTGTGTCTACGTTGCCGGACTCAATTGATGTCGCTTTACAAAATGTTTCAGCTTTGCTTCAACATCACCAAAGACACCATTTTCACCTGTGATTTTGACATCCTCTTTTTTTGAGAGACTTATGACCATGATAAGCATCTGGAGAAAATTAATGAGTTTGCCCTGAAATCTGAAAATGTTTGGTCTCTTTCATTTTCATGACAAAGAAATTGTAACAGTTCTCAAAATGGAGTTCATCTAAATGGGAAAATTTGTGGCATTTTTTAACTATTTGGATGGGTTTTTGGATTTAGTTTTTTCCCCATCGACCATTATTAAGGAAAATACAATTAAACAGTCTTGTTTTTTTCATTTATCGTTGTGCATAGATGCATATATACATTAATATACATATTCTAACACTAAAATTACAAGTAAAATACTATAAATGTTATACTTAAAATGTTAAAAACAATCTATGGAATACAAGACTTGCTAATTCACGCACAGGGTCGCAATATAAGCTTTAAAGGTTTTCCCATATCTTCATAGCAGCCTGAATAAACAATACACTCAAGCCCCAATAAATGGCAAAGAGAGCATTTGTAAAAAGATCAGGGTGACACTATCAAGTTTGCTGCACAAAGAATTGGTAGTAATTATCTTTTCCTTGGTCCTGTATAAAGTTTACAAAAAAATAAATAAAGTGTAGTGTGCTGTGAGTCGTAACTTTGTCAGCGACATTTCTTTGGTTCTTTATACTCATGGCCAATCAGTGGGTCATATACCAAGCGATGAACCAGATTTAACTTAAAAACTGGATCAAATAGTACCTTGCCTGGGAGCTCGTCCCATGCTTAAAATAAGGTTCAGTTACAGATGGTGTCGAAATAATAGCATGTGACATAACGGTTGGCTTACTGGATTCTGTCATCATTTGCGACTTTCGCACCTCAAACACTTTTTGTAAGATGTCTCTGGATGATTTGTTTAATGGGTCTGGTCTAGCAAGAAATTCTCCCACCCACATATTATGGAGGGAGCACTTTAAAAAGCTTAGCCACAAGATTACGAGGCCCTATCTATCGACTGTCAGTCCTTCATAAAAGCTCAAAAAGACCCGCCTCCGGTTTCAGTCATGTTGCAATTCATATGAGCATGAGCTTTATCTTTATCACATCCTATATATATGTTACCCTCAATTCTGCATGGCATCTGTGTATAGCAGTTTTTCCAGTGATTATTTTTTAAATAATGAACAAGGGTTCCTAGAAATTGATATATTCACTTCTCACTTATTGTTTGAAAACAACAGGCAAAGTTTCACAGAATATAAGTAATTAAAAGGCTGCAAGGGCTTTACTGCGAGTTGTTTATTCTGCAAATGTTCAGCAATGGTCAGATACAATATATAAACTAAGAACAGATTGTAATAGGGGAGAAAGGAACATCGTACCAGGGAATCAAGAATGAAGGTCATACAAGCTGTAATTACCATCTTTTGCTGAATGCTACAGGGAAGGCACCTCCAGCCTTCACTCCTGGGCTTACCTGCAGACACACATGCTGTTTCTTTGCTCAATATTGATTCTATTGTTCATATGAGATATGCAGGTGCGAGCCATCTCTGAAACACGAAGGAGGCCACACTTGGTGCTAAGTTTAGCTTTGTTAGTTGAGAGAATGATGGGGTTGGATATATTGATATAAAGAAGCTTTAGGATATCATCACAATGTTACAAAAGTTTTTGTTTATTGTCCTCCTAATAAGTATTGCTGCCACTATTTTGGTTATTTTTATATTAGCTACTATTCATAATGTATGCACTAGGAAAGGATTTTGATTTTAAATACATTTTGAAAATGTATTTATGGTTTCCTAGTGTTTTAGAATATGCCTTTCTATGATGTAAGAGCTTGGGTTCCATTAACTATCTCTGTGAAATCTCACAGGATTGATGTTATCTAGAATGAATCTCACTCAAGGAATGCTCAGTGGGTTGCGAGGTGTTTGCAGTCCATCAGGTTTTCTCTCTCAGGGTGGCACACTGACTAAGTCTTTGGTGCCAGAGGGTCTAGAAAATCCCTTTCAGGGCAATGTTCTAGAAAGAAATCCAGAAAACGGATAGCCTTGCACCCACTCATATTGGGATAAAGACATGCGCTTGTTTTTCTTCCCTAGATTTGTTTATGATGATTACAAACTTGTATATTGCACTTTGCTAGTTTTTACCAGAGGTCTATCATCAGGATACAAACTATTATTTTGCACCGTGTTAGTTTTGACAATAAGTCTACCATCAGGATAGGATTTCGTATTTTGCACCGTGCTAGTTTTCACAAAGAGGTTTGCTTCAGGATATGAACACATCTTTACACTTTGCTAGTTTCTACAAGGAGTCAATTGTCAGGAAAAGAACTCATTGTTTACACTTTGCTACTTTAACATGGAATCATTTACAAACTCCCTACACTTCTCTATTCTACAAAGAGAAATCCATCAGGATTGCAAACTCAATGTTCATTTACATCGATTCAACAATGTAGGTTAGTTGAATCACATTAAATATACACTATTTCTTAGACAGTATGAACATAAAGACTAGAAGTAGAGTAAACTCTTGAGGTGTTAAGACTAACCACATGATATCAATGAATGATTTTCATGTTATAGTTATCAATCATTGCACTCAATATAATCAGATGTACAGAAGACTATGACTAGATAATAAAGGTAGCTTTTTGGCAAACAATATGTAATGGCTCAGAGTTTTGTTCGCAGTTACCATATCAGCTTTAATTATATTGCTGCTCAGGAGAAATATTGTATTTCATTCCACAAAATAGAGTATGACGTACAGAGAGTGACAACGGCTACATCAGATCTAATATCAAACATTAGTTTCCAAAGTAACACTGAAAGTGTTCTCTTGTCTGTAGATATCAATATTTCTGAAGTACAGAAGAAGCCTGGCTGTGCAATCAGGCAATGTAATGATATCCAGTATGTCTGTTTCTCTCTGTTGTCCTATTTCTTTTCCATGGGTCTACCTCTAACCTACAAGTTGTTAATGCAAGGTTGACTGTGGGTTTGGAAAAGTGTGAAAGCTCACATCGCGCCCATTGGATCGGACTACAAGGATAATGGTATTGTTGCTGTTTTTGTGGGGGCTGGAACAGTGATTGTTGTAACAGCTGTTGGGACAACTTTGGTGGCGGCTATGGCTGCTGCCATGGTTCCTGTTGTTGTCTTTGCTGTGGCTACTGTTGTTGTGGCAGATTTTATTTCGTCTGTCAGAACAATTGTTCTTGTTGCTGTGGTCCTGGCAACTGTTATTGTGGCTTTGGTCCCTGATGTGGCGAAAGCTGGTGTTCCTGGTATTCTTCCTGTCATGGTGGAAGCTGTGGTCCTTTCTTTGGTTGCAGATATTTTCCATATTATGGTGGCAGACATTGGCTACTGTTGTGATCTCTGCTTAGGTAACATTTTGTGTCACTGCTGTGGTTCCTGCTATGATTGTGGGTCTTGTTGGGCTGGCGAGGCAAAAGGAGCTAACCCAAAGCCCCTCCCTGTATATATTTTTTGTTCATCAAATGATCTCCAGTACGCAGCTAAAGCGGACTCTAGCTAGACCAAAAAACACATGCCTCTCTCCCTATGTTCAAACAATTACTGGCTAATGAACAAGTTACTTACCTTCGTTAATGTCTTATTTGGTAGAGACTCCATTTAGCCACTGATTTCTTACCTTATCCCCAGGCGTCAGACTGGATCCAGAAATTTTTCGTGAGCAGTATCCCTGTGCCGGTAGGTGGCGTCGTTCGGCTTTGCGTGGTGTCATCAGCGTTGTCCGACCCGGAAGTGACTTGTACGGTGCCTATATAGGCACCACCCCAGCGTGCTGATGCCAGTTTCTTTTCACGACTTTCCACGCCAGGAGCGCAAAGCCAAAAAGAACACTAACCATTGGTGTGGAAAACTAGGGCCCAGCAAGGAGAGCAGCCCTTTCTCTAGAAATCCGTTCGCAGAGCAGGGAGGATCGGTAAGGAATATGTGGCAAGATAGTCTCTACCAGATAAGGTGTTACCGTAAAGTAACTTGTTCATCTGATAGAGACTTCTAGCTGCAAATTCCTTACCATACCCAAGCAATAACTCCCCCCCGGAGGTGGGGTCTGCGAAACAATTTCACACCAAAAAATCCTGCAGGGCTGAACAGGCAAAGTGACTGTCACGATGGACCTGACTGTTCAGGCAGTAGTGCTTAGTGAACATGTGCATAGAGGCCCACATTGCTGCCTGGCAGTTGTCTAGGACAGGGACACTGCGTGTTAATGCAGTGGTCGCAGCCTTTGCTCTGGTGGAATAAACATGCAAACCCTCTGGGGGTTGCTTCTTGGCCAATGCATAGCAGATTTCAATGCAGAGCACAATCCATCGGAAGATGGTCCATTTCTGCACAGCCTTGCCTTTCTTGGCCCTGACATACCCCACGAAGAGTTGACCATCCACCCAGAACGGTTTAATGCAGTTTAGGCAGAACAACAATGCTCATTTTGGGTCCAGCGGGTGGATTCTCTCCTCTTCCTTAGAGGGAAGAGGCGTAGAGTAAAAGGTAGGAAAAATGATGGACTGGCCTATGTGGAACGGGGTGACTACCTTCGGCAAGAAGGAAGCTCGAGTCCGAAGGACCAGTTTGTCAAGGAAAAACGAAATGTAGGGATGCTGAGAAGACAGTGCCTGTAGCTCACTGACCCTCCGGGCATATATTATTGCCACAAGAAAGATGGTCTTGATGGTGAGGAACCAGAATGAAGAGGCTCAAAGCGAGTGCACAAGAAGAAAGTAAAAACCAAGTTAAGATCCCATTAAGGCTTAACAAAGGGAGCTGGGGGAAACATGTGCTGCAGACCTTTAAGAAACCTATTTACATTAGGGCACTTGAAGAGAGAAGGCTAATCTAGGAGCCACAGAAAAGCAGAGGTGGAACATTAATAACCCATCAAACTGCCCAACACAGAGCCCTGCTGAGCCACAGTTAGGATAAACAAAAGAAAATGGGAAAGAGAAGCAGATAAGGGATCAACTTGTTTCTTAGCACACCATGCCACAAATTTATTCCACTTGGCGGTATACATCGTCTTGGTGGAGGGACGCCGAGCTGCCAAGATAGCATCACAGACTTCGGGCAGAAGGTCGAAAGCTGTCAACTGTGGCCACTCGATCTCCATGTATGAAGGCGGAGGGTTGACAGATTTGGATGGAGAACCCTGCCTTGTTGCTGCAACAGAAGATCTTCCCAAAGGGGCAACCTAATCGGAGGACAGACCGCCATACTCAACAGCTCGGGATACCAAACTCTCTGAGCCCAGTCCGGAACCACAGGGATAACTTGGGTCCAGTTGTTCCTGATCTTCTTAAGAACTCTGGGCAGGAGTGGTATGGGCGAAAAGGCATACAGAAGGCCTGAGCTTCACTCGAGACTAAAAGCGTCTCAGAGGAAGAGCCGCCTTAAGAACTTCATTGCACAAAACTGTTGACATTGCGCATTCTTAGTGGTGGTGAACAGATCTAACCAAGGCTCTCCCCACTGCTGAAAGAGATCCTGCACCACCTCGGCGTGGAGATGCCATTTGTGATGCGCTAGGCATCTTCGGCTGAGTTTGTCAGCCCTGGTGTTTAGAGAGCCTGCCAGGTGTTGAACCGCTAGGGTATGTCCTGACATTCCAGCCATGTCCAGAGTCGCTGGACCTCTTGGCAAAGGGTCTACAACCTCACCCCGCCCTGTTTATTGCAGTACCACATGGCTGTGGTGTTGTCCGTGAACACCTGCACTAGCCTTCCCTTGATGGAGGGTAAAAAGGCTTTCAATGCCAGTCGGATCGCTCAGAGCTCCAATAGGTTGATGCAAGCCCAGATTCCACCGGAGATTAGAGGCTTTTAATCTCCACCTCCTCCAGATGGCCGGCCCATCCGAGGAGTAATGCATCTGTTACTACTGTCAGGTCTGGTTTGGGAAGGGAGAGCGGTCTGCCACTGACCCAATCGCAGTTCATTAACCACCACTGTAGTTCTTTTGCAGTGCCCTCTGAGATCTGGACCATGTTGGAGAGATTCCCCTGATACTATGCCAACTGGAACTTCAGGTCCCACTGCAAAGCCCGCAAATGCCAACGGGCATATGTTACAAGCAGGATGCAGGAGGCCATGAGGCCCAGCAGCCTCAGAGTCAGTCTCACTGAAATCCAGGACAGAAGCTGAAATATCGGTATCATATCCTAGATTCGCTGTTCTGTAGGGTAAACCCGTAACTGCGCTGAGTCCAGAACATCTTCAATGAAAAAGAGCATCTGAGAAGGGGCCAGGTGTGACTCCTAGTGAGTACAGGAGGTCCGCCATAGTCTGGAGGTGGGAGACGACCGCATAAAGAGGAGCCTGCCTTCAACAGCCAGTCATCGAGATTGGGGCAGATTGCAACCCCTGATCTCTGAAGATGAGCTGCAACCACTGCCATCACCTTGGAGAACACCCAAGGGGCGCTGGTAAGGCTGAAGGGGAGCATGGTGAACTGAAAGTGCTCATGAACTATGGTGAACCGCAGGTAACGTCTGTGCGCAGGCAGGACGGGAATGTGGAAATATGCATCCCGCAAGTCCAATGCTACCATCCAGTCTCCCGGGTCCAGGGCACACAGGAGTATTTCGAATTTCTCCTTTTTCAGGAAGAAATTAGGAGGATGCAGGTCTAGGATAGGACAAAGACCTCCATCTTTCTTGGGCACCAAAAAGTGGCGGGAATAGCAACCACAATCTACTCCTGCTGCCGGCACCCTCTCTATGGATCCCTTGGCCAAGACAGCCGCTACTTCCTGGCGGAGTAAGGAAAGATGGTCTTCTGTCAGCCTGTCGCAAGTGGGTGTCATGGGTGGAGGAGTGGCCACAAATGGGAGGGAGGAGCCCCTTCGGACAACCTGGAGAACCCAGTGGTCTGACATTATCGACCTCCAATGGTGCAGGTGATGGGGTATCCTGCCTCCCACTTTTGCCCATGATGGTCGGAGGGCAAACTAAAGATGTTTGGAGGCTGCCGGGGAGTGGTGGACTGTTCTAATCTCTGGCTGCCTGACCCATGGGGTCTGTGGGTACCACATCCTCGGCCACGTAGGGGCTGGGAAGCTTGCATGCTGTGGTGGCTGGGCGGGTAGAGATGCTGTTGCAAGCTCCTTCTGTGGCCACAAAGGAAGCAACTGGGGTTGGCGAGGGTCCATGGAAAGGCCGTAGCTCTGCTATGCTTGAAGCGCTCCAGCGCTGAGTCTGTCTTGTCTCCAGAGAGACGGGAGCCATCAAAGAGTATTTCCATAAGCAAACCCTGCACATCCCCAGAAAAGCCAGTTGTTCTCAGCCAGGCGTGGAGCCGTAAGGCCACCGATGAAGAAACCGCTCTGCCTAGTGAGTCGGTCATGTCCAGCCCAGATCAGATTGTGAACTTAGCAGTGTCTCTCCTGTCAGCAATAGCTTGGGAGAGTTTGGCTCGGGCCTTCTCCGGGACCATAGGTAGCACCTAAACAACCGAATCCCAGAGTGAATGGGAGTAACTGTCCATAAGGCATGCGGTGTTCACCGACCACAGTGCCAGGTTGACGGAAGAAAGCATTTTCTTGCCCAAAGTGTCCAGCCTTTTGAATTCCCTATCCGGTGGGGTAGTAGGGAATGCGCCAAGATTTCCTCGGGAAGTGGAGGCTTGAACCACCAAGCTCTCTGGGGTAGGGTGTTGGGTGAGGAGGTTGGGGTGCCTTGGGGGCGATGGCGGTGGGCAATTGTCCTGTTCACAGGAGTCCCTGTGCAAGCCTTGGACCAGGCCCTGAGCAGGACATTCGTGAGGGCTTCATTAAATGGGAGAAGTGGTTCTGAAGGGGTGACTCCAGCTGAAGCACCTTCATCCACACATTAGTCTTGACAACCAAGGAGGACAACTGAAGTTCCAGAACTCTGCCACCCTCCTCACGACCATAGCAAATGATGCTCTGTCGTCCGTAGCCATGTTAGGAGAAGAGATCAGCCAGTATCTGCAGAGATGTCCTGACCACTGGCATTTGCCAAATCCTCACAGCAGGTGTCCTCATTAGGGTCTAGGGGCTGGCATTCATAAGGGTCCAGTGGCCCCTCCCAATCTTCCCCAAGTCTAAGCCCATAGGAGTAGGGCTTAGGCTCCACCCTGGAGGGAATGGCTCCAGTCGGCTCAAGAGTCAGCGTCAAATGACGCCCATCCGGCTCCGTGTCGGAGTCAGGGATGAGAATGGGTATGGTGCAAACAGCAGCAAGACCTGCGCTGGGGTAGGTCGAGGTAGCTGAACTGGCACCAGTCTGGTTCCATCTGTGGATCCAATGGGCCTGACTGGCACTGAGGGCAAACCCGCCAGCAGAAGAACAGTAGGGGTACCTCCCGAACCTGTCCAGCGGGGATGGGCTGCCCAAATATGAGGTGCATGGCCTCAAAAATTTCTCTAAGTTGGGCGGGAGTCGCTCCATCTCCTGGAAACCCGGCGAGGCGTGGAGACGACCCAGGCGCAGGCTCAACTGCAGAGGAAGGCCTAGAGTGTTGATGCTCCCTCGTCTTGTCAGATGACTTCGACAGACGGGTTGAAGTCGAAGACTTCTTCGACTTCTTGCTCTTCTTTTTCTTGTGGGACTTACAGGAATGGGACGACCTCGACTGAAACGAAGATCGATGGCTCTGTGACCGATCCCGGGACCTTCCTCTCGACCGGGATATAGACCGTTGCGGCGTCACACATCAAGCAGCAAGGAGCTAGAGGGTTTGCTCCCTCAAGTACTTGGGTGCATGTTGCGACAGTTGACGCAGGTCAAGGCACCTGAAACAGACAAGGTGCGGGTCCGTCACCGATATTTATTGGTAACAGGTGCCCGCAAGGCTTGAATCCAGCCTTCCTCATTGACATCCCTGCCACATCAGGAGACAAGTCTCAAAAAGCTTCGACAAAAAGTCATAAAAAGACACTCAAAAAGCGACTGAGGGTAGCTGTCTCCAGATCTGCGCTGACTGGCGCGGAAAGAATAGAGCTGATGTCAGCTCGCTGGGGTGGCGCCTATATAGGCAACGTGCACGTCACTTCCTGCACAGACGATGCTGACAACGCCACACAGAGCCGAAGATGCTGCCTACCGGCATGAATGGGTACTACTTGTGCAAAATCTACGGATCCAGTCTTACGCTCGAGGATAATCCTAAGGTAAGGAATCTGCAGCTAGAAGTCTGTATCAGATCAGATGGTTAGCTCCAGTAAAGAGGCTAATCAACATTCAAAAGACCCACTCTGTATGAACTATTTTTCTTGTTAGGTCTAGCTAAGGACAGCTTAGCTGTCTGCCAGCTCTCATATCTTAAAAAAAGTAGTACCTAGTAAGGATGGTTGGAAAATTGATTCCCCTCTTTTGCAGGAGTTGACTATCTGATTGACCAGTAATTGTATGAGGTCAGTTATGGAAGAAGGCATTCCTTTAAGCCTAAAAAATGACACAAAGTTTGCAATCCTAGGCAGTATAGCAAAGGGAGACACATTTTACAGACTCGTACACCAGTGCTATTGTTCAGGGCACAGAGGACTTACAGATTCAAACAGCAGACAGGTAACAAACTTACACAATTGGTGCCTGATTCATAAAGGTAAATTTATATGTGTAGATTTACTCACGAGTAAAAGTTTTACTGCACCTTGGTGAAAAGCTAGACTTTTTTGCTATTCACAACTCCGAAGTGTAGATTTACACCTAAATGTAGACTTGCATGTCTCCACCACCAAATGGTGCCTATTACAACAGTATTTATGAGGGTAAATTAATACTAGTAACTTTTCACGTGTAGGTGGAGCTCTCCAACACCACAACAGAGATCACTATTGGGAAAGTATAGGGAAAAATATTAAAATGCATTGTACTTTAAAAATATAAAAATATTTCAATATACATGTAAAATGGTTTACAATGTTTATTGAAAACTTACAACTATTAAAATAGAATGCTGGAGCATATTAACTCAGTAAATTGAATGTGTATTAAATAATTAATACAATTTATTTAATTTATAAATAATATTTCTTATAGAATCTTTTTTTAAATCCCACTGTTAGATTTGAAATGTTACTCTCGTAATGTACGAACTTGAAATGCTCCCCTTGCAATACTCATACTCTTTTCCGTGTTAAGTTAGCATTCACGGCGCCATCTTTATTGGCGCCATCTTGTTTTGCAACGGAGATCGATCTTCTGTCCCATAATACTTGCCTCAGCAGAAAGGCTGCCTCTGCGCCTCCAGCTTGTATTTCTCAAGGTTGAAGCTTCGCTGCACTAATGAATGTATTATCTACTGTTGCATACCTTCAAATTCAAATCTTTATACATGAAACAACAGCAGCAGCCGACGTACGTTTCGCCCCTGCCGGTTACAAGGAGCAGATTTTACAGAGACACGGAGAGAGGACTTATCAAGGTCCATAACATAAAGTACAGCGATATCGTGATGCGATTCCCTGTAAGGAGATGCATGTACTTCTAAAAGAAGCAAACATCACTGCCAATCTGATCACATTGCATCCCATACATTGGTCCTGGAAGAAATTGTTGTGAGGGGAGTCAAATAATAAAATGCGTTTGAACCTATGGGAATGAACTCAACTTTCATATTTGAGCCTTCAGAAAGCCCGGAGGGGGCGAAACGTACGTCGGCTGCTGCTGTTGTTTCATGTATAAAGATTTGAAATAAAATAAACAAAAGGACCTGATTCAAGACTTTTTGTGGACATCCATAAAAAAGAAATTGATCTACGGCGAATTGAACCATACAGTGTGGGGAAGGAGGAGAAATAAATTCTTTTTCTCACTCATTGAGTTATTCTGTACATTTTGACAATAGTTACAACTACTTGGTGTGCTTTGGTGTATTTTAGGTTAAATATTGTTCTAGGCTGTTTCAGTCCTAGTGGAAACATACCCTGGTGGGTGGGTATTGTGACACCATGGGAGCACCCGAAATAACACTTATAGTGAATAATATAATCATTAAATTGCTGTAAATGGATGTGCAGGTCATAGGGCAAACCCACAATCTTTGGAATGAGTAAAGCTTAGCATGAAAGCTAAAAGGAGGGTCTGTTAGATTTGAGATGTTACTCTCGTAATGTACGAACTTGAAATGCTCCCCTTGCAATACTCATACTCTATTCCGTGTTAAGTTAGCATTCACAGCGCCATCTTTATTGGCGCCATCTTGTTTTGTAACTGAGATCGAGCTTCTGTCCCATAATACTTGCCTCAGCAGAAAGGCTGCCTCTGCGCCTCCAGCTTGTATTTCTCAAGGTTGAAGCTTCGCTGCACTAATGAATGTATTATCTACTGTTGCATACCTTTGCTGTTAGATAGACCCGTTCCCACATCTTAGAATGGTAGGCACCGGCCGAACGGCCTTGGGGTCGAGATAGCATGTACCCAGCCCTGTGCCATGGCTCATCTTTCTTTGCTTCCTTTGTTCACTGTAGCCTGAGCCGAAATTTTCCAGTCTGGGCATGTTCTTTGAGAATTGGGAATGTATAATATCTGATTTTATGTTGGGGGGAGTCAGTCCCTCGGCAGTCATCTTAGGAGACTGGTCAGACTGGGCTCCGCTGCAGCGCATTACTAATAAAGTATTTGGTTTGTATTCTCTACTGCCTGACCGACTCTTCATTTATTGGGAAGGCGGAGAGGTGGTCGTGAGTGACCCGGGTGACCCTAATCGGGCCACTTCCTTCACCACCAATTTTAATTTAAAATGTATTACATTTTGTTAAAAGTTATGTGTGGAACTAATTTAAATTACTTTTATTTTTTACCAAAAGTTTAAAAATGTAATTTAAAATAAGTGTATTAATAATTAATAGATTGATAAAATGTTTATCAATTATATGTATTGTTTTTTTAACATTCAACACTATATATATAGTTTTATATATTTAACATTATTTCCAATGGGGAGTTATTTTTAGTCCCTTCCTTCATTATTTTCTATGGGAGTGTGTTGCAGCACATCTAACTGTCCATATATAGTCCTTGACTTATTCCAATAAGGGTTGGAATACATTTACTACTGTTTTGTTATGTTATGTTTAGGGCTGTAGTAACTTTAGATGTGTAGTTTATGAATAGCAATGGGGTTTCTCTTTTTTCAATTGGTGTTTGTAGTAGCCTGTCCCTCCCTGAATTCCTTCTTAGTTTTCCCTAAACCCCTCAGATTTTGTAGTAAGTAATCCCCATTTTCTAGTGATCCTCACCCTTGTCCCTCCTACAATTATTACTAAAGTGTAGGCTTATGGGTCCGGGGATCTCTGCACAGAAAAAATGGGACATGCAGGGATATCTACCTGTAGGTTAGTGAATAGCATTCTTTAGTACCAGCGTATTACTACTCCAAGTACTGCAAATATACCTTCTGATTAGACTCCTAGGATTTCGAACAATGAGAGTGATTATCACTAAATAATTCTGATGAATACTAGGGTCAGCATAATACTAGTGGTAGTCACCACCATGGCTTAGATGCCTACAAAATGCAAGGAACTACCACGGTTAGACCGGTCACCGTTAGGATGGTCTTCCCCCAAACGTTTTGCCTACTCACCTCCTGTTGTTGAAATTTGTTTTTGTTGGCTTTAGGACTCTGTGCACTTTACCAGAGCTAACCAGTGCTAAAGTGCCTGTGCTTAATCCTTAAAACATGGTCAAATTGGCCTACACCTGATTAGCACATTTAATTTACTTACAAGTCCCTAGTAAAGTAGTACAACATGTACCCAGGGTCTGTAAATGAAATGCTACTAGTAGGCCTGCAGCACTGATTGTGCCACCCACTTAGGTAGGATTTTAAAATATGTCTCAGCCTGCCATTGCAGCCCGTGTGCAGTTTTAAACTGCCAAATCGACCTGGCAAAATATACCTTTTGCCAGGCCTAAACCTCCCTTTTTAATATATATAATTCACCCCTAAGATATGGCCCTTAACAGCTCATATGGCAGGGAGCATTGTATTTAATAAGTTGGACATGCAGTTGTAAGTTTTATATATCCTGGTAGGGAAAAACTCCCAAATTCGTTTTTCACTACCGTGAAGCCTATCTCTCCCGTAAGATAACATTGGGTACCTTATTACTTTTGATAAACGATAAAGTTTGTTTGGGAACAGGTAGAAATGTCATATTTGGTCTCAAAAGAATTGTAATTAAATGGTAAATCAGATTTTAAGTCCCAATTCTGAAAATGCCACTTTTAGAAAGTTGCCATTTTCTTGTTCTATTTGGTGCCTGCAGCCCATGTCCTCGGTTACATGACTGTGAATAGAATGGCAGTTGGCCTTTGTGTATTCCTCCCAGACAGTCAAACAAAGGGGGACTAGGTGCTGGAAGCATGGGCCATCCTGCCAGGAGGAGTGGGGCAGACCTGTTCCCTTCCCCACTTACATTTCAAAGGAGCTGCCTCAGAGCACTCACAAAGAACTTGACACCAGTCTTTTGTCAACCTAGACCTCTTGAAGCTGGGCAGGGAAGGAAGAACATTCCAGAACCAACTGTGAGGGGGGAAACTCTAGAAGTTTTCCCTATTCAAAGCTAGCACCAGGTATAAAAACAAAACCCTCAGAGTCACTTCAGTACACTCCTGGACCTGCAGGGGCACTCAGAATGCCTGCCTTGTATTTCAGAGGACTGCCCTGCTGCTACCAGAGGACTGCCCTGCTGCTTGAAGCCAGCTCTGTACCCTCAGAAGACTGCCCTGCTGCTTGAGGCCTGCCTTTCTGCTTAAAACCAGGACTACCAGAGTAACTCCAAACGCTATTTGGCTGGCCTCCTGCTCTCAGCCACAGGGACACAGAAAGGTCCAACAACTTGAACCCTGCGCCTGACCCTGCCTGAAGTGAGTCCTACCCTTCAAGTTGTGCCCACCCAGTCCTGGACCCTTGGATGTGGTGCTAAAAGTGCCCAAACAGCCAGAAACCAAACCTTGGGACTTAGAACATTTTCAGCTAAAGTGACCTGAAAACATGCTGAAGACCGAGACCTACATTGCTTGCTAATTCGCCCTAGGTGCCTCCTGCTATGTTCTTCTCCGCAGCAGCAAATCCTGTTCAGCGGCTCCTCTTCGGAAGGGTATCTGGTCTCGTGAATCTCGTGTCGGCTACAGCCTGCAGCTTCGTCCTTTTTCCTTCAAAATTTCTTCTAAGTCTGAAGGTAGGCCAAGACCAAGCCTAATTTCAGTTTGTGTATCCAAACCGCACTCCATCACGGTCGGCTATAACTTTTGACTTTGCCCAAGTCTCGCACAGTTAGATCCCTGCGTTTGTCGCTTTGATCTTTTAGGCACTAATTGTTATTAAAAACTTCAAAAATTCTAACTCCGGTTGTACTGATTGAATTTTGGGCGTTTTGGTGACAAATTATTTATTAAAATGCTCTCTATTTTTATAAATTGGTGTGGGAGTTTTGTTTTGTTATATTTTCACTTTGTTACAGGTTGTGTACTGCGTAAATACTTCACACAGTGCCTCTAAGTTGAGGCTGACTGTTTTTGAGCCAAACTACCAGAGGGTTAAGCACAGGATAATTTAGTGACTTTTGTGGTTCACTCTGACAAGAATTGTGATTGTTGCTTGAGAAGGCTTTACAACCCCTCAATGAAAAACCCAATTTCTTACAACCACTATTATCCTAATGCCAGCGCACCATGATGTGACTGATATGCACAATATGTCACGAATTTTCAAGATTATGCCGGGCCAGCTTGATAAGAGGGGGGGGCAACAGCGTCCAGTCATTTGTACAATTATAATCACTAGGTAGGACCAGCATTCTACCAGGGTTGAGCACTTTCTGTCAGGCCTAGGGGGTCAAAGAGAGTTCAAAGAGCAAGTAGATTCCCACTTGCAGTTTTGCTAAATTCCCATGCAGGAAGATACAGAATAAAGAGCAGACGCCTATGGCACACAGGAGCATCGTGGTTAGCTTCTATATAAAAGGTTATACCTTGGGTATATATTCTATATCACAGACGTCTTACTCCCGGATCAGGGGTGGAACAGCAGCAGAGGAGAACAAGGCAGACTCTTCCTAAATCCTTCGTAGGCGTTTGGCAGCTGTGCATACTGCGAAGGTTCCTCACTCCTACTACAGTTTAGCCCCTGGCCTTCCCATCCCTCATGTTTTTTGTGATTAGCCTTTTTCTGGTTATTTTGGGTTTAAGCCTCTTTGCTTTTAAAGAGCGTTGAACATAGAGGAATCTTCCACCTACTTTCTTGTGGTGTCTCATCCCAATTGATTTTGACTGGCAGACCATAGGTTTCTAGGTGGAGAGTATGGGCCAATTTGAAGAGGTGTTACTGCGAGCAGGCGTGTAAAAAGCATTATGTTTTGAAACTTGTTTTTTCGTTAACATAGAGCTAAATGAGGAAATTCAAAGTCTGTATAAGATCATCATTGCACTTTAGGTCAAAAAGGTGTAATGCAGTCGGGTTCTGGACTCATTGGTTTTTTGCAAGTGATTTGTTTAGGAGGTCAGCGTGGAGGCTACTGCAATAACTCAGGTGAGGCAAAACCATAACAAGGAGTCATTGAAGCAGGCGTAATTGATAGAAGAATGTTTTATGTACAAAATTATTTGAGGGTTGAAAGAGAAATTACTGTCTACTAGCACAAACGTTTGCTAATGGAGCAGGGGGTGTCCAAAAATTCAAGTCAAGAAAATAGCAGTGGATATAGAGTGACGGGGCTCATTATCAGAAATTATTTTTTTGCCATTCAGACAGAGCCAATCTTTCTGCATTCAATAATACAGCAGAAATTATCATTGAGACACATTGAGTAGGTTCCCAGAATCATCTTCTGGCTTGAGGTAAAACTGGGTATCCTCTGCATAAGGTGATCAACCTTGAACAAGACCAGAAAGATGGTCGTAAGTGCAGTGTAGATAATGAAAAACATTGGTGGAAAGGCCGAGCCTTAAAGCACACCACAAAGATACTGGCATTACTTGAACGGAAAAGACCCTGTTAAACTAGGTGCAAATTGTTATGAAGGAAAAATTCCAACCATGATAATGCACCTCCATTAATGCAGACCAAATTGGCCAATGTTTTGAGATACATTAGATAGTTGATAGTATCAAACGCAGCCGAGAAGTTCAATAGGATCAGAGAACAGAGGATCACAGCTGTTGAGAGGTTCATCCCTGGTGCTTAGGAGTGTCCGTATCAGTGCCTTAGCTAGGTCTAAAATCTGACTAGAAATGACTTAATAATTAGATTTCAGATGAGAGGGCAGCCGACAGGCGTCAAGAGTGCCTAGTGCCCTGGCAATACAAGGTAAGTCTGAGATACGTCTATAACTGGAGAGACTGCCAGGATAGGCAAAGGGTTCCTTTAAGACAGGAGTAATGATAACAGGTCTGAGGGCCTGAGTAGTGAGGGAGGCATTGATTAGAGCAGTGTTATTTGAAGCAAAAGCTGCAAGTCCAAGGTTAATCACTTTGGTATAGAAGATGTCCCAGGGTCGGTAGAGCTTTTTGAAAGATGCCAGGATTCTGTGAATATCAGTCTCTTTGACCATGGCAAACTCACAAAAGTATTGGCAATGGAAATAGGTCTGGCTTTAAAGGAATGTTGTATGGTAATGTGAAGTATTACCTGCAGACAGCATGGGAATGGATATATATTTGTGTGGAATCAAAGAACTATAGAATAATACTAGAGTAAGTTAAAAGGTCAGGTGACAGGTGCACTGCCAAGCCAGACCTAAAAATCCATGTAGGTTAATGACTGCCCTCTTTCTATCTGTGCTGCTGCCAGAGAAAACACCATAAATGATCTAGTTATCTGAAACACTTTAATAGCATTACAATGGCATGTGTGTGCCCATTACAGTTCAAGTTTAGGCAGCAGAATAAATAACAAAATGATCAGAGCTGTGTGGAGGCCAAGCACTTTTTTGTGGAAGCACAACACTTCTTCTAAATCAAAACATGTACTCCTGACTCCCAACATGTGGGTGGAGCCAAAGCCCCTCTCCTAGTGATTCTCACATAATTGTCTGGCGACAGCTGTGCTGTCAAGCCAGATCATAACAAGCATTGGAAATGCAATAGGTCTCGCCTTTGTTTAAGTGAAAGCAATTTGTTTTGTAAATGGTATTGTTTTCTAGTTTTGTATTCATTAGTGTCTGTTTGTGATATGTTGAGATTTTATGTTGTTAGAATTGTATTTGTTAGCTGTGTAGTAGTTTAAAGCATACTTTAGTAGGAGAGGAGCAGTGTTTAAGATTTTGGAAGGAGAATGATGTGAAGAATAGCATTAGGGTGAATGTAGTATAGTGAGGAGTATAATAGTATGATGCAGAAGAAAGGTGTGGGGGTAGAGTTAATAGGGAGAAGGAAGAAAGTGTGGAGGAGTTTAGTGTTGTTTGGAATGTTGATAAGTGTGGACAGCAGTATAATGCATAAGGAAGGATAGAGTAGTAGAAGAGCAGTAGGTGTGATATGAAAGTAGTGTGAGATGTAGAAGAATAGTGTGAGGTTGAAGCAAGGTAAGATCATTTTATTATCATTAGGTATAAGGAAGTAGAGAAGTGCAGAAGAGCACTGTGAGGGAGATTGTAGGAGTTGGTGTAGGAGAAGAGTAGTGTTATGCAGAAGGACTGTTAGTGATGAGGTTTAGAGTAGTGAGTTGGTTGTTGTGTTGTTGGTAGTGTAATATGAGCTGTTATTAGTATAGTGTAGGTATATATACCATATTACCCAAGCATACATTTACGACAAACATGTTTATATAATCGCATATCTATGATTGCATATATAATTATATGCATATATATTTGCATAGATATATATATGTATGCAGCAAAAGAAATTGTCTTAAAAATATATATGCGTATATATATATATGCATATATATATAGAGGCCAATTCCAATACAAGAATTTACCAAAAAGCATGATTAAGCATATTACAGTAATCGGCCATGCAGACACAGAAACACAACCTGTACGTGCCCATAACTGCGAGAGCAAATAAAGGCCACCAAATAACAATGTTAATGCCCCACAGACATAAAACAAATTACACGTGGAAAAGCTGGTAACACATAATGGCAAAAAAGAACACCCACGCAATAATGTACAATAAACATTGTTAGGTAATCGGCACCCAGTAGTAAACGCCCCCCTCAAAATGCTTGCTTGTAGCACATGACAGGTATGCCGAAAACAGACCCAAAAAACTGTATTAACTAAACGTAACACAATCGCAAACGCACAATCCACAAAAGTCTACCTTTTGTGCCTAATCCGCCGTCGGGATGCTAATGTTCCGGAGATCCGAAAAAAAAACTTCCAACACTATGGGCACATTCACGCATTTTAAAAAAAAATCCTCAAGCTCAACGCACCCTAAAGTTAAGCCAGCACGAATACAACAATTTACCAAAAAACAACATTAGACACACTACAGTTATCGGCGATACACACACAATAGCACAACCTGTATGTACCCAGAGCTATGAGATGAAGTGAAAGGTACCACATAAACGTCAATAACCCACAGGCATAACAAATCACAAATGTAAAAGCCAGTAATAAATAATATCAAAAAGCACAGCTACGCAATAATAAACGAAAAAAAAATGCCTACCTATATGTGTCCTTAAAAGTGTAGAGGTGTCGGCACAAGCTCCAAGCCGCATGCGTGTCCTTAACTTCTCTGCGAACATAGCGGCACAAGCCCCACGCGCCTCAAGCCTAGTGCATCCCAGACGCAAGACGAATGGCATATTAAAAAAAGAAATCAGCACAAGCCCCACGCGCCTCGAGCTGAGTGCATCCCACACGCAAGACGAATGGCATATTAAAAAAAGAAATCGGCACAAGCCCCACACGCCTCGAGCCTAGTGCATCCCACACGCAAGACGAATGCAATATTTAAAAAAAGAAATCGGCTCGAGCCTAGTGCATCCCACACGCAAGACGAATGGCATATTAAAAAAAGAAATCGGCACAAGCCCCACGCGCCTCGAGCCTAGTGCATCCCACACGCAAGACGAATGGCATATTAAAAAAAGAAATCGGCACAAGCCCCACGTGCCTCGAGCCTAGTGCATCCCACACGCAAGACGAATGGCATATTAAAAAAAGAAATCGGCACGTGCCTTGAGCCTAGTGCATCCCACACGCAAGACGAATGGCATATTAAAAAAAGAAATCGGCACAAGCCCCACGCGCCTCGAGCCTAGTGCATCCCACACGCAAGACAAATGCAATATTTTTTTTTAAAAATCGGCAGAAGCCCCACGCGCCTCAAGCCTAGTGCATTCCACACGCAAGACGCATGCAATATGAAAAAAAAAAAAAAATCGGCACAAGCCCCACGCGCCTCAAGCCTATAGTAACAATATTGCCCCACGCGCCAATCGGCACAAGCCCCACGCGCCTCAAGCCTAGTGCATCCCACACGCAAGACGCATAAAATGTTTTTTTTTTAAAACGCCACAAGCCCCACGCGCCTTAAGCCTAATGCGTCCCACATGCAAGACGCATGCAATATTAAAAAAAAAAAAAATTGGCACAAGCCCCACGCGCCTCAAGCCTATAGTAACAATATTGCCCCACGCACCAATCGGCACAAGCCCCACGCGCCTCAAGCCTAGTGCATCCCACACGCAAGACGCATACATTTTTTTTTGTTATTTAAATTCGCAACAAGCCCCACGCGCCTCAAGCCTATAGTAACAATATTGCCCCACGCGCCTCAAGCCTATAGTAAGAATATTTTAAATAACTTAACCGATAACGAGAAAACATTCAGGTAAACGTCACCCAATAGTAGGAAATGCATCCCACACGCAAGACGCATGCAATAGTAAAAAAAAAGTGCCAAAAGTTAATATAAAACCCACCATCTCACGCCGCCAGTAAACCATCCAGTCCGGGTGGGCGTGGCCAAAAGTGGACAGGATGGCAACCAGGAGGGACTAAGAACCCTCCGGTGCAATCAACAAACTATGTTCAGCATAATCACTGACGACAAACGATGCTCGCCAATGAAAATTACAGTCGGAGCAGAGACACGACTTCTAAAACCGTTTTGATTCCAAGAAGCCCTCGCAGAGCGAGCAGCGCATGCGCCTTGCAACGCCAGGCGAGACCTAAAAAGGGAGCTTCTAAGCTAGTGACAGCTGGTCTGTCTCCATGCCTTGTATGAAGGCACAATTGTTCGCCCTGAGAGCACTGCACTTGTTGGTGAAGAAGGACCAGAGTTTATTACAGAGCTCTGTCGCTATAGACTATTGCTTGAAATCTTTTTATATTGCCTGCAGTCTTTTTATAGTTAATGCCTAGCCGACATGAACAAATGAAATGGGAAATTTGGTGGTGAGTAATATTTTTATAAGGATCTGAAAAATATGTATAATTTTGTTTATAAATACATTTAAGTAGTTTCTATAACACTATCTTCCTAGTCTGAATAAAGGAAAAGTGGCGAGTAATTACTGTTGCAGAATGTGCAGCATATTTTTCTTTCAATCACATAATCGCTGCATAATTTGCCTCTCCGTTGTTGAATAATTTGGCCCATGACCGCTGCATAATTCAGGCGGCCCTGGGGATAGGTGCATACATGCCAACATTTTCTAAAAAGAAAGTGGAAGATTTAAAAAAAAAAAAAAAAAAAACATCCTGGAGAATGTAATTCCCCCATTGATTTCTATTGAAGACGAGGCAATTTCAGGTGGGAGGCAGCCAAAAGAAAGCCATTTTGGCTTCAAGAATCGGGAGTCTCCTGACTGAATCGGGTCTAGTGGTATGTAGGTGCCATGGGTGGTCAGACAGTGGCGTAATATCCAGGGCTTTAAGTGGGATGAAAAAACTGGGGGGTCTCTCAAAGCGGTAGGGTCGATGTAATTAAGGGCGTGGCTTAAAAACACCTAAGCTAAAAATCTGTGCTTGCATACCGACTGGTATTTTGCTGCTTCTGTCATTGCATCCAGACATAATACAACAAGTAGCATTACACCTACAACAAGCCAGGACTATTGACTTTGTCAATGGTTGTTAGTTGCATAAGATAAGCAACAACTATGGCTTTGTTGTATATAATATTGAAAATGCTTCAGTTCTGAAATGAGACTGTGAAAGAACTATAACGAGTCTCTTTGAAGTTACATCAAAGACTGCGAAGGGTGGCACTGCTGCAGAGGTAAGATTTGTTTTCACCCGGATGGTGAGGGCACAAACGGAGAGCCCCATAGGGACCAGTCCCAGTACCTGCTTTTAAGAACTGCCAGTGCTGAGCACCGGCAGGATCCGGCCGACTTAAAGCCCTGGTAATATCCCACACATGTTCATAGGCATGGGCTGAATGGGGCCCCACTGAAGGGTCGAGAGCCCCCCCTTCGTTACGCCCCTGAGGCCAGTAAAGGCAGCGGTGAAAGCAGGGCTTTAAAACAAATGACTGCGCATCTGTATTTTGTAAAATATTCCGACTGGTGTCTCCGATTTCCCAGGAGCAGAGCCCCGGACTAGGGCCGTGGGAGGAACATATTAACATTTGCAGCCACGGCCTGCAATTAAGCCATAATACACCCTTCGCTCTGTTCCGTGTTGTTGGTTCTGAGTGACCTTGTGCCAGGCCTCAAACACCACAGCAGACTAGCTCTGCACAATGTTACAAAGACAGCTGTGAAAACAGAGCGGCGCCAGAGCTCTGAAGGTCATAACGGCTCGCTTTTACAAAAGCCCGTGCAGCCCTCGGATATGTTACCAGTGAATTGCTGAAAAGAGATTCCGCGCGGCCCTTCTGCCAGACTACGACGTAAGAAAAGGCAATTGGCAGAGTGTATCCACTTATGTTTCATTTATTCATTTTTTGCAATTTTGTAGAGCGCGACCTGGCCCAAGGGCGTTACGGGTTTTCACAAAAGAACCGGACTACATTACACATGTTTTATCCGTTGTAGGTGTAGTGAGCCACCCGGGCTATCCAAGGAGGCCCTCACCCGGATGCACCACCAAGCAGGGCTGGATTGGGGCCACAATTCGGCCCGGGCAGCCAAAAAAAGCGGCCCACATTCGCAGATTGCAACCTTTCATAATGCACTGCTTAGTTAGGATAATGGAGCTAATTGATGACAAACATTTGCGGTAATAAAAGTATTTTAAAGCTGATAGGGCCAGTACTTCAATAGGAAATTAGCTTTCCAATGAAAAAATATATAATTTAGAAGCACAGAATTATCAAAAATACTAGGAACTCACTTTTAATTGTGTTTTCTATCCATACGTTTGCTGTGGATGTTTTGATTAATGTTCACTGGGAAACATGATATGTCTTTTACACTCACTTTTCATGATATTCATTTTATGTCTTGCAGTACTCAAAGAGAGGGCATCCAATGTTCAGAGACTGGTGAAAGGTGCATGCGTGTTTTTTGTTTTACTTGTGGCTAGCATCACGTGTACGTTCTGAGAAAGGGAATGATGCTGGTGCGTAAATGCAAAAATAACCAAAAAATAGTGTCACTTTCCTTACATGCAGTTTTATATAGCATGAAATAGGCCCAGAGGCATTGGAGCGCTTTACTTCAGCACCAGATAACATTACAGAGGGTCTTATTAATTTTTTTAGGTTCATGTAGATTGTTATTTGCCCAGAACCACAGGATATTGAACTGACGCTGGGACTTGAGCCTGGTTCCCCAGTTTCAAAGGCAACTAAGTCCACAACCTGAGCCTGTTGACTGCAGTAATTGTTATCTGGTGGACAAAGGAGAAGAGCAGAGACTGACTTATCTCTGCTGCTTGCATGCAGTAAAGGAGGATACAAAACTGAGGCGCTTCCTTGCTGGCTCTCACTAACCCCACCACCCATTGCTCCAGTCCTCTCCCCTGCTGCAGGCCCCTGAAAAGTGGGAAACAACCGTTACAACGCATGCTTTTACCCCGGATGCCGTTGCAACGAAAATGGCTTGCTGTAGGGGGTAGAAGGTGTTGGATTTAACTCCAACACCTTCCCTACTGTTGCACAGACTGGAGTTGGAATAGTAAATACTATTCCAACATCCTGCGCATCCCGACAGCAAGTCGGGGTAAAAAATTGCGTTGCAACGGCATGCGGGGTAAAAGCATGCGTTGTAACGTCATACAATTCTGAAAAGTAAGTGCTAATGGCTTCCCATCAGCAGCTCCTTGAGGCCTCTGTCACACCTGGACGGAGGCAGGCACACCTCATGATGTGAGAGTCGGAGAGGAGCAGCCCATTGTCATTCTGCCTCTGACATTAGCCCGCTGGCCTGACTTCAGCTGCATGGGGTCATGTTTTTAAGGCTGTAACAACTGCCTTTCACGCTGTGCACCAGGGGTGGAGTCCAAAATACCGGCCCACCAACTGGCCTCAGCCAGAGGCCCATCGGCTGATGCCCAATTGCCCACCGTGCCAATGCGAGGCTGCCACCAAGTGCATCCTCTGGCCAGATGATATAAAATAAAGGGGCGTAGACTGCATATGGACTAGCTGTCCGTACAGTATTCCTGTGTGCGTGTACATTCTGTGGGTCTTGGGGGTTACATGAGGCCTAGTTGGCAAGGCCCCTCACCTATACCGGGGCATCTTGCAACACTGGCTATGAGGGTGTCTTCCTTCTCACACCCAGCAGCACAGTGACGGCTGCTTCGGAATGGGGGTGGTGGGGGGATGGATAAAAAAGAAATCAACTTACCTTCACTGCTGCACGCCTCTGCTCCGTCCTCAGTTTGCTGGCAGCGCCTGAAGCATCCAGGCTCTCAGACTCTTCCAGCAAATCACGACGCTGCATCAGCAGCGTCATGATTGGTCTGAGTGGTCTGTTTGGCTGCTCAGGCAGTGCCTGGGAGCCTGTGCATGTTCTCCACCGGGCTATGCAACACAGCCAGGTGGAGAACATGCTAAGTGCTCATGAAAGTTTGGCCGGCCCAAGAGGGCCGCCCAAACATTCATGCACACGTAGGGTGTGCAAACCAATCTTCGCTCTGCTCAGCCCCACCCCGCCCCGACCTGGCTCCTGTCCTGCACATAAAAATAAAATGATAATAACTACTTGTTATTATCATTTTATTTTTATTTTTTGCACTGCTCAAATAGCTGTGAGATGACGCTCCTCCGCCTTAGCGGAGGAGCCGCCACTGCAGTAGCACCTGCTGTCTGCTACCATTCTTCCGGTCAGCTCCAGAACCCAGCAGCTTCTGCACAGCCTTGCCCCCACATGTCGACTGCCCTCACCACCGCCCAGGTGGCCCACCTGCTTGTCGATCCTGGCCAAAGCTTGGTTCCTGGAGTTGGCTGTGCACTCCGGCCCTGCTCCTCAAGAGGACGACGTTGGCAGCCGCCACACTCTGCCGCACAGCTTCCCCCGCGGAAGCGCAACATGCAAGTGCCATGCCCGCTTTCCAGTTAGAGACGTTTTAAGGCATGGGCAAAGTGGGCTCTGGCCCAGGCCCCAGCCTTTCAGGAGCCCCTTTAGAACCAGCTCTGTTCTTCAGAGAATCTTTCACTGATGACCTTTAATAATTCTTAAACAGATTGTTTTAAATACTGTATTCCTTTGATTCTTTTTTATGTGGGTGATGCATGAGTCTGTTACAGACATTTTCCAGAGAAATGTTGTGTTTATATTTCATGCAACATCCATGAAAAAAAGTTTCTTTTAAATCAAGACAAGCACTCACATATGAGAAATGGGAGAGCGTCACAGAGATTATTTCCAGTAAAGTTAGTGAGCAACTGCTGTGTTACAATACTGAAAACACACGTCACTATCCCTGAATATTATATGTAAACACATTTAGAATTTAGACGAGTGTGCCTGTTCACTGTCAGTGACCTGGCGAAAGAAGGCATAAAAGAGCTCGAAATGGATCATAAATTCAAAGCAATTCTGAACAGGGGCCCCCAAAATACGTTTTGCTCAGGGCCAGTGGCAGCTAATCCGCTAAGGTGGAGGAGTGTCGCCCCACCGCTCGTTGAGCAGTGCAAAAGAAAATGATAATAACAAGAAGTTATTATTATTTTGTTTTTCTTTGCGGTACTCCAGCAGGTCAGGCAGGGCGGAGCTGGGCTCGCCGCTGTCAGAGGGAGCAGGAGTGGTTTGCACTCCATCTCTAAGTGTGCATGACGGCTTGGCCGGCCCTCTGGGGCAGGCCAAACAGTCATGTGCGCTTGGCATATTCTCTACTGGGTTGTGTTGCACAGCCCAGTGGAGAACATGCCCAACCTCCCAGGTACTGCCTGAGTGACCAAACAGGCCGCTCAGACCAATCACGACGCGGCTACTGCAGTGTCGTGATTGGCTGGGAGAGTCTGGGAGCTTCCTGTGGCAAAGAGCGAGGACGAAGGAGAGACGTGCGGCGGCGAAGAAGGTATGTTTTTTTTGTTTTTGTTTTTTTCCAGGACTCCCGCCCCGTACAGAGTCAGCCGCCACTGCTCAGGGCCCCAAAATCCTTAAGATGTCCCTGTTTCCAGTAAGTTGCGCTCCCCTCCTGCCGCAGTTCCTGCCCCTGCCTCCTGCACGCACTTGTTTGTCTGCCTAATCAACAATCCTACCCTTGCACCAAGTAGCTCACCCAGTCCCACCTCACAGTGAATGAGACTTCGCCAAGGAGTACCCCCTCGCCTGGCCCCATCCGGTTTGATGACTGCGAGTGGCACTCCTGTGTGTCACGCCGCCTCCATCGGCTCCGATCTATTTGACAATTTAACTGAGGGCAGAGGAAAGCAACAACAGCGAAGGGAACACGGACAGGTACAAACCACAAGGGCATACCACATTGATACTATTAGTGCAGCAGTGCGGAGAGTTGCAAGCCACGCCCGATCCCATTGCACACCCACCCTGCTATGGGGGATGATGCCAACGCTGTGCCTCCAGGGGTTCCACCTCAGAGGCAATTCCCACCACAGCACGCACTCGTGGGTGTACTTCAGCCTTTTAGCAAACTTGCTGACCCCACCACAGCGTCGCCTCGCTGGAAAACCTGTATAGCCCTGGGTGGCTCACTACAGTAGGCACAAGGAGATTAAGTCAACTGCTCCGGATCCCAAGGTGTTGAGCTGAGGTCGAGATTAGACCCTGGTTCCCCATGTTCTAATACCAGCACTTCAAGCCAGTCACTCGGCCACATCTTTTAAACCCGCTATTCGTTTATACATGATGGTATTTTGCGGTAGGCCGCTGAACGTTTCTTACACTGCCCTCTTGCCCCACAAACACTAACCGTTATTTTTTGCAGTATTTCAGCACTATTTTGTATGTAGCTGAATGAACCTGTGGTCTTTCGAAAACTATTATCTTGTCTTTTTTTTATAGAATTAATTCATCATATTTATTCCGGTAAAAGTGAAACTACAACTCCCAGCATGCATAGTGATGGTAGATGATGGCGTCACATGACATGGGTTCACTTGTTAGCTGTGTAAAAGTAAAATGCCTGTGACAAAATACATAATTCCAGTGATGTGACACATTGCCCTCAACTTACTAGGTTCATCTCACAATGAAATGTTGAGCCAATTTGAGCCTCCCATTGAAGTTTACAGGTCTGACTGAAACATCTGGCTATCTGCTACAGAGATCTGTGTGGATCTTCCAGGTCGCGCGTTCCAATAGCTGTAAGTTAGCTCAGTGGGTTAAAGAATCAGCTGCAGAGGCCTCAATGCTATGTGCATAGCATTGCATTGATAGCACAGTCTTCGGTCTAGGTAAGTAAGCTTAGCGGGTTAAGTGCGTGCTGCAAAGTGGTTTGTGTGTGTCTATGTATTCGTGTGCCTGTAACTAGACAAAAATGATGGGTGAACCCTACAATGTCAAGGATTTGGTTGTCCGAGACGTTCCAGGAACAGGCCACTCTAGTTTGTATATAAAGTGGTTTTTAAATACTACTTGCCTTTCGTTCTTACAATACATTGCTATGTTTCCCAAAAAATCATTGGGCGAGTTTCCTCTCTGCCCCTTGCATAGTAGTCTTAAATCTGATAAAGTTGTAATGCAGTGTAGCAAATTAATATCCCCGAACTTCAGAGGAAAACTCTCTAGTAAAGTAAATTGGTCTTCAAATCCTGCCTGGTGCTAACCAATGTTTCTGACCTCATTTGTTAACCAATACGACATTGGCCACATCGTCCTTCGTAAGAACGAGAGCCTGCATGGTTTGTGGTGCTATATAAAATAATAACTTGATCTTTATAACTTTTAATACCATATTTTTCCCAATTCTAATCCCTGAAAACAACAACTATTACTACTGCCCCAATTAATGGTACTACTTGTATTCATATTGGAAGGATGAAAGTCTGGTCTGTCATTGCTCAAGTATTAACATACAAACATAAATCGTTTTTTAATATATTTATTTTTCCAATAATTCCACCATTTAATTTCTAGGCTTGCTTTTAGACTAATATATTTCCAAGGAAAATATTATCAAATAGATAAAGTTGTCAAAGAAAGCTTCAGCGCCCTGTTTTTTGGGGGGTGAGTCTGCAAAATGTGTTTATTAAAAAAATGTGGGCAGCAGTCCCTTGGGAATTACAAAACAGAGCAGCTCCCTTAGGATCAACAACACGAATATTTATAGTTTACAGCTGTATTTTCTAGATTCACATTACAATGTTAGACTGTAGCTCCTCTAAACAGCAAGTGCAGGAATGAGATTATAAGCAGCACAATTGAGGGTGAGTGTCCTTCAATAGTATTTAATCACGGAGCTCGTGCCAGGTTAATTTACATACACAGCAATGTTTTCAAACAACACTTTAGTTGCCAAGTCGAAACGCTGTCTTGATGTGAGGCAAGAGCTTCTGCCTAATACATCAGTATAGCCTAATTGAAGACAACTTCTCTAGGTCACATGGTTAAACATTAGCACAAAACTAAAATTTCACCAAGTTTCTCAAAATATTTCAATCTCAAAGAACATTCAATGTACTGTGCATTTTTAATACTGCATATATGTCCCCTCACATACTACTGACTCCCTCAGCTTCACCCAGGGTATGTCCTGTCCAGGAGCGTGTTACACCTTTTACACTAGTCTTTTCTTGTAAAGGTGACAAAATAAATTGCTTTATATCTCCATATTACAAACTTGCATTTGTAGGAATCATCATCTACTGTGGTCAAATTGGGATATGAAATAGTGTGTACTCCGGTACTTCAAGACTGATGACTGATAAATATGTTTGTAATAACTGGGATTGCATTTTATCATTCTTATAGCTTGCATTATGGATTTAGAATGGTGTATGTTGTATTGTGTTATGTCTGTTTTAAACTAAACGAATAATGAAAAACTGGTGTCGTTCATTGTAGCTACTGTGCAGGGAGTCGGGGAAAGAAATGTTCTTCATATATTTGAGAAATGCCCTAAATAGGTTTTCTGTGCAAACATCTGAGGTGCCGCAATCCATATTAGAAATACACAATGAGAGTAGATATGAAATTAAGTATTTGAAAAAGAAGATGTTTCTGAATAAGTTTTACATTTATGGATTGTGCTTCCAACATATAATAAAGAACGCATACATGTTTATGCATAGATTTTGGAAGTCTTGGAATGCTGCTGAGATTATTCCAATTTTTAACAAGCATTGGCATAGCCAATAGGTCTCGCCTTTAGGACCTTATAAGTATTTAGTTATGCAGCACAATATCCTTGGTGCAACAACATCAACTGTTGTATAGCTAAACACTTATAAGGTCCCAAAGGCGAGACCTATTGGCTATGCCAATGCTTGTATAACCCTTCATTGCCCCGGAGGCAAAAACCGCAAAGCCAAAGTATTCCCTCCCTGGTTGGTTACGGCATATTTCAGATGCATTTTTCCCGGGTATCTTCCTTCCTGATTGCATAAAAGCAAATGTTTATACCGGTCAGGTCGGATTCACTCGTCAGCTATGGTTGTATCTGTGGGTGTGGGCAGGAAAACACATAAAACATTTATTCATGATGACTGGGCTGGGATTTCCAGTTAGGGATTTGAGAAATGGGTTCTGTATCCTACATCTTGTCGTTTACCCCAATACAGCGCTTTAAATGGGCAGGCACTGTCCAGTACTGAGTACCTGCACTTCTTTTATTTCAAGGGAGAGTACCCGCACTTTTCAGCTCTGCTGCAATATATTTCATGGGAGTACCGGCACTTCTCAGGGACAAATATGTACTCTAACTAGAGGGTATCTGCAAATCTGTATTTCCATTCAAAACACTGCCCCAATATATACGAGTGAACTAGAGGACCCTTTCCTCACACAATTACTTTAAACCTCTGAAGGCGGTGTAATAAAACTCTGAAAGGGCACGCTTAAAAGACAAATAGAGCGTCTTGTTTTTTGATCTAAAGTAAAAACGCCTTTTGTGTGCGCACTGACAGTGACACTGCACTATATGATAAAATGAAAATATCCGATTGTGTCCTTGGCTGATGTCACCAAACTTCAGAGCCGCTTTGTCAGGCAGTAAAATAGCAAAGAGCACCTTCTGTGCTTGTCGCATGCTTGTATATATACTGAAGCAGCGACGTGCTCTACCTTTGAAAATGTCTTTTTAAAAGTAAAGCCGACATTTAGGAAATACATGATCGAGCAGCCACATGCAGGGCTTCGAGGTCGTTTTTACGTAGATAACTTTCTGTACTGTATTCCTTTCTAGTCTCTATGCACAAAAGGACGCCAAAAGGGATTCGCTTTCGATCAGGTTTACTCGGAGCAAAATAGCATAGGAAAAACAAGCACCGTAAATGGATGAAGACACGCGCATGGTGAATAAAGAAGAGACTAGGAAGACAAGCCCGCGAGTGGTGTGCGCGCGCGCCACAGCGAGCCATGTGGTTTCAATTATTGCGCCCGTGTCTGGGCACGATAATTGAAACCACATGGCGGCCGTGTGTTATGAGTCCCCGGGCTGGGCCTGCGACTTCTCTTCACCCTCGGCTGGGCTTGCGCCGTTGTGTGAGCCTGGGCCGAAGCCACTGGACCCCCAGCTAGACCTCCGCAGTCATGTGACCCTGGCTGGGCTCGGAGGTCTGCGCCACTGTGTGACCGTGTGGGCTGGGCATGCGACTCTTCTCGACCCTGGGTGGGCTTGCGCCACTGTGTGACACTGGGCTGGGCATGCGACTCCACGTGACCCTGGACTGGAACTGCGCCACTGTGTGTCCCTGGGCTGGGCTTGCGCCGTTGTGTGGCCCTATCTCTAGTTAAGACTTCTGCAAGCCTCAACTCTAACATCAGGTCTATTAGAAGAGATGGTGTGTACCCGAGGAAACGTCTCTGAACCAATCTAAAGTGGACACTCCGCAGTTTAGGTGCCCTATCAATTGTTAATGTTTCATAATAAATCCATAATAATATTTATGAGAGAGCTAAAGGCAATAGGTTGAATGAAGAATGCAAGACGGGAAAACAAAGGCTATTATAGAAAGAGAATAGTGAACCAGTAAGTGCACTGATTGTTTAAAATATTAAAGAGTTGGATCCCACGATGTCAGAGCCAGAGCTGGGAGTATGGAGGCCGAGTCTGCACGGCACGCCCTGCAGCCGCAGCACTGGTGGTGGTCTAATGCAGCGGCGGCTGCCCGTACAAACATAACCAGTGGTGTGCGGGAATCGAAACCAGTGGTGCGCGCGCACCACAGAGGAGCGGGGGCGAGGGAGCGCGGCAGCAAAGCGAACGCGCGCTAATTAGAAACACATGCGCGCTTGCAAGAAACAGCAGGCGTGACCACACGCTCGTGCACCATGGCCTTTTGCTTGCGGTTACCCGCATGGCCGCCGGGCGCAACAATTGAAAACACATGGCGGCCGTGCGGGTAACCGCACGGAAAAGGCCATGACGCACGAGCGTCTGGCCAGCTTTTTTAAACCCCTACATAAAGTCTTCGCCAGAGCAGCGCTTGCGCGCTACTCTAGGCTCGACCTAAAAAGGGTTCTCGGGAATCTCCCAGTAGCTATAGGCCTTATAGACAGCCTGCAGAAGGTCTTTTGCAGGCAAATACTTGACAAGATCCAGGACTGGATTGTGGAAAACGATATCTTGTCATCCTACCAGGCGGGATTCAGATCTAAGAGGAGTATGCTTGATCAGGTTTTTTACTTTTGTAATATTTATTGGAAGACCACATTAATCAAGGGGGGTCATTTGTATGTGGCCTTCATTGATTTACTCTCGTCCTTTTAATCTGATCCCAAAAAACAAACTCTGGGCAGTCCTAGATGATATGGGACTTCCACCTAACCTATTGTCCATATTAGTATGGCTACATGCCAGTGATTATTCACAGGTAAGATGGAACACTGGAGGGCAACTTACCGACCCCACCGGAATCCAAAGGGAAGTCAGACAGGGGTGTGTCTTGGCCCCTATGTTATTTTCTCTATTCATCAACGTCTGGCTAGACAGGGATGGTTGAGACATGCTGAAAATGGGAGGGCAGGGGATACCTGCCCTTCTATTTGCGGAAGACACCGTTTTACAGTCTAAAACCCCCTGCGGCCAGTAGCTCTTAAATGCCTTTGAGTCATTTCCCAAAGATAGGGGGGTGAAACTCAATACTAACAAGACTAAATATATGTTTTTAGCAGCAACAAAGCCCTAACATACAAATGCAAGTAGGCATAGATGAGATTGGGCATGTCTCCAACTTTGATTATTTGGGAATAAGGTTAACCCATGATTTTTCCTGGACCCCCCCCAGCTACAGAAAAGTCAAGCAACTTTACAACAGTATGGTTCGGGCATAAGAAGACTGCACAAGGCCTCAGCCTCAAGGGCAATTTCACCTGCAATAGAAATGTATAATATCAAGGCATTGAGGGTAGCTATATATAAAACTGAACTATGGGGCCACATGAACTATGATATTTTCTCCAGTATTGGATCTTTCATAGATTCACATGCTTGAATCTTCCCTGTCGTCCCAGTGGGAGTCCCACTGCGACGACAGGGATGACTCAAGCATGTGAATCTATGAAAGATACCAATACTGGAGAACCGTAGTTACAGGTAAGTAACTCATTTTCTTATCTGCCACAGAGGATAGAGTTCTCTGAATCTAAATGTATTTAGATCTGGCCCTAAGTGTATCGTACAAAAGATAGACAGTCGCGCAGTCCTATACTAGTATCTTCTGTGGACAACAGATGAGCTGGTCCTTACCGAGTCGGCCCAAGATAACATCTCCGCTGTACCGACAGCAGGAGGATACCATGGCTGAAATACATTAAATCCACACTGACCAGTTTAAGAATGTGAATATTCTGAGAACACCCTGAAGAGATGGCCACGATTTCCAGGTCATTAATCAAACAGAAGTACTGGAACTTTGTGATGGAGGAGAGCTTTCAGAACTGCAAAAACAGAGCGATTGTGGACAATTTTCTTGATTTTAAAATGGTACCATCCTTAGAACACGTTTTGGATTATGCTTCACCTCCCCTAGCTAGGAAGCTGTATCTACGGTTTAGATATGGTACCTTGAAAACCAAGAGCTTCTGTAAAAACTGGAGACACCAAGCAGATACATCTGACAAATGTCCCGCTTGTACTACTGAGATGGAGGTCCATCTCATCTTCTGCAAGGAATAAGTCTCACATCGGAAAAAATGGATCGTTCCGCTATGCAAGTGTATTGGCTGTACTCAACACAGTGAGGCACTAAGAATTCTCAGATCTGACACTGTCACTTTAGTTGTATATTGCTGTCCAAATATTTGTTGTCTGTCTGGTTGTTAAGAGCACAGTTCCTAATGGAAACGTAGTACTTATGAATTACTGTTTTTAAATCTCCTGATATATTTTCAACTTTTTTAACATTTAAAAAGATATTCTCATTGTTTATATTCGTTGTTAATGAATTCCTGCACCTCCTACAAAGTTTAGTTTAGGATAATGATTTGGCAAATATATTGTCTAGCGGTCAGCCTTATTACTGATGAATCATATATGTTGTATTGTGTTTTTAAGGAAAGAATTTTCCAAAATGAACAATTTTGCAGTAATAGATTTTGGAAGTATAGATATAGGTGATCAGAAGCGTGACGTTAATTTTGTTTTAATAAAGAATCTTTCCAGTCAAATGTGTTCCTGGTCTGCCATAATTGCATATACTACACTTTCCACACACATAGAAGTCTTTAGCGCTTTTGCTGAGCCATCTTTGACAGTTTCATAAAATGATATAGACTCCAGTTCACTGTATCCTGTATGCTTTATACTGAAAGTAAATTGCGGAGAGGCGCCAATGCCATTCTTTAAAATAAAATCCAACCCTATGAAATGCCAGTTTTCACGTTTCAAATCTTGCGATTGGGCAGAAACATTTAATATAGAATAGATGATCTCCAAATATTTTTTAGTAGGAGCTGCCTCTAAAAACTCTGTTGATGTTTGATCAGCTTTCTATATAGCTGCCTTTAGAAAATGGTTGGATAGACACATCCATCTTTGCCTTCTCCTTCCCTTTAAAAAAATAACCAAAGTAATTGTGTTTGTGCCCAAAATAATTTGATGTACTGAGGTAAGAATTCTACCCTCATGTTCAGATCCAAATTAACTACTAACTGACTACTGATAGTTATTTTCTATCATTTTAAGTTTCAGGTAATTAGCATGCAAATGTTGAACCCAGTCCCAACAGTACTAATTCACTTCTCAACCAAAGAATAAGCAGATCATCAATAAACCCCAGACATTTAACGACATGGTGATGATATTTTGACATTGTAAGGGGCGTATGCCACACCATCGTCCTGCCATCACATCAAAACTTGAACTTTTTATTTAGTTGCCTAATATAGTGTCAACGTTTTCAAGCAGTGAACAGACCAAATGATTCCCTTTCATTTCCCTGGCTAACAGGATCTTAGCATTTGCTGCAGTTATCCAAACGTGTCTTCATTATGGCTCTTCCCTCTGCCTGAGGATCAGGCATATTATTGGGAAGGGATTTGTTTGAGCAGTGCTGAGCTATAGGGGGCAATATATTTTTCACCCCTAGCCTTTTTGCATTGGCTTCTTGTAGGAAGGTGGAATCTGACTATATGGTTGCCCCCACTTTTTTTATGGTGTTTTGCTGGTTTATGACTTAGTTGGACTGGGATCCTGCTATTCAGGGCCCCAGTCTATCTGCTTTCTCTGTAAAATGGATTCCATGTGCCTTAGGCACATCTCTGATTGGGATCTGGAGTGCCCTTATAAGTCCCTAGTATATGGTATACTATGTACCAAGGGCATAAGTACCTCAGAGGCCTGCCAGGGGCTGCAGCATGTATTATGCCACCCCTGGAAGGCCATCCAAACTGACACCACAGGTCTGCTACTGCAGCCTGGGTAAGGTGGTGCATGCACCCCTTACTGTGATATAGGTTACCTATATCACGAAATACATACACACCTAGAAACCTATAAGTCACTCCTAAGGCAGGCCTTATCAATGCTAAAGGCAGAGTGCATGGTTCCTATGTGAGAGGGTGCCCCTGCATGAGCAGGGCCCCTCTGCAGCGTTCGGAGACCATCTCTGATGCTGTTTGTAGTGCAGCCTGACCATATACTCTTAAGCGCATTATATCCTCGCGGTAAAATGCTAACTTTGGAATGGCTGCACCTAAACATGTCGTGTTTGGTGTCAAACATCTTGGAATACTACCCCCCGCCAATCCTGGCGGCGGGGGTAGCATTCCACCCTTCTAGAGGGAAAGACATGTTAACTCTGGCTTACCCGGTAACTTCTTTCTGAAGCCCTGGCATCACAAAATGGATGCTGCTGCCACAGACACAAGTCTGGCCTCCTGCTGCTGGACGAAACTCCGGCAGGGGAGGCCTGGACAATAGGTTTCCTGTTGCAGGGAGGTGTGACCACCTCCCCAGACAGGATAATGTGTATTGGGGCTGGGTGGGTGCACTCTTAGAGTGCTTTGAAGTCCTGCACTGGGGGAGCAAAAGGCTCCTCTGTGCATATGCCAGTTCAAACCAGCTCAGGGGCTACCTGCCCCTGCTCTGGCGCGAAACTGGACAAAGGGAAGTGGGTGTAGCCACCCCCTCCCTTGACCCTCCCATAGGTGGGGTCATAGAGTTAGTCCCTCCCTGTTTTACGGGTTAAAATGGGGAACCCTATCCACAGCAAGATTAGATATCCCTGGACTAAACTTTGAAACTGAATCCTGGACCTTCGACGCTCTACATCACGATTAGAGGACTGAAGAATCTCCCTTGGAGTCAAGGAGTGACTCCCCTGCTTGGCAGGCACCAAAAACGACAACGACGGTCGCAAACTACGCCGCTCCCGCCGGAGTCCGAAGTCCCTGCAGCCCAAGAAGTGGATTTCCTGACTTCTCCAAGGCCATCGTGAGTCTCCAGCGAAGCTGAGGCAAGTGGACCCCACGAGTGACGAGGAACCGCGACCCCTGGGTACCGTGCACTATTGTCGAGTGCAACCCCTTCTCAACGTTCTACGAACTTGTGCTTTGGATCACATGTGGTCCCGGCCTCCAGCAGGAATCCCTCCGAAGATCAGAGGCCTACACCGTCCCGAGTGACCGTGGGCCCCTGTTGAGTGATTCCGCCCGAGGTGTCTTCGCGATCCCTTGCCAGCCGGCTCGGGGGTCCCCAGAAGACTTTCTAAAGAAACCAAAGGGCTCCCTGGTTGCTCCAGGCCTGCCCTAACTTACCCTCGCTGGGTGAGTTCCCCAGACCTTGCTGGTCTGCGCCATCGACTTTTCTTCACTTCCACGAGATTTGCTGTTGCCAAGGCTTGTTGGGTCCAATCCGGTCGCCGACACCTCAGCAAGCAGCAGACGTCGTGGTACAGTCCGAATCCTGCTCCTGGACGCCGACAACGCCTCCTGGACCTCGTGACTGCGGAGTCAAGACGACAGACGACGCACCTGAAGCACCCGACATCGGTGGGCATCTGCTCATCGCCTTCCTGGTCACTGGCTAGTGACCCAGACTCTGTCCCCTCTGCTTTCAGGTACTTCAGATCCTCGATCCACTCTTGGATCCACCCGGACACTTTCCTCCTGGTCGCCAGCAGCACTTTGCAGCAGATCTTCATAGGAATCGACAGCGAAACCCGACCCCGAACGGCACCTATGCACCCGGCTTCGCTGGGTGAGGTAACACGAGTACTCCGGTGCTCCCGTGGGTAGAGACTCTTCAAAGTCCTAGATCTCAAAGGGTTTGTTCCTAGTCCTCCTCTAAGTGTCCCTTTCCTTTAATTTCCTGACCGCGACTTTCTCCATAGAAGTAAACGGCGTATCGCGGTTGTGTATTTACACTGCACGCGTCCCCCGTGGGTCCCCTGTGTCACTACCTTGGGTGGTTCCTTGTGGTCCAAGCACTTCTAGAGGCTCTAGGCCTAGTGTCTAGTTCAGTCGTGGTTCTTATACCACTTTATTGGTATATGGTTTGGTACGCCCCTAGGGCCCAAACGTGTATTTGTGCTATTACTGTGTTTAAGATCTTATAACCTATGTACTTCGAACTCTAGCCTCATAAAGAGACTAGAGGGGTGTGTTTAGTAATAAATACATATATTTTGAATATATACCTGGTGTGGTGCTCTTTCATTTGGTCACTCAAGAGATTATAGACTGGTAAAACAAGCTGCTTTACATTCCTTCAAGACTTAGCCTGAAGGCTGCTCTCCACAGCTACCACTAGGATAGCTTTCAATAAGGTTGTCTTTAACCTACCTACCATAAGAGTCGATTTGGACTGGTGCAAGGTGCCCACTATAATTAGTGGACAGCATATGCCAGGCCAACTTCTCACATTGGTGTGCAGCGTGTGGGATTCCAGCTTGCTATTGTTTTACCAGATAATCTCAATTGAATTGATCAACTGAAAACCACTAAAGGTACCTAAGGTACATATAATTTAAGCTTAGAATATCTGTAAGTTCTACTGAACTTAGAGTTGTGTGTTAAGGGATAGCACAACCCTTTCTACAACTCAAGAGAGTTTAGTAGGCCACACTAGAGTAGGTAGTGCATACACCACACCACACTAGTAATGTCTTTAAAAGCAGGATCCAAAGATGCCCTGCAGGAAGCCATTGAGCTTCCCCCTCCAAGTATGACACACTCCCATTCTTGGAACTGAGAGCTTTGTGTAACGTGAGGAAATTAAGGACAGGCCAAAGTCCCACCACCCAACACCTCCAGGAGTTGTTGGTGGCTTATGATCTTAGTAAGTCCTCAGAGACTGAAGGGGTAGGAGCAGAGGGTGGGCCAGCAGATGAGGAAGGGGCCAGGGGTACTACTACCCCCAGCCCCCCTCTGAAACTGACCAGGAGGGTGACAATGACCCTGACCTGGAAAACCCAATCCCTTCTGGGGAAGATGAAGATGAGGATCTAGAGAACCACACCTTTGTCCCCCCAGGAAGGATTATGAGTGTGCTCAGAAAGTCTAGGTCTCCTTCTCAGGAGTCTAACCACTCTGGCACCTCAATAGGGAGCTCTGTTTCTTCTCACAGGAGGGAATCCTCTCATGAGAGAAGAAAGAGACTGGTCCAGTATGAGGAAACTCAACTAGAGATCAGGAAGAAGCAATTGGCTTTAGATAGAGAATCCCTAGATCTCCTTAGAGAGAGAAGAAAGTTGGGACTAGAGTCCCATGGTGGCAGCAATATCCCTAGAGATAGGGACAGGTCTTATGACCATAGAAACCTAAACAAGATTGTCCCTCCCTACCAGAGTGGGGATGACATCCACAAATGGATAACTGCACTGGAGAGGGCCTGTAAAGTTCAGAAGGTCCCCCAGAGGCAGTGGGCAGCAATCTTGTGGCTCTCCTTTGCAGACAAAGGTAGAGACAAGCTCCTCACTGTAAGAGAAGAGGATGCTGACAATTACACAGTCTTGAAGAGTGCTCTGATAGATGGGTTTGGCCTAACCACTGAACAGTATAGGTTGAAGTTCAGAGACACCCAAAAAGCTCAGACTCAAGACTGGGTTGATTTTGTAGATTGTGCTACAAAGGCTCTGGAAGGTTGGATACATGGCAACAAAGTGCATGACTTTTTAGGATTGTACAATTTGATTATGAGGGAGCAGATCCTTAATAATTGTCAAAACCAGCTTTTGCACCAGTATCTGGTGGACTCTGATCTGACCTCTCCCCAAGAATTGGGAAAGAAGGCAGACAAATGGGTCAGAACCAGAGTAAAAACTAGAAATCAGGGTGGTGACCAGAAGAAAGATTCTACTAAGTCCCAAGAGAAAGGTGGGGATAAATCTAAGGATAAGTCCCCTACAGGGCCCCAAAATTCCTCTTCTGGGGGTGGGTCCCAAACTCCTTCCTCTCCTGAAAAGAAACCATATTGCCATGTCTGTAAAAAGCCTGGGCACTGGAAAACTGATCCCAGTTGCCCCAGGATTGGCAATAAAGAAAATGTTCCTCCCACAACTACTACCACCCCTCCTGGTACTACCAGTAGTAATCCTCCAGTTGGGAGTAGTGCACCCAAAAAGTTGGGTGCTTTTGCAAGAGGAACAGAGGTGGGCCCTAGTTTAGACAGGGACCCCTCAACAGACTCCTCTGACTCTGATGGTGGTATAGGATTTGCCACCTTTACCATGGGTCCCATAGCATTGGGCAGGTACAGACTGGAGCCAATGATTAATGGTCAGAAAGCTGTGGCATTTAGGGACACAGGGGCTAGTGTCACCATGGTGGCAGGGAAACTAGTCCCCCCTCACCAGCTTTTACCTGAGTTTAAATACCAGGTGACCAACATTGATGGTGTCAGAACAGATCACCCCATGGCCATAGTCAATCTCAGCTGGGAGGGGGTCACAGGCCCAAAAGAGTGGCAGTGTCCCCAACCCTACCTGTAGATTGCCTGATGGGCAATGATTTGGAAATTTCAGCCTGGGCTGAAGTTGAACACCAAACCCATCTTAGGATGTTGGGCGTCCCTGCAAAGGTTAGTGGGGCTGTGATGGCCACAGCCCCAGCCCAAGACTTTGGAGAGATGGAGCCTGAAAGAATGGCCCACTCTCCCCCAAAAGAGAGCAAAAGGGTTGAAGAAAAGTCTTCTTCCCCCAGACAGTAGGTAAGGGTCAGCCTCCTCAGGGAACTGACCCTACCCCTAGTGAAGGAACTGCCACAGAGGTAGTCAGGCTTGGCCTGGCCACACCCCTGATGGCAGAGGACCCTTCCACGGTGGTACCCAGTCTGGAGCAGGTAACCTGCCCCTCTCTACCCTGCCTCAGTCAGCCCAGGGCTGCAGAGGTCAGGGAGGTCAGTGGACCCCCCGGGCCCCCTGTCCAGAGGAAGCCCCCATCAGCAGATTAGGGGCAGCCAGTCTAGTAGCCCTAGCCAGGTGAAAATTCCTCTACACACTGAGGGATCCCCCATACCTTTATGTAGGGACCTCCCCAGAAGGACTCTGGTAGGCAAGGGCAAACCTGGGACCAGAAGGTTCCAAACCTGCCATGTCCCTCCAGTGTTCCATCCAAAGGGACCCAACCCACAGCTGTAGGCAGCCAAAGGTTGACCCTTAGAGCAAAGTGCAACTCAGTCATGGAAAGACAGGCATACATGGTGACCAGTGATCTGAGGAAACTGAGGCCAACATTCCTAGGGCCTCACTTCCCTACTCAGACACCTCACCAGCCTTGTACTTTACCTAAGCACACCAGAGGTAGTGATTCCCCATGGTGGAGACCCTCTCATACCCTTAGGGTGAGGGATTGCTTAGTGGACCATAACATAGGGGGCAACCATGCTAGTGCAGGTGCTTCCTTATATGGCCACTTAGTCAATATAGGCTCAACTGGCCAAGGTTAGCCTTATCTCCTTTCGTTTGGGGGGGTTATGTAGGAAGGTGAAATCTGACTATATGGTTGCCCCCACTTTTTTTATGGTGTTTTGCTGGTTTATGACTTAGTTGGACTGGGATCCTGCTATTCAGGGCCCCAGTCTATCTGCTTTCTCTGTAAAATGGATTCCATGTGCCTTAGGCACATCTCTGATTGGGATCTGGAGTGCCCTTATAAGTCCCTAGTATATGGTATACTATGTACCAAGGGCATAGGTACCTCAGAGGCCTGCCAGGGGCTGCAGCATGTATTATGCCACCCCTGGAAGGCCATCCAAACTGACACCACAGGTCTGCTACTGCAGCCTGGGTAAGGTGGTGCATGCACCCCTTACTGTGATATAGGTTACCTATATCACGAAATACATACACACCTAGAAACCTATAAGTCACTCCTAAGGCAGGCCTTATCAATCCTAAAGGCAGAGTGCATGGTTCCTATGTGAGAGGGTGCCCCTGCATGAGCAGGGCCCCTCTGCAGCGTTCGGAGACCATCTCTGATGCTGTTTGTAGTGCAGCCTGACCATATACTCTTAAGCGCATTATATCCTCGCGGTAAAATGCTAACTTTGGAATGGCTGCACCTAAACATGTCGTGTTTGGTGTCAAACATCTTGGAATACTACCCCCCGCCAATCCTGGCGGCGGGGGTAGCATTCCACCCTTCTAGAGGGAAAGACATGTTAACTCTGGCTTACCCGGTAACTTCTTTCTGAAGCCCTGGCATCACAAAATGGATGCTGCTGCCACAGACACAAGTCTGGCCTCCTGCTGCTGGACGAAACTCCGGCAGGGGAGGCCTGGACAATAGGTTTCCTGTTGCAGGGAGGTGTGACCACCTCCCCAGACAGGATAATGTGTATTGGGGCTGGGTGGGTGCACTCTTAGAGTGCTTTGAAGTCCTGCACTGGGGGAGCAAAAGGCTCCTCTGTGCATATGCCAGTTCAAACCAGCTCAGGGGCTACCTGCCCCTGCTCTGGCGCGAAACTGGACAAAGGGAAGTGGGTGTAGCCACCCCTCCCTTGACCCTCCCATAGGTGGGGTCATAGAGTTAGTCCCTCCCTGTTTTACTGGTTAAAATGGGGAACCCTTGCCACAGCAAGATTAGATATCCCTGGACTAAACTTTGAAACTGAATCCTGGACCTTCGACGCTCTACATCACGATTAGAGGACTGAAGAATCTCCCTTGGAGTCAAGGAGTGACTCCCCTGCTTGGCAGGCACCAAAAACGACAACGACGGTCGCAAACTACGCCGCTCCCGCCGGAGTCCGAAGTCCCTGCAGCCCAAGAAGTGGATTTCCTGACTTCTCCAAGGCCATCGTGAGTCTCCAGCGAAGCTGAGGCAAGTGGACCCCACGAGTGACGAGGAACCGCGACCCCTGGGTACCGTGCACTATTGTCGAGTGCAACCCTTTCTCAACGTTCTACGAACTTGTGCTTTGGATCACATGTGGTCCCGGCCTCCAGCAGGAATCCCTCCGAAGATCAGAGGCCTACATCGTCCCGAGTGACCGTGGGCCCCTGTTGAGTGATTCCGCCCGAGGTGTCTTCGCGATCCCTTGCCAGCCGGCTCAGGGGTCCCCAGAAGACTTTCTAAAGAAACCAAAGGGCTCCCTGGTTGCTCCAGGCCTGCCCTAACTTACCCTCGCTGGGTGAGTTCCCCAGACCTTGCTGGTCTGCGCCATCGACTTTTCTTCACTTCCACGAGATTTGCTGTTGCCAAGGCTTGTTGGGTCCAATCCGGTCGCCGACACCTCAGCAAGCAGCAGACGTCGTGGTACAGTCCGAATCCTGCTCCTGGACGCCGACAACGCCTCCTGGACCTCGTGACTGCGGAGTCAAGACGACAGACGACGCACCTGAAGCACCCGACATCGGTGGGCATCTGCTCATCGCCTTCCTGGTCACTGGCTAGTGACCCAGACTCTGTCCCCTCTGCTTTCAGGTACTTCAGATCCTCGATCCACTCTTGGATCCACCCGGACACTTTCCTCCTGGTCGCCAGCAGCACTTTGCAGCAGATCTTCATAGGAATCGACAGCGAAACCCGACCCCGAACGGCACCTATGCACCCGGCTTCGCTGGGTGAGGTAACACGAGTACTCCGGTGCTCCCGTGGGTAGAGACTCTTCAAAGTCCTAGATCTCAAAGGGTTTGTTCCTAGTCCTCCTCTAAGTGTCCCTTTCCTTTAATTTCCTGACCGCGACTTTCTCCATAGAAGTAAACGGCGTATCGCGGTTGTGTATTTACACTGCACGCGTCCCCCGTGGGTCCCCTGTGTCACTACCTTGGGTGGTTCCTTGTGGTCCAAGCACTTCTAGAGGCTCTAGGCCTAGTGTCTAGTTCAGTCGTGGTTCTTATACCACTTTATTGGTATATGGTTTGGTACGCCCCTAGGGCCCAAACGTGTATTTGTGCTATTACTGTGTTTAAAGATCTTATAACCTATGTACTTCGAACTCTAGCCTCATAAAGAGACTAGAGGGGTGTGTTTAGTAATAAATACATATATTTTGAATATATACCTGGTGTGGTGCTCTTTCATTTGGTCACTCAAGAGATTATAGACTGGTAAAACAAGCTGCTTTACATTCCTTCAAGACTTAGCCTGAAGGCTGCTCTCCACAGCTACCACTAGGATAGCTTTCAATAAGGTTGTCTTTAACCTACCTACCATAAGAGTCGATTTGGACTGGTGCAAGGTGCCCACTATAATTAGTGGACAGCATATGCCAGGCCAACTTCTCACACTTCTCATTTCCCAAAATATGAAATTCAAGATGCACTGTATCATCATGTTTCAAGCCACTCCATGAGGTCACCTCAGTATGTGCTTTGTGTGACCTCCACCCACTTCCCCACCGACCTCCGAGAGATCTAAGGAATCCTTTCAATCCTTGCTGCAGTCATAAGGAACTTTCATCACCACTCCGTTTCCTCCACTGATGGCCACACTGGCTTCAGGAAACAAGCGGCTCCATCCTATGTACTGCAGTATGCTACACCATTGGAATTCTGTGACGGTTCTGGTAAACTTTAGAACCAAGAGACCATTTATATGGAGAACAAGCGCATTAGAAAAACTGCAACCACATGATACAGCAACTTACCAGTGCCTACTTACAACTACTCACAACATAGCGTTTCAAATGATGATTGCAATGCCACTCTATTAATGGACCAATAAGTACATAGTTTACCTTGCTCCTCTGGATTCAAGCAAATTAGGGGCTTATTTACAAACCCCTTGCACTGCCGATACGTCACTTTTAATATGGGAAAAAGTGACGTACCAGCAAAGGGCTTGTAAATAAGCACCTTAGTTTGTCCCATTAATGATGATATAACTTTTCTTTTACCAGGAGCAGCGGAAGTATTGTACTGTATTGTATTGTAATTGCATTGGAGTAGCGCTTCGTATCCCTAAAGAGGCGCCAAAGCACATGATCCAACAGGTAGTCTTTGTGGGAAGTGGTTGAGAGACCATTGCGGTGCTCTTGTGCTCTCTTTTGTGGCAGCAGTGGCGGCTCCTCCACTATGGTGGAGGAGCGTCGCCGCACTGCTTTCGAGCAGTGGAAAGAAAAGGAAATATAAAATTATAATAACGTTATTATTTGGGCGGCCCTCTTGGGCCGCCCAAACCAGTCATGCGCACTTTCCTCTTCTCCATGCTGGCTGCATTACAGCCTGCATGGAGAACATGCCCACCCCTACAGCCCCTGGCTGAGCGCCGTGTCACGGCGCTCAGACCAATTACAACGCTTCATTACAGCATTGTGATTGGCATAGGGGAGGGAGCCTGGCTGCCTGCTTCTCATTCCTGAAGTCGGAAGCAGGAGCAGGACCAGAGACGCGGGACCCGGGACCGGTGGAAAGGTAAGTACATTTTTTGTTTTTTTTAGCTCCCTCCCGTGATCACAACTCCCATGAGTTCTAAGTAATCTTTGGTATCGTCAGATATTACTTATCCACTGAACATACTTTGAAACCTGAACATACTTTGAAACCTCAGGGGGTGTGCATGACTTCTCTCTGTATACAGATGACATACTGGTTACTTGTGGGATGCTCCCACCGGGTTAGCACATGTTGCGACTGTAATAGAAGAGTTCAGACTTCCGACGCATGTCAGGATTACGAGTTAATAGATCTAAATCCTGTGTGTTCCTGATTAGGCCTGAAGATGTAGGTTTACACAATCTAGTGTTGGCAAATAACCCCAAGTGGGATCTCTGACATTTCTTTATATGGATATTCAGGTTTAGAACAATGTTACTGATAACACTGAATGGACAGGCCAATTAGATCTCTCAGAGGCTGTGTCACCTTTTGGAGGAAACTCCCAATCACAATAACAGGTGGTGCTACTGAAGATGGTGATGATTTTGCCTGCCTTTTGAATTATTTTGCTAATTTGCCCTTTCCAGTACCTGCTAGGATCTTTAAAGAGCTGGATGGACTGTTGAAGGCCTTGACCTGGAACTCTGACAGGTATAGGGTATTGCTGCAGGTGCTCAGGCCCCCCTATTTGGAGAGAGAGCTTTCGGTTCTGGACTATGAACTCTATTATTTTGTGCTGCAGTTGCAATGGGTGGCCCTCACTCTGGCAAAGAAAAGGTCAGTAATAGTGGAGTTTAGCATCAATGGTGTCACAGCCTTTTGGTTGGTGTCAGGACGAATGCAGAGAGGTCTCCCTGGTCTGCTTAAGTTGGTTGAGAGTTACTGGGAGAAATGTCTGCGAAGGAAGCTTTCTATTTGCACCTGGAGCTCTGACTGATGCATTGACTGGTGTACCGGGGAGAGGACTGCTGCAATGGGAAGGTTACAGAATATGTGAGTAGGGCGAGCTGTATGCCTAGTGTAGGAAGGTGAAGTATTGTGTGGTGATGCTGGTTATGCTTCACCGTGCAATACTGTCACAAACCCCAAAGATGGTCCTTGGATTCACACTAATAAATCCTTAGCTCAGTCCTGGCAGAGTGGCAAAGTGAAGTCGGGCTTTACTAGAGGAACATGTGTTAAGCATTTCAGAGTGCCAACATGGACGATAAGTAATTGACACGACTTGAGAGAAATCCGACACCAATTTATAAAAATAGAGTGTATTTTTATCTTAATTCAGACACAAATATGAACGGAATAGCATACATATAACTGGACTTATAGATTTTAGAAGCAATATGAAATCAATGCAAAATAATACAGTGAAAATGTAACATTGTTGTCAATGGGAAGAACCACCAGTGACAATCGGTCACTTGCAGATCGAGTTGCATTGAACCCTTGCAGGATTAAGATAATGCAAGTCCCTGGACCAGGCCACGACAGTCAGTACAGTTTTACGTGGCCCGTGGATCCCGGGTGTAGAGTTGTCCTGGCTGTCCCTGGTGCAGAACAGGAGCCGCTGGAGAGCTCCTTTTACCTCTGAAACTGCGCTGCTGGTGAAAAAGATGCAAAAACATAACAATGGGGTGGTTACCAACGTCAGTCAAAGGTCAGATGGAGTTCCCTCCAGGTGCAGCATTGAGTGAAGGGGTTGGTTGCTGGACTGGCGACCAACAAGCCTTGGCAGCAGTAAGTGGAACAGAAAGTTACTTCGACGTCCGGAGGTCCTAGGGGAACGCTGTAGCTAACGCAATAGCTCCCTGTAACTTTGTGGAAGGCAGGACTACAGTTCCCACAATGCACTAGACCATCTGAATTTGGGCGATTCCTCAGAGGACCCAATGGCCAGTGATTCTTTGGATCTGGAGGGTTGTTTTACCTGCAGTTTGCAGGGTACTAGTGCCACTAGTCCAGGGAAGTCTTAGGGCGCTTCAGGCTTCCAAAGGAGTCCCTCAGTCTGGGGGAAACAAGAGATAGCCTAGGATGAGTCTCGATCAGGCAGTTCCAGGAGCGTTGCCACAGGTGCAGAGTATCTCTCTTTTGCTTTATGCAATTCCTGTTGTCACAGATACGGTTCTCTTCTTCTGCCCTCTTTGAAGCAGGTTGTTCAGAACTGAGATTCTGGTGTCAGGGGTGTCCCTTAAATCCTAGATTTAGGGGAGTTAGGGGTGTGGGAGCAAGTAGCCAATGGGCTGCTATTCCCTACAGCTACTCCCCGTCTGAGATGATCAGATCCGGGGGTGTGGGTCACCTTTTTTACCCAGAATCCTGTATTGTGCCACTTCTAAAAATGGCAGAACCCTTCTTCCAGTGTACCGACTGGGATGCCACCCTGGAGGTGTGTCTAACCTTCTGGGGGTGTACACCTCCTTATACTAATTTCCGGCCTGCCTGGGTGCAAATGTGCATAGGGAAGGGGGAGGGCTGTTTCCTCCTCTGGAAGTCAGCCCTGATGCATACCAGAGGCAGTGCAGCCTTTGAAGCTCACCACCTTGACGTGCCACTTCACTAGCCTGCCTGGGAGGGAGGAGGTGTGACCCTCTTCATGCCCAGGCCTTTGTTCCTGACTCCTGGGAGTGTTCACACTGCCTGGTAGGTCAGAATCCTGTCTTGGCACCAGCAAGCGCGGGCTTGCCAGCCAGAGCACAGAGAAGTTGGGGCAACCAGGTGGCCAGGGTCTAAGGTAGTCACTTGGGTGCATGCCACATTACCCTTGACACGAGAGTCATGTCAGGGGTGAGAAGGCACGTTGTTTGATATCAAACATGACATATTTAGGCTGTACCATAATTGAGATGCCAACCTCGGGTTTGCCCGGGTGCCAGCCCATGTTATCTTATCAACCGTCTATCACTTATAGTGTCCTTTAATGGTAAAGGGAATTATAGGGTCATATAAGCTTGCACTTACCTGTCCACACCTCTGATATAATGCATCCTGGGCTTTAGGAGGCCTTCCTTAGGGGTGACTGGCATATATCAAAGACAGTGCATTGACTTTGCCACACATGGTGAAGGTCGAGTTCGTAAAAAAGTCGAGTTCGAGCAGATTGCACTGCTCCTGCAGTCTGCAATGGCAGGCCTGCCGTCATTAGTTTATTTAGGTGACACAAATAGTGCTGCAAGCCCTGGGGACACCTTTACCACCCATGCCCTGGCTACCCCTGGTACCATATACTAGGGACTTATTAGGGAGTAAAGTCCTTGTCAGTTGGTGTTGCCAATTTACACAACAGTTTTAGGGAGAGAGCACTGGCACTGGAACCTGGTTAACAGGCTTCAGTGCACTGTCAGAGTCGAAAACCAGTATCTAGCAGTTCAAATGGGGGCAAACGTTGGGGGCATCTGGAAAAAGGGCCTGTTTTCTTACACCTAGGGCAAAATAATGATCTTTTAAGAACTGAGGCAAGGCCATGGTGTAACTGTGGGATAATTCCTATCCTATGTCATGCTGGTTGGATCTATCCATTCTCTATGGGGGGAGATATTACCCTAGAGCCACCCTCATTTCTGGTCCTACAATTGCTACTCACGATGAGGGCAAGGAAGAAAGTGGTGAACATTCTGTAAAAGGTACTTTTAATCGAATAAAAAAAAAAATAACCTCATGGACCTTAAAGAGAGATGTTCACAGGATGGGTGATAATGCAGGCTTCCAGAAACATCCCAAATGTAACAGTTTAATTTTTTGTATAGGAGATGCCTGGCGCCCAAGGGTCTGTCTAGTATATACCTTACAGTACCATCCAACTGTACTAGATGCGGAGAGCAAAAGGCAGATTTCTGTCTTATGGTATGGGGTGCCCATTGCTTTCACGATATTGGGAGAAAAGTTCAAATGTGCTTGAGTTGATGCTGATTAGGACTGCTGTCATGAGACCCAAAGAGTGTTTGTTAGGTTTAAAGCCCGTCACAAAAAGAAGAAAATGGGTAACATGTATCTTGATTTGGGTTTGGTGATAGGGAAAAGGTGCACAGCAGACCCCTGCAATTCCTGTGTAGATCAAAGGTTTTAGCAATGGGTCAAAAGAACAGCATTTGGGTTCATACGGAAGGGGTAGCCGGCCGCTCCAAGCGCCTCAGGGGGAATAGGGCGACTATACGGATACGGGAGTGGGAGGAGTAAGTGCTCTCATTTATAAATATTACAAATGTCGATAGGCTGCCTGGAAATAAGAAGGGTCTTTTGACCTGGGATTGTTATGAGACCTCGTAAACTGAAGATCACCTTCGTTGTAGTTAGTCTTGAAATGCCAGCTCCCCTGCGTGCCCCACAGATCCCGCACAAATTTACCAAGACAGGACAATCAATTTCTGAGCTGAAAGAGTATGTTAGTAAGTGAGACAGCAACCCTAAAGCCCCTTGAAATTAATATGGGGTGCTTTCTCTGCGAGGACGGCCTATATGGCGTATCTCGGAGTACCAGCGTAGATAGGCACGCCAGAAACATTGATCGCACTATATCACATGACACCGTATTCCACACATGTGCGATGAATGATATGCAACTACTGGCAAAAATGATAATGTAATGTCCATGTTAATTAAAAACGAATAACATGCTCTCACACTTCCATTAATCATACTATGCACTTTGCTTGTGGCGTACTAGTTTTCTACCTCTCCAGATCTGAATAAGATGTCCTTTTTCTGGGAGACGGATACACCCACATGCCAAGGCTCAATGAGACCGATGTGCAAGGACAAGGCCTTACCCGTCTCTCCCATGTAGGGTCTTAAAGTGTCAGTGTCCCGGCATTTCATCCCTTTCAATCAAAATAGGTCCTGTTGTCTTGTGGCCCTCTCCTCATGATGGAAGGAGCTTGGAGCCTGCAGCTTCAGCTAAAGCGAGGCTGCGTTTGCTTATAGTATGCTCTGTTCCCACACGAGGTGCTTATACTGCACTTATAGTTAATGTTTTTGCAGTATTTATATGTTTTAATGTTCTGATATTTCATTAGTATATGCATAGTGCACATCGGCCATTGGATTGTGGCCCAGATATGTTCAGGGGCCCCATTCATTGAAATAAAACGGGCCCCTCTCTATCTTCAGCTGGCCCTGGGGACGTAAGAATGGAAGTAGATGTACCAAGTTCCAAATCTAGTGAAAGTGAATCACACAACCTTTGACCCCCAATGGTATCACATCATTCATCTATTGTCCCAGACGTGGCTTAGGCCTTCAAGAGATTCCTATTACTAAAGGGCAATGAAAGGGCACACAGAGACAACCACAGAAAGACAACAAGGATCTTCAAGCCCTGCTTCTTTTCTGTTCCTGCTGCTACATTCACGAGCCATGTGATTCGAGGTAGCAGGGGCAGGGGGGAGGAAAGGGCAAGAGGTAGCACTGCCCCCACTGGCTATCCCTCTTTGATGTCCTTTGAGGTAGGGCTTTATCTAGAGCTGGGTTGCGAGGGGGGAGCCACAGATCAGTGAAGGAAGCAGTGAGTCCTTAGTTGGAGAACTGTCTGGTGACGGGATCTCTGCTTAGATCGAGCTGATTCCACTGCATGATTGGAGGATTTACAACTTGCTGCACAAATTCGAGGATTTTCCATTAACTCCATATTCTAAATCAAAGCCATCAGTGTTGCCTTGTGGATACTGTTCAACAGACCAATTATCATGAAAATAGTTGGGTCATATTCTACAGATAGGTGATTTCACACGGCCAATGGTAAGGTTGATCACATAAATCAAACTATTTTTTCAGCCCTTAAGTGTATTTCAGAACCATATAGGACACTGACACAATAAATGGAGATATGTGCGAAAAACAACGATTAAATTGTAGGGGTTTCATTAATAATGTCCTTTATAATATAGTTTCTGAAGAAAGTGTGCTTTTTTGTTTAGGTCAAAAAAGAGCAAGGTTTCTCGTTAAAGGGTACTGCAGATGTTCACAATTTAAGAAGGTTAATATGTTGGGGGGCTTTTGAAGAGAGGTAGAAGACTTTAGTGCATAATTCTGAGGGGAGGGCTTGGCTGCAAATTGATCCCTGTGATCTATCACAATACGGAAGATGCTTATCTATTGGCAAAATCAACCCATTACTCCATTTTGAAGAGCAGAATTTGGCTCTGAAGGGCACGCGCCCAAAGATGGACGCCAAGGAGCTTCTCATTGGCAGTCGTTGACAATACTAGAGGGAGAAAAGTATGTCAGATGACAAAAGCACAATGTTGGACACTGTAAGACCAAGGCTGACACCATGCCCACCACTGTAGGAAACACTCCACTTGCCTTTCTGGAATGCGGCCACACTGTCCTTGTGCTGGCAGGTCAGGACAAGGACTGTCCACTCCACTCGGGTGGGTGCCATGGAGCCACACGGGACCTTTGGGGGCTCAGCGATGATCCTGGAAGAGAAGAAAAAGCCTCTCACTGATGCGGCTTACAGCTCTCATTTAAGTAAAGGCCTGGGCTGATCTTTCCATCACAAGGACACTTGTGTTAAACTTTAGGAAAAGAACATCATTCCATTAGGGAAAATAGTTTCCCATCATGTATACGTCATATTAATTCAATGTCCATGACTTGGGCTTTCATTCCTTATGCTCTCCAATAACAAGGCGTCATTCTTACATTTGCACATTTCTCCGGAGGTCATTAAATACTGAAAAGAACTGGTTATGCATCTGTTACAATGACAGACTTCTGCATCACATTCATTTAGAGATCTCTTTTGCTCATTAAGAACGCCTCAGATACCTATATACAAATGAGACAGAAACACATCACTTAATATTTTTCCAGTCATAATTGTCGTCATTAGATTATGGGGCTGGATATGGGACAACATTTGTCCATATCCTTTATTCATATCTGTATTAATGTTACAGTAAGGGGCCAAGCCACTAGTTCAAAACAATGACAAAGACCTTTGTAGGACTTTGTACTGTATTTAATGCTACTACTATGGATAGTTTATAAGACTCAAAACACAACTTATTTTTTGCACTCAAGTAATAATTATTACAACTGACTATACTCATTTTATAAGCTTCAAACGGATTTAATCTGAGTCGGGGATCTGGGTACACAGACCTCTTTAAATGACACTCATCCCTCTGAGCTCCAAACCTTCGGGTTCCCAGGGTCGTTGAAGAGCCTCTCTGTGTCACATCCCCCATGTTGCTTGTTTGTTCCTCGCTCTCCCTATTCTGTCCCTTTCTTCTCACCCTCATCCGAGATTTCAGCCTGATCTCCTGCACTCCGACGGAGTAGCCCAGTCCAGTTGCAGATCTTGGATGGATTGCCTTGGCACCAGGGCACACTCTTCCCCCTTGCGCCCTAGATACCATATTTGAGGATGCTAATTCATGTTTTTGCTCTTAACATTTTGTTCCAGCTTCACTTATAAATAACTGGCCTTAAAAGGCAGCAGGTGAAATTGCCTCTAATGTGCAACACTGCAAGTTGTGCGGATGAGTGTGTGAACAAGGAATGGCACATGCACAGCAGTAAAGTAGAGGTTGTCCTCATTTTCTTTTACCTATGAATTGCTCTTTGGCATTGACACCAATGAGGGGGTAGCCAGAGATATCGGCTGTAACTCCTGGCATGTCCATTGGTAATCCCGGCACTGCCCTTGCTACCCCAGAGGCCATGAGGGCAGCGACAAGAACAGGTACTAAACAGGCCTCTTAAATCCATGTGTTACCTCTTTTCAGCACTCATGTACAAAGATTCAATTTGTCATTGTAAATTGAGACAATTAACGGTTTGCAATTCCTTAAATTAAATGTACAAAATGAATTTGTTAGACGTGGTCATAATTTGTGAACTGATTTCTAATGAATCCATAGGTATTTTGAGAATTGACCTATGTATTAATAGGTTGGTTCTCAAAATACCAATTCGTAGTGGGTCGCAATTCAACCAACCTCATTAATATGCATGAGGTAGGTCGTACATTGAGATCCACTACGATTGGCCACAGTGACATACATGGTGGCCTGTTGGGGTCAGCAGACCAACATGTCTGTGACTGTGTTTAATAAACCAATCTTTTTTTCAAATGCAGCCCATTTTCCTTAAAGGAAAAAGGGATACGTTTAATAAAATTACCCAAAGCTCTTTTATGAGCAGGCAGTGGTCACATAGACAACTGCATGCTGACAAAAACATTTTTGTTTACATTCATAAAGGGAAGGGGTCCCTAGAGGATGCCTTCCCATTTGAGAATAGCTTACCCCCTCATTTGAGAAGGTGGTAAAATATAATGATTTGCAACCAGATTTTGGTCACAAAACATTAATTAATCTCTAAAGGAATCTGTATTTGGAATGTACGCCCTTAGCACGTCACTTCCAAATACCGATGCAGTATCTATTCCCAAACCAAATTATTGATTCAGTAATATTCAGTAACATATTACCGAATTGCAAATTGGGTTTGGTGAATTTAAGAATGCCATTTGCTGTTGGAAAGGCTCAGATTTTACTAATCGGAAACTTACCGACCATAAAATTTCATGATACATAAGGGCCTTGGTGTCCAATCCTTACACTCCCCCAGCACCTAAACAGCGAAGATGACATTTTACAAGTGCTAAAGATGGAACATGTGGTCAAACTTGTGATGTCATCAAGGTTAAAGGGTGTGTGATGCCACTTTCAGCTATCCTTGGCATTTCAGTGATGTGTCCAGATGGATAATATAACAATATCGTTTTTTCCCCCTCAGTGTAGTTTTACTGTTTTTAGGTCTCGCCTAGGCGATGCTTGCACTGTCTCTTCGAGACATACTGTATTCAGATATGGACTTTAAGATCCTCCCATTTTCCGCCCATCTTTACAATTGGCTCCTCTTCCTGTCCTTTGTAAATGATGGCTTTTGATTGGAAAATAGTCTAAGTAGTCCCTCCTTAGTACCTACCTCTATTCTGTTGTTACCTCCCATAAGGACAGCCCCTCTTGTGTCCTTACACCCTACCTTTCATTAGCAGTTAGGGAGCACTATTTACTTAGTTCATGTCTTGCTGAAGCAGGCAGGACAGAGCACATAGCAATGGCACCGCTTCTTGTATTTCCAGCGCGACAGCGCAAAGCAATGGCGCTGCTTCTTGTTGTATTTTCAGCACGCCATGCACGCTTTCACTTTCTCCAACTGTGAAATTATCAGCAAACGGGATGAAGTGCAGTAGGTATAGGACTATTCCGTCTGCGTTACCTGGAAGGTGAAGTCCGAGCTGCTACGATATTGTGACCTGCTAGGGTTCAGGACAGGTGTGCAATTTAAAAGACTTTCACTTCCAGAAATCAGTGTGGGACACATTATGCACAACTGTCCTTTGGTGTTGAAGGTGCTAACTGGGGGCACTATCAAAATACGTTTTAAAAGTTGATTGCTGCATCCCATCCTTTAAGTATCGTGGTCAAGGGGAGCTGTGATATTTAGAGGTCAGTTTTAGTTTTATTCAGGTGCTCATTCAGTCCCCAATTAAAACGATGTCTGCCTTCCGATTGTGCAAATTAACAAAAAGCATTAAGAATTGAGTGGCTTCAAAGTACATAGAATACGATGGGTACCAAGATTTTTATGGAAGTGCAATGGAGGTTAAATCACATGGACTGCATAAAGGAACAAGCATTTGCAATGAGCTATTGGCATTGTAAATGAAAATGCCTTTTATTTATGTGTTTTGAAAACCTGCAAGCGGTGCATAAATACGCACTTTGTACTTATAGTCCTTGCTTACGAGAAGCAAGGCTGGCAGTAAAAGAAGTGCAGTTAATGCCAGCTTTGCTTCTCGTAAGCAGCGACTATAAGTAAAAAAGCATGTTTACGCACCGCTTCCAGGTTTTCAAAACACATAAATAAAATGCATTGTCATTTACAATGCCAATAGCTAAAAAGTCCGCAAATGCGAGACCTATTGCATTGCAAATGCTTGTTTTAATTTGGCTTTGTAGAAGAAATTAACACAATTCTCTGTGCATGCTCAAAGTTATTAAAAGAAAGATGTTATTAAAATAAATATTTATAAACATGAACATTCGACCAGCAGAGAAGCCGTAATCACCTGGTTAGGTGGGACCTTAATCCCCTTAGTTTGCAGGGGGGTAAAAAATGTTAATCTGTATTTAAAAGAACTAGGTCGAATATCAGAGGAAACCCAAACTGATTCTTAAAATTAATGGAAATTTGAAAATCTTTTAAAGATAATGGAGAGGAGGTGGCCTAACGGCTAGGGCAGTCGACCTCAAATCTGGGGAACCAGGTTCGAGTCGCGGCAAGGACGCGCAACATCCTGTGATTCTGGGCAAATCACTTAATCTCCCCGTGCCTTACAAAAATTAATGTGTCCTCATGTAACGCAACCGGTGCTCGTGTAAAGCGCTCTGATACCGATACCTTCGGGTCAAGTTCACGCTATATAAAACTCCATAAACAAATAAATAAAAAATAAATGTTAAAAAAAATACAGAACCAAAGTCTTATACATTGGCCGCAGGAAGGCGATCCCCAAGCAGGAATCCACCACTAGACACCAGGGAGGGGGAGCGGCCTTTTGGGCAAGGGCATTTGATCCCCCCATATTACTTTGAGCATATTCAGTCTTTCTGCCCCCCCTGGGGGGCAGATGGGAGCAACAGCCCTCGAGCTGCCCAAAATGGGCAGGCCAAAACCCCTACCCCCCAAAACAAAAGGGACAGTCTTTCTGCTATTACCCCCCCATCTGCCCCCCGGGGGGACAGAAAGCTCACTTGGATGCCAGGGACTATTTTATTTTAGAAGAGCAGGGGTGGGGGCTGCCCAGAATGGGCATGCCAATGTCCCGACCCCACTCAAAAACAAAATGGGCACGGTCTTTCTGCCTCCCTGGGAGGCATATGGGGGGAATAGCTCCCAGCAGAAAGCCCACTAGGCAGCAGGGACTTTTTTGTTTGCATGTTATGGGTGGAGGGTTTCCCAGAATGGGCATGCTAATGCCCTCTACCGAAAAAAGCTATACTCTTTCTGCCCCCCTGGGGGGCAGATGGGGACAAAAGCCCCTGATCTGCCCCCCAGGGGGGGGGGGGCAGAATGCCCACTAGGTAACAAAGATATGTTTATGGGCATGTCAGGGAGCCGTCCCTTGGGCACGGGCCGCTCCCCCTTTTTTTGTGCACACATTTTGGCCATTTCTGCCTCCCTTCGGAGCAGATCAGCCTATTTTTAGGCTCATCTGCTCCAAAAGGGGACTGAAAATCACTAGCAAAAGTTTCTGTGTGTGTGAGAACTGGAGTTCGGCTCATGGATGTACTTGTGCTTGGTTGGCTGTGTGTGAACTGCATTTTGCTGGCGGTATGTGTTGACTTGCGCTTCGCTGGCAGTATGTGTGGACTAGCGCTTGGCTGGCAGTGTGTGTACACTGTCGCTTGGCTGGCAGTGTGCCTGTACTGTTGCTTGCCAGCGTTCCCCTCAGTCTTCTGATAAAAATGATACCTCACTTGTGGGGGTGCCCAAAGCAGAGAACATAAAAACAGATAAAATAAAGCACTGAGGGGGAACCAAAGTGGGTCCAAAAGGGCAGTTTTTAAAATACATTTTTAGGCCGACTCTGCTTTGAGCACCCACACAAGTGAGGTATCATTTTTATCGGGAGACTGAGGGGAACGCTAGGTGGTGGGAAATGTGTGCTGGCGCACAACTTTCCCACAGAGAAATATGAGGTAAATGTGACTTTTTAGCTAAATTTGAGGTTTGCTGGGGATTCTGGGTAAGAAAATGTTGGGGGATCCATGCAAGTCACACCGCCATGGACTTCCCCAGGTGTCTAGTATTCAGAAATGTCTGGGTTTGGTAGGTTTCCCTAGATGGCCACCGAGCCTGGGACGAAAAATGCAGGTGCCCCCTATCTATCACAAAACAACGTGAAGGGGTGTGCAGAGGGCGTACCTTCCAAGTAGGAAGTCTGAATGGTATGTACTAATGTGCTTGCAAAACATTCATACTTTACCACCAACTCAAAGTTGGTAGTAACCATTTGCAAATGGGAAGGGTCCCCTTGGGATGCCTCCCATCTGAGAAAGTTGAAAAAAATATTTTTTAAGAGCAGGCAGTGGTTCCACGGACCACTGCCTACTATTAAAAAATAAAAATGAACCAGTTCATTTTTTTTTCCAAACACATCCCATTTTTCTTTAAGAAAAATGGGCTGCATTTAAAAAAAAAAAATAGACTGCTTTATTTAAAAGCAATCACAGACATGGTGGTCTACTGACCTCAGCAGGCCACCATCCCTGTAATGGCCGCGATTTCTAATGGGTCGCAAATTGCGACCTATCTCATTAATATTCATGAGGTAGGTCAATTTGTAAACCCATTAGGAATTGCTATTTTGAAATAGGAAGTTCTATTCATTAGGATTAGCGATTTCTTTATTGCAATTCGGAAATAATCGCAATTTGGAAATTGCTGTTCGTAATGTTTGTACATCTGGCCCTTAGAGCCTACGAGCCTGAGGTATGGTGTTGCCTGCTCTGACGAGGCCTACGGAGTGACTGAGAGTTGCCTGGAGGTGTTGGGATTACTGGGCACTCCAATTGTGTGGAGAGAGTCGATATGCTCAAGTTTGTTAATTCCTGGAGAGGAACTTGCTTCTAAAGTGTCTAGATGGAGAAAGCCCAGTAACAGAGAAAACCTGCAGGCATCTGGAGGACTCATAGTCAACCTATGTGCTGAAAGCATTTAATGTGCTAATTCTAAATGTAGAACTGCATCAGAAAAAGTGAGCTTCAGACCTGGAAGTTTTGGAACCCGTTCTAAAGGAATGAACATCAACATTACAGAAAGGCTGAACATCCTGCACACAGTTGCACTTAGAAAGTGCAACCACCAAGGACTGATTCTCCTCCGAAACCCCCAGACTCCCAACATTACCCTTCCTTGCCCGTGTGAGTGCTGGGGCACAGACTATCTTCTGACCATCACTGATGCCCTTCTGCCGCTAGAGCCTGTTTTTGATACTCCACTTATTCTTATTTACTACTTTAGACACAGGCTATTTTAACTTCCATTCACCACCCGACATCTGTATGGATTAGCTCTTAGTATACAAAAGCTGTCAATCTAAATTTACCAAATTAACACTATGTATGTAACTGAAATATTCAATAATTTCCAAATTACTGAAATGATTGAACAATTCAGTTATATAGAAAGAGATATTTTGGTAAATTAGGATTGACACCATCCGTATACTAAGAGTTGAATCAGACAAATGTGTAGCAAATTTGCCCTGAGTAAGTGACAACCTATTAGGGAGGTTGCGAAACGCATTGGCAAATTATGATACACTACTCTAAAACAGTTCAGTCTGTGAAAACATTTTTGGGATTACAATTTATGAATTTTACCCTTTTCTTTCATTCTTTCCCTTTATGTTCTACTCTTTCTTTCATGTCTGTTTTCTCTGTTTTCTTTCTTCTCTACTGTCTGTCGCATTCACATTTCTTTTTTTGCTCTTCTACTCCCTTCTCTCATGGATGCATTCATTTTTTCTTATTCACTTTTTTCCTTGTTTCTTTGGTCCCTCTTTCACATTTCTCTCTTTCTTTTGCTCTTTTCATTCTCCTTCACCACTTTCTCTTTATTTCTTTACTTTTCACCTTGTCTCCCTTGTTCTTAAAGTTTTCTCTATCTCCCTTTATTCTGCTCTTTCTCTTTTATTCACCTTTCTTTTGAAGCTTTATTTGTGCGCCGTTGCATCCCCTTTCCTTCTTCTACATTCTTTCTAATCCTATCTTTCTTCTTCCCTTTTCTCCTTTTGCTACTCCCTTTTTTCTTCATCACTTTTTTTCCTATTCTTTTATTCTTTTTAATGCTGATTCTTTTTCTCTGCCATTCTCCCTGCCACCTCTATTTTTAATCTCTCATTCTTCCCCCTCCCATTCAGCGTCCTTCTTTCTACCTTTGTCTTTCTCCCTTTATCTGTGCCTTTTTTATAATTCTGATTTCTTTCTCCCTTTCTTTCTTTCTCCATTCCGTTCTTTTTTCTCAACACCCCCTCGTTTCTTTCTGTTGTCTACCAGTCTCCTTTTTAATTTCTTTCTCCATTTCTTTCCCCTTTCTTTTTTCTCCCCATCTTTGTTTCTTCTCCCCTCCTTACTATTTCAATCCATTCTCACTCCTCAATCGTTCCTTTTGACGCTCTCTCTCTACTTTACCAATGCTCATGATTTATTTTACTCCATCACTTTACTCCTTTGGCAGACTTCACCACCACCACTCTGCACTTCCAGAATATTCCCTTAGTATACCGTAAGGGCTTTGGTCTGAAGACCTTCATACAGAAAGGGACCCATACATAACTAATCAAAGTTTTAGAGTGACCCAACTATCTGTCCCACATCCCCTACTATCGTCACTGGAGTGGGTGGTGGAGGATTTTCAAAAGGCCACTGATTTGCCCCTTTAAATGTCCTGGTCCTCTTTTAGTAGGGGACAGACTGGCACCGCCCCCTCTAGCCTACTTCCTCTTTATTGTCAGAGATGTATCAAGGCATGGGCAAAGTGGGCAAGGCCCAGGGCCCCACCTTCCAAGGAGCCCCCTGGTGAAGTGATAATGGCATGCATAAAAAACGGATTCATTTTTAATTTGCCATCTTGGCATGCCTGGCCTGCCTGACCTTCATCTCTGTTCTTGCAGACAGCTGGTGGCAATCAAATGTAAGATGAATAGTTCTGGTGCTTTTTCCTTTCTTAATTTAATCTCTTCTACCGCGCCCTCTTTACCTACCTCTATATTCCTACCCCCTTTCTCTCTCTGTCTCAGCTCTCCAAACCACACCTATGCCTACCTCACCTCTCAATACACCACTCTCTACTCGCCTCAAATCTTTCTCTACCTCGTGCTTCTCTGCACATCACTGCTGTTTCCTTCACAGCTCTCTTTCAAAATCATGTCCCTTTCGCTCGCCTTTCCATCATGCGACATCTCATTATGCCTCATATCACTCTGGTTCTCTCAGTCCTCCCTCTACCTCTCAATCCTCCCTCTACCTCACACTCTCTACACACCTCTCTCTTCACCCCATTTTTCTATTCCACATCTTTCACTACATCAGCTCTCAACCCAACCTCTCTCTCACTGCCTAACCTAAGAGTTTTACTCTCCATTCATTTGCTACCTCACATCTGTACCTCTTCCTGCTATCTCTGCTCTCTACCTCACCTCATTATCTTTCTCCTTTCCTGCAATATTTCTCTACCTCTTATCTCTTTTCTCTATCATTACCTTCTGCCCTTTCGCTCTTTCATCACTTTCTTCGCTCTCTGCGACTCCTTCTGTATTTCAACTTACTCTCTTTATCTCACCTCTCTCTACCTTGCTCTTTATACATATCTGTAGTTCATCTGTCTTACCTCTTTCTACCTCACCCACTCTGTCTCTCTACCCCGTGACAACCTCGCCTCTTTCTTTACTTCATCTCTGGTGCTCTGTCACCTCTTTTCTCCTTGGTTTTCATCTTTCTACAATTCACCCCTCTTGCTCTACCTTTCTCTATCACTGGTTTATTTACCCGACTTGTCTTTCTGTACATCTTCTCGTTTTGAGGGTCTGCCTCATAACTTTTTGTACCTGGCATCCTTCTATACTTCTCTCACTACCTCACCGTATCTCTCTCTGCCGTCACCTTGCTCTAATTCTCCTATCTTTCTACTTTATCACTTTCTAATGCACCCCTCCGCGCACCCCACCCCTCTCTCTAAAATTCCTGTTCCTTCTATTTCCATCTACCTCACTCTAAAATCTTACCTCTCCTGCTGTATCTGACTCTTCCTGCCTCTCTGTGCCTTCTTTCTGACTAACACACTTTTCTCTCTTTATCTCAGCCTCTCCCAACTTCGCCTATTTCCCTACACACCTCTACCCACGCCTACCCACCTCTGCCCACCCCTACCTACCTCTTCCCAACCCTAGCCACCCCTAGCCACCTCTTCCCACCCCTACCCACCTATACCTCCTTTCTACCTCTACTTCATCCATCTCATGATAGTTTTCTCTTTTTTCCAAAACCTTCTTATAAACATTTACGAGACAGTACAGAGCATCCTGTTGAATACAGGATCAAGAGTATGCCATGACAATATACAAGGGATTCCATCTAATATTGCAATATGGTATAATGCAGACACAGGAAATGTTATACAGTTATAGCTGACTGTGGAGGTCATGCTGCCAGTGTCTCTTTACCGCTGCATCCTTCACAGATGTCCTCCCAAGCACCCCCAGTAGAGCTGGATGTCACAGTCCAGTCACAGAAATGAAGACATGGGAAGAGGAGCGAAAGGGTAGGCGAGGGAATAGAATAAGCAGACAAAGATTACATTTCATTTTAAGGAATGGTCAAAAGCCTCCGATCGGTGATTTGATTTTCACTCCTGGAGCTCGAATGCCTGCACTGAAGTATCTGTAATTAAATCTACAATGTCACGTAATATGTCTGCACATGTCCACTAAATATCCGCCAAGCCACCTTTGCGTTTTTCCTGCAACGGAAGGGGCAAGCTCGTTAGATACTGCAATTGGAACAAAAAAAATCTTGAAACACGCCCAAAAAGACATTATTTCATCAATGTTTCCCCGTTCTTTCTTTTGCTATTATTTGTCTTGTCGACGCCAGGCACACGGCTGTTCTTACGTTCCTTCTCGTAAGGCTGTTCATGAAAGTATATATTGTTTGCCATCAGGAGGGTTTTAATTAGCTGAAAGTGGATAAGACATTTAAAATTGTTTCATGCGCGGGCAGGGGGTGGGGGGGAGGGTGTTGCAAAATGTGCGTTTCTCTTGCCTCCAAGAACCCTTAAGTGGCAGTATCTGTGCTTTATTTGATTGTATACATCAGTGTTGGAAAAATATTTAGAAAGTATCCAATTCTATTTATAAAATGCATACCATATCCACCAATGCTGAAAAGTTGAAGCGTAAAAAACTGCTGCCACGTTTTTAAAAATGTATATCAATCCTACCTTTAACCCACACATACTGCATCTGTGTGAGGCCCAGTTATCATTGGCACATTTCCAATTTAAGGTCAATGTAAACCTATCTGGGTAATTTTCGGCTGCTTGGGAAGCTTACTAAAATGGACCTACAATTTCGGAACAATTTGACATTATGTAAAGCAATGTAGAACAGTAGCCGTTTTGTTTAAAAAAAGGAGGCTTTGTGCTTGGTGGTCTGGGTCTCACCTATAAATATGACAGAAATATGAAAATGGCCTCATCTCTACTTTAGGCCTGTGGTGACCGTTGGCTGCAATCATTTAAGATGGCATCCTTCACGCTGTTCCGCATTTACATTGGTGTGGGCCTGCTCGTTCAAATGTCCAGCGACAGTCAGGGCCAGTAGCCATTACAGCACACTGCAATAACTTTGTTTTGATGCATGTCGTCAGATGAGATAAACAAGCATTGGCAAAGCCAATAGGTCTCGCCTTTAACAGGCGAGTGCTGACGTAATGGCTTTTCCAATGTGGTACTGCTATTAAATGTATTGGAACTGAATCTACATTCAAAGGAAATCATACTAGGCTTTGTCATGATTTAAGTCGAGCAACATCAGATGTAAGCAGTCACTGCTTAACTCACTGAGACATCTTGCAAACATTCAGTCATTTGGTTAGTTCGGTGTTCCTTTTTCAACCGAAACACCCAAACACCATCAGCCTTTTTAGGAGCAACATTGCCATAGTGACACATGGAATGGATAGCTTGGGAATCATAGATGATGCCCTTTAGAATAAAAATCGAGAATGACATCAAAATTGGCAAAATGCAGTAAATGTACATGTCCAAATTAGTGAAAGGAAGGAGACGGTTAATGACTAACTACATTACAAGCGGTCACTTGAGAGAGATCGGTTTAGTGTTTGCCGTATATGTGCCAAATGAAAACTTGCATTAATAATATAAAAAATGAAGACTTAGCTTTTACTTATTACAAGAGATCAGCTGCACTTCGCAGTTGTGCAAACTCAGCTCGGGCAAGCCCTTATCAAATACCGACACTGTTAAACAACCTGCAATGTAAGCAGAATACAGGTCCTGACAACAGTGCAACCTTATTTAAATTGCAACATTGAATTCCATAAAGTAAAAACACTAAGCACATAAGGCTGCAACAATTACAGGCGCCTTCTACCTTACTTTCATTCAAAAAACCCTCCAAAAGGGCAATAAAGACAAAAACCGGACTCGTAAATTAAAAGCTTAATATTATTGAGATCCCCCTTTTTTAACCGTCCTCTCCCAATAAAGTAGCCTTTCGCTATTTTTGTTAGTCCCAAAAAGCAAAGAAATTTAATTTTTGCGAGGTAACCCGCTCCTGAATACGGGAATGTATAGTGCGACTGGATGTGGCAGCCTCCTCATGAGAATTGGTGACTTTCTGGTGTGTTTCCTCGGAACACTTCGAGCTGCCTTTAATGAAACTAAATCAGAGACTGTAGTAAAAAAGAAAAAATATGCCTTGCTCATTCCTCTCCTATCACTTCTTTCATGCAAGCACACACCAAAAATATGGAGAGCAGTTGAGAGAGGGAAGAGGAGGCGGAGACGGGGCGAAAACATTTGTTTCCCAGCATCGGCTCAACATCTTGAGATCCTAAGCACATCACCCGTGCATGACAAATAAAACAATCAAATAACAATGTCTCAACAGGTAACGATACAAGACAATTTTAGAAAACGTGCACATTATTCGCAAAAAGGAGGATAGAGGGAGGCAATAATGGTATAGCAACAAATGCACAAAGCGGTCTATATTTGAAATAAGGAGAAAAAAATCAATGGCGGCACTATATTACAATAGATGTACATGTAACCTGTACAAACTTGTGCACATGGGTGCTCGTGAGAAAAAACCAAAGTAAGCGGCGCAGGTGACAAGTGGGACAGCGAAAAAAACGTGCAAAGGAAACATTAATGACAATATATACAAGGATTATATACACATCAACAGTGGTTCAAATTCATATACAGGTTTTTAAGAGGAGATAGGAAACTTGTTGAACCACAAGGAATGCGCCAAAAATTGTGCTGGATAGTCGACGGCGTTTTGACCTGTATTTAGTTCAGGTCATCTTCAGGACAAGGTTACCGATATGAAAGAGTGCTGCGTGTCTGTAGAAGGGAGACTGCCGCAAAGCGATCAGAAAGGCGCCCTATGGTAGGTGTTTGGCCACCTGCTGTGGTGGTCCCAACATAGAAAGCGATGGTGGTCGTTTAAAGCATAACTCCAAAATTTGAGTGAACTCGTGCCTGGAATTAATTCAGCAAGGCAGGCGAGGGGCCGAGTGGGTGAGACAACGTATGACTGGGGACCAACGTCCGGAGCAAACGTCTGGAGACGGAATCTATGGACTGTTCAGTGGTGAGAGAACCGTAGAGAAGGGCAGCAGTGAACAAGAGCCGGCGTCGGGGGAGGATGTCCGGTCCCGGAATCCGATTCGTAGTTATTGGGAAGGCAGAAAGGAGGTTGGCCTTGGAAGGCGGGATCCTCTGTTTGTAACAGCTTCTTCGGCGTGAGTTCGATAAAACAACCAATCACAAGTCAAAACTAACCAAGGTTTGCATTCGTATTACAAGTGGAGAGGATGTGGCATAATGGCTAGAGCGGCCGACTTTGAAGGTGGGGAATCAGGTTTGAGTCTCGGCAGGAAGCTCAACATCCTGTGATTCTGGTCAGATGGCTTAATCTCGCGGTGCCTAAAAAAATGAATGTGTCAGTCTGTAATGCAACTGGTGCTCATGAAAAGCGTTTTGATACCTTTAGATCAAGTTTGCGCTATATACAAGCAACACCCCATGATGGTGCGAGAGGGATGGGCTAGTTAAGCCACAGAGGCTCGGGAGGGAGCAAGCAACAGTGAGGGGAGGGTTATTGGGGAATGGGGACAGCAAGAATGGGGAGTAGGGGTTAGTGCAATTTGAAACCCATGCAAGTGCTCTGGATGGAGCAGGAGGGAGGGATAGAGTGGGAGGGGGTAAGAAAAAGTACCTCAATCACGTCGGGAGCAGCAGATGGGTACGGATTAAGATTAATCAATCTGTGCTTGGTTCCTGCTCCACAGCAAGCATCGGAAGTGAAGTTTCTGCTGCAATGGCCAATAACCATGCCTGCAAAGAAAAGTGACCCTGAAGGAGACAAATGGTAAGCAACGGGCAGGCTCCAATCCCTTTTTGGATACAAGAGTTTCTTGCAAGTGAGACACATGCTCTAGTACATGCTCTCGCAGGCTCAACCCTAGAAAAGCACACAGAAACTGCTAAGAAAGATGTTGAGGAACCACAGGGCAAATGGATTGCTCACAGCAGAAGGATGAAGGTACTGAAGTAAGCAGGAAATCTAGTCAGCGGCCTGCATTGCACACAGCCCATAGTTTTGCTTCAATACTCTAATCTAGTTTGCTCAATCAACATCTAACAATTCTTTCTACAGACTCTACCCTAACGCCCCCCTGAGAGCCATGTTTAGTGGTTTGGGTACGGAGGTGGTGGTGGTGGCGATAAAACTGGTGAGGTTGGTAGGTTGGTGGTGGTGCTGAGGGTGGTAAGCAGAGGAGTTTTAAGGCATGGGCAATTGCCCATGGCCCCCACCTTCGAAGGGGCCCCATGGTAAAATTAACTTTTCTCTATGAGGCCTCTGTTTATTTTATGTCTCTCTCTAAACTTCTACCCCTAACTGCCCGTCGTTACCTCAAACTTTGTCTCTCAAAATCAGTGTCACATTAAGGATTTTTGGGATCCCAGGTAAGACATATTTTAACATTTTTTATATGACCTTGTTCAAATTTAAAACACAATTTAGTATTGTTTAGCATCATGAAGGGTTGGAATGGGTTATAAAATTCAAACATGGTTTGCTCAGGGCCGCCAAAATCCCCAAGGTGACAGTGATGGTGGTAGTTAGGGTACTGGTGAGGATGGTGAAGTTGCTGGTGGTTAGGGTAGGGTGGTGGAGGTTACGGGGTGAATAGGGTGAGGTGGTTAGGGTTGTGGTAGGGGTAGTTGTGGTGGTGGCAGGATGGTGGCGGTAGGGGTATGTATGGTGGTGGTGGTAGGCTGGTTAGGCATGTGGTAGTTCAGGTGATGGTAGTTAGGATGTTGGTCAGGGTAGTGGTGAGGGTGGTGGTGGTGACTCGGGTGGTGGTTAGGGCGGTTGTCGGTTGGGTGGGGTGGGGTGGTGGTTATGGTAGAATGATGATGGTTAACAGTGTTGTGCTGGTTAGTAGGGTGGTGGTAGGTTGTAGTCGGTGGTGGTGAGGGGTAATGGTGGTGGTGAGGTGGGTGGTTTTTAGGGTGGCAACATGATGGATTTAAAGATAATTACTGCTGGGTCATGGCCTGGAAAACTCTGGTGACTGAAAAACACCAGATGCACCATCTGCACGGGCTGCGGCCAGGAGCCGGAGTGGTGACCGGACCCCGCTGGATTAGGGCCTATGGCGTGCATCGGCCCTTTGTGACCCACTGAGGCTGCCATTGATTCTGCGGAAAGGGGCAGATGCTCGGACCCCGACTGCCTGAGCCGCGCTCCCAGAGATCGCGGGTGAGTAATTCCTGGCGGCTTTAGGACGTTGAGGCGCCACCTCCGAGGCTTGGCTACTCTGACGGGTGGTGCGAGGGCTGGCGAGGCGGCCTGGGCGGCCCACTGCAGACCTCAGGCTCTGACAAGGACTGGTGAGCAATGAGTCGGGAGGTCGCGGCGGACGCGGTCTGAGGGGGCCCGGCACCCAGCGCATAGTTAGGTGAGAGCAGCTCTGCGGCCTTGGGGCGTCTCAGTGGCGCAAGCTCTGGACGAAACAGACTGGGCCCTGTGGTACGAGAGGTGGAGCCGCCTGATGGGGGCCTCGGCACCCTGCGAGGGGAATCGCCTGAGAGGGACTGGCTAGCTGCTCATGATGCCCCACACGCTCCTGGGGGATGAAGCCTGAGGCGGTGGGGGTGGAAATGCCTGCCTAATCACACTAAGAGCACCTCGCTGGCCCCTAGGTGTTGCACCACGACTGGGCTCGCTCCCCACCTCCCAGCGGACTACGGAGCTGGTAGCCCATAAGTGTGCGTCGCATCAACGGCGCAGGCCCCTTCATCTCCCATAGGGCGAGTCGGCCCTGCGTGCAGGCCACTCTGCAGCGCTGGGTAAGCCTCAAAAGCAGAGCTCAACAGGGAACTGTTTGTACTTGGCCCAGGTTGCAGCACCATAGTAGGACAGACAGACCCCTGCACACCAGTGACAAATGATGTCATCCACCATGGTTGGGACCCAGTAGCCGTCTGCCCTTTGCCTCCCCCTAACATGCTCTGGCAAACCATATAGATATTAGAACATATATACACATACACAAGCCTCATGGAGCAAACAGCACAGACATCTGTACGGCGTAATGAAATCATTGTGGCTGGATTCATCACCAGCTAAATGGGTCCTCAAAATAGCTTAGAGTTACTCTAAATGTGCCGGGGCCTGCCAGAGCCTCGGCCTGGCAAACCCAAAAAATGGACAATTAACCAAAGCCCTATAGCGGCCCTCTCTTTCGGCCATTCACAGGTGTAAAAAGCCCTACCTGCTTGCACATGCTAGTGGGGCAAGGCAGTGTCACCAGAAGCCCCTTTTGTGGCCCAGGGTGGCTACTTTTGTATACGCTGGAGTTCCAGGACTTAAAGCCTCATTTCATTTCCACTGAAAAACTAAAGTACCGCCACTTAAGTTGTCGAGTTGTTTTTGCTTTCAGCCCTGGATTAATTTGTTTTATAAACTGTTAAATGACATATCCCGTTGATTGTAATTATGCTTTCTGTAGTGAGATCCCATTTATGAATTTGTCAGACAAAGGATTCTGTTCCACTTGGATTCATGCAGAGGCCGTGCCTCTCAAGAAACAAGCCTTTTTTGCCCACGGCATTTTTTAATCCCTATTAAAGACCGTGCTTAGGTCGGCTGTCTAAGAACACTATGTTGCCTTAAATCGATATGGATGAGGGACCTTTTGAAACAAGCATTGGCATAGCCAATAGGTCTCGCCTTTGGGACCTTATAAGTGTTTAGACAGAGCTATTGGCTTTGCCAGTGTCTTTAAGCTATGTTGTAGTGCATTGTGGCTGCTGCGCAGCATATTGAAAGGTTATAATAAAAAAGTGTTATAAGCATTTTTGTCACCTTATATGTAACTAAGAAGACATTATGTATAACTGAACAACCCTATTAAAAAAAGAACTAACACAAAAAATGTCTTCTCGCTTTTTTTCCTTGCAATGCTGGCAACTTTTCCCTGCCTCTTCTGATGCTCGTTTGTTATAGCTTTTTTTAAGGTGGGGGAGGGGCATAAACAATTAGAGGATGGAGATTGGGAAATAGTACCTGAATTACAACAGGAGAGGCGGAGGGACACTAGGGGAGAATCAACAGATGCCAGATTCCGAGGGCAGACTGAGGTGGTGCTGGGTGATGCTGAGGTGAAGCACTGGTGCAGAGGTGATGCTGAATGATACTCAGGTGATGCTGAGGTGGTGGTGTGTGAAGGTGATGCTGAGTGATACTGAGGTGGTGCTGAGTGATGCTTAGGTGGTGCTGAGTCATGCTGAGGTGGTGGTGCTGCACTAGTGCTCAGGTGGTGCTGAGCTGGTGCTTAGGTGGTGCTGCACTGACGTGATGCTGTGCTGATGCTGAAGTGGTGCTGCGTTGGTGCTGAATTACTGCTGAGGTGGGGCTGCGCTTGTGCTGAGGTGGGGCTGCGCTTGTGCTGAGGTGGGGCTGCGCTGGAGCTGAGGTGGTGCTGCGGTGGGGCTGCGCTCTTGCTAAGGTGTGACACTCTCTTCTTAAAACAAAATGTAAAACTGCAATCATGTAAATACAACAAAATATCCATTTTAGTGCTATGTAGAGACCAAAAAAGTCATGTTTAGGCACGAGGGATGTTTAGAACAAAAATGTAGTTCTTTTTGCCGTCTGCTGGCATCACGTATTGTGTATTTATCTTAAAGAGTAGATAATGCTTTGGAAGCGGATTCCTCTCGACTACCATGTGGGTTAATGGAAATGAAATTAACAGACAGCCACAAGATTGCGGACAATTGATAAACAAGCTCGATGTAGAAGGCATTTAAAAAGCACACAGAGAGGCAACACAATATAAAAAAATGCACAAATGCACAGTAAGTGAATCAATCCAGACTCTTCAGTCGTATGCGGTATATTCTTTTTAATGTCGCAAGATGATTGAACACAGCAGCCGCAATACAGCCAACGCGTTTCGCCCCAATGGGGCTTCCTCAGGGCTTTGCAACAGTACGTAAATCTTTCATCAGTTCCCAATAATGGATATGATAAATTCCTCAATTTATTCGACACTTAAAATCAGTGGTTCCCAATTGCTTAAAATATGTGAAATCCGCAATTTGTGTTGCGAAATCCAGGTTAATATTTCTCGTATGTTCACTATGATAGGTGAAACTCCAAATATTGAAAGTTTATTTCATCAATGGCCCCAGTAAGACGCCGTGCCTCTCAACCCGCCGCCGGCCTTGAACATTCGATGTAGAAGGCCATTTCGCATTCAAAAGGATACATGAATGCATCTCCTTTAACATTGCAGTAAGAAAATATTAAGTAACGACCCACTTGAAAGGCATTGAAGCAGGAGGCCTGTCAGCCGGGCAGTGCCACAAAAGTTGAAGGAAAGTTCACTGTGCAGATAAGCAGCACGACACCTTAAGTGGGCTCTCATCAGACAAGGAAAAACGCAAAAAATATTGAACCTGCTAATGACCATCAACAGCAACAACTACAGAAACCATTGAATCACACACATTGCATTCGATAAACTGCGTCGTTATGAGTTTATACAATGGCATAATTCATCAGAGTAAATAAAGCACAAAAGACACAATTTCTCACATGCACTCTATGTCACTCATCTTCTGAAGGAAAAGCGGCGAATGCCTGTAAGTCTTGCAGCAGCACAACGTGGCCCGTTGCCTACTGTACAAGCCAAAGTAAACTGTAAGATACATATTTCCCAGAAGGTGGCAATTTACAGGTACTCAGTAGAGAGATTAGCTGCACTCTTCCACCCCTATACTTCGTGTGTTCTCTTCCACCTCATACTTCGTGTGCTCGCGATCTACTAAAAGCAATTGACACTCAAACTGGAAATACTTCATCAAGAAATTGAACGATTTGTTTACACTCCACCCAGGCGATAGAAACCCAGGGAAGAGCATCACCTGAACGTGCCAATTGGATCAGCATCATGAAACAATTGAGGGAGAATTACAGGCATTCTTGAAAGCGGTAACTTGATGAAAGGGGCATCAAAACCCCAAGACCCGGGCATCATCACCCCAGGGAGAGGACATTAACACCCTAAGAGGAATTTACAAATGGGTGGGGGCAAAAGCAGTTCGCAAAAAAGGAAGCATCAGTCTCTCACGTAAAAGTATTGCCGCTAGCAGACATTTGTTGGTCAGTGAAATGTAGCCCATCTTAATGTTGCCCCATATAAGAATGCCTGCATTTTCCAACTAGTTGGTAAGGTTGCCTCTGCCAGGGATGAGAGAATATATATACTGTCATGTTCTACTCTGTACTAGGTGCAGTGCGTGAGGTTTCTCTCTTGCAGGTAATGGGATGGGTGCCTTGCCGAAGATGATCGTAGACGCAATATTCACACCTGTGAATGGCATGCCTGCTACTATGGCCTGGACTGCACAGGGAGGGGAATGCACAACCATACGCATCCCGCCCTGTATTGTCCGCCTCCTCTCAAGGGTGGCAACAGCTTACACAAGATCAGCATCAGTACGCAGGTCATCCCATGGCTTAAAAAACACTCACCATTTTTTGGTGCACTCCACCATCAGCTCCTGGTAAGATGCCACGAACTGGAACTTGGACGCGTGCTTGCCAACCTGCTGCAGCCTCTTCCAGACAGAAGCCATGATCCCGGTTATGCGGGGCGGCAGCGGAGAAGAGAAACGTGAAAGCTCTAGAACTACATGAGTAACAAGGCGTCAGGGCTGACTAAGCTTAGGTGGGATCGGGTACAGAAACTGCTCGGTGGAGGGGCAGCTCCCGGTTCGAGCAGCTATGGGATGAGCATGCGCAGTTAGTCCTTCATTACTTTTCCCTTCAGCCCCGTGGCTCAGCAACCTAGCCGGTCCCGCTAGACGTCTCTACTAGCGTCATTGTTTACATAGACATCAAAGAAGGACTAAAACGGCAAATCCTCTGCTGCTCTCAAATAGTCTCATGAGACGCTGGCGGCAATTTTCTAATTGAAATTTAATTATAGATTCGAGGTCAACTAAATGTCTCTGGTTTATGAGGTGGTAGAACTGAAGTTTTTTTGTAGTTCTAGCCCTTGTATATAGCAAATATTGTTTATACATATGTTACGAAATATATTATCTATAATATTCTGATATATACGTAGTACCGATTTCACTTAAATATTTGTTTTAAAATTTGTTAGAATATTAAGAAATTTACCAGATAATTTTCCCTACTTAGAACCTTTCAAATGGAAGCTAATACATTTTAAGATGGCCGCTATCACGTGTATCTTCTTACTGACGAGTCTTGTTGAGGTGTGCAACTAAGCGTGAACGTCTACGGCAGTTTAACACACATCGCTAATGGCCCCCAGATTGAAAGCGAAAGCGAGGCGCGTTGTGTGTAACCTGACCCACGAGGAATGCAGCTGCCACCCTGCGCGCCGCTGCTCGCTCCCGAGAGCAAAACGCCGTGGGAGTGAACTTTAAAAAAGAAGGTGGGACATGTACCCGCCTTTAGCCATTTGCGTGCTTTCATTAGTGAAAGACACACGCAAAAGCCAATCCGATGAGTGGGAGGAGTCAGACCCACACAGAGAAGTTTAGAGTACTTACAAGCAGCCTCCCATAGAGCAGCGCATGCGCGCTGCGCTAGGCTCGACCTAAAAAGGTAAGACTGAAAGACACAGCTGGATGTGCCCCGGCAGAGGGTGTTACCTGTGCTGATGTTCCATGCTCCGGGGTCTGGCGGTTTTAAATTCCATGGCATCGTGTGATTCACATATAGGCGAGTCACTCCTATGTGAGTGAATAACAATCCCCAGTTTCTGTCTCTAAATCTCAGTGTTGAGCTCTCCTGCGTGTTATTTTACCTTTATGGTGACATGTATGCAATTTTACATATACATTAAAAAGAATGATGATCATCTGACTAATAAGGGGACCGATTGGCTGAGGGTAATTGCATCCTCTGTGCGGCGCCTGTGGAAAAGTGTAAATTCTATGTTAGCATAAGCGGCAGCCATTTTTACTGTCGCGTCCATTTCGTTTCCGTCGTATTCATTTTATTCTCTGATGCTTGCCTTTTCGCCCAGCATGTGTCCTCAATTTTAGCTGACCTCTCTGACATGGTCAATCTGGTGTACGTGCTGGGGGCTGCAGCTGACGGTGCACCTGGTCTCAGATGTTATCAAATGATTACTTATTGCCGCCATAAACATTCTTACTCCCCCTCCTCATCTCCTGACCACCTGGTCACCCTCTGCTCTTGTTTGCCTATAGCTATTTCCGTGCTTAAACTTGTTTCTTCCAGTTTTCCTTCCCATGCGATTACACTGCAACAAACAGTATATAAGGGTGATGGTTTTTGCATTCAATGTACTTCCTCCCACAACACTTTAGGGTGTTGTACGGACGCGGTCCCGCTCATGAGTGTTTAATAAACTTCGTTTGTTTTACTTCACTCCAGTGCAGATCTCTCTTTTGTTAGTCTTCGGACCCATGGACGAGAGGGTGACCCTGCACCAGTGTGCCCTCACAGGGGTACATTTCCACAATTGGCGCCCAGCACGTGGGGCCCCATCGGAGACGCGGCCGTCTGAAGGAGTGGTCTCGACGGAAGATCGAAATTATCACTGAGTTTCGCGCACTGCATGAGAAGACCTTTGTCTTTGCAGCCGACGTGAACTTTGCGGTTTTCCTGACTTGACCCTCCGGGTGGTGGCCAGTCGCGACTGGGGCTTCTTTGGCGAATTTGCAGTGACCATTAGGTCAACCAGAGATCGGCAGGTGGGAGTTGAAGACTTCTGTTTGGTAAGGTCGCTGATGCGGCACTCTTGATTGTTTGGTTTGGTTTTGGTATTCATTCTTTGCAAAGACTGAAGGCAGGTATTGTGGGGATTTTTCTCCTTCTGACATTTGTTTGGATAGTAATATTTTACATATATTTGTTAAAACATGCCTGCTCTTAGTAAACTTCGTAAGTGGTGCTGCTGTTGCAGTGCAGGAAATGTTTTGGAACAAAGTCAACCGGCTCCTCCAGAAGGGACGCCGAATAGAGATATGTATATAAAATATGGTATTTGTCCCATAATGTATGGCTCATTGTGGAACAAATACACAAAGAAAGAACCCGACCTACAGTGGCCAGTAAATGGGTCGTTTGATTTTCAGAAGGTTCAGTACGTGGAACAGTGTTTGTTCAAAAGAAAGAGTAGGCAGGATAGGTTTGATTGTTTGCGTATGTGGGATAAGGAAGTGCGAGAGAGAGCGAAGAAAGCGGAAGCTATAGCAAAGAAAGAACAGCGGAAGACGATATATCAACAATGTGTTGAATTAAGAGACAAGGAAATGCAGGAAGGAATAGAAAAGAAAGATAGAATACGCCGATTGCAGGTAAATGGCCAGTACCCTATTAGACGTCCTGTCTATCCAATACTTGATACGCTTCATGATGATTGTATCATACTAGAACGACCCCCGCCCCGTATAAATCCCCCGTTCCGAGTGCCCCTGAGGGTGGTGCTTCTGATGATGAGATCTCCTCCTCAAAAGATATAGACAAAGATCAGCGATCCATGCGACAGACTCGCTCTACTCCGTCTAGCGAAGATAAAGATAAATTGAAGGGCAGTGCTAGAGAGGAATCTCGTCGGGCTACTACAGCGACGATCCTCACAACTACAGTTCAGGCTTGGGAAGACGCAAAACAGTTATATTTTTTAGAAAAGTTCTGTTGGGATGTATTATATAATTGGCAACATATCTCTGACGAACCAGGCCCAAAAGACTTGAATGCAGATTATAAGCAGTTAGGAGATGGGACTTACCCTTTTAAAAACATATCTTATACAATTAGACGAGCGGTTAAACTACTGGATGACACATTAAAACTGCAGAAGGAAAAAGAATTAGCTAGGAAGAGTAAAGTCGTAGAAACGGAAAAGCCTCAGACAGAGAAAACAGATGTTCCGGTGGACGAGGACAATCCTAGTAGTAGTAAAGTTGATATGAGACCAATGCGTGAAGCCGCACCCCTGTATGTTCCCCCGAAGGGTGCGGGAACTAATGATAAGACTTCCGATGATGCAAAGGGATATTTCATATATAATTGGGTCTACACTCCTTGGAGTAGAGCAGATGTTATGGCCCTTAAAACTGCCTTGCCCGACCCCCGGAAAAACCCCGCCGCCTTCTATGAGGAGGTGGAGGGAGCTATCAGCTCTTGCACTATGACCTTAGCGGATATAGATATGTTCTTTGGGCTTATTTTGCCCCCTGATATGTGGAGAACAATACGTAAAATTAATGACGCTGTGGCATTTGGTGACACCTGGGAAAAATTAGAAGAAATAGATGCGGACAGGGAACCTGCCCAGAAGCCCCAACAGGAGATATTAGATCTTCCTAAAGCTATTGTGACTAAATTGAAGACTCTCATACCCCCTAAGAAAATAGATTGGACTACGTTAGCGTCCTGCAAACAGAAAAAGGATGAGTCAGTTTCTGACTTCCTTTCAAGATTTGAGGAGACATTTCATGACTTTAGTGGCCAGTCGTTGGCTGACGAGACAAGCAAACACCTGTTTGTTGACAAATTTGTTGCTAATATGGTACCTGAAATATCTAGTCGCCTCAAGGCCAGTGAAAGTTTCTTGGACCTCGTCCTCTCCAGTTTCCCTTCTGACAATGGCACAATATTATGAGCGACAGGAACAGGAAGCGAAGGGAAGGTAAGATAAAAAGGTTAAGGATTTAAAAACAAAGGTTATGATGGCTCAGGCGTATGGTCCACCATTTAGGAGAGGTGGAGGAGGCGGACGTGCAATGCATACACCCGGAGCACTCCCTTTCCTTCGGGCAAATTTGTCTCCTGATCAGTGTACCTATTGTAAAGAGACTGGGCACTGGCGTTCTGAGTGCCCCCTTTTGGAAGGCCAACAATACCAGCGAGGAAGGGGAAGTATGAGAGGGCGTCCAGGGAACGTAGGAAGCAGGGGAGGTGCAAGTGCTCGCCCCCGGTTTGAGGCAGTCGAACAGGGACCGAACTACCCTAATGCCTTTGACAAACGACACCAGTACCAAATGACTGATTACTCTGCTGATACACCTACAGATTCCGATTATGCATAGGGATGCCCAGGACGGGGTGTGGGACCGGTTGAGGTGCCAGTAGATCAAATGGGTCCCTATGTTGACGCAAATGTCTTGGGATCTACTGATCGATTTCTGGTTGATACAGGGGCTACCCGTAGTGCCCTGTCTAAAAGACTGGTTCCTAGGGCTCCCCTGTCTGGCACATTGATAACATCGATAGGGTTCGACGGAACACCTACACCTAGCCCACTATCACAGCCACTTGAATTCAGACTAGATAGATTCACTGCCACATGTCCATTCTTGCTCTCCCCCTAACACTCCAGATAACATTGTAGGTATCGATATGCTAAAATATTTTCGTGCTACGATACGCTGTTCTCCAGAAGGTGTACGTGTTATCCTTAATGACAACTATCCAATAGTTGATAGATCTTGCCTTATCAATGAGGACGTCGCTCTGGCGTCCCTACCTTGCACTTTGTGGGCTAGATCAGACACTGATGTGGGTCAAATGGTCATTCCACCTGTACAAATTCAAGTGAGGGAGGGTGCCGCGTTGCCTCGTTTGCCCCAATATAAGATATCTCGAGAGGGCGAAGAAGCACTAGCAGGTATTGTTCAGGATTTGATTAAAGTAGGTGTAGTGGAAGAGGTTCCCTATAATACCTGCAATAGCCCTATCCTTCCTATTTTGAAAAAAGACACTGATACTAAGATTTACAGGTTCATTATTGATTTTCGTGAGGTTAATAAAATAGTGGTGCCCCAATATCCGGTAGTTTCTGACATAACAACCCTCCTCACTATGGTCCCTCCCACTGCCACCACATTCTCCGTGATTGATTTGAAAAATGCGTTCTTCTCAATACCTATAGACCCGGACAGCCGTTATCTATTTGGATTCACACTGAAAAACAGATCATTCAGGTTCTGTAGAGCTCCACAGGGCTATACAGAAAGTCCCAGTATTTACAGTCAAGCATTAAAGAGACAACTTGATTCCTTTCCTGTACCAAAAGGGGTGGTTCTAATTCAGTATGTGGATGACATTTTGCTTGCTGCAGACACTCCTGAGCAATGTGAAGAAGGTACATTGTTACTATTATAATTTCTTGCATCACATAATCACAAAGTCTCTAGAAAGAAATTGCAATACTGTAGACAGCAGGTTACCTATTTAGGTCACCTCCTGTCTAAGGAGGGACGTGCGCTCACACCAGATCGCATTCGGACCATTCTAGACACTCCTGTACCCAGTACTCAAAAAGATGTCCGTGCATTGATTGGCCTTACTTCCTTTAGTAGGCAGTGGATCCCCTGTTTTTCACATATTATCGTACCTCTGTTAGCCCTTTTGTCCAAAGACACCCCGATGCCCCTCCCATGGACTGCTGAATGCCAGAGCGCCTTCCAACAGTTACGTCAAGCCCTTTGCTCTGCACCAGTATTAGGTACCCTAGATTACACGAAATCTTTCACACTCTATGTACATGAAAGGGAAGGTTGTGCCCTCTCGGTCTTAGCACAGATGCGCGGTGATAAACAACGCCTGTGTGCATATTTTTCAGCTGTCCTAGACCCAGTCGCTCGCGCGCTGCCTGGATGTTTCCGAGCAGTGGCAGCAACGGCTGTATCCATACGCCAGAGTGAAGGAATAGTTCTATCACACAAATTGCTTGTGTTAGTGCCCCATTCAGTTGATGCGTTGCTAAACCAAACAAAGACGCAGCATTTGACTAGTGCTCGTCTGACAGGATATGAATTGACACTTTTGGCCCCCCATATTACGCTAAAAAGATGTTTGACATTAAATCCTGCCACATTACTGCCATTTCCATCCACTCCGCCTCAGTCACAAGAGTCACATGATTGCATATTTCTCACTGACGAACAAACAAAAGGTCGAGTTGACCTGCAAGACATTCCCTTCTCCATTACAGATGGGGAGTTATGGGTTGATGGGTCATGTTTGAAATTGCCCGATGGCACTACATCTGCTGCCTATGCTATTACGACACTCCAGACAATAGTTGAGACAGCTCGTATCCCACAGAAATCAGCTCGAGCAGCTGAACTGATTGCTCTAACCAGAGCATGTGAGCTTAGTACAGACCTGATTGTCAATGTCTACACTGATAGTCAGTATGCGTTCGGGGTAGCGCATAATTTTGGCCGCCTGTGGAAAGAACGCGGTTTTCTCACTTCACATGGAACACAGATAGGGCATGGAGAACTAGTGCACAATCTCCTTACTGCCTTAACCTATCCTAAGAAAATAGCTATTGTCAAGTGTAGCGCACACAAGAAGGTGACAGACAAAATAGGAGCAGGTAATGCCTTTGCAGATTGTACAGCCCGTGAGACTGCAACGCAGCGAAGCACCACGTCTATGTATGTGGTTAAGTCGCAAGCTGAACGTTGGCATGATGCTAGACAGGAAGTGTTGGATATGCAACAATCTGCCTCCTTCGATGAATTAGACCAATGGTCTAAGGAGGGAGCATTGGACGATGAGGGCTGTTGGAGGAGCAAAGATATGACTAAATGGAAGTTGCCCACTGCATACCTATACCCTCTGATTCATATGGCACATGGTCCAGCCCATGTTGGTGCATCTTCAGTAGCGAAACAGCTTATGCAAGTCTGGGACCATCCTGATATTGCTGCTACCGCTAAAAACATAGTCCAGTCTTGCCTGGTTTGCCTCCAGTACAATCCTGGGAAGGGAACGCAAACTCCAGCAGGGGGTTTGCGACACCATCTGCACCCTTTGAGGTCCTTCAGATGGACTACATCCAGTTTGAGCGCTGCAATAATCTTAGATATGTCTTAGTAATAGTTTGTGCCTTCAGCAAATGGGTGGAGGCATATGCTACGAAAGACAATGCAGCCCTCACGACTGCGAAAATACTCCTGAAGGAATTCTTCCCTCGATTCGGTGCTTGTCGAGTTTTATGGAGTGATAATGGGCCTCATTTCATTGGACAGGTTGTAGAGTATGTTATGAAAGGGCTAGGGGTCAAGCAGAAGCTCCATGCTGCTTTTCACCCACAATCAGCAGGCCTGGTGGAACGTTATAACTCTACATTGAAACTGAAATTGGCAAAAATACAGGCTTCCACTTCCTTGAAGTGGCCTGATGCATTGTCCTTAGCACTGCTTTCCATCAGATCAATACCTCATACACGCTCTGGGCTTACCCCATATGAGGTCGTGTTTGGCAGGCCCATGAATATTTGGGGAGTTCCTAAGCCTCGCCCTATACACGATGTGCCTCACACATTAATGAGTGATTATCTGTCTCAGTTGACTGACAGTTTACTTTCTATTCATCAGCAGGTTCGGGAAGCTCTCCCGGACAGGTCGCAAGGTGACGGACATGACTTGCTTCCGGGAGACTTCGTAATGATTGAGGTCTTCTAACTAACAAATTGCCTGGAACCTCGCTGGAGGGGCCCCGAGCAGGTCCTCCTCGCCACCCGAACTGCGGTCCGAGTGACCAACAGGAAAAATTGGACGCATGCCACCCACTGCAAGAAGGTTCCACTCGCCTTAGTGGATCCTACTGCGTTGAAGGATCACCGCGACATCTTGGTCACAGAGACGGGACGAGCTGCATCACCTGAAAGAACTGAGGAAGTTTTTCCGGATCATACTATCCCCGGTACATCCAAGTACCTACTCCGATCCAGGAAGAAAGGCTCTCCAGTGCAAAACAAGATAAGTGAAGTCATTGACCTGAGTGGTTAAGTCTGACTACAAAGGGGGGTCTGCCTATTAGTGGCTACTCGTCTCAATGTCAGTGAAGAAACCAACGTCCACTCAGGACTCTTAGGGCGCTACCTTTTTTTGTTGTTTGCCGAAAGATGATCCCCACTAAGGAGAAGAAGGGGATTGCTGCGACAATGTGTAATGGCTGTACACTTTGCATCCTTGGTTTGACTTTGATTGCTGCTCTTATTGCTACTGTAATGTGGGTAGTGGAGGAAGTAATGCCTGGGGCTTCCTTGCTCAACATTACTGCTACATCGCCTACTACAAAGGAACACCATCATTTCGATTTGCCGCAACATGAACAGGGATATCGGCAAAATCTGAGAAACAATTCATTTCTTCAAATGTTGCATCAGACACACCAGCTAAGCAATGTTACTAACCGTTGGGTTTGTGGCAAGATTCCTCCTCATCAGAACATAAGAGGAATCCCGTTGCCACCACTGCCATTTTCTCACAATGGCTCATGCCAAGCTTGGTTTGAGCTACTATATGCTTCCTACAAATTTAACCTCTCAGAAACATGGGATGTGGGCGACCTCAACGCCAAACTGAATAAAGTATGCTATCCCAACGAAGATGGGGACCCACAAGCAAAGGGGACCATCTTGGAGATGGAAGAATATAGTAGAGGAAATGCAGCAACAAAACATGTGTATCCAAACTCTAGATCGGCTAAAGGCAATGGGCCACCTATTATCTCTGTTGTTCTGACTACTGGCCCTCTCTGTGTACAGAGTACAGGCAATGTGCTAATGGGTCACAGTAACTGTACTACAGTGTTGCAAATGTCCACGAGGGGCCGAAGCAGCTTCCTCGCATCACGTCATACTTATTTTGTTTGTGGAGTTAAGGCATACTACTTCCTACCTTCAGGCTGGTCTGGTACCGGTTACATAGCTTTTCTTCTACCACCTGTGTTTCTAGCTCCCCCAACATACCACCAAGATTTGCAATTGTTCAATCACCACGTTGGTAGTAGGGGAAAACGTGCCATCGATGTCTCTGTAGTCGATCAGACAGAGACCACATGGGAGCAATATACAGACTTTAATAAAGGATTTTTCTTCTTCGTTGGCCCAGTACAAAACAGCAAGCTGGTCCGTCGCCTCACCCGTACAATGGAGGCAGTGATTAATCAGACAACTGCGGCCTTAGGAAACTTGACGGAAGAACAAGCATCAATCCGCATGGTCGCTTTACAAAATCACCAGCGGAGACAGCGAGAGGCACACAGGTGACACAGCCCAGATGCACCGAGAGAACCCTCTCAAGTGACCCTCACTGATCTCATGGGATCTTACCCTATCTACTAAGGGAATCTCTACTCCTTTCATTTATCCGGGGGCACTGAAATTTTCGGGCCACTGTAGATATAACTTTCTTATTTGGTCCTGACGAAGCGCCCTGGATCTCCCCCTGAGACCACTGAAGCGCGAAACATGTTGACCATAACATATGCCCACTAGGGACATATAATCACCCAGCTACCAAGGGACATAATACCCCTTAAAGCAGCTCCATACACTTTGTTTTAATAATGACAGAGGGATCACTTTATTAAAAATTAATCACTCTCCCTCCAGCCATTTTTTAATACACTTTCTAGGACTTCACTGCCACTTACACCCACACACCCATACGGCTTCATCAAAAGATCTCAGAAAAAGAGACCCTTCGGGGGACCCATAGGGCATTGCAGCGCCGGCCCGACGAGGAGCAAAAGCCCAATGATGAAGCATGACATCCTTCGGGGTGTGTGAGGGCATCAAGATGAGGACACCCTGCCTCCCACAAGCAGAGTAGCACACGACAAGAGTACCCCCTACTTCCCTTCTCTCCATCTCCACTCAGGAACGGTGACTCCCTTTGGTATAAGTATACGCTTTACAGAATAGACTTGTTTTAGATGTTGTTCTAGCTGACCGGGGTGGAGCATGCTGCGTCATCGGATCCAGCTGCTGTGTTTTCATACCGGACAATTCACCATCTGTCTATGCGGCCATCTCCAAACTACACAAGATAGCCACCGAAATACATCAAGACCCAGGAACATGGACTTGGACTGGGTGGTTTTGGGACTTACTTTCAGTTTGGGGTTTGAAAGTATTATCAGTCCTGTTCATATTAATAGCTATTATCTTCTCTTGTTGTTTGTGTGTTCATTGTGGACCAATGCTCTGTTCTCTCTGTACTTCTGCCTGTACTGCCTGCATCTCGTCTAAAGAGAATGTCAAGAACGTAAATGCCCGTTTAGCAGTGGAACGAGAAATATATGGACTAATGACAATAGATGTTGAGGATATATGCTATACCCCTTGGAAGGGACAAAAACTGTCTTAGCTTATGCTAAAAGGGTCGTCTGTGGAAAAGTGTAAATTTTATGTTAGTATAAGCGGCAGCCATTTTTACTGTTGCGTCCATTTCGTTTCCGTCGTATTCATTTTATTCTCTGATGCTTGCCTTTTCGCCCAGCCTGTGTCCTCAATTTTAGCTGACCTCTCTGACATGGTCAATCTGGTGTACGTGCTGGGGGGCTGCAGCTGCCGGTGCACCTGGTCTCACATGTTATCAAATGATTGCTTATTGCCGCCATAAACATTCTTACTCCCCCTCCTCATCTCCTGACCACCTGGTCACCCTCTGCTCTTGTTTGCCTATTGCTATTTCCGTGCTTAAACTGGTTTCTTCCAGTTTTCCTTCCCATGCGATTACACTGCAACAAACAGTATATAAGGGTGATGGTTTTTGCATTCAATGTACTTCCTCCCACAACACTTTAGGGTGTTGTACGGACGCGGTCCCGCTCATGAGTGTTTAATAAACTTTGTTTGTTTTACTTCACTCCAGTGCAGATCTCTCTTTTGTTAGTCTTCGGACCCATGGATGAGAGGGTGACCCTGCACCAGTGTGCCCTCACGGGGGTACATTTCCACAATTGGCGCCCAGCACGTAGGGCCCCATCGGAGACGCGGCCGTCTGAAGGAGTGGTCTCGACGGAAGATCGAAATTATCACTGAGGACGCGCACTGCATGAGAAGACCTTTGTCTTTGCAGCCGACGTGAACTTTGCGGTTTTCCTGACTTGACCCTCCGGGTGGTGGCCAGTCGCGACTGGGGCTTCTTTGGCGAATTTGCAGTGACCATTAGGTCAACCAGAGATCGGCAGGTGGGAGTTGAAGACTTCTGTTTGGTAAGGTCGCTGATGCAGCACTCTTGATTGTTTGGTTTGGTTTTGGTATTCATTCTTTGCAAAGACTGAAGGCAGGTATTGTGGGGATTTTTCTCCTTCTGACATTTGTTTGGATAGTAATATTTTACATATATTTGTTAAAACATGTCTGCTCTTAGTAAACTTCGTAAGTGGTGCTGCTGTTGCAGTGCAGGAAATGTTTTGGAACAAAGTCAACCGGCTCCTCCAGAAGGGACGCCGAATAGAGATATGTATATAAAATATGGTATTTGTCCCATAATGTATGGCTCATTGTGGAACAAATACACAAAGAAAGAACCCGACCTACAGTGGCCAGTAAATGGGTCGTTTGATTTTCAGAAGGTTCAGTACGTGGAACAGTGTTTGTTCAAAAGAAAGAGTAGGCAGGATATGTTTGATTGTTTGCGTATGTGGGATAAGGAAGTGCGAGAGAGAGCGAAGAAAGCGGAAGCTATAGCAAAGAAAGAACAGCGGAAGACGATATATCAACAATGTGTTGAATTAAGAGACAAGGAAATGCAGGAAGGAATAGAAAAGAAAGATAGAATACGCCGATTGCAGGTAAATGGCCAGTACCCTATTAGACGTCCTGTCTATCCAATACTTGATACGCTTCATGATGATTGTATCATACTAGAACGACCCCCGCCCCGTATAAATCCCCCGTTCTGAGTGCCCCTGAGGGTGGTGCTTCTGATGATGAGATCTCCTCCTCAAAAGATATAGACAAAGATCAGCGATCCATGCGACAGACTCGCTCTACTCCGTCTACCGAAGATAAAGATAAATTGAAGGGCAGTGCTAGAGAGGAATCTCGTCGGGCTACTACAGCGACGATCCTCACAACTACAGTTCAGGCTTGGGAAGACGCAAAACAGTTATATTTTTTAGAAAAGTTCTGTTGGGATGTATTATATAATTGGCAACATATCTCTGACGAACCAGGCCCAAAAGACTTGAATGCAGATTATAAGCAGTTAGGAGATGGGACTTACCCTTTTAAAAACATATCTGATACAATTAGACGAGCGGTTAAACTACTGGATGACACATTAAAACTGCAGAAGGAAAAAGAATTAGCTAGGAAGAGTAAAGTCGTAGAAACGGAAAAGCCTCAGACAGAGAAAACAGATGTTCCGGTGGACGAGGACAATCCTAGTAGTAGTAAAGTTGATATGAGACCAATGCGTGAAGCCGCACCCCTGTATGTTCCCCCGAAGGGTGCAGGAACTAATGATGATAAGACTTCCGATGATGCAAAGGGATATTTCATATATAATTGGGTCTACACTCCTTGGAGTAGAGCAGATGTTATGGCCCTTAAAACTGCCTTGCCCGACCCCCGGAAAAACCCCGCCGCCTTCTATGAGGAGGTGAAGGGAGCTATCAGCTCTTGCACTATGACCTTAGCGGATATAGATATGTTCTTTGGGCTTATTTTGCCCCCTGATATGTGGAGAACAATACGTAAAATTAATGACGCTGTGGCATTTGGTGACACCTGGGAAAAATTAGAAGAAATAGATGCGGACAGGGAACCTGCCCAGAAGCCCCAACAGGAGATATTAGATCTTCCTAAAGCTATTGTGACTAAATTGAAGACTCTCATACCCCCTAAGAAAATAGATTGGACTACGTTAGCGTCCTGCAAACAGAAAAAGGATGAGTCAGTTTCTGACTTCCTTTCAAGATTTGAGGAGACATTTCATGACTTTAGTAGCCAGTCGTTGGCTGACGAGACAGGCAAACACCTGTTTGTTGACAAATTTGTTGCTAATATGGTACCTGAAATATCTAGTCGCCTCAAGGCCAGTGAAAGTTTCTTGGACCTCGTCCTCTCCAGTTTCCCTTCTGACAATGGCACAATATTATGAGCGACAGGAACAGGAAGCGAAGGGAAGGTAAGATAAAAAGGTTAAGGATTTAAAAACAAAGGTTATGATGGCTCAGGCGTATGGTCCACCATTTAGGAGAGGTGGAGGAGGCGGACGTGCAATGCATACACACGGAGCACTCCCTTTCCTTCGGGCAAATTTGTCTCCTGATCAGTGTGCCTATTGTAAAGAGACTGGGCACTGGCGTTCTGAGTGCCCCCTTTTGGAAGGCCAACAATACCAGCGAGGAAGGGGAAGTATGAGAGGGCGTCCAGGGAACGTAGGAAGCAGGGGAGGTGCAAGTGCTCGCCCCCGGTTTGAGGCAGTCGAACAGGGACCGAACTACCCTAATGCCTTTGACAAACGACACCAGTACCAAATGACTGATTACTCTGCTGATACACCTACAGATTCCGATTATGCATAGGGATGCCCAGGACGGGGTGTGGGACCGGTTGAGGTGCCAGTAGATCAAATGGGTCCCTATGTTGACGCAAATGTCTTGGGATCTACTGATCGATTTCTGGTTGATACAGGGGCTACCCGTAGTGCCCTGTCTAAAAGTCTGGTTCCTAGGGCTCCCCTGTCTGGCACACTGATAACATCGATAGGGTTCGACGGAACACCTACACCTAGCCCACTATCACAGCCACTTGAATTCGGACTAGATAGATTCACTGCCACATGTCCATTCTTGCTCTCCCCTAACACACCAGATAACATTGTAGGTATCGATATGCTAAAATATTTTCGTGCTACGATACGCTGTTCTCCAGAAGGTGTACGTGTTATCCTTAATGACAACTATCCAATAGTTGATAGATCTTGCCTTATCAATGAGGACGTCGCTCTGGCGTCCCTACCTTGCACTTTGTGGGCTAGATCAGACACTGATGTGGGTCAAATGGTCATTCCACCTGTACAAATTCAAGTGAGGGAGGGTGCCGCGTTGCCTCGTTTGCCCCAATATAAGATATCTCGAGAGGGCGAAGAAGCACTAGCAGGTATTGTTCAGGATTTGATTAAAGTAGGTGTAGTGGAAGAGGTTCCCTATAATACCTGCAATAGCCCTATCCTTCCTATTTTGAAAAAGACACTGATACTAAGATTTACAGGTTCATTATTGATTTTCGTGAGGTTAATAAAATAGTGGTGCCCCAATATCCGGTAGTTTCTGACATAACAACCCTCCTCACTATGGTCCCTCCCACTGCCACCACATTCTCCGTGATTGATTTGAAAAATGCGTTCTTCTCAATACCTATAGACCCGGACAGCCGTTATCTATTTGGATTCACACTGAAAAACAGATCATTCAGGTTCTGTAGAGCTCCACAGGGCTATACAGAAAATCCCAGTATTTACAGTCAAGCATTAAAGAGACAACTTGATTCCTTTCCTGTACCAAAAGGGGTGGTTCTAATTCAGTATGTGGATGACATTTTGCTTGCTGCAGACACTCCTGAGCAATGTGAAGAAGGTACATTGTTACTATTATAATTTCTTGCATCACATAATCACAAAGTCTCTAGAAAGAAATTGCAATACTGTAGACAGCAGGTTACCTATTTAGGTCACCTCCTGTCTAAGGAGGGACGTGCGCTCACACCAGATCGCATTCGGACCATTCTAGACACTCCTGTACCCAGTACTCAAAAAGATGTCCGTGCATTGATTGGCCTTACTTCCTTTAGTAGGCAGTGGATCCCCTGTTTTTCACATATTATCGTACCTCTGTTAGCCCTTTTGACCAAAGACACCCCGATGCCCCTCCCATGGACTGCTGAATGCCAGAGCGCCTTCCAACAGTTACGTCAAGCCCTTTGCTCTGCACCAGTATTAGATACCCTAGATTACACTAAATCTTTCACACTCTATGTACATGAAAGGGAAGGTTGTGCCCTCTCGGTCTTAGCACAGATGCGCGGTGATAAACAACGCCTGTGTGCATATTTTTCAACTGTCCTCGACCCAGTCGCTCGCGAGCTGCCTGGATGTTTCCGAGCAGTGGCAGCAACGGCTGTATCCATACGCCAGAGTGAAGGAATAGTTCTATCACACAAATTGCTTGTGTTAGTGCCCCATTCAGTTGATGCGTTGCTAAACCAAACAAAGACGCAGCATTTGACTAGTGCTCGTCTGACAGGATATGAATTGACACTTTTGGCCCCCCATATTACCCTAAAAAGATGTTTGACATTAAATCCTGCCACATTACTGCCATTTCCATCCACTCCGCCTCAGTCACAAGAGTCACATGATTGCATATTTCTCACTGAAGAACAAAAAAAAGGTCGAGTTGACCTGCAAGACATTCCCTTCTCCATTAAAGATGGGGAGTTATGGGTTGATGGGTCATGTTTGAAATTGCCCGATGGCACTACATCTGCTGCCTATGCTATTACGACACTCCAGACAATAGTTGAGACAGCTCGTATCCCACAGAAATCAGCTCCAGCAGCTGAACTGATTGCTCTAACCAGAGCATGTGAGCTTAGTACAGACCTGATTGTCAATGTCTACACTGATAGTCAGTATGCGTTCGGGGTAGCGCATAATTTTGGCCGCCTGTGGAAAGAACGCGGTTTTCTCACTTCACATGGAACACAGATAGTGCATGGAGAACTAGTGCACAATCTCCTTACTGCCTTAACCTATCCTAAGAAAATAGCTATTGTCAAGTATAGCGCACACAAGAAGGTGACAGACAAAATAGGAGCAGGTAATGCCTTTGCAGATTGTACAGCCCGTGAGACTGCAACGCAGCGAAGCACCACGTCTATGTATGTGGTTAAGTCGCAAGCTGAACGTTGGCATGATGCTAGACAGGAAGTGTTGGATATGCAACAATCTGCCTCCTTCGATGAATTAGACCAATGGTCTAAGGAGGGAGCATTGGACGATGAGGGCTGTTGGAGGAGCAAAGATTTGACTAAATGGAAGTTGCCCACTGCATACCTGTACCCTCTGATTCATATGGCACATGGTCCAGCCCATGTTGGTGCATCTTCAGTAGCGAAACAGCTTATGCAAGTCTGGGACCATCCTGATATTGCTGCTACCGCTAAAAACATAGTCCAGTCTTGCCTGGTTTGCCTCCAGTACAATCCTGGGAAGGGAACGCAAACTCCAGCAGGGGGGTTTGCGACACCATCTGCACCCTTTGAGGTCCTTCAGATGGACTACATCCAGTTTGAGCGCTGCAATAATCTTAAATATGTCTTAGTAATAGTTTGTGCCTTCAGCAAATGGGTGGAGGCATATGCTACGAAAGACAATGCAGCCCTCACGACTGCGAAAATACTCCTGAAGGAATTCTTCCCTCGATTCGGTGCTTGTCGAGTTTTATGGAGTGATAATGGGCCTCATTTCATTGGACAGGTTGTAGAGTATGTTATGAAAGGGCTACGGGTCAAGCAGAAGCTCCATGCTGCTTTTCACCCACAATCAGCAGGCCTGGTGGAACGTTATAACTCTACATTGAAACTGAAATTGGCAAAAATACAGGCTTCCACTTCCTTGAAGTGGCCTGATGCATTGCCCTTAGTACTGCTTTCCATCAGATCAATACCTCATACACGCTCTGGGCTTACCCCATATGAGGTCGTGTTTGGCAGGCCCATGAATATTTGGGGGTTCCTAAGCCTCGCCCTATACACGATGTGCCTCACACATTAATGAGTGATTATCTGTCTCAGTTGACTGACAGTTTACTTTCTATTCATCAGCAGGTTCGGAAGCTCTCCCGGACAGGTCGCAAGGTGACGGACATGACTTGCTTCCGGGAGACTTCGTAATGATCGAGGTCTTCCAACTAACAAATTGCCTGGAACCTCGCTGGAGGGGCCCCGAGCAGGTCCTCCTCGCCACCCGAACTGCGGTCCGAGTGACCAACAGGAAAAATTGGACGCATGCCACCCACTGCAAGAAGGTTCCACTCGCCTTAATGGATCCTACTGCGTTGAAGGATCACCGCGACATCTTGGTCACAGAGACGGGACGAGCTGCATCACCTGAAAGAACTGAGGAAGTTTTTCCGGATCAAACTATCCCCGGTACATCCAGGTACCTACTCCGATCCAGGAAGAAAGGCTCTCCAGTGCAAAACAAGATAAGTGAAGTCATTGACCTGAGTGGTTAAGTCTGACTACAAAGGGGGGTCTGCCTATTAGTGGCTACTCGTCTCAATGTCAGTGAAGAAACCAACGTCCACTCAGGACTCTTAGGGCGCTACCTTTTTTTGTTGTTTGCCGAAAGATGATCCCCACTAAGGAGAAGAAGGGGATTGCTGCGACAATGTGTAATGGCTGTACACTTTGCATCCTTGGTTTGACTTGGATTGCTGCTCTTATTGCTACTGTAATGTGGGTAGTGGAGGAAGTAATGCCTGGGGCTTCCTTGCTCAACATTACTGCTACATCGCCTACTACAAAGGAACACCATCATTTCGATTTGCCGCAACATGAACAGGGGTATCGGCAAAATCTGAGAAACAATTAATTTCTTCAAATGTTGCATCAGACACACCAGCTAAGCAATGTTACGAACCATTGGGTTTGTGGCAAGATTCCTCCTCATCAGAACATAAGAGGAATCCCATTGCCACCACTGCCATTTTCTCACAATGGCTCATGCCAAGCTTGGTTTGAGCTACTATATGCTTCCTACAAATTTAACCTCTCAGAAACATGGGATGTGGGCGACCTCAACGCCAAACTGAATAAAGTATGCTATCCCAACGAAGATGGGGACCCACAAGCAAAGGGGACCATCTTGGAGATGGAAGAATATAGTAGAGGAAATGCAGCAACAAAACATGTGTATCCAAACTCTAGATCGGCTAAAGGCAATGGGCCACCTGTTATCTCTGTTGTTCTGACTACTGGCCCTCTCTGTGTACAGAGTACAGGCAACACCCTCCGCATCTACAGGTGGATCCCGACAGACACAAGAAGAACAGTCACCCAGGCCCTCGTCAGTAGCAGACTCGACTATGGGAACGCCCTCTACGCGGGAGCCCCGGCCAAGCTCATCAAGCGACTGCAACGCATACAAAACGCCTCCGCACGCCTGATCCTCGATGTACCACGCCACGGCCACATCACCCCCACCTGAGGAACCTGCACTGGCTCCCCGTCGACAGGAGAATCTCCTTCAAACTCCTCATCCACGCACACAAGGCACTCCACAAGACTGGCCCAGCCTACCTCAACAGACGACTCCTCTTCTACGTCCCCAACCGCCAACTCCGCTCCGCCGACCTCTCCCTCGCCACCGTCCCTCGCATTCGAAGAACTACCACCGGCGGCAGATCCTTCTCCCACCTCGCCGCCAAGACCTGGAACACCCTTCCACTAAGCCTACGACAGACCCAAGACCTGCTGACCTTCAGGAGGCTACTCAAGACCTGGTTGTTCGACCAGTAGCAGCACCCCACCACCCCCCTTTTTTTTCCCCAGCACCTTGAGACCCTCGCGGGTAAGTAGCGCGCTTTACAAATTCTGTGATTGATTGATTGATTGATTGATTGAATGTGCTAATGGGTCACAGTAACTGTACTACAGTGTTGCAAATGTCCACGAGGGGCCGAAGCAGCTTCCTCGCATCACGTCATACTTATTTTGTTTGTGGAGCTAAGGCATACTACTTCCTACCTTCAGGCTGGTCTGGTACCTGTTACATAGCTTTTCTTCTACCACCTGTGTTTCTAGCTCCCCCAACATACCACCAAGATTTGCAATTGTTCAATCACCACGTTGGTAGTAGGGGAAAACGTGCCATCGATGTCTCTGTAGTCGATCAGACAGAGACCACATGGGAGCAATATACAGACTTTAATAAAGGATTTTTCTTCTTCGTTGGCCCAGTACAAAACAGCAAGCTGGTCCGTCGCCTCACCCGTACAATGGAGGCAGTGATTAATCAGACAACTGCGGCCTTAGGAAACTTGACGGAAGAACAAGCATCAATCCGCATGGTCGCTTTACAGAATCACCAGCGGAGACAGCGAGAGGCACACAGGTGACACAGCCCAGATGCACCGAGAGAACCCTCTCAAGTGACCCTCACTGATCTCATGGGATCTTACCCTATCTACTAAGGGAATCTCTACTCCTTTCATTTATCCGGGGGCACTGACATTTTCGGGCCACTGTAGATATAACTTTCTTATTTGGTCCTGACGAAGCGCCCTGGATCTCCCCCTGAGACCACAGAAGCGCGAAACATGTTGACCATAACATATGCCCACTAGGGACATATAATCACCCAGCTACCAAGGGACATAATACCCCTTAAAGCAGCTCCATACACTTTGTTTTAATAATGACAGAGGGATCACTTTATTAAAAATTAATCACTCTCCCTCCAGCCATTTTTTAATACACTTTCTAGGACTTCACTGCCACTTACACCCACGCACCCATACGGCTTCATCAAAAGATCTCCGAAAAGAGACCCTTCGGGGACCCATAGGGCATTGCAGCGCCGGCCCGACGAGGAGCAAAAGCCCAATGATGAAGCATGACATCCTTCGGGGTGTGTGAGGGCATCAAGATGAGGACACCCTGCCTCCCACAAGCAGAGTAGCACACGACAAGAGTACCCCCTACTTCCCTTCTCTCCATCTCCACTCAGGAACGGTGACTCCCTTTGGTATAAGTATACGCTTTACAGAATAGACTTGTTTTAGATGTTGTTCTAGCTGACCGGGGTGGAGCATGCCGTGTCATCGGATCCAGCTGCTGTGTTTTCATACCGGACAATTCACCATCTGTCTATGCGGCCATCTCCAAACTACACAAGATAGCCACCGAAATACATCAAGACCCAGGAACATGGATTTGGACTGGGTGGTTTTGGGACTTACTTTCAGTTTGGGGTTTGAAAGTATTATCAGTCCTGTTCATATTAATAGCTATTATCTTCTCTTGTTGTTTGTGTGTTCATTGTGGACCAATGCTCTGTTCTCTCTGTACTTCTGCCTGTACTGCCTGCATCTCGTCTAAAGAGAATGTCAAGAACGTAAATGCCCGTTTAGCAGTGGAACGAGAAATATATGGACTAATGACAATAGATGTTGAGGATATATGCTATACCCCTTGGAAGGGACAAAAACTGTCTGAGCTTATGCTAAAAGGGTCGTCTGTGGAAAAGTGTAAATTCTATGTTAGCATAAGCGGCAGCCATTTTTACTGTTGCGTCCATTTCGTTTCCGTCGTATTCATTTTATTCTCTGATGCTTGCCTTTTCACCCAGCCTGTGTCCTCAATTTTAGCTGACCTCTCTGACATGGTCAATCTGGTTTACGTGCTGGGGGCTGCAGCTGCCGGTGCACCTGGTCTCAGATGTTATCAAATGATTGCTTATTGCCGCCATAAACATTCTTACTCCCCTCCTCATCTCCTGACCACCTGGTCACCCTCTGCTCTTGTTTGCCTATAGCTATTTCCGTGCTTAAACTGGTTTCTTCCAGTTTTCCTTCCCATGCGATTACACTGCAACAAACAGTATATAAGGGTGATGGTTTTTGCATTCAATGTAGTTCCTCCCACAACACTTTAGGGTGTTGTTCGGACGCAGTCCCGCTCATGAGTGTTTAATAAACTTCGTTTGTTTTACTTCACTCCAGTGCCGATCTCTCTTTTGTTAGTCTTCGGACCCGTGGACGAGAGGGTGACCCTGCACCAGTGTGCCCTCACCGGGGTACATTTCCACACGCCTCCCATGCACTCTGCAGCCGCAGCTCTGCTCCAGTACTTCCTCATTCGAACAGCTTGTGAAAGGTTCATGGTGAGATGGCTGCCCAAAAAAAAGGATGTGGGAAGTCTCTGGGTCCCAGCCCTGCTCCTCGGGTTCCCCTTTCCACTCAGTTTTTACCACAGTTGTTAATGCTTGTCATAGAAACGAGCCACATGTTGCGATTTTCCAGGAAGTTCATAAGCAGTGTATGAACGCGTTCTGCGGACTCAGCAGTTTGACACAATTAGCCACTCTCCATTGTTGTCACTGCCATCCTCTCCCCCGTGCGACAGGTGTGCCCACACGTGGCGCCCGTACTCTCTGTGCTGCTGGAACCAAGCTACACCTGACGCGAGTAATTACCAGTGCCCGAGATTAATTAAAGCATGGTATAAGCCTACCCCCAGGCAGCAGCCAGCCAGCCCATGGCCAGCTTTGGATGCCCAGCAGCGGCTGCCAGTCCATGTCCTGTGTACTCTAGCTGCCACTGCCTGCTCATGTACACGTGATGTGCTGACAACATGCCACAGTCAGTCCTGTGCCAACAAGCCACTGCTGTGCCTAACCTGTACCCACAGTGTGTTCATCGGATGCCAGTGCAGGCCAGTACATATGCCCTGCCACAGTCTGAAACATGTGCCCGTGGCCACTATCAATTCTCTGCCAACCTGCTTGCCACTTGTTAAGCTTCCCCACTCTGTGTCACAGCGCCAACATCACATGCCTGCCTTACACCCGGTCAATCATGCCTGCCTTACACCCTGTCAATCTTGCTTGCCTTACACCCTGCCAATCTTGCCTGCCCTACACCCTGCCAATCTTCTCCAGTTGCTCCAGTGTCAGTCAGTTGCCCACTGGCTGCCCAAATCTCAATCCGGTACCTATAAGTGTCAACTATCACAAACTAAAGAGGGTGATATGCAGCTTGTTGTGGTGTTTTAAGCTCAACGCACTATGAATGCTGGGACTTGTAGTTCACTTTTCCATTATAGCTGTGGGTTTGTAAGGAAAGCCTCATGGAAAACAAGCACTGGCAAAGCCAATAGGTCTCGCTTATGCAAGAGCTATTGGCTTAGCCAATGGGTTTTAATCATGTTGTACACCAGCGTAGCCGCTGTTCAGCATGGCTAAAACTTAGTGGCATAGAGGAGAGTGGTGTGGAGTGGAGTGTTATATAGTGCATAGAGTAGAGGGCTGTGGCATAGAGTGGAGGGTTGAGGAGGGGAGTAGCGTGGAGTGTCGTAGAGTAGAGTGGTATAGATTGGTCAAGAGTGGAAAGGCATAGAGTGGAATGGAGTGGAACTGAGGGTTGCAGAGTGGAGTGGCAAAGAGTGTTATAGAGTGGGTGGCGTAGAGTGGTGTGTAGTGGAGCAGAGTGGAGTAGTGTGGCGTAGAGTTGAGTAAAGTGGCATGGAGTGGCAAAGAGGAAGTTGTGCATAGGGGAGTAGAGTATAGTGGAGGGAAGTAGAGTGGAGGGAAGATGAGTGGAGGAACATAGACTAGAGGGGTAGAGAGTGTCGTGGCACAGAGAGGAGTAGAATGTCGTGGAGTGCCATGGAGTGGAGTCGCATAGAGTAAACTGTCGTAGAGTGGAGTAAAGTATTGTAGAGTGGAATAAAGTGTAGTAGAGTAGAGTGGTGAAGAGTAGAGTAGCGAAGAGTGGAGTACAGTGGGATTTAGTGTCGTAGATGAGCGCCTACAGAGTGTCGTAGGGTGAGAGTCGTAGAGTGGAGGGGATGTAAAGTGTTATGGAGTAGTCAACGCCGTCTCATCTTCATGCTTCAACACCCTGCGCATGCTCCGCAAGATCTTCAGATGGATCCCCACTGAAACCAGGAAGACCGTCACCCAGGCACTCGTCACCAGCCGACTGGACTATGGGAACACCCTCTACGCCGGAACCACAGCCAAACTTCAAAAAAGACTCCAGCGCATCCAGAACGCCTCCGCACGACTCATCCTGGACATCCCCCGACACAGCCACATCACCGGACACCTGAAAGACCTGCACTGGCTCCCCGTCAGCAAGAGAATAACGTTCAGACTCCTCACCCACGCACACAAGGCCCTCCACGACCTGGGCCCAAAGTACCTCAACGACCGCATGACCTTCTACACGCCCACACGCCAGCTACGATCAACCAGCCACGCCCTCGCCACCGTACCACGCATCCACAGAACCACCGCCGGAGGAAGATCCTTCTCCTACCTGGCAGCCAAGACCTGGAACTCCCTCCCCACTCACCTTCGGCGAACCCAGGACCATCTCTCCTTCAGGAAGCAGCTCAAGACCTGGCTGTTCGAGCAGTAACTTACCCCCTCCCCCAGCGCCTTGAGACCCTCCCGGGTGAGTAGCGCGCTCTATAAATGCCGTGATTGATTGATTGATTGAGAGGCGTAGAGTGTTGAGAAGGAGCGTAGAGTGGAGTAGAGTGTCGTAGAATGGAGTACCATAGTGCCGTAGAGTAGAGGTCCATAGTGCCGTGGAGTGGGGTGTCGTAGAGTGGAGTGTCATAGAGCGGAGGGTTATACAGTGGAGTGGAGCAAAGTGTAAGAGTGGAGTGGTGGCGAGTGGTATGGAGTGTTGCAGAGTGGCATAGAATAGCGTAGAGTGGCATGGAGTGGTGTAGCGTGGAGTAAAGTGTAGTGGAGTGAAGTAGCATACAGTGTTGTAGAGTGGCATAGAGTGTTGTAGAGTATTGTAAAGTGCTGTAGAGTGGCATATGGTGGAGTGATGTGGAGGAGAGTAGTGTGTCAGAGTGGCATTTTGTAGGGTGGAGTGTCATAGATTGAAGTGGCATAGAGTGGAGTGGCATACAGTGGAGAGCAGTAGTATGGCGTAGAGTGGAGTAGTGTGGTGTAGAGTGGAGTGGCGTAGTGTGGAGTGGCGTAGTGTGGATTATGCATGGTGTTGTATCACTGCTATGACAGACAGCACATTTTCAATTGAAATGACCATTATTTTTGCATAGAAATACATTTTTACTGATAAAACTATACAGCTCATAAACGGTAATATTTGGAAATGGCACCACCTAGTGTATTGATTTGTTTTGACTGTATTAAATTATGATTTCAGCACACTTCAGAATTACAAAAAATGTGCTTCATTTGTTCTTTCCTAATTCTGATATATTCTAAAATATTTACATAGGTTATTTACAGACATTTAAACTTTGTTGTATGCTCGAAAAAAGCCTTTCCTTTCACTCCTCAGACTGTCAGAAAAATTCTTTCACTTTGAAGTCAGAGAAAGAAACGTAAACACCAAGTTCCCTCTGAAGGCAGAGCCTGACATTTGAACTCAAACTCTTTGAATGTACAGCAAATGTGACAAGATAAGAACCAAATGTAAAGGTCTGTTTACAGAAAACAATAACTCGTGGAAGAATACAGAATCAGGATATGCTCACCCGGGAGGGACAAAGATGTGCTGGACAACCTAAAACAAATAAAGCCAACAAATAGAAACTATACAAATGTGAGTTACAAACCATAAAGCCAATGGTAAACAATGGGCGAAATGCATTCCTGGGTCAGCTTTCCGAATGTCCCCAAGAAGCCTTTAGCAACCAGACAGTCCACCAAAAAATAGATTTGCTGCTTCTCTCAAGGGATTATAGGTCATTGAGAATAACACCTGTCACACGGTCCATTACCTGATGCATAGCATGCAGATTAACAACACTTCTATTTCTAGCGCAAGAGGTCGAAAAGGTTTATTAGACAGGATGCAACGCCACAGCGGGCACTCTGCAAAAATTAACTAGTCAGCTTTCAGCTATTGATTACTGTAATCAGCCATTCTAAAAGGTGCTAAAGTTTTAGAAAGTGTCTCAGATGGTCACAATGAATAGGGCACTCTTTTGTTACAAGAATGTTATACGTATGCTTATTTTCTGGTGAATGCATCATTTAATCCGTTTTACACAAACTGTTTTACTTTGGAAAGTAGAAAGGGCATGTCTAATTAAATGTGACGTTCTCATATTATACTGCATATTTTCCTTTTCTATGCTGCATAACATTGTCAACGATCTGCATAGTTTGGGCCTTCAATTATGAATAATTCCAGAGGTCTGGTTATAACCAGAGACCTTGAAATTATTCAGCAACGGAGAACCAAATTAGGCATCAAGATTGACTAAATTATGAGGCAAGAAAAGGCACATTATGTAGCTTAATGGTACACATTCTATGGTAGTGTTATTGTGCTATTTTGTAATTTCAAGACACATTAATACTGTCTAAGTAATGTTTAATCTCATTAGTACTAGCTAAACACCTCAGTACAACAATCATCACCCGAAAGACGACCATTTACCCTTTGCAAATGATCTGCTACTGTGTGGCACCATGTGATGCACTTTATTAAAGTAACCTTTGATCCTTTTGAGCTAAGGAACACATTTTTTCTTGGAATCTGCAAATTAAGCAGCAGATGGCGGATTAAGTGGTAAGTGCAGTAAATCCATAATTATGTGGAAAACGCAGCGCACCTATTGAATCACATTATTTCAGTGTCCATAGTACTGTTCGCTTAAAGTCCATCATTGACTAAAAGTCACTGTGATGGCATGGAACTACCTTTTTAAAAAAAATATCTTTATTTGCATTTTTCAGGTATAGGTAACAAAACGAAAAGAAAAAGAGACATAGTGCATGAGGGATAAGGGCAAAGCAAATATTGCAGAAATTATAGACATTCTTTTTGCACTTTGATTATACATAACGATTTCTGTACATAATTTCAATCTTGATCATTAGACAATTATGCTTCTGCATTTAGTTTTCATGTTTGTTTTGGGTTGTTTATCGCATATGAACTATAATCAAGTTTCTCCTTGAGCTGTGTGTATTACCCTATCCCAAAAAGGGTTGTTTGTCTATGCGCCTGTTCGGTATATATTGTATAGTCCTATATCACACTTCTCTATATGATGATACATTTTAATGCAAATATGATACAGTTTATTCTATTTTTAACCAAACAATTAACAAAGATAAGAAAACCATCGCCAATCCGTTGCGGCTGGGTCATAATGTTCTGGAAAGGTGTTCAATCATTTCTTCTATTCAGCAGTATGCCAGTCTCCTCCCTTTTCCAATATCTTGTGTGGTGATCAGCTGAGTCTCTAATGTCTCAAGTATTCTGTGTTCCCTGTCTGATTTTTCATGGGCATGACAGTATTAGCTTCATTGGGAGGCCGAAGTACGAGATGTTTGACGATCAGCGTCTAAGTCACTCTCATTCGCCGCTTGTGGGGAGTTGTTCCCAGCTTCCCTGTCCATGTATTTTAATTCCACCAGTATTGTATCCCAATGTTGTGCAATGGGGTATTTACGCAGACCTGCTGTTTCTTCCCTATGTAATGACATACTCTCTGCCTGAGCCCACAATGCAAGTGAGATTTTCCAGCTATTTAGGACGGGGGGTTCTGCACGTTTCCATCTTTTTGTGATCAGCCTTTTGGCCACTATGAGCCCCAGATCAGTGAACCTTGCTGTGACTTTATGTTTTTTTGGTCTAGGATAAAAGCCTAGTATGCATTCCTCCCATGTCTGCAGAGGTGGTCTACTGGTATACTTCGCTAGTGCTTCTGTAATTGCCTGCCAATACATGTTTAGGGTGGCACATGACCACAGCATATGAAGAAAGTCTGCATCTATCTGCAGACACCGGGGGCATGCCGAAGTAGTCATATTAAAATATTTGTTCAGTTTGTCTGGTGAGAGGTATGCCCTATGCGTGATATATGTTTGTATAAGGCGGAATTTAGAATTCCTCGGTATGTGTGTGGGGTTAGCTAATATTGTCTCCCATTCGCGGTCTGTCCATGGGCTTCCCCTATCCTCTTCCCATTTCAAACGTAAAGCTGTCATAGGAACATAGACCGGAAGGTTGGAGAAATAATATAATAATTTAGGTAATACTACTATCTTACTCAAAGCTACTCTATCCATCACGTTCAGTGGAAGCGCCTTCCAGAACTTGATCTGCGCTCGTATGGCAGTTACAGCTTTGATCAGGTTCCCCTCCAATATATCAGTGGGGGCCCGGTATATAAGTATGCCCAGGTACCGAAAAGTGTTCGGCTGCCAATGGAGAAGTGAATTGTTAATGTAAAGATTCGGGTCCGCGGTCTCTTCCCGGAAAGGGTACCGACATGATTTTGACCAATTTACCTTAAGTCCCGACACCTTCTGGAAATTCCCAAGGGTGTCTGCTAAGGAGGGAGGTACATTATGTAGGTCTTTCAGGTATATTATTAAATCGTCCGCATAAAGAGAGACAGCATGAAGACCATCTCCAAGCCGAATACCCCAGTTTTCACCCTCCCTGCGGAGCCGTGTTGCCAATGGCTCCATTGCAAGCGAGAAAAGGAGCGGCGACAGAGGGCAACCCTGCCTGGTACCTCTATGGATTTTTATATTTTCCGATATTAGCTGTCCTGTCTGGACTCGTACGGTGGGTTGTATGTAAAGTAGTCTGATCATATGTAGAAATGTGTCACCAAGACCGTATCCTCGTAGTACCGCAAATAAATACGGCCATTCTAGGGAATCGAAGGCTTTTTCTAAATCTAACACCAAGCAGCCTGAACGAGGCCAGGCGTCTGTAGCATATTTCTGTACCCTGAAAAGCCTGCGGATGTTGAGTGACGTGCTTCTAGTGGGGACGAACCCATTTTGATCTGTGCGTACCAGTGGCGCCAGCCTTGCGGCTATTATGGACGCTAGGATCTTGTAATCAGTGTTAAGTAGCGCCAGTGGTCTGTACGATCCTAGCAGTGACGGGTCTCTGCCTGGCTTGGGAAGAGAAATCAATAGTGCTTCATTTTGTGTGGCTGAGAGCATAGAATCAGTTAACGAGGTATCATAGGCTTTCTTAAGCTGAGGCGCTAGTGTCCCTGCATATACCTAATAAAACTCTGCCGGCAGGCCATCTGGACCAGGTGTTTTGCCAGTGGCTAGTGCACTTATACTTGCTCTTATTTCGTCTAGAAGTATAGGGTCGTCGAGTTCCAGCTTTTGTTCGGGTGTGATCTGTGGTAGTTGAATGTCTGCTAAGTACCCTTGAATGTCTTCGGGTGTAGCTAAGGTCGCGGACTTATAAAGTGTGGTGTAATAGGTCGCGAATTCCCTATGTATTTCTCTTTGTGAATATAGTGTGATGCCTTGTGCAGAGCGGATTGAGGTGACCGGCGAAGCAGCATCTTTCTCCGGATCAACCATGCAAAGAGTCTACCAGCCTTTGCTCCTGAGTGGTGTGTTCGCGATGGCATGGAGCTACCTTATAGGCATGTGCATGCACTGTTGCCATAATGTCATACCTTTGGCTGTGGTTAAAAGCTGTTTTTAGTGCCTGTTATAGTAGCCATCATGCACCTGCTGCCTGCAATAGTGGCTATAGTGAGGGTGCAGAAAGACCCAGTCACCATATTTTAACCAGGATTAGAACATTGGAATATTGAGCACTCATGCTCCGGGCTTCTACTGGCTGGTAGAAGCCCAGAGAGCAACATTCCAATGTTGTTTTACTTTCACAGCTGCTGCTGTGAACAAACGCCTCTCTGAGCCCCAGGGGATTTAAACCCCCCCCCCCCCGGCTCCGAGAGGCCTTTGTTTGTACTAATTTGAACATTCTGCCCTCTAAGGGCAGAATGTTCTAATAGCCTTGGAGCCCTCCTAGCGGGCTCTACCAGCCATTAAAGGCCCACTCCCTTGTTAAAGGCCCTCACCTTCGGCTCGGGCCTTTAATGGCTGGTAGAGCCCGCTAGGTTGGGCTCTAAGGCTATAAGAGAGTTTTAGGCCAGGTATCGAAGTGCACCATGCTCCTCATGCATATATCTGGTGGGTGACCCAGTTACAGATCAGTAATCTTCATTACTCAGAGTCCAGGTCATCCTCGTCACAGCTCTAAGAACACTGAGGTTTTACCTCGTCACACAGAACTCACTCCCATATTTATAAAAGAAGCTACAAAAAAAGCATAGAAATTTCATTTCTCCGAAATTTAGGTTCCACCCCCCTGTTCGTAGCCTAATAAGCAGTTATGACCTCTCCACTTTCTGTAATATTCTATAAAATACCAAAAAAAAAGAACACACAAGAGCACCCCACCCTGTGGGCGGAAAGGAGTCTCGGACTGTTACGAGGAAGACCTGGACTTGCAGTAATGAAGATTACAGATAAGTAAGCGAGCCATTGCCTCCTCATCTGTCTAACTCATCTCAGTCATAACAATATTGAGAATATACCCAAACTGGCTTGGCCACCATCTAAGGACAGAACAACAAAGCAGATATTGCTACACCCAGGAGTCATTTACCAACGTAGAATCTGCAGTTAATAGCGGTAATCTTCAAAAAAGTGTTTCTACTCTCTGTGAGGAGATAAAAAATGTATATCCAGAAAGTCAACTCTACTGCCAGCTCCTTGAGTAAAGGGAGCACCATGAGTTAGTTTCTTCCTATCTGGCAGTCTCAGGCAAAACAAGCATTGGCATAGCCAATAGGTCTCGCCTTTGGGACCTTATGTGTTTAGCCAGAACTTTTGGCTATGTTGTAGAGCATTGTGGCTGCTGTGCATTATGTTGAAAAGTTATAATAAAAAGTGTTAAGCATTTTTGTTACCTTTATACAAACAAAGACGACATTATATACAACTGAAAAACCTGATTAAAAAAAGATTTTAACATAGAAAATGTCTTAATTTTTTTGTACTTGCACTGCTGGCAACTTCTTCCTGCCTGTTCTCATGCTTGAGTGGTATTATGGGGAGTGTATGTTGTATTCAGTAGAGTGTAATTATGTGGCGTGTAATTATGTGGCACTGAGTGGGAATATTTGGAGTGTATGTTGCATTGAGTGCAGTATAATTATGTAGCATAGAATTATGTGGCACTGAGTGGTATTGTGTGGAGTGTATGTTGCATTCAGTAGAGTGTAATTATGTGGCCTGTAATTATGTGGCACTGAGTGGTATTATTTGGAGTGTATGTTGCATTGAATGCAGTGTAATTATGTAGCATATAATTATGTGGCACTGAGTGGTATTGTGTGGAGTGTATGTTGCATTCAGTAGAGTGTAATTATGTGGTGTGTAATTATGTGGCACTGAGTGGTATTTGGAGTGTATGTTGCATTGAGTGCACTGTAATTATGTAGCATATAATTAGGTGGCACTGAGTGTATTTATGTTGCATTGAATTGAGTGTAATTATGTGACGTGTAATTATGTGGTACTGAGTGGTATTATGTGGAGTGTATTTATGTTGCATTGAGTAGAGTGTAATTAGGTGGCGTGTAATTATGTGGCACTGAGTGGTATTGTGTGGAGTGTATGTTGCATTGAGTAGAGTGTAATTATGTGACGTGTAATTATGTGGCACTGAGTGGTATTATTTGGAGTGTATGTTGCATTGAGTGCAGTGTAATTATGTAGCATATCATGTGGCACTGAGTAGTATTGTGTGGTGTGTATGTTGCATTCAGTAGAGTGTAATTATGTGGCGGGTAATTATGTGGCACTGAGTGGTATTATTTGGAGTGTATGTTGCATTGAATGCAGTGTAATTATGTAGCATATAATTATGTGGCACTGAGTGGTATTGTGTGGAGTGTATGTTGCATTCAGTAGAGTGTAATTATGTGGTATGTAATTATGTGGCACTGAGTGGTATTTGGAGTGTATGTTGCATTGAGTGCACTGTAATTATGTAGCATATAATTAGGTGGCACTGAGTGTATTTATGTTGCATTGAATTGAGTGTAATTATGTGACGTGTAATTATGTGGTACTGAGTGGTATTATGTGGAGTGTATTTATGTTGCATTGAGTAGAGTGTAATTAGGTGGCGTGTAATTATGTGGCACTGAGTGGTATTGTGTGGAGTGTATGTTGCATTCAGTAGAGTGTAATTATGTGACGTGTAATTATGTGGCACTGAGTGGTATTATTTGGAGTGTATGTTGCATTGAGTGCAGTGTAATTATGTAGCATATCATTATGTGGCACTGAGTAGTATTGTGTGGTGTGTATGTTGCATTCAGTAGAGTGTAATTATGTGGCGGGTAATTATGTGGCACTGAGTGGTATTTGGAGTGTATGTTGCATTGAGTGCAGTGTAATTATGTAGCATACAATTATGTGGCACTGAGTGGTATTGTGTGGGGTGTATGTTGCATTCAGTAGAGTGTAATTATGTGGCGTGTAGTTATGTGGCACTGAGTGGTATTATTTGGAGTGTATGTTGCATTGAGTGCAGTTTAATTATGTAGCATATAATTATGTGGCACTGTGGTATTATGTGGAGTGTATTTATGTTGCATTGAGTAGAGTGTAATTATATGGTGTGTAATTATGTGGCACTGAGTGCTATTATGGGGAGTGTATGTTGTATTCAGTAGAGTGTAATTATGTAGCATATAATTATGTGGCACTGAGTGGTATTGTGTGGAGTGTATGTTGCATTCAGTAGAGTGTAATTATGTGGCGGGTAATTATGTGGCACTGAGTGGTATTTGGAGTGTATGTTGCATTGAGTGCAGTGTAATTATGTAGCATATAATTATGTGGCACTGAGTGGTATTTTGTGGAGTGTATGTTGCATTCAGTAGAGTGTAATTATGTGGCGTGTAGTTATGTGGCACTGAGTGGTATTTGGAGTGTATGTTGCATTGAGTGCAGTGTAATTATGTAGCATATAATTATGTGGCACTGTGTGGTATTATGTGGAGTGTATTTATGTTGCATTGCTAAAAATCCATTGTAATTTGCAAAGCAAAAGGAATACCTTTTTTTTAATCAGTGTTGATTTGATCAATGTGTTAAAAAGACATAGCGAGATAATGCGGCCTCATAATGAGTGGTATCATTTATTTTCCTAACGCATACTTTTATGAATCCTTTCCCATAATCTGGTCTCCACTACCACCCAATTCCAATGCCTTCTAATATAAGCAGGAGACACGGTGCACCGTGCACTTAGTGGCAATACCCGGCCTGCGAGCATGGTGTACATTTTATTTCAGGCGGGCACGGATCGGCGGCTTTCCCCGTCCCACAGACTCCGAAGGGGGCGGCAGCCTCCGCCATGTCACAGAGCCTTCTGGACACATCCGCCCGGCTCAGGAGCTCATTAGCGCGCAGAGAGGGGGTGGGTGTCCCTAAACCTGCTGCGCCGCGCCCCTCAGACTGTCACATTGGCAGCCTTTTGTCTGGCGGCGGAGACAAAGCCGCGGCAGAGCTGTGCGTCCCGCGGGGCATGGCATTGGACTCCGCAGCTCAGAGCACGGCCGGCCAGAACTTTTTGATGCAAACGACGTCACAGAGTTGAACCCCACGGTTAGCCCCCCCCCTGTAGCCCCCTGTGTGTAAATGCTTGGCTGCTTGGGTGGGGCAAGGACACCAAAATGCAGAAAGTAAATGTAAAAGCTTGTTTACACAGGTGCCTGCGGCTGCTGCTATGGCTACTGATGCCAGGGGTAGCCAAGGGGGCTAAATGGCAAGCCGGGGGTAGCAGAGGCTACCCTCCGTTGACGTCTATGACGAAGTAGGTTTCTTAAGTGAAGCGATTGCAACAATATTCCATAATTCCCTTCTACTGACTAGTGCATAGCAAAGAGCTCAATTTAATCAGTTTATTCAGAATGCAAATTCACAATGAGTTTCTTTCGTGATTTGCTCCTCACTGCGGCTGTTTGCGGCTCAATCACTTTGGTGCGCGAGTTAAGGGTTTTTTAAAGCGGTGTTGAGTGTCTCATGAACAAGACAAATCATGGCGGCTGCTGCTCTTTGTGGCTTAATGCTTAGGGACCCCTGGAGTTTGCCTGAAACTTTATCTGATTTCCGCTGCCGAGGTGCCACTCCGAAGATGCAGAGCGCCCTTTTCACCAGGAGATAAGTTTAGTCTGATGAAGTCAGTAATTCTTGTTAAGCCACGTTTATGAAGGCCGTAAATAACGTGCTCAGTGTGCCTGTTAAACTGTATTTCCATAGCGCTACACTTCTGAGAAAAAATGTGACATTTCAAATAAAAGGCAGGTGTAGCCGAGGACGCGTAGCTGTGTTCGATTAGCATGGTGCTGACGGACGGGCTGGGGGAATTGTGCAAGGACAGTGGCGGGTTCCCTTTTGTGGGCATATGACATGGCTTTATAAACAAGGAGGCACTGCAGCTGCTCGCTCCCGCAGGCAAAACGCCGTGGGATGCGAGGAATGCAGCTGCAGCGTCCCGCGAGTGGTGTGCGCGCTGTAAGAATGCGGCCGCGAAAGTGAAAGCGACGAAAACCAAGCTTTGAAATGTGACCCGAAGCAGATGGCACACTGCGTGCCTCTGCGCGTAACCGCAAGGTCTAGGCCGTAGGCGTCAACATTCTAAGAAAAGGTGGGTGAAAAACCCGCCTTTGCCCAATTGCGTGCTGTCTTTCTTAGAAAGACGCATGCAAAGGCCAATCGCGGGTTAATTTTAAAAAAGCACACGCACGAGCGTGTGTTCGAAGCTGAAAAGCCTTTACTAAATGTCTCGCAGAGCAACGCATGCGCGCTGGCTCAGGCGAGACCTAAAAAGGGGGTGAAGCACTCCTTCAGTACGGGTAGCGCTAGAAGTGTCAATCTAAATGGGTCTTCAACTTAAGTACAATCCTTCCTACAAATAAAAGTAAAGAAGAAAAAGACTGCCAACTGGGGTTAATAAGTATACTCCATTAGGTCATTAACTGATGGAAATTCTTGTGTTATAAAATTGCAAAAAAAGTCTTCACCCCTACATGCTATCTCTAATGACTCATAAAAGAAGTGGTGAGCATATGTCAGCAAAACAAATGTGTATAATGAAGCACCTTTGAAAGCTGTCCAACAAGTAGTAACTCCCTGGTAGACCTACCCAGAGCAGGAACCAGATGATCCTTACCTTCTGTATCATACAACAGTAAAATTATAAGCTTTAGCTAATGACTTCGGCATACTTTGATGGCTAGAAGGGTGACCTGGATAGGCAGTACAAGGAAATCCTTTTTTGGAGACTGTGTGATTGTCACTTTTAGATATTCATGGTTGGCACACTCAATCCTTTCCCATGCAGAAAATTTATTTGAATTGAAGACTGGTATAAAACCCTTGTCTCTGGGCTTTTTTATAGACCAGGGACAAGAGGTATGGTTAATCAGGCTGGGGAGAACCAGGACCAATATAACACCAGTGGGGGTAGGGGCAGACCAGTTCATCTAAGTAATGTTTTTGCCCCGCTGGGTGATTTGAACGAAATTGACTGACTGCCTGAATGTAGGATCGGGGGCGGGGGGACCGTGAGTTTGTTGGAGCCCGTGGTCGCTCAGAAAAGGAAGCTTGTGCAGGCCGGCGGGTTGGTGACAGTCCCATCATTGGAGTGTAGGGAATTAGCCATCAGTGAGGAGAGAAGGGAGAGGAGAGAAGGGAGATCAGAGAGGGCAGTTTAGTTGACTCTGGGGATACTAGCGGGGTGCCCAACACTGATAGGAGCAAGAATGAAGGCTCTTTAAAAATTATATCCTGGAACATAGCTGGTGTAGCAAGTAAACTGGAGGATGCGCATTGGCTCTCCTTGGTAAGGCAATTTAATATAATCTGTCTCCAAGAAACTTGGGCGACGGAGAATACGTGTTTTATAGAGGGATATAAAACCTTCTTTTGCCCGGCAATTAAACTCCGAGCTGGAAGAGCAAAGGGGGGCCTGATCGTGCTTGTGGATCTGAACCTCCAGGGAAGGTGGAAGGATCTGGCCTGTGACTCACATAATGTACAAGGGGTAAGACTCATAGCTAAGGGATGCAGGGTAACCATTTTGAACTTTTATAACGCCATACAATGCACACCACAGGGCTCAAATAGTTTATATGAATTGGATGCTTGGCTGGATCGTCTTACTAGGAGTGGGCAGGGTGCAATGCACACGATTGTAGCAGGTGATTTTAATTGTCATCTATGTCCGGACCTAAGGGTGACTCATGGCGATTGGTCTTCTTGTGCATTAAGTGATGGTATGCACATGGAACACACCCGGATGGGAAGGGAGTTGCAACGGACTACTCCTGGTGCTTTTGCGCTGTCCCTGGCCCCTAACCTGCACTAGCGCACTTTAGCCCCGCTCCCTGGAGGACGCTACAAGGCACAGAGCCGGCACCGCGACGGCGGGATCCGCTCTGCAACGGACTACTCCTGGTGCTTTTGCGCTGTCCCTGGCCCCTAACCTGCACTAGCGCACTTTAGCCCCGCTCCCTGGAGGACGCTACAAGGCACAGAGCCGGCACCGCGACGGCGGGATCCGCTCTGCAACGGACTACTCCTGGTGCTTTTGCGCTGTCCCTGGCCCCTAACCTGCACTAGCGCACTTTAGCCCCGCTCCCTGGAGGACGCTACAAGGCACAGAGCCGGCACCGCGACGGCGGGATCCGCTCTGCAACGGACTACTCCTGGTGCTTTTGCGCTGTCCCTGGCCCCTAACCTGCACTAGCGCACTTTAGCCCCGCTCCCTGGAGGACGCTACAAGGCACAGAGCCGGCACCGCGACGGCGGGATCCGCTCTGCAACGGACTACTCCTGGTGCTTTTGCGCTGTCCCTGGCCCCTAACCTGCACTAGCGCACTTTAGCCCCGCTCCCTGGAGGACGCTACAAGGCACAGAGCCGGCACCGCGACGGCGGGATCCGCTCTGCAACGGACTACTCCTGGTGCTTTTGCGCTGTCCCTGGCCCCTAACCTGCACTAGCGCACTTTAGCCCCGCTCCCTGGAGGACGCTACAAGGCACAGAGCCGGCACCGCGACGGCGGGATCCGCTCTGCAACGGACTACTCCTGGTGCTTTTGCGCTGTCCCTGGCCCCTAACCTGCACTAGCGCACTTTAGCCCCGCTCCCTGGAGGACGCTACAAGGCACAGAGCCGGCACCGCGACGGCGGGATCCGCTCTGCAACGGACTACTCCTGGTGCTTTTGCGCTGTCCCTGGCCCCTAACCTGCACTAGCGCACTTTAGCCCCGCTCCCTGGAGGACGCTACAAGGCACAGAGCCGGCACCGCGACGGCGGGATCCGCTCTGCAACGGACTACTCCTGGTGCTTTTGCGCTGTCCCTGGCCCCTAACCTGCACTAGCGCACTTTAGCCCCGCTCCCTGGAGGACGCTACAAGGCACAGAGCCGGCACCGCGACGGCGGGATCCGCTCTGCAACGGACTACTCCTGGTGCTTTTGCGCTGTCCCTGGCCCCTAACCTGCACTAGCGCACTTTAGCCCCGCTCCCTGGAGGACGCTACAAGGCACAGAGCCGGCACCGCGACGGCGGGATCCGCTCTGCAACGGACTACTCCTGGTGCTTTTGCGCTGTCCCTGGCCCCTAACCTGCACTAGCGCACTTTAGCCCCGCTCCCTGGAGGACGCTACAAGGCACAGAGCCGGCACCGCGACGGCGGGATCCGCTCTGCAACGGACTACTCCTGGTGCTTTTGCGCTGTCCCTGGCCCCTAACCTGCACTAGCGCACTTTAGCCCCGCTCCCTGGAGGACGCTACAAGGCACAGAGCCGGCACCGCGACGGCGGGATCCGCTCTGCAACGGACTACTCCTGGTGCTTTTGCGCTGTCCCTGGCCCCTAACCTGCACTAGCGCACTTTAGCCCCGCTCCCTGGAGGACGCTACAAGGCACAGAGCCGGCACCGCGACGGCGGGATCCGCTCTGCAACGGACTACTCCTGGTGCTTTTGCGCTGTCCCTGGCCCCTAACCTGCACTAGCGCACTTTAGCCCCGCTCCCTGGAGGACGCTACAAGGCACAGAGCCGGCACCGCGACGGCGGGATCCGCTCTGCAACGGACTACTCCTGGTGCTTTTGCGCTGTCCCTGGCCCCTAACCTGCACTAGCGCACTTTAGCCCCGCTCCCTGGAGGACGCTACAAGGCACAGAGCCGGCACCGCGACGGCGGGATCCGCTCTGCAACGGACTACTCCTGGTGCTTTTGCGCTGTCCCTGGCCCCTAACCTGCACTAGCGCACTTTAGCCCCGCTCCCTGGAGGACGCTACAAGGCACAGAGCCGGCAACGCAACGCGGGACGCGCGCGGGCTCGGCACGGGCGAAGACCGGGCCAAGACGGGCCCGTCTTAGCCCGTCAGAGTCCGGAGGAGGCTGGGCTGGGCCCTTCCTCTTAGTAACCTGTTTGCAGTAGCAGGGGTCCACTGAAACTTTGGCTTGGGATTGTGCCTATTTTATATTTGCACTTTTTGGCGGTCCGATTTGAGAAGTGTTTAGGTGTAGTACTATACTATAGGGGAAGTATTATTTGAATGGGACCTTTCTTTGCAGGGGCTTGTAATGGTTTATTAGGTTAAGATTGTTCTTTACATTTTAACCAGGGTATTGGGTGTTGTGTTGCTTTTTTTGTTTAAAACTTGGGGGGACGCATTGATATTGTGATATGGGGAGGCGGAGGCTCCAAGAGAGCCAGGAAGGGACAAAAGCTGTAACGAGGGCTAATGTTACAACCATGGATGCCTTTTTATTGAGAGCTACCTCTGTTATTGATAAGGAGATCGAAATGGTGAATAGGCGTCTCTCTAGATCTCCCTCTAATGGCTTATCCTCCCTATTGGCTGGCTCTATTAATCCCATAAGGCAAGGTGTTATGGAAATATCGAGTACACCCACGCCCCTCCTATTGAGTATTAACCGAGAGATTATTGTAGCTTCATCTCCTCTGCAAGAAATTTCTTGTGAGGTACCTCATAGACCACTCTCTCCCGCTGTAATTATTGAGAATAACAAGGAGGGTGTTTCTACACAAGCGATAGAGTCTGGCAGTATTATCAATTATAGGTCACCAGAAATACATCGTAATGTTGGCCCCTCACAACAACCAAGGGTGGCTCCAAGGTCACGTGGGAGTATAAAAAGAAATTTGAAGTCCATTGGGAGTCAAGCCAAAAAAACCAAACTAAATGTATCCACCAAGTTAGCTCCTAAAATCCCGGTACCTGTATCATCGGTAGTAAACACAGTTCACCCGGCCTTGATGGAAGCCTTTAAATCTACCATGAGTTGCATGTTGGATGCTAAGTTGAGTCCCATTTTGGATAAATTAAATCTTATTGAGAAAATTTTAGCAGAACAGAATAGGTCTGTTCTACCTGTCCAATCTACTCAACCTATGGTCCCTAACTCATCTAAGGACAACATAATCCCAGGTATTACATCTACGCCTGGGTTAGTATTAGCCCCGTGGCCTGCCAGTGGAATTCAGCCTCATGGTGTAAATATAGTGCCTAAAGATCTGGGGGGTTGGCAAATACCTCAAGCGAAAGACAGGCTCCTAACTTTCATCCCCAGGGTTTGATTTCTCAAACTTCAGGAACATCAATGGAGGGGGTACAGGGTCATCAGGTAAATGCCACAAAGAACTCAGTGGTTATCAATCTTCCACCTCAATCTACACCCCTCGTAATAATTTTGGGAAATGTTCCTCCACTTTCGCCAGGGTCCAATGAAGATTTCAGTCAACTCAAAAATAAGGTTACTCATTGGCTGTCGAATAACACCTCTGTAGGTCCAATGGTGGAACGTAATATTATTATGGTGCGCCGCGTGGGCTGGTTGGGGAACAGGAGGAAACCCGGAGGGGGGATTGTATTGTTGTGAACTTCAATGGATCTCCCCTTGTGGATAGAATCTTACGGGATGCTTATTTTGACCGTGCACATCGTGATTCTGGCATCCAGGTCCTCCCGTTGGGTTTCTTCTACGAGGTTGACCCTATAGGGCCCCCAAACACCAATATTTTTTGTGATGGGTGGTCTCATGGACCCCGTGAGGTTGCGGGTGGAGGTTATCCGCGGCCCCAGGGGGTACAATTTCGATCGACCGCGCACCAGCCTACTACTCGGTTAGCGCTATCTAATAGATTTTCAGCTTTATCAAGGTTGGATGAGCAAGATTGACTGAACATGAACACAGAGCCCGTTGGAGAGTTATCGCATCAACAGGGGTCCCCATCAATCTCTATGCGAAATATAGTGCCCAGTGCCGGGGAGCCGTCTGGGAGGATTAGCCCTCAGCAGCAGGTGCTTTCATTGATTGTACAACAGGGGATGATTGAAAGGGCAGACATTTATAATATCTTGTCTTGGAACATCGCAGGGTTGTTAGGAAAATTTCAGGATCCCGTATGGATGCAGTTCATTAGACAATTCTCCGTGATTTGTCTCCAGGAGACTTGGCTTGTGAACTGCAACCTGTTTCTGGAGGGATATAAAGCATTCTTTGTCCCTGCAACCCCGTCACCTTGTGGTAGAGCGAGGGGTGGTTTAGTGACCTACATATCGTTGGCTGTGACCTGTAGGATTCAGCAACTTCCTACTGCTAATAAGGACTCTCAAGTAATTGTCCTAGGGAGAGGAAATGATTGTATGGGCATTATTAATTTTTATAATGCACTAAGTGTGCTGGGGGAGTGTAAGATTGCTCAGCTAGGCTGCCTTATAAGACAGTCCTGTGACTCTGTTGCTCATAATCTTATGGTGGCAGGGGATTTTAATATTCATCCTTGTGGAGACCCTAAAATAAGATGTATGGCTGAGATGGGATGTGCCAGGATGCGGGGATTCCATTTTGAGCATTCCGTTCAGGGGGATGCATTGAATGGTCTGCTTAATGAATTTGATTTGGTATCATCTATGTCTCTGGTTAACCCCCTTAGCACACAGTCCGTTCCTTCTTTTAAAGGATGTAGTGATGGTTCATTTATAGATTACATCTTGATTTCCACCGGACTCCAGTCTAGTTTACGTGGGTTTACCATCATGGATAGCGCTTTTAGCGATCATAATCCCATCTGTGTCCACCTTGGAGGTAGGCTGTTGATAACACAAGCTAGGGTGACATTCCCAGGCATGCTGAGACCGGTGGATGGTAAACGCCGCCTAAAATGGTCACAGATATCCCCAGACTCATTTTTTGGCAAGGTACAAGTTGCGTGTGCTACCGAATTAGCTTCTTGTGTGTCACTTGGTTTCCACCCGGGGGGTTCTTGGGGCTTTTGATGTTATTGTTTTAAAGATAGGGGCACTTTTAAGTGCCCCCTCTCATGGGACGGTGTTATCTGACCCTAGATGGTTTAATCCACAGTGTTCTAAGGCAGCTAAACTTTTGAAAGATGCTCTAAAAGCTACCCCGAGAAATCAGTCTCTGATATGTGCCCGTCGTCGTGAATATAAACGGGCATTGGTTAACCGTAAGGGCGAACTGAAGGAGGAAATGTGGAGGGACTTACTGGAGGCAAGCACTTTGGGGAACAGTGCAAGGTTTTGGGGCATTATTAATCGACCTTTATTTGAAAAGGCTAGGGATGGAGAAGTAGGCACTAATATATCTGAGGATGAATGGGTGTCTCATTTTAAATCTATTTTTAGACGCCCCATGGAGCCTCATCAATCCCAAAGTAGGGTTAATATCACTGCTCCAATAGTGTTTGAGCAGAAAGAGGTGGAGAAGGCCATCTTAGGGCTAACGTGTAATAAGGCCCCAGGTCCGGATGGTATACCTCCAGACCTTTTTAAATCTAATCCATCTTTTTGGGCCCCAGTATTGATGGCTGTCCTTAACGCGGCGGCCAGGATTGGTTGTCCGGACTCCTGGAGCATCTCAACCATTGTGCCGGTATTCAAGAAGGGCGATCGTAATAGCACTTTGTGTTATAGACCGATCTCCCTTCTTGACTCTGTGGTCAAGGTTGTGGGTGGGGTATTACTGGGAAGATTATCCTCTTGGGCGGCAGAGAATGAGATCATCTCTGATATACAGTATGGGTTCCGCCCAGGGCGCTCCACCTTGGCCCAATGCCTTAATTTATATCTGATCCTGGGAAAGTATACAATTGCCCGCCAAGGTACAATTTACATGGCCTTCATGGATCTTTCCTCTGCCTTTGATTGTGTCAATCGGGGGAAACTGTGGCAATCAATGCGGGCCATGGGGGTGGAGGAAAATTTGGTTGACTTCCTGGAGGATCTGCACAGGGATACAAAGGCTAACATCAGATATGCACAGGATCTTCGTGTATCCAGGGATTTTAAAATAGAGAGGGGGGTTCGGCAGGGGTGTATCTTGGCCCCCTTTTTATTCAATTTATATATCAATGACCTGGAAAAATTTTTGATAAAAACAGGGGTTGATTTTCCATATGTGGGGCAAAGAGGTCTGCCCGTCCTGCTATATGCGGATGATGCGGTCCTCATTGCTAGGACGGCAAGGGGACTTCAGACATTGTTAGACACCTTTCGGAGTTTTATGGAAGCCCGCGATTTGGCAATTAATAATTCCAAATCCTATATTATGCAGGTTGGGATTCGCCCGAAGAAATCGTTCCATTTTAAAGTAGGTAATGAGAAAGTACCAACGACTTCGGTATTCTCTTACCTGGGTGTTCTAATAGATGACCGTCTGAATTGGGGTGCCCTGATCCAGAGGAAAAAAGGGGAGGTTATAAGGGCGAATGCGGCAATCTTCAACTTTGCAGCGAAGATGGGTAAGCGCCCAATTGCCGCAATGTTGAAGATATTTCAGGCCAAAAGTGTTGCTATAGCTGGCTATGGGAGTGAAATCTGGGGCTATGTAGCAACCGATGCTCTACAGGTGGTGGAGAACACCTTTCTAAAACGTCTCCTAGGAGTGCCCACTGGAACATCAAATCTGGTGGTACATGAAGAACTGGGGTTGCCATTTTTATGCGACACCTTGGCCATGCGCCCCTTGTTGTTTTGGCTCAATTGTTGGTTAAACAAGGAGTTAGTTCTCAACCATCAGATTTTAAGAGAAATTATGAGTCTTGATTACATGTCTCGTATCCCATGGTTAAAATATATTAGGGGTTGTTTTGAAGAGCTGGGGCGGCCGGACCTTTTTTAAAGCCTGATTCTATTACCATGAAGGATGTGGAATTTGTAAAAAAAACCTTTATTACCTTAAAAAAGCATGGTAGAGACGATTTAGAAATTGGGAAATCAAGCGTCCGTAAATATGTGATGCTTAAAACAATCCCATCTATTGAGCCTTATCTTCTGTGGCCATTGTCGCCCCATGAGCGGTTTTTATTAACCAGGTTTCGATTGGATTATTTTCATTTGTTATTAGCTGTCCCAAAAGGGAGCCGCAGAGGCCAGGTGTTAGCATCCTGTGGCTGCGACGGAGTGTCTCCTCAGGATTTGCTACACTTTATGTTTTTTTGTAAATTTTATGATGTACCTCGCAGATATTTTTTAACACCCCTTTTAAAGAAGTTGAATTTTACTCAGGTCCGCCCAGCTCTTTTTTATTTACAACTGTTGAAATTAGACTGTGTGACTTTTATAGTAGGCTTTCTGAAATCCTCTCTGAGATCTAGGATTTGTATGGAGAGATAGTAAACATCTAACGTTGGTAGGTACCCCCATTACTATCCATATTGATGTAATTTGGTCCTCTGGTGTAGTGGTTCCCCCCATATAATTTTATTTATTAGATGTATATATCTCTGTATTTTAGGGGACAATTTGTTTTAACATTATTGTTATGAATTATATGTCTTAACTGTTATATGGAGTTGTGTAACTTTTATGGTTTTAATCCTAAAGCCGAATAAAGTATTTTGATTGATTGAGTTGACGTGTCTCTTACATACACATGGGTTATCACATACACTGGACATGGCTGATACCACGGAAGGCTCCCTGTTGGCCCCTACTTTTAAGGGAAGAGGCTGCCATTCAGTTATTGATTATATTTTGATTTCACAGGCAATGAAAAGATCCGTCAGCAAATGTAATATTTTACACAGTGCATTTAGTGACCACAACCCGCTAATTTTAGTAGTTGATGTATACATCCAGGGGGTGGTCAGACAGACAAAGGATCAACTATTATCCACGGTTGACCAAGGCAGGCGATTAAGATGGGCCCAGATAGATGAAGCAGGGTTCAATGTGGCTTTATTTGGTAAAGGCGCTAAAGATATTATGAATTGCCTGGATCTAGAGGTTGAAGGGGCTGATCTTATTGAGGCTTTTACAAATATTGCCGTTATTGTCACCAAGTTGCTGAAAACACAGTCACGTGGGCACAGGGGGGATTCCCCAAGATGGTTCAATCACCAATGTTCGCTCTCCCTTAGGAAATTGAAGGATGCTCTTAAGCAGTCTCCCAGGGATAGAGAGAGGGTGGTGGCGTGTCGCGCAAGCTATAAGTTAGTGTTAAAACAACGTAGAGGTCAACTACAGCGGATAGCCTGGGAGGAGCTCCTTGAAGCAGCGGAGCAGAAGGATTCAGAACGGTTTTGGAGGGTTATAAATAGTCCCTGCTTCTCGGACCCAAACAAACCTGGGCTAAGCGGTAATATACTCCCTGAACAATGGCAGCAGTACTTTCAGGGTCTATATAATCACTCGTCCAGCCAGGCAGATGCGCAGTTGTTACCTATATCTAGAAGATCTACCTCTGTTATTTTCTCGTTGGAGGAAGTTACTATCGGTATTGAAGGGTTGACGAGAAATAAGGCTCCAGGCCCAGACGGGATCCCGCCCGACCTCTTTAGATCTAACCTACAGGTCTGGGCACCCTTATTAACAAGGGTCCTAAATGCAGCAATAAGTGTCTCAATGCCTATTTCTTGGTCCTCAGCAATTATAGTACCGATCTTCAAGAAGGGTAACAGGGATAGCCCGCACTGTTACCGACCAATATCTTTGATAGATGTTTCAGCCAAGGTCCTGGGGCGGGTAATTTTGAACAGACTAATGGAGTGGGCCGAGTCTGCCAACATAATTACTGATGTTCAATACGGATTCCGCCCAGGGAAATCAACTGTGGACCAGTTTCTTAATCTCTATCTTATTTCCGCTAAATACACGCTGGTAAAAGGGGGCCTTTTTATCTGGCTTTTATGGACCTATCAGCGGCCTTTGACCGTGTGAACCGGAACAAGCTGTGGCTAGTAATGGCAAACCAGGGGGTGGACCCAGAACTAATAAACATACTTCAATTATTGCATAACCATACCACGGCTGCAGTAAGGTATACCCAGGAGGGAAAAGTCACAGATCATTTTAGATGTTCAAACGGTGTCAGGCAGGGATGCATCCTGGCACCTTTTTATTTACTTTATATATCAATGGCCTGGATGCGGCACTGCGGGACATTAGGACAGACTTACCACGAATAGGGGATAGAACTGTTCCGGTTTTATTATACGCAGATGATGCGGTGCTTTTGGCCCGCACCCCTCATGCCCTACAACTTTTAATTAACGGTTTTGTAGAGTTCATGGAAAAACTCGAGATGTCCCCCAATCTCACCAAATCATATGTAATGGAGTTGGGGAAAAAGCCTGTTAAATCATACAAATATACCATAGGATCGCATGTTTTAGGTAAAGTCCCAGCTTTTGCTTATTTAGGCATATTATTTGATGGGAAGCTTAATTTTAAACACTTATTAGAAGAGAAATCTCTGTCTTTAATTAGATCCACAGGTTCAATTGCGAATTTTGCAAGCAGACTTGGGTTGTGGACTCCGGATGTGATTCTAAAATTGTACAACTCAATCTGCTGTGCCAAGGTGCTGTATGGTAGTGAGGTCTGGGGTTTTGTGAAAACTAACAACCTACAAACAGAAGAAAACAAATATACGAGGCGTCTGTTAAGGGTCCCCCACAGCACCCCGGCATTTATTGGCCATGAAGAACTGGGAGCTAGTTATATTTCAGATTCAGTGGCCGTCAGACCTATAATTCACTGGTTGAAGGTCTGGTTAAGCGAAGAGATAGGCCTGACAAGGCTTGTTGTTCAGGATTGCTTGTCTTTGGCCAACGTAATGAACATCCCATGGTTAAAATATGTGCGGGATTGCCTACAAAAAATGGGACGGCAGGCACTGTTCAATGAGCCAGATAATATAAGACAGAGGGACAAGGCAGCTGTTAAAGAGTTGTTTTTTCAGTTTAGTATGGCGCAACATGAGGGCAATGAATTGGTGAAACCGACAGTGAGAGAATATGTTTTAATTAAAACCTCCTCGAGGATAGAACCATATTTAACTATTATGACAAGTGCCCATGATAGATTTTTAATTACACGTTTTAGAATTAATTTTATTCACCATATTTTGGCGGTCCCCGCAGGTTTTAGCGTAAAGCTAGGAGAAAGAGGGCCCTGCGGCTGCGACAATGCGTCTCCGCAGGATACCCTCCACTTCCTTTTTAATTGTTCTTTTTATGCCCTTCCTAGAAAAAGGTTTTTGAAGTCTTTATTACTGACTACTGGGATTAGACAGGCACGCGTGGTACTGCTTTTTTTAAAACTTTCTGCTGATGTTTTAACCTTGTCTTGTGTGGTAAATTTTTTTAAAACGGCCCTAAAATCAAGATCCACGAGAGTGGCTAATGATATTTAGAAATGATCTGTTAGTATTTTTAGATTTTATATGAAATAATTGATGGTGTTGGAGCAATTCTTTCCTTTTTGTATTATGAAATATTGGGGTGGGATAATCTCGGGATGTATTTTAATGTAAATGCTTATATGATTTGTGTTTCAAATCGAATAAAGTAAACATTGAATTGAATTGAATTGAATTGACTAATAGTGGGCGGACAGGAGGAGCAATGATTTTGTCCCACAGAACCAAAAGTAACAAACAGTGCATCAGGTTTGCGGAAAGGTGCTGTATGCTCCAATAATCAAAAGAGCTGTATCAATGTTTAGAGCGTGAAGCCTTCTCTCTTCCTCTGATGTTGGGTAAAGAAAAAAAGCTGGAAGAACCAATTCCTGCGTACAGCGGAAACCAGTTGGAACATGGCAAGAAACGACAGACATGATTTAAAAACTACATTATCTGAAAAGAAAAGCACAAAAGTAGTAGAGGAGAGAAGAGCGCATAATTAACTAATGTGTGGCGCTGAACAAATGGGCACTCAAAAAGAACCTTAATAGACAAAAATTTCAAATCCACTTCTTGCAGTGGTTCAAAAGGGGAACCTGGTAAATATTGTAGTTCCAGGGAAAGATCCTAGGTGGGTATTGTAGAGTGATGTGTTTGTTCCCACACAAACTATTAACAAGTCTGCCAGCAAATCAGACACTATAGCCATTTCTGAACCTCTAAATGCCTGGATAGCCACCCACTGGCTTCTAGAGGTAGAATCTGCTATAACTAAGAGAACCCCAGCTCTAAAGAAACCAAGTACTTTAACTGGCTCACACGAAGGAGCCTAGAGGTCTTTTGGCATGCATCAAAATTCAAAATTGCACCAATAATGATCATTGACCTAGGGTGATTGGATGAAGTGATAGCTGTATGCAGGAAGCGATCTCACTTGAGCAAACTCAGTCATATAAACTCAAACTTTGAAGATCCATACACAGAAGCATTGCCTCTTTTGAGTTTATTGAAAGAGAACATGAACTTTGAGAGGGGACTGGTGAATCAGAATTATCCAATGAGACTTTACTGGCACTTGCAAGAGTTATGGGTAACATGGGCAACAGGGACAACATATGGCCAATTATTTTACCTCCACCTTTCTTCCCTGCTCTTTCGAATAACTTGAGATATTAGAAGAAAAGGACAGACAGCATCAAGTAGACCCTGAAATCACATAAGGGATAATACATCAATACCCCATGCTTTCTTTGACTTTATTAAACTGCAGAAACTGTGAAAAAAGGCATTCTCTTTTGGTGCAAAGAGGTCTATCCAAGGATGGCTGCATCTGTTTGGCAATTAAAAAAAAAAAAAGGGTGTTACAGGGGAGTAACAGGTAGGGATCAATAGGTCTCTTACCTGGGGTGTCTACCCACACTATTATGCCACCCTCCTGTGGGAGGGGGGCACAGGCCTAGCCCTGATTGGCTAAGTCCCACCGTCTTCAAGATGGTGAGCACTGATAAATGTGCTTAACTTCGCCTCCAGTACCTGAGGGGTGGATTTGGCATAGGGGGCACACCTCCTATTGTAACGTAGCTTTCTCACCAAAAGTGGGGGATTGAACCGGGGGTTGCCATCTGCTGCTAGCAGAAGAGGCTGGGGTCGCATTACAAAAGCGGCAAGGCCATTGAAGCTTCCCTCAGGAGCACTGTGCCTTTTTGGTGGAGGAGGTGTGACACCGCCGCCCAGGATATGCTTTGCTTCTGGCCTCAGAGAGTAGGGGGTCTTGGCCCAGGGGTCCAGAAACATGTCTGTTGGTGACAGGCTGCCTAAAGCCAGTCAGAGACCACACCAGGGTTGCTAGGTTTTTTAGGGGGCACCTCTGAGGTGCCATCTGAGTACGTTTCACTAAATCCAACACTAGTATCAGCGTGGGTTTATTGAGAGGAGTTGTTTGGTACCAAACACTCCTAGGTTCAGTGAAGCCATCATGGTATTGGGGAACTCGAGTTGTCGAGTTTCCAGCCCATGTACTCTTTATGGCTTCCCTGGCACTTGCAAAATTTAAGAATAGACTTAAATATTGTAGGGGCATACATGCTCATGCAGTTATGCCCACATCTGACATACAGTGCACCCTGCCTTAGGGCTTGTAAGGCCTGCATAAGGGGTGACTTACCCATACCGTAGGTAGTGCTGCTTGACCAGGCAGTGTGTCATGTCAACTTTGTCATTTTTGTCTGCACTGAGGCATGCAGGCTGCAGTAGCAGTTAGCATGGCCTTGGTGAGGGGTCCCTAGGGGACCCTCTTCAGTCTCAATGCCCTAGGATCCAGGGGTACCATTTACTAGGGTCTTACGGGGGGTCTGAAGTTGTGCCAATTGTGGTGCAGTGTTAGGGAAAGAACACTGGTACTGGGAACCTGGACAGCAGGGACCCAGTACTCCTCAGTCAAAGTTGCATCACAAGCCAGCCAAAAAGTGTGGGGGTGGGGAGTACTGCAACAGAAACACACTTTCCCACAGGCAGGGTGAAGACTTTAAAGGGATGTCTGGACACAGTGATGATACCAATCCCAGCAGAGTACAGTGGTAGTTGAAGCAGACATCATCCAATTATTTCCCTTTCTGAGAAGAGAGAGACGGCACTGAGCGACCCAGCCAGGTATATAAAGTACCTCGGGAGGTACGATAGGATGCTGGACTGTGCCCTGATCCCTCCTCTTTGTTTTCCCAGGCAAGAGGAAAACGGACTAGGAAGGGAAGAGGGAGCGATTTCAGGTTAGGAGAGGGAGATGCCTTCTTGTTTTTACAGGGTGCAGGTGGTAGCCACATGCAAATGACTACCAACACAGGGCCGTTAATGGACTTGAGGGAAGGCCCTGTTGCATTCACATAATACCATCGGACAGCCTATTGGAGTCCTGGAGAAAGTCCCTTCCACTTGAAGTGCATCTTAAGTATTTGTTGATCATAAATGGACATCAGGGTCTGTCCTTGTGTATCAGTAGTACATGAAGTACTAGGTAAAAAGTCAACAGTCCGTATTTAATTGCAAAATATGTGTATTTTCAGGAACTGACAAGATGATGTTTAAAGCCAACATGGTTAATATTTTTAAAGCTTATATCTGAGTGACAATTCATACTGATTCTGGCAGGCATATTGCTAATCTTGATTCCCAAGGAGATGAGGGTAATTACTACTGTGGTTGTTATATTTTTTGTGTATCCAGATTCTATCATCTAAATTGATGGAACATTTGATGATATTATCAATACTGCTTTCCCAGGCCTGGATATGCGAAACTGGTGTAACCCGGCTGCTTTCAGATCATGTATGGTCTCTGCAAATTGAGCGCTAGCATAGCTGAAGGACTCTTTATTAGAACATTGGAATGTTGAGCACTCCATTTTAGACAATGGAGTGCTCCGGGCTTCTACTGGCTGGTAGAAATCCGGAGAGCAACATTCCACTGATGTTTTCCTTTCACAGCTGCTGCTGTGAACAAAAGGCCTCTTGGAGCCCAAGGGGATTTAAACCCCCTGGAGCTCCAAGAGGCCTTTGTTTTTACTAATTAAAACAATCTGCCCACTAGGGGAGGAATGCTCTAATAGCCTTAGAGCCCTCCTAGCGGGCTCTACCGACCATTAAAGACACGCTTCCTTGTTAAAGGCACTCGCCTTCGGCTCAGGCCTTTAACGCTGGAGCGGGCCTTTAATGGCTGGTAGTGCCCGCTAGGTCGGGCTCTAGAGCTATATTAGAACATTGGAATGTTGAGCGCTCCATTAAAGACAATGAAGTGCTCCGGGCTTCTATGGCTGGTAGAAGCCCGGAGGATCAACATTCCAATGTTTGGTCACAGCAACAGCTGTGTACAAAGGCCTCACGGCGCCTGAGGGGATTTCAACCCCCTTGGGCTCCGTGAGGACTTTGTTTTACAAATTAGAACATTCTGCCCTCTAGGGGCGGAATGTTCTAATAGCCTAAGAGCCCTTCGTAGCGGGCTCTACCGGCCAGTAAAGGCCTGCTCCCTTGTTAAAGGCCTCGCCTTTGGCTCGGGCCTTTAACCCTGGAGTGGGTCTTTAATGGCCGATAGAGCCCCCTACAAAGGGCTCTAAGGCTATAATATATGTCCACTTTTGCTGGCTAGGGTCAGTGATTTTGTAACTTTTGATTTATCCATAATGTGCCTTCCAAGTAGATTCTTAGTCATAACCATATGAAAGAGAATCCACTGGGAATGGGCAGGCTGGAAAATGGAAAGAAAAGCAATAAGCTACGTACATTTTTAAAAATGATATCCCCTGTGAAATTTCATAGCCATATTTCTTTGAACTATCTTTCATGCCTGATGCTCTACAAGCAGTATTTGGGGAGATTGTGATGAAAATTAGACAATTTGCTACCACTTGTCCAAAGCCTTAAAGGGGAGAATGAACTCCAAACAAAGGGTACAGCTTGGCTGGTACACCATGGAAGTATTGCAATATTTAATTAGAGCCCCTTCACAACCTATGGATCTTTAACTAGTTTATGTTGACAGTGTGCTGTAAAATTCAGCTTTTGGCCCTGTTTTGTTTTCCAAAACTGGTCTTGAGGGAGAAGTCTCCAAATCACCCTGGAACAATGAAGATTGCTTGCTCGGGCCATTTTGTGGGAGGTATTTATGCCACATCACTTCCACAGTTCACCAGCTGCGCATGCCTTGTTGCATCTCTCCAGGAGAAGTAAAAGGCTCAAACAGACTCACTTGGATGTTTACTGTAGGAAGGTAGGATCCTTCTGCATGGTTACCCCCACTTTATGCCTGGTGCTATGCTGGTTTTTGACTAGTCTGACTGTGATCCTGCTAATCAGGAGCCCAGTCTATCTGCTTTCTCCCTTAAATTGTTATGGTTAGTACTTGGGTACATCCCAGATTGGATACTGGGGTACCCTTATAAGTCCCTAGTATATGGTACTAAGGTACCCAGGGCATAGGTATGCCAGAGGTCCCCCATGGGCTGAAGCATGCATTATGCCACTCATGGGAGACCATTCAAAATGGAACTACAGGCCTGCCATTGCAGCCTGTGTAAGTTGGTCTTTGCACCACTTACTAAAGATATAGGTTTCCTATATCTAGGGTCACTGCACTCAAAACCTATAAGTCATCCCTCTAGCAGGCCTTTGCAATCCTGAAGGCAGGGTGCTTGGTTCTAAGTGTGAGGGTGCCCCTGCATGAGCAGGACACCCCTGCAGCCTACGGAGTCCATTCTCCCGGGTTGTCAGTGAAGCAGCCATATACTATATAGAGGGGCACCGCGTAAATACGCGATGACCATCTTGAAACTGGCTGCAACGAATCCTATCATGTTTGGTATCAAATATGTTGGAATCATACCCCCACACCGTAAACGGTGTGGGAGGTATGATTTCAAGCACTGGAATAGCCCTCCTTTAGGCTCTCAGTGTTCCCGGTACCAGCCTTCTTGACCCGGACAGCACAAAATGGTTGCTGCTGACCAGAGACACTATTCTGCTTCCTGCTGCTGAGCCAAGCTTGAGCAGGGGAAGGCAGAACAATAGGCATCCTGTCACAGGGAGGTGTGACCACCTCCCAGACAGGATTTAGTGTTTTGGGGTGGGGTGGGTGCGCTTGCTAGCGCCACTCAGTCTGCATGAGGGGCACATTTGGTGTTCCTGTGCATAGTCCAGTTCAAACCAGTCCCGGGAGACGTTCGCTCCTGCTCTGGCGAAAACGGGACAAAGGACATGGGAGTAACCTCCCCCCTGTCTAGACTCTCCCCTGGGAGGGTCCCCTGAATATTCCCAACCATTTCCCTAGGGTACTTAAGGGCTTACCTGGGTGTAGGTCCCTAGATTCGTCATGGGATAAGATTCAGATCAGACACCACTTCTTCTACCGTCTGGGCACTCTGGACTTCGCTGGACTTCGTTTGGGCCGACTTCGTCTCCCTTCCAGGCTGCTGCATCGTCTGTGCCTGTGCATCATACAGGTACCTTCGAAGGCCTGTGAAGCATCAAAGACACTTGAAGGAATCTCCCTTGGAGTAAAGGAGTCACTCCCCTGCATTCACAGGCACTGCAACTAAGTCGACCGGTCTGCTGATCCCGAGCTTCTCTGGACTCCAAAGGCTCTGCAACACAGGTGGTGGTTTTCCACAGCTCCTGAGGCCTGCCCTGCCCTCTCACCAAGTTTGAGGCCAGTATCCCTCGTGGGGGTTGCAATAACCGAACCCCTGTGCACCTCATCAACTTCCAGTTACAAAGGCTTGTTGACTTCTTTACAAGAAGATCTTCGGGCTCCAAGTAGCCCCAACCTCAAGCACCTCCATTGACCAGAATCTTCAGCCACACCGCATCGTGTGCATCGTGGCGTGCATCTTTTGGTGAGCTGCTTGAGATCCTCTCGTGACTCCAGTGCCTCCGGCCTGTGGGTCCACTTGAGGGTCACCGTTGTTTCTTTTGGGCTCCCCTGATTGCTCAGGGCCTGCCCTGACTCCCCTTCTTGTGGTGAGTCCCCTGGACCTTGCTGGTCCCGACGTTGTTCCTTCTTCACTTTCTGTGTTGGTTGCATTTGCCAAGGCTTGTTGGTGCTCCCGCCGGACATCGACCCCTCAGCACTCAACATCCTTTGTGGGACAGCTCGTGCACGGCTCCTGGTCCCCCTCAGCATCGCCTGGCCCTCACAGTTGCAGAGTCAAGGTCATCGTCACCCATCCTGCAACACCCGACATCGGATGGCATTCGTCTTCCAAGTCTCCTGGTCACTCCTGAGTGACATAGACTCTGTCCCTTTGCTTGCAGGTACCTCTCATCTTGAATACACCTTCGGATTCTACCGGACACTTTCTCCTTCGTCAGCAGCAGCATTTTCCCGAAGTCCTCCATTCGGTTCGACTGCGGTTTCCGACACCACTTCACACGTATGCACCCGGCTTCCCTGGTGTAGGTAATGTGGGTACCAGGGTATCCACGGGTGGGGTGGCTCTCCAACCTTCCACGGGGTTTCTTCAGGGTCCACTGGGAAGGGTCCTTAATCTTTAAAAATCCAACTGCGACTTACACGTAGAGTTGTATGGAGCCTGTGGTTGTGTTTTTACACTGCACACGCTCTCCGCGGGGTCCCTATCTACTCACCTTGGGTGGTTCCTTGGGTCTTGAGAAAGAAGGTTATGCTGTTCCTCAGTGAATGATGTCAGGACAAGGGAAAATGACACCAACCTGACCGCTTTGGTTCAGAGTTGGGAGTCCATATATTGGATTACATAGCTTACAGACCCAGACCTAAGTGTTACACCTCGGACAAAATAGATCTTAAAATCTCAAGCCTCACATTGCAGAGCCCGCCTTTTTTGGCTAGTACTGCTAACACTTAGGTTGATTTGACAGTTGCAATCTTCAGACAGCAGATGAATCAATCACAAGCGACAAGATCCTACAGCTGTAACTGCAGTATAACAATGATCAGTCAGGTTACACACATCTGGCAAGGTTCGGCGCCTTAGACTGAACCGTGGATTACGCAGATCCTGCAGACCCCGGACTCAGACATAAAGAGCTGGCAATTGCTCAGGCCACACAGATCTGACAGGCTCATGCCTCACACAGAAGACCCTTAGGGTACACAGGTACTGCAGATTGAGGCCTCAGAAAGAACACCAAGATTACAAACATAAAACAATTCCAGGCCTTTGACAGTGAAGTTATTCCCTTCGGCCAGTCAGATCTCACGCATGCTCTTCCTATTTTTGTTCCCCTTGGCAGGGCCAAATGGAAGGGTGCCACTTACCAGAAGGTCACTGCCGACTCTGCACTCTCATCACGAGCAACACAGCGAGGTGGATGTAGATTCTAGGTACCAAAAATCCTGTAAGCGGAACAAAGAGCTCAAGGGGGGAGTAAACCTCTTCCTGCTTACAGCCCCCCAGCTCTAAGATCATCTTAAGGAAAGACAGGGTCCAGGCGCCTGTGCATACAGTCATTGTAAATATCAATTTTATACAGAATTTAAGATAACACGCCATTTAGCTTATTTCTATTGCATTTTGGCAGAACAGGAACCTACCACAGAGAGAGATTTAGTGATTTGCCCAGGGTCACACAATGTGGCCAAGCGGAGAAGCAGGGACCAGACCACATATTTACATGGTAGACAATTTAGTCATCACAGCATATCTACTCCCCGGAGGTTTTTTTTTGGCTTATCAGTAGTAATTTCTAGCTTCCACTGAGCGTTTGGAGACAGTGTGAGGATAGGACGTTCAGCATTTTAATCCAGTGCTCAATTTGAGCAGGTGGTTTCTGGCGCTGGCACTTAATTGTCAATTCTGGGGCTTGTGACTGTCTGCCACAAGGTGGCGCTGTCTGGCTAATTTAGAGATGGCCACCACAACAGTCAATTATTAATTCAATATACATTACAAATGACTATTACCTGCTGCCTAAGCCATTCGTATAGCTTTGGGGACTGGAATAGTCGTAATTGTCACACTTGTAGGAGTATGACGGTTAGTAATTGTGTTGTTACTATCATTGGCAGCATGGCAGGGGCAATCTGTGGTGCAAGCTACAGTGGCCTCCTTACGAGAGTCCTGGCATTTTTTTTTTTTTTTTACAAATTAAGCACTGCACCCACAGTAATGAGAGCCTGTTCCACGCACCCAAGAGACACCTCCGATCAGCTGACCTCTCTCTGGCCACCATCCCGCGTATCTACAAGACCGGAACGGGAGGAAAGTCCTTCTCCTACCTCGCAGCCAAGGCCTGGAACGACCTCCCCCTCCGGCAAACCCCGACACTGCCCCAGTTCAGGAAGGAACTCAAGACCTGGCACTTCGGATGATCCCAGCAATCAACGGAGCTGCACCTCCCCCCTAGCGCCTTGAGACCCTCGCGGGTGAGTAGTTGCGCTTCACAAACCCCTGATTGTTTGATTGATTGATTGATTCCATCAGCAGGGAGCACCTGCTGCAGGATCGGGGCCCTTGGAGCAGAGCAGCAGCTGTGACTCACAGCAGCATGTCCTCGGCAATGACTGCGGCAGCGGAGCTGAGAGGCAAAGCTGTCTCTGGTGAGTGTCTGCACCTGTTTAGGAGTCTGGTGGTGGGGGCAGGGTGGGAGAGAGGGGAAGCGCAGTGTTGTAGATTCGTTCTATTTGTGGGTCAAAGCAGAAGAGAGTGGCATGGGTGCATGCGGCTTACAGCTGCTTAGGATGATGAAACTCGGCTCACATCTGGGCAGCAGCAAGCACTGCACACCAGGGCAGCCCACGCTGCCTTAACTATGAGCAGCTGACACTTGGTCACCCTGCACAACTCACTGCAACCCTAACGTGTGCGAATAGATAAGTGCATTTGCAAACAGGTACTGCACTGCCCAACTGGTTCTTCTCCGGGAAGTTAAGCTCTATGTTGTTAGGGTTTGCTGACTTTTTATTTTTAGGAAAAACTATTTCTCCTATGCGTTTCCAATCTGAGATCACACCGGCTCGCTATTCGACCACAGTGACCAGGGCTGGACCAGGGCCGTAGCGGGCACCGGGCATTTCCCCGGTGGGCCGCTGGGGTGGGGGTCTGGTTTTGGACCCCTGGGGGGCGTTTTTGTTACCTGGGACCTGTTTTGCAGCATAGGTGCAATATCGGCCCCCTGTAACAAAAGCGTCCGAAACCGGACCTGGCAAACAGCTCGGCCGCACCCAATGCCCCCCCCCCGCCCCCAACCCCGGGTGCTAGCCGAGCTGTTTGCCAGGGCCTGTTTCGGTTCCCTGTCTGGCCGTGACCGTGACCTTCTTTTGCATTCTGATCTATGCTTGCATACTATTTCTTGCCTTGTTTGCCCCGTGTAGCGCCGGTGGATCAGTTCCTAGTCCATACATTAGTACACTAATAGTGCTTATCAAAAATACCCAAGATAACACAATCTTCATATGCAAATAGTGTTTCTACAGTCTTGCACCCCCAAACTGCATGTTATCTCAAAAATATCCTCTGTATCCCTAGATTCTGGCATTAAAACTGACCTTTAATTAAAACTTCCGATTGTCACCTCTCCCCTTTTCTTTCAAACCGCTCTCTCCTGCCTTTTTATCCTCTGCAGGTGTCTTCTTTCTGAGCATGATCCACTCTGCCACATGCATGTTTGCTAAATCTCATGCATTGCATTTCTACAAATTGCCCACAACTCATTTACAAGATGACAACTTCTCCTCCTTCCTCTGAAAGTCACATCCATGCAGCCTAACAATACCGAATCTCCTCTAGCTCATCTATTTATCCCTCCGACCACGAGCATAAGCTCACAAACACGCCCTCCCCCCCACACTAAGGAAAACAACAAACTCCTGTTAATGTAATCCACTACAAAGAAACTAGAGTGAATGCATGGAATGGTTTTACTTCAGTGCAAGACTAATCCCAGTAACCAACAATACTGGACTAATACTGGGTTCTATAGAGCATGCTGCCCTGTGTAAAGCGCTTCAATGACTCAGCGGAGGTAGTAAGCGCTACATGAATGCAATTACAGTTACAGTACAGTATTTACAAACCTTAAAACAGTTAAATGCCAAAAATATCTCCTCATGTCCAAGAAGAGCAGAGCAGTCCTTGAAGTTACACATTTCCGAAAAGTCAAGGCTTTAGACAAAAGAGCAACTGCTGAGATAAATATAGGCTCCGAAGGGAAGGCTTGTGTGTCCTTCCTTTTTGCTTCCCAAGCACTGGTTCATCTCCCTGCCTTATTTATTTCAGTTATTTATTTGTGTTTTCATATAGCAGACAACATCATTCCAGGCGACTGTACGCTGTGCGAAGTGAGGCTACCAATTAGGAGAACAGAATGGCCATATTGAAGCCAGAAAGTATAAACTTACATTCTACACATATATCAACGTTACTTATTTATATTACACATCTTTGCACAGAGTACTCGGAGAGAAAAAAATCCATACATTTAAGAATATGAGCAAGAAATAAATTCATATCTACAAAACATCCGAAATGCCCAGAGGAGTCACAGAGTATAGGAATCTTATCCACGAATATGGGTGATCACATGTCACTGGCACATCAGTTTTCCATTCCTTGGCTTCCTTTTATCAGCAATTACCTTAATGCAGAGGTCTTCAAACTTTTTTGCTCAGAGCCCCCCTAAGCAAAATGTTTTGAGGTCCGGGCCCCCCTCCAAAATGTATGGCAAGGATTGGGGGAGCAGGAGGGACATGGCTGCGTGCAGGGGGCGGTGCTTATGAGATTATTTCATGAGTACTTTTTCTATAGCTTATAAACCGCACTAACTATGAGATTTATAAAACAGCAAATTCATCAAACAAAATCATGTATTATCCCAAACATACTTATCCCCATAATTGGGGTGTTATAAGCCCTTCACACTTTTGGACCCCATGCAACCACACCTGCTGCACTAATCATAACTGCAGTCCTGAGTAGCAGGCAATCTCCTCTGCATCTTTTACCTCTTCCCCACCATGACTGACCATCACCTCGATCCTAATGCTAGAAAGGAAAATAAGCTGCCATGCCCTTTTTTTTAAAGGTACAGTCATAATTGGGATGCAGTGGGCCCCTGAAACCCCTGGGCCCCAGTCCTGCTTCATCTGCTTCCTTAATGATACCCAGCAGTGGCCACTTACACACCTGGCAGCAGTTCCAGCTTCACTAATGAATGGCCCTTAAAAAAAAAAAGAGACCACTTATATTGTCCCCTTCTTTGGGGTATCTCTCTGAAGAAGCTGTCTCTAGCCATTTGTAAACATAAAAATGAGTCCCCATACAGTGTTCCCTATTCTAGGCCTTCTCTTTGACAATGTCTATGAATCTCAATCCTTTCCTCTCTCCTAGACCATTACTGTGAGGGTCTGCATCTGAATGCAACCCTGCTGGTCTTCTACCTGCCACGCCATGGACTCAGCTTTCACAAAAGAACTGCCCCTGAATTGTTAATGCTGACTTTGAGGAGCCTCTGTCTGAAAGTAAAAGGTGTGGTGGTAGTGCAGAAAGTTAAAGAAGAAACCAGCCTTCTTACCAGCCGTTAATTGATTAAGTCCCTTAAAGTCAGGGCACTGGAATTATGGGTTTCTGCAGCAGCAGCGTTTTCCACATAATTATGAGTATGCCACATAATCCATAATCTGCAGATTCCAACAAAAAAACTTGATTCTAGCTCAAACGAAACAAAAGTTACTTAAACGTGGCAAAGTGTTCCAGAGCAGTGGAAGGCCCTTTGCAAAGATTGACTGGTAATCTTGTAGTTGCTTCCTGCTGTATTTGGGTGTTAAACTGGTACTAATGAGGTGAAATATTTCCCCTGACAGCGTTACCATGAGCTAAAATGACAAAATAATGAAGTAATGCCAACCACAAAATGTGCCGCATAATTTACCTGTTCTTGCTGCATAATTTAGTCAAACCTGTGGCCTAATGTGGTCCTCTCCTGCTGAATTAGTCCAGCGGCTCTGCTTAAAAATTCATGGTGGCAAAGATTTATTCTTTTTGAGATGTAATGTAGGGGTGTTATCAACTGAGATCTGGAATAGTTGAGACACTTACAAAAATATCTGCATTAGATAGTTTGATTACTTATTACTAAAAATTATATTTTGTAAGAACTTGTTTTATCTCAATCACTGCATCATTTTGCGGCAGCAGCCTAGCTTAGACTATGTAAATACTATTTTAAAATAATGACTTACATATTCACAATGCTTTCTGCCACAGTTTGGGACCTCATAGCACTATAAACAGGGCCACTGGAATTATGTGGCATGAGAAGGCCAAATTATGCAGCAGGGTTGACTAAATTATGCAGCAAGCAAAGGCGAATTATGCTGCATAATGCTGCATATTTTGTGATCACATTACTACATTATTTTGCCATTTTTACACTTTCTAACACTGTCCTGGCATATATTTCCCCCATAAGTACCACTTTAACACCCACATATAGCAATAAGCAACAGAAAGGTGACCAGTCAACCTTTAGAAAGGGCCTTCTGCTGCAAGGTAACGTGTTGCTGCATTTTTAGCATTTCTAGCGTTTGAGCTAGAAACTATTTTTTGTTAAAATCTGCAACTTATGCAGCAGATATATGGATTATGTGGCAAATGCGGCAAATCCATAACTATGCGCAAAATGCCAAAACCACACAATTGCATAATTCCAGTGGCCCTGACTATAAATAGAAAGGTCACTATTCCTCTGCGCCAACTAGGGTTAATTATGTGTCTCTCAGCTTTAACGCACATGCACACATCTGCAGTGATGGTAGTTGCTAACTGAAGTTTCATAACCTAAAAGAGTGCATTTATCACCAGTTAATTTAACTTGCATTTATTTTTCAATTAAGCTGTTATTACATTATTTTATACTCACTTCAATGACTGTGAAAACACAAAACACTTTGTATTGTATTGTAATTGCATTTACCCTAATGGGGTGTTGAAGTGCTTTTTCGGCGAGTAGCATGCTACTCTGGAACCCATACAGTGTTAGTGGTGAATTAGTATAGTGAAATATGAAAGTAATTTGAGTGGTGGATATGTTAGTAAGTGATTTGGATTGAGAAGGATAGCGAAGGGGTGGAAGAGGTAAAAAGGTTTGCATTTATATAGCGCTTGCTATCCCTCATGAGGTGTTGTAGTGCTTTTTCGGCAGTAGCACACTACTCTGGAACCCATAAAGGATTAGTTGTGAATTAGTATAGTAAAAGATTAAATTAATTTGAGTGGTGGACATGTTAGTCTGTTATTTGGATTGAAAAGGATAGTGGAGGGTTAGAAGAGGGAAGGATTTAGAATTGTTTTTATTTTTTTTGTTTGTTTTGGAGCTCATAGCAGTAGGAGTAGGATGAGGGCAAACACATGCCCCCACAGAGAACGCATTGGTCCGCCAAGCCACCAGACCCAGCATTGCTTTCAGGAGGGAGCGATTTGCATTTCACGCATTTCTAAACCCAACAGGAAACAAGCAGAAGTTACCCTGGTGTGCACCCAATGTGCGCCAGCTCTGCCAGTTCCAATGAAATACACTGGCGAGTGTGGTAAAACCAAGGAAAGTTCACACTTGCTTAGTTTGCATTCAGATGTGGAGCACTGTGAAAGGCCTAGTGTTATTGACAGTTGTAGAAGAGCACCTAGAAAAGGCGGGATTTAATTTTACAGAACATTGAATATAATATTGCTCTGTTTCGGTCATAAACATAAAAGATAGAAATAATTTGACATGGGACAGACACTGGTGATACAAGCAGCAAGAAGATGGAAGCTTCGGCGTTTGAAGAAAGAAGAAAGCCGGTAAATGTGATATTAGTTTTCTACCAGCAAATTAGTATGGTGGATGCAGCTCAATTTACTCAAGTCAGTCATTTTCCAGGTTAGTTTAATCACACTCCAACTATTCCACGGGTCAAATGTTTTCTGTCACGAAAGGAAAACCTCTGGCACACGTTTCATTATTTTTGCCAATAATCAGAAAATATTTCTTTTATTTTGAAGGGCCCAAACAATGCTCACAAATGGGGGCAATGAGCTCCCAAACGAAGCGCAATGGCTAGAATATTCTTCTTATGGAATAACAATCTTCCAGACTCTCGCCAAATAACCGTAGACACATTTATTTAAAGAAACACACTGTTTTTCAGAAGTTTTTAAAATGTGTTATTCACATACAGCCACTGACTGTAGGCCTGCTCGTGCCCTCCAGTGCTGGCCCTCTGGAGTGAGACAGGACATGCAGACGAGGCCTCAGTGGCCCTGGGACTCGACCTCTCCCTGCTGCCACCGCACTGAGCCTTCAAGACCATCGCCTGACGTGCACAGGCAAGGCAGCTTGGACTTGCTGGTGAGTGCTCCTTTCACAACATGCAGAGGATAAATCTTCTCTAAACAGCTGCACCACATTAAGGGGGACCTATGAAGACTATTCGGCGCGAAATAGCTGGTTTGGGGAGCCCCCACTGAACAGACTTCACCTCTGTGACACCTTGTAATCTCAGACCCCTTTTAACTACTACTACATTACAGCCAATAGGAAAACATAGAACACAGCGAGCTAACATTCTACCTTTTTCAGAGCGTGCCAAGTAGCTATACAAAAATAGCCTACACTGCTACAGCTTGGAAGCTAGATCGGGCTTTTTTTTTTTTTTTTTTGCAACCTCTTTGACCCTGCCAGCACACTCACTGACCCCCGCCCCACGCCACTCTGATCACAGGTCACACTTCTCGGCTCCGAGTAAATGAAGACAGCCTGGAAATGCAGCAAATAAACATCGCTGCGCTTCCAGGCCATCTTCATTTACATGTACTTGCAGAGGCATTTGCGCCCCCCTGGGAACCCATCGACGCCCCCCCAGGGGGGCGCGCCCCACAGTTTGAAGACCTCTGCCTTAATGTATGTTAGTGCAATTTGCTCAATGGAATCAAATCAATCCTCTCTATCCAGAATACACTGATTTGTTAAATCAAATCACAGAACTGGAAAACTAATGCACAGTGACAGTCATTTGGTCACCCTAGGTAACATTCCATTGCCCAAGATATGTTTTTTTAGGCTTCTGTGGAGAGACAAACACATGGGGGTTTCCGTAGTGTTCCACTAGTCAGTGCAGTGTTGCAATGTTTCAGGCAACACCATGTGGGACGCCCAGGGGAGGGGGGAGCCATGATGATACCCCAAGGGCGTGAACAGTTTGGTTTGACGTGACGTTTGCGTCAGGGAATTGTTGCAAAGTCATCCTGTGCCCTGGGCACCCCCATTTTTTTTGCTGACTGGTACTGGTGGTAACTGGCTCTGATTGTCCCTGGGCTCTGTCTAACCAGGTCCAGCATCAGTGCTATGCTGAAAGCACTTAGAATACAGTGAAAACACCTACTAGGGTATACTATGGGTTAGGGTACCCCTTTGATTGGCATGACCTCACCTATAAGGCCCTAGTACATAATAGGGCGGGGGGATTAAAACTACCTTTAAGTCCCTAGTATTTAGTAGGGCATGGCAGTTTAGAGGCCAGCAGCCCTTTCTGAACTTGCATGTGTGCACTGCTGCGAGCCTGAGGTCATTTTAGAAGCAGCCCTGTGTTGCAGAACCACTTTTGAATGTACAAGTTTTATATGCCCTGGGGATAGGGAAATTGCACATTTCACTTCCCTCAATGTAGTAAAGTGCTTCCAAAAATTGACTTTTGTGCTAGAAGCCATGTGGAGTGAGGATCTACATTATTTGTGTATATTCAGGACCCCTAAGGTCTCCCCTAGGTGTCCCAGGGATGGGGGGGGGGGTCATGTAGCTATAAGCAGGGTCCTCATAAAATCAGTTTTATTGGCCCTGGTGTTCACTAGCGTAACAAAACTTTGAGGGCCCACGGCATACTACATGGAGGGGCCCCCTTCAGACTCCTTCAGGAGCTCTCTGGCCTGGGTACTGTGCTGAGGGTACCCCTGAAGCTTGGGGCCCCCCGCACCACAGGGGCCTATGTTACGCCAATGCTGGTGTAGAAATTGGACATTTCATTTTCCCCATTGTGGATCCCCAGCCACATAGGTTAACATTGCAATAGTTTATGAATTCATAACTACCGCAAGGGACAACCAAAAAATATAATTCAAAGACTTAGGAGAATGGTATTGATAAATTCAACAGTATGCTGTTGTTTACTTTATCCTAAAATGTACAGAAAAGAAGTTATAAGACTTTCTTGCTGTAAGCCAAAATTCAGCTTTCTGGTGGTCTGCCCTGTTTGGTCAGATTTAAGTGGATTAGCCAGGCTGCTTTGATAAAGTGATAAGTGGTATACAAGGAGAAAGGCTATCTCTTGTAAGAGGACCCTGCTCCACAGGAATGCCAGAGCAGGGGGGAGGGGTTGTAAAGCATCAGCTTCAAAGGTAGAAGGGGACAGACAGAGACCGCCAGGTCCATCTAGCCCCTTCCACACTGAACCAAGCCAGATAGCAGGCTTAAGGAAGGAATTTGCAGATGTAGGAGGGAGGGGAGCTATGGAAATGAGCCATCCTGGAGGTTGGTTTAGCTAGCTCTTGCTTCTCAACTCAGACTTCAGCCATTTTGAATTTTGGAAGAATAGTGCTTTCTGGGAGACGATTATGCCACACTTTGGAGGAAATGGCCATGCTCTGGGGTGTTACCCTGCACCTCATTGGACAGAAGTGCCCTCCTGCTTGACCTCAGAGAACACTGAATAAGTTGTATCATTGGTGGTTCAGCACTCAAGATTTGACAATTATATCAAATTGATACATTTGTATTTAAAAACATGTGTTTTTTTGACCTTCCGCAGCATGAATATCCACAACGATTACATATCATGCATGTAACAAATACATATCAAATAGGTTTCTTTAGTTCAAAGATTCTTTATTAGTTTTCTTCTTCTTTAAAAAATCATCACGCCCACAGACAGTTGCCACAGTAGCCGTAGCCAACGCGTTTCGTCCTACAAGGACTTCTTCAGGGCTCTGATTTGTTTGTGAACAACGTAGGTCCTTCGTAGTATTATTATGTACAAATGATCAGGGATTTTAACATCCAGTAAAAGTATCCAAATTGGAGTACACCTCAACAAAAAATGTGCATGGCATCTGTTTTGGTGGACCCCAGAGAACACTGAATAAGTATCTGCGAGAGGCAGAGCCTCTCAGCTCTGCTGCTTGAAACTGAGAGAAGAAGGATTGCCAAGCTGAAAACTTGATTTGCACCATCAGGCCCTGTATTTTGACTTACTGCGACTGCTGCATTATCTGGAACTACAGCCCTTTTGATGTACCTTGTATCCAGAGGAATAAAGAGTGGGCTCCCTGCAAGCTACAGGTTAACAGAGCTCACCTGCATCAACTCCACCAAGAGTCCCCTGCCTGGAGTGCATCCAGTGGACTTTTAAGGGTTTTGGCCAGCTGCATTGTGGGAATTCTGGTCCCAAACTTTCCATGACCATTTTGGAGCTTCCAGACCCTTGGATTGTGTTTTTGACCCTTTAGACCCTCAAGAGGAACTTCAGGAAGAAGTTCGGAAAAGTTTGGAGCAACTTTGGAAAAAAACTCCATAAAGTGACTTAGTGCTAGAAAGGGTTTAATCTTTAAAAATTAATCTCAGATTCCCTACATTGGATTTGTTTCATTTTGGTGTCATTTTAAAGATAAAAATATTTCCTATTTTTATAAATGGTGTTGGATTTTTATTGTGTGTTGTGTCTTAATTATTTAGTGAATAGATGTTTTTAAATGCTTTACATACCCGTCTCTGAAGTTAAGCCTGCTTGCTCGCAGCCAAACTACCAAGGGCTGAGCATGGGAATAATTTTCTGAGACCTATTCTGAGCCCTAGACTGTGTTAGTCGCCTTATTGCCAGTAGCAGATGCATATTTACCACTACTAATAATCCACTTTCCAATAGGAATGAATAAAGCACCCATGCTAAACTAATGTGGTCAGTTTAGAGACCACGACTAAGTACATACTGTGTGTGTCCTATTTGTTTAGCCGCTGCGCCACCACACCATTCGCGATGAGGGTGGGACACATTATCCTCCAGCGTGTGCCTGCACCTCTGATCCCTTGGGAGCAGCCTTCCGCCTCTCATCAACGGGCGAGCACGCCCACCTGAGTCACCACAGGCGGCTGCCCACGATCCCGATCTGCTGCATTGCCCGAAGCCTTCCCACCCACCTGCTGTGCTGCTGAGAAGCTTGCCGGCCTGGAGTGGTCGCTCCACTGCACCTGGCCACTCGTTCTAGGAGTGCGCGCTGCCTGCATCTGCAGCTGATGTCGGCCACCTGCACACCAGTGCCGCCTTGTGGCTGGCACACCCAAGCACAGCTGCTGCCACACCTCGTTTGCCTCTGCCCAGCCGACAGCGGAATTGGCACTTCCCACGGTGAGGCTCTGTTCAAGAGCTCTCAGCCTGGGGCTGCCACACCACACATAATCACAGTTGCTCTTCGTCCGATGAGGCGCTCCACTCAAGGGAAAACACCTTTCTCCTAGGCTGCCCCCAGCCCGTGAGGCCTAGAACTTTCTTGTGGACTCTTCTCCCCTGCTGTCCCTAGCTGCCTGAGCACTACCTGCAGTCTCTCCCCCTCCTCTGGCCACACCTACTGCTCACTGGCTGGTTCTGGCCCCAAGCCTCCATCATAGGTGCCACAGCTCGGCTGTAGGGATAATGATTGCCTAGGCCCCTCCAGCTCGTGCCACTGCTGGTTGCTTCCCAACATCACCCCTGCCTGCTGCACACGTCAAGGGCGTACCAGAGTGCCACACCAGCCGCTGCCTCAACTGCTGGAGACACCAGAGACAGGACATCCCCATCCCATCTCCACACCTCGACCACCTCACGATGTCTTCCTGTCCAGCCCTAGAGCCCTTCACGATCACCGGGCCCCCACCATCGCAGGCCGCTCGCTGGAAAGCCGGGGTGGAACGGCTGGCGAATTACTTTGAAGCAGTGGAGACAGCCCCAGACAGAAAACGTGCCATGTTTTTCCACCTGGGTAGCGCTGAAATCCACAAGATCTCGAAGACAGTTGTTGGGCCGGGCCCCTGCGCAATTACACCATACCGAAGAATGCTATCACAGCGTATTTTGAGCCCAACGCAAATCCCGATTATGAATGTTTTCTTCTCCGCTAAGCAAGGCAAAAGCCTGATGAGTCTGTTTGCGTGTTCTTCAAATGCCTAAAGGAGTTTACAAGCATGTGCACCCTCCTAGATGAAGCTGATGAGTTGCGAGCACAGTTCATCCAAGGGTGCGCCTCTTCGAAACTCTTTGAAAGGATCCAGCAGGAACCCAACATGTCCATGCGCGACATCCTGACTCTAGGGCGCTCCAAAGAACTTTCGAAAGCCTGTGCCGCCCACATGGACCTCAACCAACCCGCACCCATCAAAGAGGAACCTGCAAACGCACTTTGCAAAGAAACATGCAAATCAAAGCCAGAATTCACCAAGACGAAAGCATCTGGTCGCACCTGTGGTTTGTGTGAGAGCTCATATCCCCAGGCAGGCGACTGTCCTCCCAAAGGGAAGTCATGCAGTGCCTGCGACAAACTCAACCATTTCTCAAAGTGTGCCGTTCTTCTCCCTCGAAGCAACGATCGACACCCCCGAAGACACTGGTCAGCGCTGTGGAGTGTCATTCAGCCGCACTGACAGAAAGCGACATGGACGATGATGACGACGCTGAAGTTGTTTGTGTAATCCATGCAATCGACCAGCTCTGCAACACACCAGTCGATGCCCACGCGCCTCATAGAAGTGCAGGGCCATCCTGTCTTGCTTCTTATAGACAGAGGTGCTTCTGTTAACCTAATGGCCGTGGAGGTCTACCATGGCCTTGTTGACCCTCCAGCCCTGCACCGCACCAGAGTCCAAGTATATGTAAATGCTCACCACCGCAACTGGAGGGCATATTCCAGGCTGATCTCACCCATGACTCCAAAAGCTGGAGAGCCAAAGTGTACATGTCTCACGAAAGACAAGGGTTTCTCCTCAGCTGCCAGACCGCCCAAGATCTTAACCTAGTACAGTTCACCTTCAGTGTGCAAGCCAATAACCTTAACCAGCTGCTAAATGACTTTTCTCTCCTGTTTAATGACATTGGCTGCCTGGTGGGTCCAGCTATCCGCCTCCACACTGACGGCACAGTAGCCCCGGTGGCGATTCAACACCCCAGAATTGCCTTCCACCTCCGCCTCAAGGTGGAAAAAGAGCTGAAACAATTACTAAATGCTGGCATCATTGAAAAGGTGCGAGTCCCAACCACATGGGTCTCTCCAATTGTGGTGGCAAAAAAACCTAAGCACCCAGACGCTGTATGCATATGTGTGGACATGAGAATACCCAATCTAACAATCAAACGAGAGTGTCATCTCACATCGACCATTGATGACATCATTGGTGAACTTGCAGGGTCAAAATGGTTCTCCAAGATGGATCTTCAATCTAGTTACCACCAGATACCGCTGCACCCAGACTCACGTCCAATCACCACGTTCTCCACTCATGTCGGCCTCTGGAGGTACTCCCGGTTGAACTTTGGAATCTCCAACGCAGCCAAAGTCTTTCAACATATTGTCAAAGAAGTTCTGCATGGCCTTCCGGGGGTACTCAACGTGAGTGATGACACTCTAGTACATGCCCCAACCCTTGAGGAGCATCTCACTCTCATTAAAGCTGTGTTTACTAGGCTCAAAGAAAAAGGTCTAACCCTCCACAGGGAGAAGTGTGACTTTCTGAGGAACGATATCAGTATCTTTGGGTACCATTTCTCCGACTGAGGGATTGGCCCTGACCAAGTGAGAGACATTCAAAACGTGCCAGCCTCCTCCTCGGTGTTAGGCGTCCGCAGTTTCCTCGGTATTGTCACATATGCGGATGTTTCATGCTAAATCTCTCTGACATCACCGGACCCCTCGGGTAGCTCACCAAGTCCACCATCCCCTGCATCTGGGGAGAGGAACAGGAAGAAGCCTTCAGACAAACCAGGGCTGCGCCATTCGCTGACACAACCCTAAAGTACTTCAATCCCAAGAAGGACTCTCAGCTGGTTGTGGATGCCAGCCCTATCAGACTGGGAGCTATGCTAGCCCAACGTCAGGAGTGTGGTGAATGGGCACCAATCGCTTATGCTAGCCGAACACTTACACCAACTGAGCAGCGCTATTCCCAGATTGAATGGGAGGCAATTGCTATTAAGTGGAGGTGCCGGCCCTTCTACATCAACTTATATGGGCACCCATTCACCGTTGTCACGAACCATAAACCCTTGGTCCCCTTATTTCGAGGATTATCGTCCAAGTCTTCTCCTAGGATTGAAAAATAGATGCTGCAACTGCAGGAGTTCAACTTCGGATTGGAGTACCAGCCAGGTACTCGCAACCCGGCGGACTTCCTATCCCGCCATGCTCGCCCAGCCACCCCCTCAAAGTCAGCAGATGCCCTCAAGACAGAGGAATACGTCCGCCTGGTAGTGGAACAATCCAGGTCGATCCCCATGTACTTCGCAGAGGTGGTGGAAGCCACAAAACACGATGAATGTTTGCAAATCACTATCCAAGTGATCCTCTCTGAGGACTGGCATCCTCTTCTCTGCCCGGCCCCTTATCACACTGCAGAGGCAAAGTCAACACTCCTTTCACTGCACAATGTCCGCCAGGAGCTATCAATTATCGACGAAGGGTGTCTGTTGAGGGGCCCACGATTAGTACTGCCAGATAGCCTAAGACAAAAAGCAGTCCTTTTAGCCCATGGAGCACATTAAGGCATAGTCAAGTCGGAGAAAAGGCTGTGGAGCAGGGTCTGGTTCCCTGGCCTGGACCAGAGAGTGGAAGAAGTTTTACAGAACTGCCCGCCTGCCAGGCCACCAGCCTGCCTGATCCTCCTGCACCTATCATTACTGAGGAAGGCCCGACCACTCCTTGGCAGCGCGTCAGCTCAGACTTTGGGAGTCTTCCCGATGGCTCCCACATTCTCATTGTTGTGGATGACTATTTCCGGTACCCGGAGGTAGAAATTGTCTCAACCACCGCTGCGGCTGAAGTCATCCCAAAGATGGAGAAGCTGATGGCCACCCACGGCTTCTTTGGTGAAATCCGCACGGATAATGGCCCCCCCTTTAATGGCCATGAATGGGCGGATTACCTTCCCTCCAGAGCCATCAAGCACCGTCGCATCACACCCCAGTGGCCCCAGACTAATGGAGAGGTGGAGTGCCTGGTGAGGACCCTGACTAAGGTGAGCCTCATTGCAGTGGCCGAAATTACCAGCATCGAATCAGCTATATACAACTTCCTGTGAGAGTAGCGGCTCACGCCTCACTCTACGACTGGCATCACCCCAAGCAAGCTATGTTTTGGACAGACACTGACAGACACGATTCCCCATCATGCCATGTGTGCAGACAGGCCGAATCCCACAAATCACTCTGAGTCCCAGCAAGCCCACAACAACGACTATTCATCCAGGAAACGGCAAGCCAAGTGAGTCACCTTCCGAATCGGAGATAAAGTCATTGTGAAAGTTCACCACCCGGGGGGCAAGTTCCACCTGCCCTTCGAAATTGACCCCTGGACTGTCACCGAGGTCAAGGGCACCATTGTGACCGCTGTGAGAGGAGCCGAGAGTGTCACCAGTAATGTGTCTCAGTTTGCATCTGCTGTCCTGTACCTCCGGATTGGAGCGATGCACAAGTGGGTCCACCTCTTGATCGTCTCAATGCCATATGCTAAATTCCGTATGCTATAATAGCACAGAATTTTGATAGGATCAAGTGAGGGAAGGAAAGGAAGGGAACAGCAGGGAGGGAGATCTGGAATCAGAAGAATGTGCAATTACTTTTTTGAAACTATTCAAATACAGACAACCAATGTTCTCAACCTATACACTCTATACAAAATAATGTACCTGAAAAAGAAAATAACAGGAACCTCTCTTCGTGAGATAGGATAGTCACAGGAAAAGTGTTATGAACATCCTTTGTTCTACTTCCAGAAGAATTGCATAGTATAGTGTATCTATGGAGCAAATATAGCATTACTCTCCCATAGCTATCCCATAAGAAACAAACAGTCTCAATTGTTTTCATTACATACCATATGAATTGTCTTTACACTCATCACAGGGTGTGGACTTCACTCCTACAAGGGCCCCTGTAATAGCTAGGCATGAAACACACAGATAAATATTGTAATGAGGTCAAGGTTTAGAAGTTATATCACGTTTAGCATTTGTTATATAGTACTTCTTTAATTAGACTTCCTTTGGTAAGTTTCTCCAGGATCAAGAGCATTCCAAATAACACATGGACTGAGAATGAGCAACTCTTGAAAGTTTTCAAGATGAAAATAAAGTTAGGGGCAGTTGCCTCACTGCCAGGTATGAAGAATATATGCCCAAGTTTTGCCACTTCCAATTATAATAAAAACCACAAAATGATGTCTGTGCCTTTTAGCGTCCTTCCAGAAGAATTCCAAGGTATAAACACAAGCACAAGCAGTAAACGCTAATCAACACAAGGGTTCCTTCACCCCTATGAACAGCCAGTCAAAGAACAAACACCAAGTCCGGCTCAGCGGGTTCCTTCACCCACGCGAACCTTAACCAACTTGCCAAGCAGAACTGACAATACTGTAAAAGAGAAGCGGTGCCGAGGCACCCTTACCCGACCCTTTGAAGAGATGCGTGAAATCCGGCGTCTTCACTCCAACAACCAAGAATAATCTGCAACGGCCGGCGCGCCAGCTTTCCTCTTGAGCCCACCCACACCGGAAGCACCTCGTGTGTGTCCCGGAAGTACTGCGGCATGGTGGGAGTAGTAGTTCCTATTGACGCTCCGAGGGTCTGACAGCGAGCCTCAACGGAGATCGTAACAAAGTTCAAGAAAGCTCCTTCGCCTCCTGTTCTGGATTCAGAGGAATGTGACCCACTGGATGATGGGTCAGTGGGCAGCCTAACCAATGGAGAAGAAGAGTTCGACCGTGCCCGAGGGGCACAACCAGTCTGCCAAGCATGCCTTGACCTCAGCTTGCTGCACCTTTCCCAAGCCTGGTCCCGACATCTGGTGCGTTAAGCCAAGCGGCATCCAGTCCTCCTGATGCCGAAAGACCATCCCCCACAGCATCTGCCTGAAGTGGCCGAGGGCGGTACCACCTGAGATTCAATCCAGAGCCATCCCAGCGGTATGCTGAATTTCTGACTGACTGATTTGACACGGGCCTCTGGCCTTGGCTCTGTGAACAGTCTGAGTAACCATGATGAGTCTTTGAATTCTGCTGCCGTTATTTCATGCAATGTTTCCATTGTTTTGTTAATGTTTTTCAAATCTGTTGTAAAGGAGGAATGTAGTCTCGCAATGTTTTAGGCAACACCATGTGGGACACCCAGGGTAGGGGGGGACGTGGTGATACCCCAAGGGTGTGAGCAGTTTGGTTTGACCTGACGTTTGCGTCAGGGAATTAATAAAGCGCCCGTGCTAAACGGGTGTGTTCAGTTGAGAGACGGGACACGGGCCGGGAAGGCAAAGCTGGACCCAATAGGGGCCTGTAAGAAACGCCCCCGGGGGCGGGAACTACCTTCCAAGCCTGTGAAAAGAGGGGGCGCGCCGTATTGGGCTCCCCGAAAACAAGGACCGGTTGGCCAATCAGGGCCAAGAGAGGAAAGCGGCTGGGGGGTTCAAAAGGGGCGTAGGGTGCCCCTTTTGACCACAGAAACCCCCCGTCGCAGTGGAATCCGCCGTCGCTGGAGTCGCCGTCGTGGAAGACAAACCGCCCGAAGGAAGGAGAAGCAAGTGAAGGTGCGCGCTTGGACACTTGCTTATCGGATAGCCAGGCGGAGCAGGAACACCGAAGCGAGGGAGAGCAAGAGAAGAGCCTGCCAATCCGGCCCAGTAACTGCGGTAAGGGCCGGGTGAAACCGGCTGGAACCGGGTCCGCGACCTGCACGAACGAAGAGGACGGCGGACAGAAGGGGGAAGCAACTTAGCATTGCGGGCCGGGAGGGGCCAGTCTAATTCACCGAGTGGCGCCGCAAGCATCCCCCACCTGCCCCCCACCCCCACCATGCAAAACGTGCCTGGTACCTGGGAGCAGACCGCCGATCACGACGATCCGGACGCGAGGGTGAGTGGAGCTGTGCAACCACCAGGGCAGCGGAGGTACACGTGGGACCCAGAAACTTTACAGTGGGCGGGGGCGGTCAGGCAGGTGGAGGAAGGCATGCGCTTTGAGCTCACCACCGGCTGCTTCCTAGTGCCGTAAGCACACAGGATTGTTTTGCAGAGAAAGTGGTGGCCAGATTGGCTGCTGGGAAAGAAGGCAGGCCCTGCCCAGTGTCGCAAGCACACAGGATTGTTTCCGAAGGAAGTGGTGGCTGGATTGGCTGCTTGAAGAAGTAGGCAGACAACAGTGGCTTACTCGCGGGGCATTGTTTGAGCTAAACAAGGCGGATATGGCACGAGGACGCAGTGCCACTATGAGAGATAAGAGAGTGCCTGCCCGCTTTAGGGTGGCTGTGGCAAGTGACGGGGGCAAGCGAATGGGGAAGGAGGAGCTGCGCAGGCCCCGGGAGGTCGATGGGCCCGAGCTGGATGGCGACCTGGAGGTCCTACTTGAAAAGGCAAGGTCCTTGGTGGTCCTGAAAGGCAAACAATGGATGGACAAGCACATAGAGGGGCCAGCAAAGAAGAAGAAGAGATCAGTGCCTACACCAGCGCCCCCCTCAAGGCCCTTTAAGAAGGGGGTTGCAGCCAAAACGGCGGCCCCATCACACTGGGCAAGGGGGTGCAGAGGAAGGCGCAACAGCCTCCTGCTGCGGCTACAGGGCGAGGGTCAACGGGCCCCAGACCAAGAGATGGAGGACGGACCAGGAGCAGTCCGGCGCAACCAGAGGCTGTGGGGAGTGACTCAGACACGGAGGTTGGTGCAGTGGCGACGAGGGGTCTGTCGCCAACACGGCGGCCCCCAGGGAGCCACGCAGCATGTCATGATCCAGTGAAGACAACAGCGATGGTGAGAACCAAGCGCAAAGGGTAAGGGGGAAGCCACGACAGGGGCAGAAGGGTAACAACGAGGAGGTGCCTGGACAGATAGCAAACTTTGGCACACAGTTAGGGGTAAATAATTATGCAACGCACGCGCCGTGGGCCCCACCCCCCCCTGGGTGACACACCCAAAGGGGGGCCACAATGAGTTCTGGGGGGAATCATGGGGGCGATTACCACCGCATCCAGGGGCATGGGTGCCATGGTGGACCTGGCCCGGGCCAGGAGCCCCTACCGGTGGGTAACCCCAGGTAGGAGCAAGGGGCAACGGAAGGGACAAGGGGCCCACCCAGAACAAGGGACAGGGGAAGGATCAGACAGAACTGGATTACCATCAAGAAGCTAGGAACACGGAGGGCACAGGGGTTGGGGGTGTCGCCCCGAACAGTCAAGGAGAGGGGACGAAACCTGAGGGCCCACAACCGGCCAAGACAGGTGAAGGGCGGGATCCAGCAGGTAAACCTGCAAGCGAGTACATCCGTCCCGCCCAGAGTGACCCACCTACAACCACCAAGCTCCTCGTGCTTACGAACCTCATCCCGCTGACAGTAAAGGAGAGGATCTGGCGTAAGGTGTACGTAGACATATTCTCCTTGCTGGAGGTACGCCAGGCGGGTTTAGACCTGACAGTGCAGGATAAAAAGATGAGGACAGGAGGGATAAGCGCAAACCAAGAGTGGAAAAGACAATAGAGAACTGGCTGCGGGCCTTCAGGACTTTAGCTTGCGTATTCATAGAAAAATTCCCCCAGAGCGCAGCAGCCCTAATTTTGTACGGGCAAAAGGTGCACGAGGCGCAGCAAAAGTACCAGGGAGAAGCATGGCTAAGGTAAGACGAAGGTCTCAGGGAAAAAATGCAGGCCTGGCCAGTTATAGAATGGGACCACCAAGATATGGAGGGCTTCACGAACCACATGGTGGCGGCAAGGGAAGTGCTTGGCAACCGGGAACCCAATTTTCGTCCCTCAGGGTTTAAAGGGAAATATGAGGGCCAAGGACAAGGGTTCAGGGGCAAAGGTCAGGCAGGCGGAAAAGCTGGGAAAACATGGGTGGCTGCATGCTGGAAATACGATAAGGACGAATGTAGATGGGGGAATGCATGCAGGTTCAAACATTGCTGTGGGAGCTGCGGTGGCAGCCACCCCGCCATACATTGCAAACAGACTCATGGTGCAGGTAACAGAGACAAAGGCAGCGCGAAGAAACAATAGAAGGAAGCAGGATGACGCTGGGGGATAAAGGGGGGACGGAAAAGGGGCTGCCACTGCCCACACCCATAAATTCAAGGAGGCTGATCAAGCTGCTAAGCAATTACCCGAGAATCAGAGACAGGCAACAATTGGCTGAGGGGTTCACAGTGGGGTTCCCCATCCCTTACAAGGGACCCCTGGCCCCGCGGCTTAGCCGCAACCTAAAATCCATACGAGACAACCCTGAGACAGCGATCTAAAAAGTAGGCAAGGAAGTCCAGCTAGGCAGGGTAGCCAGTCCGTTTACTTCCCCACCACTACCAAACCTGATAGTTTCATCATTAGGGGTGGTACCCAAGAAGGAGACAGGCAAATACCGCCTCATACACCACTTGTCACACCCACATGGGGACTCTGTAAATGTCTGGTTGGAGCAAGAAAGCTGCTCGGTAGCATATGCCTCCTTGGACGATGCGGTAGCACTGATAAAGCAGGCAAGGAGAGGGACTATGTTGTCCAAAACAGACATTGAGTCAGCATTCTGCTTACTACCAGTACATCCAGACAGTTATCACCTGCTAGGTTTCCAACTGGACGGTAAATACTACTAAGACAAGTGCTTACCCATGGGATGCGCCATTTCTTACACTTACTTCGAGGCGTTTAGTAGTTTCCTGGAGTGGGAGCTGGGAACACGCCACTCGGAAGGTGGGCGGGTACACTATCTAGGAATGGGGGAGTGTGCACATCTCCTCCGCCTATTCATGGTACCTGGCAGAGGAGTTAGGAGTCCCACTAGCACCAGACAAAACAGAGGGTCCAATCACCAAGCTATCCTTCCTAGGTATAGAACTTGACTCGGTGGGCGGGACTTGCAAACTGCCAGCGGAAAAGGTAGTGGAACTGTGCCAGATCATCTCCCAGCTGTGGCAGAAGAAGATGGCGACTCTAGGCGAGGTGCAGCAGTTGCTGGGGAAACAAAATTTCGCCACCAGAGTAATCCCAGCCGGGCGCCCCTTTGCCAGACGACTGGCCTGGCTGACAAAAGGACCATCAAAGAAACACCACAGGGTGCGTTTGACACTAGGGGTGAAAGAGGATCTGGAGCAATGGGAAGATTTCCTGGCCAGGTTCAACGGTACCCTCATGTGGCGGGGACAGCATGGGTGGCAGCAAGATGGCCAGACAGCTGGCATCAGAAGGGACTAACAGGCAACATCACATTGCTGGAACTGTTTTCCATAGTGGTGGCATTTACATTATGGTGCCACGAGCTTGCCAATAGGCAGATAATACTTTGGTCTGACAATCATGCGGTGGGACAGGCGGTAAACTTAGGGACAGCAAAATGCCCGGAGGTGGTCAAGCTGCTGCGGAAGCTAGTCGGCTGCCAGCTGAACGCGAACATAGCCATTAAGGCCAGACACATCGCAGGGCTGGATAACGCAATAGGTGATTCAATTTCTCGTTTTCAGTGGGGCAAGTTCAGGGAGCTGGCACCAGAAGCAGACCAAATCATGGGCATATTGGATCTGGTGGACATGGGTTAAGGACTCTACTAAACAACGCTCTGGCCCCCAAGACGACAAACCGTTATAGTAAGTGCTGGGCCACCTTCATGGACATAACAGGCACCAGGGAAGTGCAGGACATTGGGCAAGAAGAAGTGACTGCATTCATCGAATGGGCGTTCCGGGGGGCGGGGGGGGCGTGTCATGTGTGCAGGCACACCTGAGCGCGGCTGTGCACTACGCAAAGCTAGTAACAGGGGGGATCCAACACGGTCTTTCCTCTGTAGAATGGCGCTGAAGGGCTGGGGCAGACTGCAGCCCAAAAGTAAAGATAAGAGGCAGCCCATCGACTTTGCAGTCCTAAAACAGGTGATAGGCACCTTGGCAGAGGTATGCAATGGGGACCAAGAGCTGAAGTTATATTAGGGCGGCATTCGCATTAGCCTTCTTCGGGGCATACAGGATCAGTGAACTAGTCGCCCCAGCAAAAGAAGACCCAGGAACAGCATGCATACACAAAGCGGACCTTCAGATAGGGGCAGGGCACATGGTAATCCATTTGCACCGATCAAAAACAGACCAGTCCGGCAAAGGGAAGTACACCAGCATTGAGTGCATCAAAGATAAGTCATGCTGCCCAGTATGCTTAATCCGGGACTACATGGGGCAAGTAGGGTATTCAAAGGGGCCGCTATTTAAGCATAGGGACGGGTCTTACCTGAGCCGGTTTAAGTTCATAGCGGTCATGCGGAGGTCCCTGGAGAAGGCGGGTTTCCCACCAAGGGAATTCGGATCACACTTCTTCCGAATAGGGGCCGCAACCACGGCTGCAGGCCTGGGGTTTGGGGCTGATCAAATCAAGGAGGGGGGGGCGATGGGCATCGAGCGCATACAAGAGATACATGCGACCCCCCGCTTACTAAGTCTTGGCTTTACCTCACCCCCCCCCTTTCTAGGTCTGTCGGAGGGTCGCAGGAAGGTATGGATCGTGGGGCACTCGTACATAACCCGGGCTCAACGGTGGGCGGCAACACAGCAAGATTTCAGAGGGATATGGCTCCGGAATATGGAGGTGACCTGGCTGGGCCAATCTGGGATGAAGTGGGACCAGCTACTCCCCGTGGTGCAGAGGGCACTCAGGCAAGGCGAGGGGCCAGATGTGATAGTGGTGCACGAAGGGGGTAATGACCTAGTGGCCATAGGGAGGAGAGGCTTACTGGAAAAAATGGTCAACGACCTGGCATCACTAGCTAGGTTAACCCGCCCGGCAGACATAATATGGTCTGAAATGATAGCACGCAGGACGTGGAGGGGGGCCATAGACCAGGGTGCGGTGGAGAAATCCAGACGCAAACTGAACATCACCATGGCAAAAATATGCAGGGCCAACAGCTGGGGTTTTGTAAGACACGGTCTGATCAACCTGAGGTCCCCGGGATACCACTTGGAAGATGGGGTGCACCTGACGGGGGTAGGCATAGACATGTTCACACTCAACATAGTGAGGGTTCTGGAGCAACTGGGTTTCTCTTGAGCAAGGGCACAGGAGGTGGCAAGGGGGAGCTGCAGCTTATCGTGGAACCGTCAGCAGCATGGCAAAAGAAACCCGGAAAAAGAGCACAAGGGGAAAGTACCATAGGTAGAAGAGCCGCTCACACAGTGCACTTGGGATGCCTCACGGCAGGGACACGTGGTGAGCAATTGACAACACACAGCACAAGCAGAGTAGAAGAGAGGCTCGCACAGTGTCCTTGGGATGCCACACGGCAGGGACACTGGGGAGCAGGCGAAGGGGCCAGCAAGGGTCCTAGGGAAGTAGTACGGCACTTGCAGCCCAGGCCGGTCCTAACGGACGGTCACAAATCGGTAGCAAGGGAAGCCTGGAACCGTGAACACTGAGGCCTTGCAAAGGGGGCACCTCGAACAAAGGCAGTGCTGGCAAAAAGGACAACGACAAGCATGGGAAATGATGCAGGACGTAAATTGACATGGATGTTTATGAATGACCAACCAATAAGTTGTGAAATGTTTAATCAATGTCTTGAATAAACTGCAGCCTTTTATACACCATATCTTGTTGTCACAGGAATGACTTTATGGGGAAGGGTCGCATGCGGGTAAGGACGGAGAGGAGAGGGGTGAACTCGCCCCCTGGGAGGTGTTGGAACACGGGCTGGGAAGGCAAAGCCGGACCCAATAGGGGCCCGTAAGAAATGCCCCCGGGGGTGGGAACCACCCTCCAAGCCCGCGAAAAGAGGGGGCGCGCCGGATTGGGCGCCCCGAAAACACGGACTGGTTGGCCAATCAGGGCCAAGAGAGGAAAGCGGCTGAGGGGTTCAAAAGGGGCGTAGGGTCCCCCTTTTGACCACAGAAACCCCCGTCGCAGAGCAATCCCACCCACCCACACCAAAAGAAGCAGTCGTCGCAGCCGCAGAGTCATTGAAAGGGAGGGCGGAAGAAACCTGGAAAAAGATCCAAAGGGGAAAGTACCATAGGTAGAAGAGCCGCTCACACAGTGCCCTTGGGATGCCTCACTGCAGGGACACGGGGTGAGCAATTGACAACACAAAGCACAAGCAGAGTAGAAGAGAGGCTTGCACAGTGTCCTTGGGATGCCACACGGCAGGGACACTGGGGAGCAGGCGAAAGGGCCAGCAAGGGTCCAGGGGAAGCGGAACGGCACTTGCAGCCCAGACCGGTCCTAACGGACGGTCACAAATCGGTAGCAAGGGAAGCCTGGAACCGTGAACACTGAGGCCTTGCACAGGGGGCACCTCGAACAAAGGCTGTGCTGACAAAAAGGACAACGACAAGCATGGGAAATGATGCGAGACGTAAATTGACATGGATTTTTATAAATGACCAACCAATAAGTTGTGAAATGTTTAATCCATGTGTTGAATAAACTGCAGCCTTTTATACACCATATCTTGTTGTCACAGGAATTACTTTATGGGGAAGGGTTGAATGCGGGTAAGGGCGGAGAGGGGTGAACTCGCCCCCTGGGAGGTGTTTACGACTAAGTACATGCTGTGTGTGTCTCCTGTTCGTTTAGCCACTGCCCCATCGCACCATTAGTCAGGTAATAAGTTTCGCTCCTCTCCTAAAGGGATGCAGCAGGGCATGGCTTCCATTCCAGCTACTTCTTTCACTTACCCTTTCACTATTGTTTTATCTTCCTCCTTTTTGCTAATAATGATAATTTTGAACAAGGTGCAGACGACGGAACATGTCATTTTACATGCACACTTCCTCAGGGTGTATGCAGATGATAAAACAAGTCTTCTTAAAAGCACACCTCAAGGTGTATGCAGACGATAAAACAAGTCTTTTTACGAGCGAGTTTCCTCAAGGTGTATGCAGGCGATAACAGAAGTCTTTATACAATCACACTTCCTCAAGTTATATGCAGAATATAAAACAAATCAAGCACACTTCCTAAAGGTGTATGCAGACGATAAAGCAAGTTTCTCAGGTGTATGCAGACAATAAAACAAGTCTTTTTACAAGAGCTTTTCCTCAGGGTGTATGCAGACGCTCACAAACCTTGCTTACTCATCCTGTAAAACATATTTCTATCCTAGTCAAGAACACTTTCTCAGGGTATATGCGCATGATAAAACAAGATTCTCAGGTGTATGCAGACAATAAAACAAGTCTATTTACAAGAGCTTTTCCTCAAGGTGTATGCAGACGATAAAACAAGACGTCGTACATGCACACTTTTCAGGGTGTATGCAGACGATAAAACAAGTCTTTTTACAAGCACAATTCCTCAGGGTGTATGCAGACACTCACAAATCTTGCTTACTCATCCTGTAAAAAATATTTCTGCCTAGTCATCAGTAGCTCCCTACCCAACCCAGATTCTGCAACCCAAATCCTATGTTCTTTCATAGCAAGTCTCTCTAAATGTGGTGCGGTTTATTTTCATACCTACTCTAAATCTTCCTTGTTTTTTTTTAAACAATCTTTATTGGCATTTTACAGCATATTGCAATAATAGTTCACTCATGACATATCAATCAGAATATATTACCTTTGTTACAGGATCAATGTCAAATTGTACTCCCTTGCAAAAACAACCCCATTCTACTATAAACATAACTCCCCCTTCCCACCCACCCTTCTGTGTCTCAGTGCCCTACTTCTGTGCTCTTATCTGGGGATCGGCATCCATCAGTCAGTTGCAGTACCATGCAATCATTTATCCCAGTTCTCATTCCGGGGCCTGCTGTGTATCCCCACTCTCCTCTCCCTTCCCCTCTTGTGAGTCTCTCAAGTCTGTGATCATCGCAGATCATGCTCGTACATCCTCTTCCAGCCTATCATCTTTCCTGATATGTTTCATCCGCATCAGTTCGGCGGTTGCCCATTCTTTCATATCGCGCATCCACTTGCTTATGGGTGGTGAGAGCGGGCTAAGCCACGAGATTGCTATCCTTCTCTTTGCCATCATCAACCCTAGTAGTACAAACCTCCTAATTAGTTTTTTCTTCTTCGGGTGGGAATTAGATTCAGTAAGACTGAACGTATCGTTCTGGGGATGGACCATCCAGTTGCCCTGTGTATAGACTCCAACACCCCCTCCCAGAAAGGGCGCAAACTCCTACATTCCCATACCATGTGCACAAAAAGTGCTGCTGCTTCCCCACACCTGGGAAAGTCATCTGAGCATTCCGGGTAAACCTTGCTTAGCCTGTGGGGGGTTAGATATACTTGTGGCACTATGTTGTATTGGATTAACTTAATCTAAATCTTCCTTTTGTATGTAGACCATATCTCATTCTATTCTACATTTCCATTCATTACTCTTATTTTATGTACTTCGATATTTTATTGTTTTATTTTTGACAAAGCTAGTAGATCTGGCTCATAACTGAAAATACAAGCCCCACCAATTGCCCTAGCCAACATTTGTTCAGTTTGTAATCTGCACATAGCAAGTAGGTAACACAGCAAATTATCAAAGATGCACCAAAACGCAAAAAGTCTATCAGCACTCTGTCACATGCAACACAGCACAATATTCAAATATTTGGCAACTTGAATGTTGCAGTATTTGATCAAAAGGGGGAGAGAGAAGCGGAGATCCATTCGGCTTCCAAGCGAGAATCAATAATCAAGAGAGAATGGATCACTTGTACCTGTGTAACCAGGGTCAGGTATGGTGGCCCTCTTTAAAATCCTCATTCACGTACATAGGTGGTCGGGCGGTATATCTTGATTATCCGCCTATTTTTTAACTTGACAGCATCATCATTGGGTTTTTAGGTCTCGCCTACGCAGCGCGCATTCGCTGCATAGGAGGGGACCTTTTGGAATCAATCAGCTTTTTGGGCAAAAACGTGCACGTTTTGCATTGCTTTGTATTGCAACGCGTGCACGTTTGGCGTTTCCCTTGCGGGAGCGAGCTTTGGCGACATCTGTTTGTAATTATCTTGCAAACAGATGGTGCCCCTGCTCGCTCCCGCAAGGGAAACGCTGTGTGTCCCTGCTCTCGGCCGCACTCCCCCCACTTCTGGGCTAGTTAGCAGTAGCAGGATCTTCCCCTAGCATCTGTCTCTGGCGATGTACCCTTCCGATTTAAAGTGCTACATTAGCTCTAATGTTAGAGCGCTGAGTCGCGATGACAATCGTTCCGAAATGCTTTTTTGTTGGGACTCAGGGAGTTACGTCTCCGTAATGGTTGCACGTACACCTTAAGCTTGATAATAAAGACTCAGAGAATCCCCTGCAAAAAACTAAGCTTTCAAGCTTCTTACAAGTCCATGCGTAACTTATCCCGTCCAGGTTTTTTTTTAATCTACGTTCTAGGTTTGGTTGTTCTATTTGTGTCATTTGGGCACTACAAGTGCCAGAAAGCAAAGACACAGACTGAGCTGGTCGGACCTTGGAAACTAGAGACTTCTGCAGAGGAGGCGGATTTCGAGGGGGCGTGGCTCTAGTATTAACCACCTAGAAACTGCTACGTGGGTTCTGACGTGTGATAACCCAGCCATCGGTTAAAGTGCATAACAAAAGTACGGAACGATGAGGCGGGGGCAGTGACGTGGCTAAAAACATTGTGCAATATGTTGTTTACCTTTCATAAGGTAAATACGTACAAAATCTGTAACATACGCTTCTCATGAAAAATTAAAGCAATTTATAGGAATCGGAGGGGAATGTACTGGTTTACCTTACGAAAGCTCTCTGAATTAATTCCATCCCCGCAGATGTCTGTGTACGCAACCAGACAGCTGCAGAAGTGAATGCTGGTTGGCGCAAAATATAATTACTTTGATTCGCAGTTCTATAAAGTCCAAGACTGAAAGAGCTGTGAATATCCAAAGTATTCCTTTTAAAATGGTATCACAAACAGTAGAAAACAGAAAATGCGCAAAGAGATTTAGTGTTTAAAATAAAACAAGTATTTTCAAATTTTGTTTCGTGATACAAAATCAGACCTAGTGCAAACTTTTTTTATATACGTTTCTATCAAAAGGACAGCACTTTTACATTTACATTTCTGGGGGGCAGGCACCCTGGCTTGTTTCTCCCTCGTCTCGCCCATCATGCCGTCAAAATACCGGAGGCGCCTTTTTCCTCCATAGGCACCTTGATGTCGGCACTAACTGTTCAGGAATGGTGCTGATTGTTTTATTTAAGCAAAACATTGTGAAACGGTTTGTGTAAAATTAGAAAAAGGTTGTTCAAGTCGTTCCCAAATAGATCCGTCTCCCCACCAGTGCCATTTTCACCTCGGCGTCTTACAGAGGCTTAACGAAGCCTTAACGAAGCCTCCAAGTTCAAAACGCCGTCTCCGGTTCCTCTTTCTAACCTGTCACAGCCTTCCTCGAAACCGCACCACGAAATACTGGATGAACAAACACTATACTTTTCACCATAACTTACCATCAGGTTTTTTCCCGAACCGATCGCGGCTTCTTCCTGCTGAAAAGTGAACAAGCATTGGCATAGCCAATAGGTCTCGCCTTTGGGACCTTATAAGTGTTTAGTTATCCAGCACAATATCCTTAGTGCAACAACATCAACTGTTGCATGGCTAAACACTTATAAGGTCCCAAAGGCGAGACCTATTGGCTATGCCAATGCTTGTTGTTGGATATGCTATCCTCCACCCGGAGGTAGACCAACTGGTAATACAGTAGTGATCAGCGATGAAAAAAGTGCTAAAGTGAGGTGAGTTAAAATTACCTACATCTCCAAGTTAGAAAAATCTTTAATCTGTTGGAGATGTGGAAAAGTAAAAGCAAGGTGGTGCGTATGAAGAAAAAGTTACTAATCTAGCGCACTAATTTGTCCATGTGAGTGGTCGACATGTTTCAGCCCCATATGTGCCCAGCCGGGTCGGGGGGCTTTCTTCAGGACCTGTGATTGAATAAGGTTGCTAAATTTGCAACCTGGATAGGTAGGTCATTGACTTACCACTCTTCTCTAGTCGTTATTGGTCAATAGTACCTATAACTGTGGAAAGAAAAAGAGAAAGTACAAGATAATACAGTGTTTGTATTGTACTTTAGTGACACCCAAGATCAAAAATAAGGAAATAACAGTGATGCTGATTGTAATAACTACAGTTACGTGGTGGTAGTTAAAAATTCTAGTAGAATTAATAAAAACGGAGGAATACAAATGACACTCAACAAGATGAAGCACACAAAGGTCTATGAAGTGCTTATTTAGGCAATTGACATTCCCAGATCATTAAGCATTGTAAAACAGCGATCTCTAGTCGTTGGCGTGTGCTCGCTGTGCAGGCGGGCGGTGTATCCAACTATTATTGTGCGTTTTGTAGATCGCATTCAGAATTTACACATATCATTATTGTGCTCGTGAATGAAAACAGAGCGCTCTAAAATGTAGTTTTCGTAGCGTGATGGAAAACGAGGTGCGTCTTATTCTGGTCATAAGTATGAGATATGTTGTATAGTGGTGCGTTTTCGCGCCCTCTTTATCGTTGTTATTAAGACAATGGGGAGATTGTTATCATAGGTAACGGTATGGCAGTGGCGCGCAAGTACAGCAAGATTATTAAAAACCACATTGCGGGTCTCCTCCAGGGACAAGAATGGAAATAATGCGTCCCCTAATGTTCATGGCGTGATGGCAAGTAAAGTGCAGACATGGCGCGTAATGGTGAGTTTGCGCGCTTATCTTTAGCGTAGTTATAGCAACCATGGGGAAATTCTAATAGGCAAATTAGTCAAAGTCACAGGCGACGGTGTGACTGTAGTGCGCAAGTATTGTAAATACCTTGTAATCCCTATTGCGGGCTTCCTCAGGGGACCGGCGGGCTTTTGAAACCTGCTCAAACAGGAACGATAAGATAAGGGAAGTATTAAAAACCTTACGTTCTATGGACGTCCTCGTGTATGTAACTCCCCTGGTGTCCGGTGTTTGGAATTACCTGTCGGTGTCAGGATACGTGACTTGTACTCGATCTGAACACGGTGCCCCGGGTGACGTGGGCCCGTGATGAGCCACTGTTATCTAATCTCTCCCGTTGGTAAACATAGTAGAGAGACTTAGCTCGAGGTGTTGTCTATGTAAGTGACACGTATTGTGAAAAATTGAAAAAATTATACGCTGCCTTGATGATTATTTTACTAATTATTTTACTAATATGGTGGTATTGCTGAGTTAGTCAGACAGAGGTATTATTTCTCAGCTCAGTGTGGTTTCTTCTTGGCCATATCTAGTCTCTCTCGAGGGAGGAAATGGTAGAGAGACTTAGCTTGTGATGTCATCCCAATTGTGGAAAAATGGAAACACATTGCTGTCTTGGTAACTATAATACTGATAATTCTGGTACAGTGGTAACGATGGTTTGCTAATTAGGAAAATAAAATATTGTGCCTTTGTCCAGTACAGTTTCTTTTGGCAATGGATCTTCATTATATTGTAGTTAGTGACTACTTAGTTGCTATCACGACGTTTGGTGGTAAGTTGGAGGCATATCGTGTAATGGATATCACGGTCTTAGTTATTTCGACAGTGTAGACATCACACCACTGTCGCGATTATATGAGCTTTAAGTGAGTGAGGAGAGTAATTTATCATTGGCTGAGAATCGGAAGGAGCGGTTGGTGATGACCCTTATCGTACCCATGGATTGACTTGTACGCCTCAAGATGTATTGTTATTTGGTCTTACGATAGGCTATGCCATGGGATGTTGTCGTTCAGCCCTATTACGTTTGTCTTGAGGCGATGCACCCAGCGTTGCTCTTTCTCGAAGAGGATCCGTTCGGCATTCTGATTTTTTATGGGTAATGTCTCAAGGACTACCCAATTCAGTTCTTCAATTGTATGGTTGAAATCGAACAACAGAACTAGTATGGACAATACGACACCATACCAACTGTAACTCTACGCATGTGATCTATATGGTCACCTGCCCCTGCGGTCTGAAATATATTGGAATGACCCGCCGCAAGATCAAACAACAAATCTGCGAGCACAGGAGCAATGTAAAATGCAAAAGAGCCACCACAAAGATGAGCAATCATTACATTGATTTCAACCAATGATAAATTACTCTCCTCACTCACTTAAAGCTCATATAATCGCGACAGTGGTGTGATATCTACACTGTCGAAATAACTAAGACCGTGATATCCATTACACAATATGCCTCCAACTTACCACCAAACGTCGTGATAGCAACCAAGTAGTCACTAACTACAATATAATGAAGATCCATTGCCAAAAGAAACTGTACTGGACAAAGGCACAATATTTTATTTTCCTAATTAGCAAACCATTGTTACCACTGTACCAGAATTATCAGTATTATAGTTACCAAGACAGCAATGTGTTTCCATTTTTCCACAATTGGGATGACATCACAAGCTAAGTCTCTCTACCATTTCCTCCCTCGAGAGAGACTAGATATGGCCAAGAAGAAACCACACTGAGCTGAGAAATAATACCTCTGTCTGACTAACTCAGCAATACCACCATATTAGTAAAATAATTAGTAAAATAATCATCAAGGCAGCGTTTAATTTTTTCAATTTTTCACAATACGTGTCACTTACATAGACGGCACCTCGAGCTAAGTCTCTCTACTATGTTTACCAACGGGAGAGATTAGATAACAGTGTCTCATCACGGGCCCACGTCACCCGGGGCACCGTTTTCAGAGCGAGCACAAGTCACGTATCCTGACACAGACAGGTAATCCCAAACACCGGACAACAGGGGAGTTACATACACGAGGACGTCCATAGAACGTAAGGTTTTTAATACTTCCCTTATCTTATCGTTCCTGTTTGAGCAGGTTTAGAAAGCCCGCCGGTCCCCTGAGGAAGCCCGCAATAGGGATTACAAGGTATTTACAATACTTGCGCACTACAGTCACACCGTCGCCTGTGACTTTGACTAATTTGCCTATTAGAATTTCCCCATGGTTGCTATAACTACGCTAAAGATAAGTGCGCAAACTCACCATTACGCGCCATGTCTGCACTTTACTTGCCATCACGCCATGAACATTAGGGGACGCATTATTTCCATTCTTGTCCCAGGAGGAGACCCGCAATGTGGTTTTTAATAATCTTGCTGTACTTGCGCGCCACTGCCATACCATTACCTATGATAACAATCTCCCCATTGTCTTAATAACAACGATAAAGAGGGCGCGAAAACGCACCACTATACAACATATCTCATACTTATGGACCAGAATAAGACGCACCTCGTTTTCCATCACGCTACAAAAACTACATTTTAGAGCGCTCTGTTTTCATTCACGAGCACAATAATGATATGTGTAAATTCTGAATGCGATCTACAAAACGCACAATAATAGTTGGATACACTGCCCGCCTGCATAGCGAGCACACGCCAACGACTAGAGATCGCGGTTTTACAATGCTTAATGATCTGGGAATGTCAATTGCCTAAATAAGCACTTCAAAGACCTTTGTGTGCTTCATCTTGTTGAGTGTCATTTGTATTCCTCCGTTTTTAATAATTCTACTAGAATTTTTAACTACCACCACGTAACTGTAGTTATTACAATCAGCATCACTGTTATTCCCATATTTTTGATCTTGGGTGTCACTAAAGTACAATACAAACACTGTATTATCTTGTAATTTCTGTTTTTCTTTCCACAGTTATAGGTACTATTGACCAATAACGACTAGAGAAGAGTAGTAAGTCAATGACCTACCTATCCAGGTTGCAAATTTAGCAACCTTATTCAATCACAGGTCCTGAAGAAAGCCCCCCCGACCCGGCTGGGCACATATGGGGCTGAAACATGTCGACCACTCACATGGACAAATTAGTGCGTTAGATTAGTAACTTTTTCTTCATACACACCACCTTGCTTTTACTTTTCCACATCTCCAACAATTTAAAGATTTTTCTAACTTGGAGATATAGGTAATTTTAACTCACCTCACTTTAGCACTTTTTTCATCACTGATCACTACTGTATTACCAGTTGGTCGACCTCCGGGTGGAGGATAGCATATCCAACAAAAACCCAATGATGATGCGGTCACGTTAAAAAATAGGCGGATAATCAAGATATACCGCCCGACCACCTATGTACGTGAATGAGGGTTTTAAAGAGGGCCACCATACCTGACCCTGGTTACACAGGTACAAGTGATCCATTCTCTCTTGATTATTGGAACTTGAATGTTGCTCCTTAAAAACACAGCTTGTGTTCAGGCTTCGAGTCAACCACTTACTGTTGTTGAATGAGACAAACTCATAAGACTCATACAATTTACACAACACAAAGACAGTATGCAAACTCCAGCATAGGGATTCCCCATTTAGGTGATAGGAGCCATCACTATGCTCCACATCGAGTTGACCTTTGATTACACAGACATGAAAAAGGATACCCGACTACTGAGTCGGACAGTGAGAAAGAAGGGCCATAGTAAAGGCTCCCCAGAATGCCAAGACTACTGCGAGGCAAATCAAACTATATAAATATTCTAAGCAAATGCTCATGTTTCATTATGTCCTGTACTTCGCTCTTTTCCCTTACCCTCTATGTTCTACTTTAGCGCTCAGAACAGCCTTGCGGTCATTTGAGCGCTACACAAGCAGTGAACATGGTGTGGCAGTTGCATAGTTCCAACAAAGCAAAAGACACCTTGGTATCTAAAAGCATTAAAAGGACTAGAATACACTATGGAGCAGTTACTGAAAGTAAATCATCTGTGATGTAGACAAAGCTTGTTTTTACAGGAGTGTGGAATCCTCATCTGTCAGCGAAAGAGGATTGCTATTCACTAAGGGAAGGTTTGGATCCAAATATATGTTATTCAAACTTCTACATATGAATCAATAATGCAAAGCATTTACTATTAGCAGGAGCACTCCACCAGTGGCGGCTCCTCCATTGGGGCGTGGGGGCGTCGCCCCACTGCTTTCTCGCAGTGCGAGAAGCAGAAACATAAAATGGTAAAACTACCATTTTATGTTTCTGCTTCTCGCACTGCGAGAAGCAGAAGTGCCTGGTTGGGGGCAGGCGGTGGGCGGTCCTGCTCGAGGGCAGGGGGGGGGGGGGGAGTGGCTTGCCCAATGTTATGGGCCCTGACTGTTTGATCGGCCCCAGGGCCGACCAAAGCAGTCATGCGCACTCTCCATTTTCTCTATAGAAATGGCCTCCCTAATGGCGCCCGGCTGGGGCGCTCTCCGCTGCGCCACACCAATCATAACGCTGCCATTGCAGCGTTGTGATTGGCTTAGGGGAGCAGGAGGAGGGAGGCTGCCTAAAACGCGCCAGGAGCAGCAGGAGCTGAGGCGGCGGCTCGTGATGCGGTCGCGGAGGAACGTAAGCTTATTATTTTATATTGATTTCCGTAACCCCCCCCCCCCTCCCTCCCCCGCCTGTTTTGCCGGCCGCGACTCACCGAGGGGCTTTTCGTCCTGCAGACATAAAGGCACCGTGGGAGCTTTCGAAGGGATAATTTCCCAATTCTTCGAGGCTTTTGCTACCCTGACACCTGCTCCACGCAGATAGTAAACACCCTCGCGCCTCTTTGGAAAAGCAATCGGCATCACTTTGAATCCAATCCCACATTTGTTTCAAAATGCACGTTTGGTGGAAGGAAGCAATCCAGCCCCATGGGCCTTTCCTCAATTTATGCAGTGACTGTTCTGAGCTTGTTTGAGCAGAGACTGCCAATTGGAGAGAATGATGTACTGATTCTATTACCTCGTAATGCTTTTCACCTGGGAAATTGTCTAATATTATATTTAAGCCCCGAGTCAGCTTTGTTTTATTACTTCCATGCACTGGTTTATTTAGGTTATTAGGCAAGTTCCTAGATTATTTCAAACTATATTGAAAGAAAACGTACATTAACTAGAACTTTCTTCTTAGCCTTCTTGTTTATGTAGATAGTTAAAGGCATCACCCCTCATTGGTGCTGTGTGAGTCAGCTCTGCAGCGGGTGCCCGTCCTTCGGCGTCGAAATCAGACTTCTGCATTGCGTAACTTAACCCACGACAGAACCCCCCTCCTGCCTCCAGAAACGAGAGAAAGAGCACGACCCACTCTATAGCTAAAGGCGCACTTCTGTATTGGCATGGGAGGCACTGGGATAGAAGGGCCTGTGTAGCTTGAGCCTTCGGGATTACGGAGACCGGCGGTGCAGAGATATAAGTTGTATAGTGTGTGATGTCATTGGGTACTATAGACCTAACAGCACAGGGAATCAGGGATGCATTGGTAAACTAACAAAGCTGCAAATGGCATAGCCTGACCATCATAGGCTTCTCACTGCTTGTGTGTGGCGAGTGGATTTGGCCACTGTTGACGTCATTTTATGTGGCAGCTATTGCTGACACTTGCTGTTGAGTGAAGGCTATTTTCAAGCTCCACAGCACAAGGCACGCAGTGCCACATAATGTACAGGTGTCTGTCCGGAATTAGGAATGTGCGTACTTGTAACGTGGGGCACACTCACAACCTCTGAGACGTCATATCCGCACTGCCGGCTACTACAGACGACGGTCTTTATGTGGTCTATGCGACGTAACTTCTGTTGACTTCAGAACATCATTAAAATAACATAATTTACTAGTAATGACACAACCATGCTAGGATTGCACTACCCAAAAAATGTGTTTTTCTTTCACTGTATGTGCCTCGACCCAATGCCAACACTGTAGCCATAGAACTGGATTTCATACCCTGCTAAAGTTTACATGGATGTTAGGATTCCATAAGCGGCATGTTTCAGTGACACTAAACTGCTGTTCTCTGACCCTGGCCATATACTCAAACTGCATGGCATGTGGAATCCTGCATGGCGTGCTAGCTATCCCATCACAATCAGTGTGCACTGTTTGGCCCTGTCCGGCTTGAACGGAGCAGAAACCGCCTTCTGTACTAGATCATAGCACTAAAGGGCCATTCCAGAAAGATCAAGATGTCCATACGCGACCTGCACAGTGCTACTTGTGCATTTAGACTTGCATGTTGTTTATCACATTTAGAATAGTCACATACATTCCCTAGTGGCTTGTTCAAAACATACACATGTGATATGCAAACGCATACCTGTCTGTTATTGTTCAATATTCCTAGCTTATTTTCATTACCTCACATTTGCAATGCGTACACCATGCAAGTCAAGGGTTAGTCAAATTGTGGAATCATTTCTTTACAGCATCTTCCCTGTACATAGGCTGTTTTTACACACACAAAACCTCTTCCTACAATCAGCCAGCATTAACTAGAGAGATTGGGCATGTTCCCACATTTTCTGCACCACTTATGACTGAATTATTCAGGTTTAAGTTAAGTCTACAAGTTTGAGAGTGCATTCCTCAGGCTTTGTGAATGCACAAAATGTACTAACTTTTGGTGTCTGTCTAATTTGCACCACACAGCTCTTTAGTTCTGTGACACTTTCCTTTGAACAGTTATTTTTTTAATGTCAGTCCAAAGGTTTCAGCGCATAATATTTTCATTTGTCGTGTAACTGATCATCAGCCAGACACATGCCTTGAACAACTTTATGAATTGGGCCATTAAACCTACTAAGGGGGGCTTGTAATGCAATCTGTTGCACATCCCTGCACTCTGCCGCCCACACAGGCAATCCCTGCACATGGCACATGCACATGTGTGTGTCCGTCCTGGCGTCCACGCACACCGTCGTGGTTCACTTTCTGAACCCTGTGAGCATACTGTGGCGACAGGCGCCTGGCCCGTCAGGGCTCCGAAGTATTTGTACAAACATGTTTCTGTGGTCGAGCCTGCTACTCTCGGAGGTATATGGGTGGGCCACAAAGTGTACAGTAGGAGCCAGGCAGGCGGCAGCTGTCTCTTCCTGCTTTCTCAAATTTGCTTGAAAATGCACCATTTGCCCACTCTTTTTTCAAAATTTTCGTGGGGGAGAACCCCCCCAAACCCTCCGTAGGTGGTTAGGGCTCGCTCGCTACATTCGCTCGCCACAGTGCAGTAAGACAATTGTTTTACGCCTACTACTTTCAAATGTCACCATCCGCCACAGCACTCCACGCAAATGTAGTAACCTGAGAGCTCAGCTTCCATTATGGACAGTGGTTACCGTATTAAAACGTGCACACGTTTACAAAATGTAACCGTTTACAAAATGTAACCATTCGCGGCTATTCATAATGCTCCCAGAATACTCCTTGGTGATATGGAAATGCATGTTTAAGCATAAAAGCAAGACTGATGTTTGTTCACTTTCAAAATAAAATGTACACAAATTAAATTGCAACTTGAAGAACAATGTTTTGATAAACTATTGTAAGCCTTTCAATACCATTTCTTTGAGACATCCTTTAATAAAACGTATTTGATACATGCAAATATTTAAAAAAGATAAATAAAACAGAATCAGTGTAAAACCATTATGGCCATAATTATGGGGACCATAAAAATAAATTAGGAGCCCAATTCTTAAAGAAAGTTACAAAAGTTCACCCTCAGGGTTATGCTCTTGCATTGATGAGATTTCCAACTTTTAGTACTTCACAAGAGTTTACAGAAGTATGCCTGGAAGCTATACTACCAGAAAAATGTGGTGACTTCAAGTTTTCATGAGAAAATATATTCATGCTCATGCGAAACATCTACTGAACAACTGCATAGTCACTTTTCCTACACCCTCTTCTTCCCCACCCTAGAAAACGTTTTAGCTCTGCCCTTGTCAGGAGTAAAATTCCAGCTTTTTCCAGTGTGAGAAGTGATTGGAGAGGAGTTTGTGAATACCTTACACAAGTTCAGTGCCTAATTTGTAAAAGAATAAGTACAAACACAGCTACTAATCATCAAACTCTTACCGAGTGTGACCGTTCGTACTATTCCAGGCCCCCTAAAATTATAAGAATGGCTTAGGAGGCAGGTATTAGTCACTAAAAATTGTTGTGCTCATACCTAAATTAGCCAGACAGTGACACCATGTGGCAGACTGTCATAAGCCCTGGTGCTGGAAATTAGGTGCTGGTGCTGAGCACCGGAAACCACCGGCTCAAATTAAGCACTGCACAAGTTAGTTTTGTATGTGCACAGACTCACAGGGTGTGCCAACACTTTGATTACTGTTTCCTATATACTTCAACCCCCTGTACATAGATTTGCTGAAAAGGGGCAAACTCAGCACACTTCTGGATTCCAAACCCTGATTATTGTGAGCCCTAACATAATCAGAGAGGCTATTAACAATTTCGCAATAACCAAACCATCACCTTCTCTGACTCCTCCATAGAAGACTCCGACGCGGGGGAGGGCCCCAGCACCTCAAGGAACCCCAACAGACCACCACCATTACTGCCTCCTCGTTTTTTAGAAGAGGGCCGCAGACGCGGTCGTGGACGGACACGGAACAACTACCAGTATCAATACTCCGGAGAACGACAAACCCGAAGAAAGTTTTACCAATGGGGCCCACCACAATAGACATCCCCCTTGACAGCGCTGCTCCGTCTACCACAAGTACAGCTTCCACACACAATTTGAACCTGCAGTTAATACCAATATTCAACTTATCCAGTCACACTCTATCCTCTGAAGAAATTAAACTCTTGAGTAGAGGCCTCAGCTTTGTGCCAACGGAACATAGTAATTTCTTTGACCTCCAAGAAAATCTACTCCAGTTCTTCAGACGAATCAGGCTACGACAGTTCTTTTTTGATAGACCACAGTCTACATTCACTACCAGAAACCCTATCCACCCACCCTCCATCTGCCTCTATGCCCCCAGAAATACTCTCATTTGAACGTCTGGTCCTTCGTGAAGTAGCTGAGCTCCAAAATCAATTTGAATATATTCCATACAACCTGCCTTGGCCTGAAAAACAAGCGCTACTTAACTTGAAAGAAAAACAGACCTAATCATAAAACCTGTTGACAAGGGAGGAGGAATTGTGGTGATGGACATCGATAAATATGATCAAGAAATCAAGAGGCAACTTGCCAACGGTTGCCACTACCGTCACTCCCCACGGACCCTTTGCCAGAGCTCAAAACTGAAATCCAAAGAGTGACCAGCCAAGCAAGATCAAAGGACATTATTTCACCTAAAGAAATTGCATTCCTGAACAACCAACACCCTCGGACACCGGTTATCTATGTATTACCCAAGATACATAAAGATAGTACCAACCCACCCGGCCGTCCCATTGTCTCTGGGTGTAGCTCCGTCTTGGAACCCTTGGGTAAATACATTGATGCTGTCATCAAAGAATTCGTACCCATGACAGAAACATATATACGTGATAGCATGGACCTCATAAATACCATCGAGGACAGACCCTTTGACACCAGCACCGAACTCATGGCAGGACTTGACATAGAATCACTATACACCAACATTCCCCATGAGGAATGCCTCATGGTTATCCAGGAACTACTGGAAGCCAGACCAAGACCAACGTTGATCCCTACCAATTTCATCATGGACTTACTAGGAATTACGTTGAAAAAGAACTACTTCCTATACCGTGATACTGATTACCTACAAATCAAGGGTGTTTCGATGGGGGCATGTTTTGCCCCTAATTTTGCCATCCTGTTAGTCTATAACCTTGAAAAGACTCACGTACTGACACCGCACAATCCCTTCCGAGACCAGATTGTACTCTGGTGACGCTACATAGATGACATTCTTCTACTATGGAAGGGCTCTACCAACACCTTAGACTCCTTTATCACATGGCTTAATCAGTCACAACCCCATCTAAAGTTTACATCAGATTGCAAAACCAATGACCTCCCATTTCTGGACATCACCTTACACGCTGAGGATGGCAAAATTGGTACCACCCTGTACAGAAAACACACCAAACGCAATACCTTGTTACACTACTCCAGTTATCATCCACGCAGTCTCCGGGATGGCCTTCCCTACGGCCAGTTTCTGCGAATCAGGAGAAATTGTAAATGGCGCAAAGACTACTTTCGGGAAGCAGATATCCTCTCGAACAAACTGATCCACAGAGGGTACCCACTTCGGTTGGTCTCCCGAGCCCGTAAAGAGCCTGGTATTGTCACCGGGAACAGCTCTTGACGCCCCAAAGCAGACAAACTAACACTCGGATCCCCTTTGTCACTACGTTCAGCCCCTGCAGTAATCAAGTCAGGAAAATCATTAAGAGGAATTGGCCCATACTAAGGACACATGAACCATTCCAACAACCTCCGCTCTTTTCTTACAAAAGAGGCGACAACTTTTCCAATCACTTGGTTCATGCCTTCACAGGGCCCATGAAACCAGGCCGACAGGCGTCCATCACTGCTACGTGGGGCCTGCCCCCCATCATTGGACACTATAGATGCCAGAACTGTGTGGTATGCTGCCTCACATTTAATACTAAAGAATTCAATACCAACAACAAGACCTACAAACTAAAAACCCTCACCAATTGCCGCTCCCACAATGTAATCTACGCCAGCCGATGCCCCTGTGATCTAATCTACATTGGCCAGACAACCCAAATGGTCAAACAGAGGATCATTCAACACAAGATTCATTGTAAGGTGTTGACCGCCCCCATGGTATCCCACTACATCGAGAAGAATCACAGCAAACTGGAAATGACGTGGCAGGTCATTGACCAACCCTTACTACCAACCGGAGGGGGTAACCTTCAATTGCTACTTAACAGAAGCGAATGCAAATGGATCACCAGATGCAATTCGGTACACCTTGGACTCTATACCATTGATGAATGGAATAGTACTGTTCAATTGTAACTCTGCTATACGCTCCTCCCTCTGTCATTTCATGATTCTGCCCCAATGGCCTGACGGGGGTCCATCTCCAACAAAATACAATACCCCCCAACAAACCCTTCCCCCCACTCCCCCGGTTCCCCATTCTGTTTACTCTGAACCCGGGATCCTTTACTGACAACAATTGCCTTTCGAACTATATGACCTTGCCAACATGCACTACCCTCGTGCCGTATAAATAGAACATTAAAAAAAAATTGTTGATTAAATTGCATATATCTCATTCAGGCATATCCTATATCCAGTGCCAATATTGATGGGTTGATGCGCCATAGAACAGTATTATTAACCACCAGTCTGTTTGGTTTTAAACTATTGTGATTATCGTTTATATCCCCATTTCAATATGGGGTTCTTTATGTACTATCCTCCCCTTCCCTCCCCTCTCCCACTTCACGCGTTCCCTTCCAGCTAGCTGACAGCCCGTCACGGTGCCTTGATCGTCTTGACAACCACCTAGATACACGCCTCCCCCGCCCGCACGTCCACATCCGTAGGTGCGGCCTCTTGACAAATCCCTCTACCTATCCCGGACAGGCATTGTCTGTCCCTATGACAACGCGGCCATTCCTGGATATACACGCCTACTGACGCTTCTGTGACTGACGCACGCCCACGCCGGGCCCGGGAAGCTACCACATCAACATATACGGCTAGCCTCCATTGACTCCTAGGACACCGGCATGCCGCACACAACCGTGTCGGCCCCGTACTGATCTTGACTTTCACGTTGCCACCGGATTAGTACCAGGCCCCCTGCTATCTTTTTAACGGTAAGCCCTCCTCTCACTATCTCCGACCCTATTTAGACCAGTCTTGCTGCTGGACCCTCAGCCCTTGACTCCTCCACTAATTCTTCCCTTTTACAGGACGTACCTACCGGACGGCCATCTTCGAATTAATACCTCCTCCTTACACGCCGACAGTGGATCGGGGCTCCGACCCTGTCCCCGGCTTCCTCGCAAGTCTCGCGTCACACCGGCCACGCCACACCGGCTAGGTAAGTTAGGCTTCACCCTGACTCCCCTCCGGCCCACTCCAGGCCCACAGTACCGATGATCATTCTGATCATTATGTGCCCCGCCTTCCATGTTCCTCGCTCGTCCGGATCGCCCCCACCGGCTCCAGCAAAACCATGAATCCTACACGGATTCCACCTTGCCGACCGGACCTCTGCTCGCTTTGGTGACGCACCCACCCTTTGCGCTCCTACCGTGGTAAGGCTCCTACCCCACTCCTCCTCACTTTACCCGGGTCCCGATGGCCTCTCTCTCACCCTTTCCTTTACACTGCAGGACCCCTTCCCGTGGACATTACTGCCACCAACCCTGGGCAAGCCTCGCTGCCTCACCTCCATTGCTTCATTCTACCTCTCCAGGTATGCCTCACTACCCCGCCTCTCCAGCGCCCCTTTCGCTCCCTTGCGCGCCCCCATCTCCTGTTCCCATCCCCTTTCTGATTTTTCCCTTTCCTCCCTCGTACAGCACCTTCAACATGGCAACCCAGTCCTGAAGATGATCCTAAATGATTAGGATCGAAACGCCGACATTTCAGCGCAATTTATGGCGCTTTTTCAACTATGGTTCATTCAAAATGTCTCTAATAACATGACCAATCACTGTAAATAATATATATGAACCATATATTCTTGTATATACCAGTCACCTTTTCACGTTGCGCCTTCCGCTGTTCCTTTCACTTGTCACCTGCGCCGTTCACCTTCGAGTGTCACGAGCACATAAGTGCACAAAGGTTTTGGGTTGTCTTTGCAATTTTTGCCTACAGTGCTGATACAACTGTTCCCTATTATTGTTTTCTTATTCAAAATATATGATGCCGTGAGCACATTTTACAACGAACTACGAGTCTCCCTAATTTCTTTTCCTAGTAATGTCTTGTACATACTGGTTAAATTACCTTTCTCAATAATACCGGTTGAGATATTATTGTTTTTACATTATAATGAGAACCTTGCCATCATTTGTCACCTCATTGCATGGTGCCAAAAGGAACAAAGATTTTTTTTCTACATGACAAGTAGATTTTGGAAGAATCCAGTCATTTCCACAGATATATATTTTATAAATATAGAAATAAGGCTCCCAGTTTACTGTTTTACCGAATTTTACAGATAAATACAGAGAGGTATCTATTTTTCCGGTCTGATTTATTTTTAAGTATGGAAAAATACAGAAAATAGTTTTTATTTTGGACGATTCTCACTATTGTCAATCATGTGTTCTAGGTCAATACCTATGCACACGGACAGGTAGGGAGTTGAAAAAAAAGATTGCCTAATGAAGCTTAAATAACTGCAGCAGTATAGCTACTTAAGCTGCTCTACAATGCAAATGATTTCAGATGACTATCGTACAGTAAATGGCTTAAAACTCATTTGACATTCAAAGATGCATAAAAATTTGTCAGGTAAATAAACATGGAAATATCTCCATTGCAGCTTTATTATTTACACTAAACACAAAGTAAATACGGATAAATACAGATAAAATGAGCAAAAAATAAATATGGATAAATACAGACTGAAAAGTCAACAAAATAAATACCATAATAATGGGAGCCCTATATAGAAAATTCCACACTCCTGTTTTAAATGAGACCTGTGCAACCTGCCACTTTGAAAACATAGTACGATGATCAGAGAGAGACCGCGGCCCACCTTACAACCCTCTGCAAAAATTTAGATTTCATATTCATTATTTTTTTCTGGCATTTCCTCCTAAGAGCCTCGGAGTAAAATAAGGACTTTGTGGCGATAGGTGTGTGAATTTATGGACTCCAGTCACAAAGCCACATTCACATCTAAGTTCAGCTCAGGTTTTTAAATCGCTGGATTAAATTTGGGATTTTCAAAACGGGGATTGAATATCACAAAACTCACACATACTTTTTCTTGTGAGCACATTTTCCCCCATATGTGGGGAGAGGGTGTCCCAGAGCTGGAGATGTGCTGTGAAGTTTGAGTGGCTCTACAAACGATGGGGGTGGGGTTCCATTATCATGATCAAAACATCGAACTACAAAAATATCGAATCCACAATCTTAACTACCGCTTCATCATCATGGTAAGTAGATGGTGAGTTAAGAATCACAAATTAATGCTTCCCCATATATACTTAGTTTAACGATATAGTGGTAGTCGTTCACGTTGATACAATATTTTTCTAGGGAGCTATTTCATCTATGATATATTGATATGCAACCCCACAAACTATCATGCTTGTTGATAGTCACAAACTTTTCTACTGCTCATTCCAACCATGGGCATAGTCTGATGATACACACTTATGCCAAGGTAACAGAATTACATTCTTATGTAGGGTGGAACCATGAGGGAAATCAACCAAAACTGGTGTAGGAAAGGAGTTGCTTCATGAGGAAAAATATTTTCTGAATGGAATTTTTTTTTTTTTAAAGAAGTCTGAAAGTGAAATTGCTCTACACTGTTGCTTTTGAACATAAACAAATGAAAAATGTGAATGTATATTTATTTTTCATCCTCAAACTCTGCATTGTCTCTTTCAGTTGTGCTTCTGTTTTTCCTTGACCATAGGTTTTCTTCTGCTTTGGGATTCTATTACACGACTGGGTGCTCAATTATGACTTTTCTGCATTGGAAAATCTCTGACAGCAATGATGACAAAGAAAAACAAAATAATTGAACAGTTTAAGAATCCCATGGCACTATAATTTCCTAAATAGTCACCAATCTATTCAAGCAGAAAAAGTGTTTTGAATTAATTTAATACACAGGCTTTTACTATGAGCTCTTTTTAAAACCAAGTCAGGACAAACATTACTTCCGTTCATTGTATAAAACATAAAAACAACAATACATAAAACATCCAATATAACCAGAATAAATAATAAAAACATATGCTACATAACTAATTTACTCTGTAACAAAGCCAAAAAAGCCAAAGATGACAAATGGAAGGAATCAATTAGTAACATAGCCAGTGTACAAAATACATCCAAATTCAAATACACAATTAGACCTAAAACATTTTGTCATTATAGTCTAGTTCAAGAGTGACCCAACTATAGCAAAATTAATTAATTCCTTCTGTTTTTTACTGCTACTGTGGATTACCTCCTCATGGCATCACAAATCAAGGGAGGCGATAATGAAAGGATGTAAAAAAAAAATGACAACGGATCCTAAAATGTCTCTCAGATTATCTGAATGATAAATTTCCTCAGGGATAACAGAATGGAATTTACAAAGAAACGAAAAACACAGGCTGCTTTGTCTAGATAAATTAACACAATGGCATACATCATTAGAACTGCTAGAAGGGTTTGCTCCAATGAAAGAGCCAAGTGGCTTATGATACCAAACCTAAGTCTTTTCTTACCTACTAGCTACCCACGTCTGATATGGCTCCATCTGGTTGACGTTTTTTCAGGAAACAATGAGCTTTTCTTTAATTCAATATCATCTCTCTCCACACTTCTTGGCAACAAAAGTGCGCCCACCTGCCATTTCTTATCCACAGTCCACATCTTATCTGGATTGGTGAAAAGTTACGGGTGGCTGATGTCCCTGCTGAATTCACGTATATACTTATGCCATGAGAGCCTACACTAATATTCGAAAAGGAGGCAGTCAGGCATAAATTCCCTATTAAAATTTACAATAGAATTGCTGCAGAGAGATCCCCAAAGCAACGAAGGGGCAAATTGAATACAATTCTTCACATCCTCAAAACCAACCTCCTCATGCAGGGAAAAGGAGAGTTGACTGGGGGAACCCACAGACATCTCAAAAATTTATTTTCCGCTTTTGAAACAGTCCACATCTATATAGCCCCAGATCTATAAACCACAGAAGATATACATTTTATTTATTTTGGCTGTGTATACCATTAACATCTGGGTCAATCGCTTGTGTCCTGGTCTTGAGGTGAGGCTGAAAACCGCCCGAGTTGACTTACATCGACCTCTTATCTTAAAGAAGAGCATTCCAGTTCAGCTGAGAATCAAAAAAGATACAGTGATACTGGAATGTCTTCACAGATTTAAGCACTGCTTTCCCAACAAACAAGGTCTTGGTTTTCCTATTTGTAAGGCCAAGGAAATTGACATGTGATTTTGAGAGGTTTGTATTTAAATCCAAATTCCTTGTGCAAGTCACATAGCATTTGATTAGCTCCTGTCAGCCGCTGGTTGTTCGCGATATGAAAATGGCAGCGTCACAGAATAGCAGTATGGGGATATGCTTAAGATTAGTTATGCTTCCTAATTAATCTTGAGCATCCTTGCCCTGTTCCCTCAAAGTGTCCTCTAGATGGTTTGTACATAGGGCAAACAGGAAGGGGGCCAGGGAAGCTGGCATTCTCCTCTCAAGGAGGAAAAAGGATCCATGTACTCCCGACTAGAGCCATATCGGACTCTTGCTGTCAGATTCCTGTGCATACACTGAAGAAAATGAATCAGAGCCAGATCTACCAACGCCTGTGCCGTTATTTCCCACTCCGTTAACAGAATCAAAGGTCCATAAATGCCACGTGTAACCAACCCTTTTGAACTTTAACATACTTCATAACAAGCATATTAAGATTAAGGCACTGTTCTAAGGTTTGCAACACCAGTCTAAAGCCCAAGTGTGCTTCTGCCAAGATTCCTCAGTCTTCTGCCCATACTTGAAGCTGTGATACAAGGACTCTACCAATAACCTATGAGAGAAATGGGACGCTAACACTCAGGATCATTTCCATCTTCTCCTTTAAAGAAAGGAATTATAACAGAATTCCACCATGAGCTGTGTTTAAAATAAATGGTAACAATGGACCCCCAATTTGGACATTAAATTTAGGTTCATAGGTACCCTGTCCGGGCCAGGAGCTTTATTGCTAGGGCTACCATTAATGGCATTAATAAATTCTTTTGAGAAAAAAGACTGCAAATGGTTTGAATACTTGTTAGAAAACCTTTGCTTGGAACTGGAATCATATAAGAAGGAAAATGGAATGACCCGGTAGTTGCTTAAATATTCAGTTCAAGAGCCCTATCTTCCTTTGGTGAAAACCAGGATTTATTGTCGATCCTCCAAAAATCAAGAGAAATTTAGATACGGCAGCCTGACTTTCCTTTTGTAGCGCTCTTATTTTAGACAATATGCAAGCGTTATATAATCTTTCCTAGTACATAATACTGCTGAAGGGAATCAGGAAGTGTACAACCTAGAGCATGATGTAAAGCTTTATTAGCATTACTACATTTTTTGTTGCAAGGCACAATAGTGGGGGGCTTAAGACTTCTGGTAGACAAGACCATCAAAGCCATGGTTAAATTTAGGATTAAGAGAGTTAATGCTAAAAGATTAAATGAAACAATGTCAACCCCCTTAGCATTACCATATAGACAAGTGATGACATCTACAAGATGACCATCTACAGTAACGTCGAACCCCAGCCCGCTGACCTCAATGACCTCCTCACCCTAACGGACTCCACCCACAATCACCCGCTCACCACATGGGAACAGCTCACCACTCAGAGCACTACAGCCAACAAGAACTCCATCCAATCCGGAGCACCCACAGACCCATGCCCCCACCATGTCTTCAACCTCGGGAGCAAGAAGATCAGCAGCAAACTCACTTCTATTCTCAACTAATCTATCATGACGGTCGCCTTTCCAGATGGATAGAAACACGCAAAAGTCAGACCCCTCCTCAAGAAACCCTCCCCAACCCGAGGGAACTCAAGAACTACCACCCCATCTCTCTGCTCCCTTTCCTCACCAACGTCCTTGAGAAGGTTATCAACCACCAACTTGCAGAATACCTGGAAAGAAACAACCTGCTTGACTCCTCCCAATCCAGTTTCCGTGCCAACCACAGCACAGAGACTGACCTGATTGCTGCCACCAATGACATAGAACACTCCCTCCTCGACCAGGGAGAAACAGCGGCCCTGATCCTCCTCGACCTCTCAGCAGCGTTCAACACCGTATCCCACCACACACTCATCAAAAGAATCCACCACAACGGAAACCAGGAAGATGCCCTCAAATGGATCGCATCATTCCTCACAGGGTGAACCCAGAGGATCCACCTACCTCCCTTTACCTCGGAAACCAAGAGCATCATCTGCGGTGTCCCTCAAGGTTCATCCCTCAGCCCCACACTGTTGAACACCTACATGACGCCCCTGGGCAACATCGTCAGAACCCATGGCCTCAACATCATATCCTACGCAGAAGACACCCAGCTCATCCTCACTCTCAGAAGACCCCACCACAGCTAGGACCAACTTCCACAGCTGCATGACGAGCGTCGCTGACTAGATGAAAAACAACTGCCTGAACACAGACAAGACGAAAGTGCTGATTTTTGGGAACACCACTTCCCCGTGGAACGAACTCAGACCCACACCGACAGATCACACCCGCAACCTTGGCATCATCCTGGACAGCAACTCACCATGAAGTGCCAGATCAACGCAGTCTCCTCCACCTGCTCCACACACTTAGCATGCTCCTTAAGATCTTCAGATAGCTCCCCCCCCCAAACACCTGGAAAACCGTCACTCAAGCACCAGTCACCACCCGTATGGACTACGACAACGCACTCTATACTGGGATCACCACCCAACTCCTGAAGAGACTCCAGACGATCCCTCAGCGGCCAGACTCATCCTTGACCTACCCAGATGGACCCACATCACCCCAGCCACCTCAGGAACCTCCACTGGCTCCCCATCCAGAAAAGATGCCAAATCAAGATGCTGACACCCCTCCAGACATATGCGCTCTGCCTCCTGTGCCCTTGCACACACTCCTCGCATCCGTCGGAGATACAGTGGAGAACAATACTTCTCCGACCTCGCCACCAAGTCCTGAAACGGCATTCCCCTCCACCTCCGAACAGCATCCTTGCTCCCAGAATCCAGAAAGGGGCTAAAGACCTGGCTCTTCGACTGATCCCAGCCAGAACCTAGAGCCTGGATACCCTACTGGGTGAATAGCCGTGCTTTACAAATCCAAGTTGATTGACTGATTGATGACACTGTCCAGAGATGTCACAATTATCATAATGGTAACTAGTGAAAAGAAAGGAAGGACTAAAAAACAGTACCAGGGGATTGTGGTCACTTCAACTGCTGGGAATAATCTGAAAACATTCACTCAATGAAAAAGATCTGTTGTGACAAAATCATAATTTATGATTAGGGCTCCCAGTTTTATGATATTTATTTTTTTGACATTTCCGTCTGTATTTATCCATATTTATTTTTTGTCAACTTTATCTGTATTTATCCATATTTATTATGGGTTTTGTGAAAAAATAAAGCTGAAACTGGTATATTTCCACATTTATTTAACCAATAAATATGCAGTCATGCTTCAATGCCTGCCAGGTTTCAGTGATATGAACACCCACAGAAAATAAATCAATGCACTTATATGAAAATATGCACATTTCAGTATCAGCCTTTTGCAGATCTACTGCTGTTTAAGCGTCTTTACTAAAATTCCTTTCTTTTTTAACCCCCTTACCCATCAATCTACCCAGTTATTGGCCTGGCAGTCATGGCAAAGTGTATTTAGAATCACTCAAAAAAGCACCTAATTTCCGTTTTTATCCACATTTAAAAATAAATACAGACAAGAAAATACATGGTTTTCTGTCTGTATTTATCTGTAAGAATCAGTAAAAACGGAAAACGGGGAGCCTTATTTATGATACTACCTATGCCTTTATTCTTAAATGTTGGTGTGGGTAGCTTATCATCCACTAAGTGTAGCTTTACATTTATAAGACTGCATATAACAATATTGCAGAGCAAAGCACCTTCTTGATCATTAAAACTGCCTGCCAGAAAGAATTTTGAGGTGCATATGTGAGAGAAAACCAACAAGGTAGACTTTCCTCCAGAAAAAAACATAACTTCTCAAACGTAGTAGATGGAGGGTGAAAAAGGTCATAACCGTTCATTACAATTGAAATTAAGTTCCACAGCTAATATATTAGGTGATAAAAGATTCCTACTTATCTACCACAGTAGAAATAAGGTTGGCTCAGACCTAAATAGTTAAGTCCCCCAGACCGACCCATAATGAAGCTGAAGGAGTAGAAGCATACATTGATTGAAACCAATTCAGATAATGCTTTACTGACAACCAGGTTTTCACTAGTAGTACATAAAATTGTTTAATAAAAGACACCCACTTAACATCTTCTAACTTTGTGTGTAATCTGGCCACATTCAATGATACAACAAAGAATGATTCTCAGAAAAACTGGGTCTACTAAAAGCTTTAGGTTCTGGATTTACCTCATTTTTATATGCAGAGGTCTAAGCATCATCTTCCACTAAAGCCTATGAGAGCACCCACATCCCATATACAAAAGTTATGGTCAGAAGAGTCAAGGGAAGTCATGGATTCAGAAGACAGACCAAGGGTAGAGCAAGGTTTTAAGCCTGAGTGTCAGTCAGTATCCTCAAGTGAAGACAGGCATGTGAATCTATTATAAATCTGGATGAGCTACACAGGATCAATAAGGTATGACTTGTTACAGACTGGCTGTTAATTGTAGCCCTTATGTAAATATAAGCTTTTCCATTGTGATAGGTTTATAAAGAAAACCTCCATAAATAGGTAAAATCAGTGAACTTTGGCTCAAAGAGGAACTTAGAAGATTTTTTGGGGAATTTTGGGAACACAATTTTATTAAGTATAAAGAGTAACACTGTAATAACGTGCAGTAAACAATTGATGTTTCATTTATCCATAACCAGTCAGTAGCGGCTGGTGTCAGGGAAATGTAGTGGGGCAGCACGGGGTGGGAGGCCTGTATCAAAACAAACAATTTAAAAAAAACTTTCTTCTCGCCGCTCTTCTGGGCACAGACTGAAGCTTCCCATACTCCCCTACGGCTAATCCAGCCGCTGCTCTCATACCCATGAGAGCAGTGTCGGGATTGGGTGGAGCTGGCTTGTTTTGTGATCCATCGGGAGCTGGGAGTCTGTGCCTGCTGGTCTCTCCACCCAGCAACACAGGTGGGTTGGAGAGATGTCAGTGCGCATGACGGTTTGGCCATCCTGAGACGGCCGGCCAAACCATCATGTGCACTGACAGCAGTACCCACCACTCCACTGCTGCAGTACTCTGGCACCGCACCGAAAGATTCAGCTACATGACAAAAAATGAAATGATCATTATTTTATTTTTCATTTGCATCTGCGGGCAGGGGTGAAACGCTTCTCCGCCATAGCAGAGGAGCCGCCGCTGTAACCAGTGTCCTATACTCATAGAGGCAAGTAAAGTAGAATACAACAGTAATAGAGGAGGAAATAGCCCCTAGTTCTGTAATGTTCATCACAGTAGCGGTATATCTAGTTCAGGACTGAGCATGTACACTGCGGCGATGTTACATTCGGTCTAACAAACTACAATAATAACAGGCAGCTGGGCTCACAAGACACACAGGAGCAAATATGAATGATAGCTATATAAATAGTTCGCATGGGGATCACTTACATTCTGCATAGTGCCGAAGCTAGTACATGTAATCTTAAAAGGGATGAGGGTAGTATTATACAATGTTATACAATTTTAAATTTACTGGTGAGGGGAAGCAGTTGAGAAACTTCTTAGTCATCAATATGAACTGTGGCGGGCACTGTTCCATTACTGTCAATTGTTGGTATTTTGCGCACAATATCACCCCAGGCTTGTGCCACTTCTGGCTATCGAATCCTCCTCCTGGCCACCGCCGTTAGTGCTGCCTCCTCACATTTAGTCCTCTTGGAGACTTCATTATACAATTTCCACACTTTAGGACCAGGTCATGGATATCTGTCATTTGGCCAGCACGAGCTTTAGGTCTATAAATCTGCTGGACACCCTGTTGGTTTTGGTTCTTGGAAATACACCCAGTAAGCATGCGGCCGGAACATTAGAGACAGACCTGCCCGTGGCCTCTTTGATAAACTGTAACACTTTGTTTCAATAGATAGTCACCTCTAAACAACTCCAAACCATATGTGAAAAATCAGCCCCCCTTACATATAGGACAACCAGCATGTGTCCCAGGAAACATATTATATATGGATTACTCTAGACTAGAGTCATTTTAGGGCACACCTGTGGACTCACACTTCACAAAGGGAGCTGAAAAGGTTTTGGAGCCTTACCCTGCTCATAGTACTTTGCACAAACCAACAGAGCAGTCTTACTGGTATACTTGTAGAGTTTGGGCAAAACCCAGCTTCCCATCTGTCATGCCCGGATGTCATTTTTTGACTCAACAGTGTATGTAGCATTTCAATCATAACTTTGCAGCATTGCCACAGGATTATCCAGATCATGACAGATTGACGAAAATTCATCCTGCTGTGGGACATTAGTCCTCAGTTTCCAGAGATGTTTACTTCAAGGAAGAATACAGGGGCCAATAAGTTGCTGTTCCTGTACAACAAGCAGCTGCTGTTCAGCCTGTACATACCAATCAAAGGAGCTTGTTATGGCTCAGCATCAAGCTGTGCCTTTTGTGTGAGAGCTTCACTGGTTATGCATATAGCTGGAGAGTGTACACTGGCAAGGACTCCAGTATAAATCATGCAGGTTCCCTTTCCAAATTGGGAATTAGTTAAACTGTATAGGAGCTTTCTCAATCAGTCCTTAATAAACTTTATAACCTTTATGAGGACAATTTCTACATAGGAGCACAACTGTTCAGTGAACTGTACAATGCTGGCTCTGTGGATTTACCGCAAAGAATTCCCTCAGGAGCTTAATGGTAAAAAGCTCCAAAAAGGCCAGAACAGTGCGTTGTATTGCAACAAACTACTGACAGCGAAATTCCTAGAGAGGCCACAAGTATATGTATTTACTGCAATCAATTAATGATGAGATTATTACTCCAGTAATGGTCTGGGGTCAATGTGCAAAAGTGCACAAGCCCTACGGTATACTTGATTATAATAAGTACATGGGTGGAGTTGGCAAAACTGGCTAGCTACTTCAAATCACATGATATAAGAAGTTAGCTGTCGACCTAATCCATCCTTGGCAATGCATAGTTATCCATGGTGTTATCAGTAATGTCATCAATGATGTAATTTAACATTCCATAAGTGTCATAATATGCAAGGTCATAAGCAGTGCATGGTGTGGGTGCAAGTTATAGTTAGATGAGTAAACTTTTTTTTATGTATTTTAGAGACTTTTTGCTCTGTAGTTATAGTTAGGGTTACCAAAGACAGGAATTCCTCAGATTTTTGCCGCTTTGAACCAGTTTGTGCGAATCTCCACGAAACTATGCAGACTTACTACCCCCTATATATCGGCGGAGGTTGGGCGGTTTTGCAGCGTTTGGTGAAGGGAATGCAAAGAAAAAAGGGGAGGGGCAAAATTCTCCTTTCTCAATGCTGGTACAAACATAGAGGATGTCGTTTTCAAGTTCATACGCTTACAGGTATGTGCTGTGCAAACTGCCATTGATGGCTGACGAAGGGCACATGGAGCAATTTATGATTTGTAAGAAACACTGCCTCCATGGAGTTAAGTGGCAACCCATTTGGGGCATGATTGAGGAAGAGACATTTATAAAATGTGACGTTGCACTATTATGAGATATTTCCACTGGGACTACAAATATTAGACATTGCATGCAAAGATGGCCAATTGAAAACTGAGTATTTTACAAAAATTGTGAGTCCTCTTTTACTTGCTACAAACTATTATTGAATGGGGACTAGTCAAGATGTATTTAACAACTTGAAAACGACATCCTCTATGTTTGTACCAGCACTGAGAATGGAGAATTCCGAAACGCAATTGCTGGATGTCAATAATTTGCCCGTGCAGAACCTGTTGAGTGCTCCAGCTTGTTCTGATGTAACTTGTGATTTTGAATATATATATATATATATCACAAAAGAGATTTCTTCACCAGAACATATATAAACACACACATATATATATATATATTTAATCCACTAAAAAAAACAAAGGTAACGGGGACGTTATAGTTAGGTTCAGGTTTTACACGCACAAAACCATAGAAATTTACACTTATATTAAGAAACTATAACTCGCGCCCCTGCCATGCACATTTTTCTCATCAATAATTTTATTGCAAATGTGGCAGTGATATTATAAATGATGTCATAGAAGATATCAGGACTGATGTAATATGTGGGGAAATTAGCAGTGCATGGCGAAGGTGCGAGTTATAGTTACCTTAGAGCATGATTGTAGTTTCTTTAGATAAGTATAACTAATGCTGCTGAATTTCTATGGTTTTGTGCATGTATAAAATCTGAACCCAACTATAACGTCCCTGTAACCTTTGTTTTTTTTAGTGAATTTATAAGGTTTTTTAAATTCTTTTTCCCAACTATAATGTTCCTGTAGCCTTTGTTTTTTGAGGGAATTTCTAGGTTTTTTTTAATGTTAAGAAATATTTAATTACCTTACGTTAATTCAACCCCCGCTGTGCATGGCCAACCAGGCCCTGGGGCCAACCCCCCGCAGGCACCCAACTCTGTGCCGCACACGACCGAAGGCTGTGCTCAACGTGAAGGATGGTCCCAGGGCCTGGCCGTGTGGCCAAGCCCCCACATGCAGGCAACCCGGGAGAGGGGCAGGCATCCCTTCTCTCCGGGCCAATTACATCCCCGGGGACCCCATTCCCCGGGGCCCGGCCAATTACTGAACGGGGAGGGGGCCACACAGAACCACTTCCCTGGCCGATTTCTTCAGATAAATAATACTGCTGACTTTCTATGGTTTTGTGCGTACAAAATCTGAACCTAACTATAACGTACCTGTAACCTTTGTTTTTTTAGTGAATTTATAAGGTTTTTTTTTAATTCTATTTCCCAACTATAACATCCCTAAAACCTTCTTTTTTTTCGGTGAATTTCTAAAGTTTTTGTAATGTTAAGAAATATTTAATTACCATACATCAATCCAACCCAGATCCTGCGGCCAACCCCCCGCATGCACCCAGTCGTGCACCATACACGATCGAAGGCCGTTAGTGAAATTATTATTCTTCAGGATAAAAATATATTAAAGACGTAATGGGGGAGATAATAAAGAAGCAAAAGTGGATATATGCTTATGTTTGTGCAAATCAGACTTGTTGCGTTAAAGGGGTGGCTATCCTATTTAAGAAGTCGGCTAAAGCGATAGTAGAAGAAGCGTACACAGACCCTAAAGGGAGATGGATCATGGTGAAAGCAAAAATTTCTGGGAAAATGTATGTAATTGCAGGTTATTACGAACCCTAACGTAGATGATACTGCCCCCCTGCAGTCTCTATATAATCAGTTACTAGATGCTACAGCACCTGTAATCTTGGCAGGCGATTTTAACTTGTTATTAGACCCTAAGGAAGACAGATGGCCGAGCAGGAAAACCTCTACAGAGCCTAACCTACCTAGAATGAGGGCAGGGCTGAAACGGTGTATGGAAGATTTCAGCTTGGTGGATGTTTGGACAGAAAAAGGGGCAAGGGAGCATAAGTTTACATTTAGGAATAAGAAATATGGGCATGCTTCCAGGATTGACTACTTTCTGGTTGAGAGGGGAGAAAGTAAAAAGGTTAGAATAGTGGAACACCTACCCGCTCACCTGTCGGACCATTCAGCAGTTTGCTTGAACCTGATGATAGATGCGATAGGCACATCTCCGAGGTGGACTCTGGATAGAACTTTATTTCTGGACCAACAGGTAGTGAAACATTTGAAAGAGACAACAAAGGAATATTTTTGTCTAAATGATACCGACACATCTATCCAAGTGACATGGGATGCATATAAGGTAGTTATTAGGGGAGGCTGATTAGTATCGCAGCTTTCAAGATCAAAACTATTAGGAGTAAAATAAACTCCCTAGAAAATAGATTACAACAGTTGAATAGATTGGGAGATCAAAGCCACAGGATACAGGGTACGGGCGAGATTGAGGCTGAAATAAAAGAGAAAAAAGTAGAGTTGACTGATATCCTGGGGGAAATAGTCATGAAGAAATGGTAAGCAAGTAAATTCTCGCACTAGGAGTATGGAGAGGGTTGTGGTAAACTACTAGCTTGGAAATTAAAAACGGAACTAAGCCAGAATAAGATTCCAGTAAACTGGGTGGCGGGACAGAGAACTCTCAGCTTAGATGATAGATCTTTAGAGCTTTTGTGGATTTCTTCCAGGACCTGTACACAGAGGATATAGTTGTAACAAAAGAATAAATTGACTCGTATTTTGAGGGTATGGTTACCCCTATGCTTTCAAATGAACAAAAGGAGGTGCTAAATTTGGAAATTACAACTGAGGCGGTAATGGGAGTGATAGAGAAATTAAAAATAGGAAAAGCAGCTGGCCCGGATGCTTTACCAAGTGAAATTTATATGTTGCTAAAAGAGGAGGTTGCCCCGTTTTTGACAAATCTTCTTATTTCAATCTTTTTAAAAGGGTTAGATATACGGAAGTCATGGGAGGAGGCAACTATCTGCCTTTTGCAGAAAACAGGGAAAGACCCCAGGTGTTGCGAGTCTTACAGACCCATATCACTGCTAAATAGTGGTTACAAGATCTTCACAGAGATCCTAGCTGAGAGATTGGGGAGGTTGGTGGATAAGCTGGTACATCCAGATCAAAAAGGATTTATTAAAGGCAGGCAGATGTGTGAGCTAACACATGAGCTGTTTGGGGCAATAGATATGGCAACAGAAGGAGGGTCCCCTTTGTCGATAATCACATTTGACGTGGCAAAGGCCTTTGATAGGGTGAGCTGGCCTTTTCTGCATAGAGTCGTGGAGCAGTTTGACTTAGGGGAGGTGTTAAGGGGGCCTTAAAATTGATTTATAAAAAAACCCTTGGCAAGGATATTGGTTAATGGTAATCTCACACAGAAAATAGTTATATCAAGGGGTACACGGCAGGGCTGCCCACTCTCCCCCCTCCTTTTCCACTTATGTATCGAACCACTAGCCAGTAAAATCAGGGCTAGCGAACAAATCCCCTCTTTTGGGTTTCGGGGCTGGGAGAAGAAAGTTGCCTTACATGCAGATGACTTGATGTTATTTACAAAGAACCTGTCAGTCATTTCCAATAATATCGAATGTTCTAGATAAATTTGGGGAAGTTTCTGGTAATCAAGTAAACTGGCAGAAAACAGAAATTATGGGATGGAATTCCCAAAGCAGCAATCCCCTAGTAAGAGAGAAGATAAGATATTTGGGCATCATGGTAACAAAAGATCTTGAAGATGTAGCACGTTTGATTTTTGAGAAAGCTGTAATGGAATCCAGGAAACTATTAAAAGCCTGGGCAGGGCTTCCATTATCATTTCTGGGAAGAACTAACATTTTAAAAATTACTATATTACCAAAAATTTACTTTTTTGTTTAATTCAATACCTCTAGAATTTAAACAAGTTTGGTTAAAAAAATTACAAGGTGATTTGAACAGTTTTATTTGGGCCTCCAAAGCAATAGGAATCTCCTGGAAAAAGCTTCGAAAGGAAGAAAGAGCAGGGAGGTTTTGCAAGTCTGGACTTTTTCCAATATTGTAGGGCATTTAAATTTAAAAATATGAGAACTTTGCTCCGAGAACATCAAGTATATGCTCCGTATCCTCAAGCTATGACACGGTTGGAGGGTGATTTTTCCCTTTACAAGTTTGGTCACCCAAAATGTTTTAAATAGGTGACATTGAAGATTCTCTTAGCGGCGTGTAAACTTTGGTTTCAGATCAGAAAAGCACTAAAAATCCCTTATTATAGTGGCTATGCCCCAATATGGGTGTCCCCACAAACCCCTAAGTGTCTGAAGGACAAACTTTCAAGCCCGTTAGCAGAAGGGGAAATAACGAGATGGGGCCAATTGCTGGAAGGGAAGACTTTAGTAGATTGGGAACATATGTCGCTAATAACGAATGGTAGTATCTCCAGATTTAAATACTATCTACTACTGGCTAGCTGGGTAGAAAGCACTGGAGAAGGATGTTGAAGGGAATGATGACATTGAAGCAAAACTTCTAAGCAGCTCAACACAGAAAAAGGAGATATCAGGCTGGCATTGGATGCTTATACTTGCAGGGGACGAAGAGTTTACACTACCTATAGAGATTTGGGGAAAAGACCTGCCGTCGCTGGAAGTACAAAATCTCTGGCAAGTATCAATATCTACCTTGTGTTATGTTATCAGTGCAGCTCCACTCAGGAAAAATCATTTATTTACGATACACTAGGGGGCCGATTCCGATCTCGGTCGGAGGCGTACCCAACACCATTCGGTCGGGAAAAAAGCCATGCGAAAGGCTGTTTCCCGACCGATCCGTACAGCACACCGAACGAGTAAGTACGATGCGCACAACAGCAAAGAATCCGGCCGAGCCGTACTCACCCAAACCAGGTCCTGTTCCCCGACCGAGGCGAATCCGGAAACGCCGAATCGAGTCGCACGGAAGGAAAAATGCAGCCCCGTCTGGCCGGACAAGTACGATGCGCTTTCGTACGCGCCGAACCCGTCGCTACGCACGGCACGTCAAAGCATCCGGGAGAGGCGCACATAAGCTCCGATTCGCGCCACAACACGATCCACGGCTCCGAGACGAACACGGCAGCGACGAGGGCGACGCGAGCGGCGAGGACGAGGCGAAGCGACGAGGACGACGCGAAGCAACGAGAAGGACGAACGACACGAACCAACCATGAATCCCTTCGTCCCGATCATACCAATATTCTACATTTACTACCGGAACAGGCACGGACGCGTACGGCGCAGAAGGTAAGCCAGACACCAACCACGAAACACATACAACACGTACACGACACATCACACACACACAGAGGGATGCAGAATATACTTACACCAGCAACAGCAGCACCATAGGGGCGGGATGCCCATCACCAATGCCACATATGCACACAGGGGCCTGAATGCGCACCACCACCCTCACCCAGGGGGTCAGGATGCCTACCACTACTACCACCCTTAGCCAGGGGGGCAGGATGCCTACCACTACTACCACCCTCACCCAGGGGGCAGGATGCCTACCACTACTACCACCCTGAGCCAGGGGGCCAGGATGCCTACCACTACTACCACCCTCACCCAGGGGGGCAGGATGCCTACCACTACTACCACCCTCACCCAGGGTGGGCTGGATGCCTACCACTACTACCACCCTCACCCAGGGGGGCAGGATGCCTACCACTACTACCACCCTCACCCAGGGGGGCAGGATGCCTACCACTACTACCACCCTTAGCCAGGGGGGCAGGATGCCTACCACTACTACCACCCTCACCCAGGGGGGCTGGATGCCTACCACCACCCTTAGCCAGGGGGGCAGGATGCCTACCACCACTACCACCCTCACCCAGGGGGGCTGGATGCCTACCACTACAACCACCCTCACCCAGGGTGGGCTGGATGCCTACCACCACTACCACCCTCACCCAGGGGGGGCAGAATGCCTACCACTACTACCACCCTTAGCCAGGGGGGCAGGATGCCTACCACTACTACCACCCTCACCCAGGGGGGCAGGATGCCTACCACTACTACCACCCTTAGCCAGGGGGGCAGGATGCCTACCACCACTACCACCCTCACCCAGGGGGGCAGGATGCCTACCACCACTACCACCCTCAGCCAGGGGGGCTGGATGCCTACCACTACTACCACCCTCACCCAGGGGGGCAGGATGCCTACCACTACTACCACCCTTAGCCAGGGGGGCAGGATGCCTACCACCACTACCACCCTCACCCAGGGGGGCAGGATGCCTACCACTACTACCACCCTTAGCCAGGGGGGCAGGATGCCTACCACTACTACCACCCTCACCCAGGGGGGCAGGATGCCTACCACTACTACCACCCTTAGCCAGGGGGGCAGGATGCCTACCACCACTACCACCCTCACCCAGGGGGGCAGGATGCCTACCACTACTACCACCCTCACCCAGGGGGGCAGGATGCCTACCACTCTTAGCCAGGGGGCAGGATGCCTACCACTACTACCACCCTCACCCAGGGGGGCAGGATGCCTACCACTACTACCACCCTTAGCCAGGGGGCAGGATGCCTACCACCACTACCACCCTCACCCAGGGGGGCAGGATGCCTACCACTACTACCACCCTCACCCAGGGGGGCAGGATGCCTACCACTACTACCACCCTCAGCCAGGGGGGCAGGATGCCTACCACCACTACCACCCTCACCCAGGGGGGCAGGATGCCTACCACTACTACCACCCTTAGCCAGGGGGCAGGATGCCTACCACTACTACCACCCTCACCCAGGGGGGCAGGATGCCTACCACTACTACCACCCTTAGCCAGGGGGGCAGGATGCCTACCACCACTACCACCCTCACCCAGGGGGGCAGGATGCCTACCACCACTACCACCCTCAGCCAGGGGGGCAGGATGCCTACCACTACTACCACCCTCACCCAGGGGGGCAGGATGCCTACCACTACTACCACCCTTAGCCAGGGGGGCAGGATGCCTACCACTACTACCACCCTCACCCAGGGGGGCAGGATGCCTACCACTACTACCACCCTTAGCCAGGGGGGCAGGATGCCTACCACTACTACCACCCTCACCCAGGGGGGCAGGATGCCTACCACTACTACCACCCTTAGCCAGGGGGGCAGGATGCCTACCACCACTACCACCCTCACCCAGGGGGGCAGGATGCCTACCACTACTACCACCCTCACCCAGGGGGGCTGGATGCCTACCACCACCCTTAGCCAGGGGGGCAGGATGCCTACCACTACTACCACCCTCACCCAGGGGGGCAGGATGCCTACCACTACTACCACCCTTAGCCAGGGGGGCAGGATGCCTACCACCACTACCACCCTCACCCAGGGGGGCAGGATGCCTACCACTACTACCACCCTCACCCAGGGGGGGCAGGATGCCTACCACTACTACCACCCTTAGCCAGGGGGGCAGGATGCCTACCACCACTACCACCCTCACCCAGGGGGGGCAGGATGCCTACCACTACTACCACCCTTAGCCAGGGGGGCTGGATGCCTACCACTACTACCACCCTCACCCAGGGGGGCAGGATGCCTACCACTACTACCACCCTCAGCCAGGGGGGCAGGATGCCTACCACCACTACCACCCTCACCCAGGGGGCAGGATGCCAACCACTACTACCACCCTTAGCCAGGGGGGGCAGGATGCCTACCACTACTACCACCCTCACCCAGGGTGGGCTGGATGCCTACCACTACTACCACCCTTAGCCTGGGGGGGCAGGATGCCTACCACCACTACCACCCCCACCCATAGGATGGACAATGCATGACACAACCAGCACACCACAACCTAGGGAATGCAAGAAGAAGACATCCCCCCAACACCATGACAAGCGTGTGTAGACTGTGTCAAATGCCTACAACACCGAACATGACTTTGAACATACAATGTGACCCCCTAGCACATGTGCCACACATATATGTGTGTGGCACCCACAATGCAAGCAGGCCATGACCATTGTGGCAATGTGGTCCAAACCCCCATCATCACAGTGACCAAAATGTAAGTGTGGGGTCCATAGCTGAAGCACACTTTGAACAATGTGGCAATGGGGTCCAAACCCCCATCATCACAGTGACCAAAAGGTAAGTGTGGGGTCCATAGCTGAAGCACATTTTGAACATTGTGGCAATGGGGTCCAAACCCCCATCATCACAGTGACCAAAAGGTAAGTGTGGGGTCCATAGCTGCAGCACATTTTGAACATTGTGGCAATGGGGTCCAAACCCCCATCATCACAGTGACCAAAAGGTAAGTGTGGGGTCCATAGCTGCAGCACATTTTGAACATTGTGGCAATGGGGTCCAAACCCCCATCATCACAGTGACCAAAAGGTAAGTGTGGGGTCCATAGCTGAAGCACATTTTGAACATTGTGGCAATGGGGTCCAAATCCCCATCATCACAGTGACCAAAAGGTAAGTGTTGACAAAGTAAGAGGTGCAACTGCCAAACTGCATGGATGATTCCTGGTCACAGAACAACAAACACATCAGTGGCAAAGTAGTGTATGTGTCCCATTGCAACATAAATTGGGGGAGCCAAATCCTGCAGTGCAAATAAGACATAACTTTGGCCATGTGCAGACAAACAACACCCATGGGGGCTGACACCGTCAACAATCATCAATGACACAATGACAGAAGTGACCATCCGAATGCAGACCCACATATTTGCACCAATGGGCACACACATGCAGATACCCTGTGGAGACTGCAGATGTGAGGTGAACAGATACCATACCATGGCAGCAATGGGACACACAAACCATGATCATTGTGCTGACCGATGACCTAGGAGTCCCAGGGACAGCAGGGGAAACCCACCAAACTACATACAGCCAATGGCACACCCAAGATATGCCAATGCAGTGGTGCAGATGCACAAACACAAACAGGCAGACCCACCCTGCACATCATACACAACAGGTGAGGGTGGGGGTGCCAGTGTCCCCAGGCAACCACACAACACATGAGGAGACATGAATACCAATCATACAGATGTGCATACAGTGCCACACAAAGGTAACTCATGGATCCAAATTCCCTATGTGGGCAAGCAGGCATTGTCAGATGAGAGGGAGCACAAATCACACATGTCACACAGGCACGTAGGGACAGCAACTGACACAGCAAGACACAGACACACCACAGCACCACCCCCAGGGCCCCCACAATGTGGTGACCCTGGGCTGCATTACAATCCCACTGTGATGACAAAGCTAAATGTGGTTCACACTGTGAACCACAGTCATGTGTACTGAGCAACTAACTACCATCACACCTACACAAGCACAAATCAAACAGCATGGCCAGTGAGCCAAGGCCAACATGGAGGCAGGGGCCTAGCCGGGCAACAACTCTCATCTGCACACACTCAACACCACACCCCTCGACCTCCAACAATGTGCAGCAGTGAAGCACACATGCACTGGTGACATTGCACATGCACCCATGACTATTCCAGGGTGGTGGGTGGGAACCAAGGTGCAGAAACACATCACACATGGACACTCAACAAGACTCCTGAATGTCTGACACACTGCACACTACGCCGTACATGGACATGACGGCAATACCACACCAACCAATGGGATCACAGCCACAGTCACACACCAATGAAGAAGCCAAGGTCACCCACAAAGAACACACATAGACAACAACCAACATTGCAGCCCGGACCCTGAGGAGTGCCAGCAGTCACACACACAACGTGTCACAATCACTGAAAGATAACACAAACTGGAAATCACATGACAGGGGCAAACAACAAGTGCCAAGGGGAAACCTGACTGTGACCCAGCTGCGTCTGCACACAAACTCAGCCCTGACAGCAAGCACACCTATGGGTGACACCCTGATGACCAGTAATGTGCCATGCACCCACATCACAGAGAACCCAGGGAGAAGACTTTGGGGGAACATAGCTCAACTCAGCTAGCATCACAAACAGGTACAACACTAGGGATCACAGCATGCACAGCTAAACGGAAGTGAACACACAGACATGCACATACAACACACACCTTGGGCGCAGGCAATGTCACAGGAGTACACACTGCCATGAGGGGACTCCACTCCTGTGTGAGGAAAGCTGTGCCATATGTTGCCTCAGTAGGGCCCCACCATGTCAGCTGAGCACTTGGTCACACAATCAACAATTAGCACCAAATGAGGGCTCCCGTCACATCAGCCTGGTCATGGAAGTGCCAACGGAATCATCAGCACAGATCCAACACACTTGTATAGCAATGTTGCACTGACAACACAGATGAGTCCTTCCCCATTGATGCCCAAACCTGCATGTCCAGTGGAGATGGCCACACGGTCAGGGAAGTAGACGAATTGAACAATGGCAGGCACAACAGATGTGCAGGGGTGGAAGCCACAGATGTGAAATTGCCAATCTAAGTAGGAAATCCCATTGCCAAATACTGAACACATGACACCCTCAGATGCTGCTATGGATGACATGGATACACCACAGGATAGGACACATTCCCCCTGGACCACATGGGTTCCTGCACAGTAACACTTCATTATCATGAGACCAAATATCACCATCACTGCAGCAAGGGCATGGTTAGCATCATCAACATCATGTACATCAGAAGCAAAAGCACTAGAGAACAGAAAGATGCTTTATTCAGCATATGTGGCATTAAAAGTAGAAGTCCGGTAGAACATAAACAAAGGCCAATGGCCAGTCCATCAACAAAGTCACAAGTGGGTGACAGTGGCAGATGCCACCCTACACATGCCTGCACAAAACCAGGGACAATCCACTAGGAGGGGCAACCGGGGGGTAGGCCAGGCACCGCAGGGACAGGATCAGGGCTCACCAGGAGGAAGCAGGGAAGGGGTGGTGGGTGCTGGAGAGCCACTGACAACTGCAGTGGAGGTGTCTGACATGGTGTGTGCCGGCACAACTGGGGGGCATGGCTCAGATGTTGTGGGTGCCGGCACGACTGCAGTGGACCCTGCAGATGGAGTGGACAGGTCCGCCACTGCAGTGCCCAAGTCAGACAGGGTGGTAGTGGACTCCACTGCAGTGCCTACCACCAGGGGAGGAGAATGGGGAACAGGCAAGGTGGGCTGGACAGAGGGGAGGACACCCTCACCACATCAGTGGCACAGACAAGCGCAGCGGGGGGTGTGGTTCCGGGAGAGCAAGTGGCAGGGGGAGAAGGCCGGAGCCTCTTGGGGATGGTATATCTGTGGGTGGGGGAACCTGGGGCAGGGTGTGGTGGGGGCACCTGTGGAGTGGGGGCCTGAGGGATGGAGGAAGGAGACCTGGTGCTTGAGCTGCAGGGCGGCGGCGGGGTCTTGCTCTTGCTCTAGCACTCCGGGGGACTTGCGGGTGGGGGCCTCAGTCTGTCTGCGCCTGGGGGAGGGTGTCCGGGGGCGAGGGGCACTCTGCTCCGTGTGGGGGCTTCCTCTTCCCCCTGGATGCTGGGGCAGCTGGATCGGAGGGGAAGAGGCCGAGGTCACTGAGGAAGAGGCGCTGGGTCTTTGGGGTTGCAGGTGAGGCAAGGGAGGGTGCTTTGGAGGGAGAGGCAACTGAGGACTGCGCAGTGCCCGTGGATGCGTGTGTGTGTACCAGGGCCCCATCCCCTGTGAGTCTGGTTTCAGTCCCCTGACTGTGCGTGCGTGTGCGTTTAGTTTGTGGCGTGTGTGTCTGTGTGCTGGACGTGTGTGTGCTGGTGTGTGCCTGTGCCGGTGTGTGTGTGCTTGGGACGGGTAAGGTGCTGGGGAGTGTGGATGGAGCAGAGGCAGGAGGGGTGAGGGACTGTCTGAGGAGGGACACTGCTGCCGTCAGGGAGGAGTCCATGGACCTGTTGCCCCTCTGTAGGTCAGACATGCCCGATGAGATGCCCTCCATGAACGACACCAGCTGAGTCAACAGTGCGGTGTGCGCATGGAGGACACTCAGCATGGCTGTCTGCCCTACATGGAGCTGGCGAAGGAGGTACACAGACTCCTCACTCAGGGCAGCAGGGGACACAGGGGCAGGGGGTGCGGTGCCTGGCCCAAAGGAGACACGCTCCCGAACATGGGAGCCTCCACGGACCTGGGGAATGGGAGCCGATGGGAGGGCGGTGGTGGTGCTGGTGGTGGCGGGGACAGCAACACTAGCTGGGGTGTGGTGGCTGCTGACACCCGCCTCCACAAGGGAGTCATCCTCCGAGTTGCTCTGGTCCTCAGCTGAGGTGGATGGTGCTGAGGACTCCTCGGTGTGGCTCCCCTCGCCCTCCGTGCCACTGGGTCCCTCCGACCACTCCTCGGCTGCTGACCCAGTCTGGCTCTCTGGCTCCTCCTGGTCCGTGGAGCTGTCCCCTTCCGTGGCCGTGGATGTATCTGCAAACAATGGGGAAACAGACAGACATCAGTCACCTGCACCAAACGCACACACCACTGTGAGCACAGCACATTACAGAGCAAGCCCTGGCATCATTAGTTGTACATTGCTAAAAGTGCCCTAACTGAACAGGAGAAGCCAATTGTCAGTCTGATGCCAAGCATGGCACTCACATCCCACATGGCCTTGCACCCATCTGTCTGGTGTCTGTTGGATTGCAACACCCCAGTGTGGACACATGCACCAAGTACACAGTAGTTGGACAGTGCAGAGGACACGGTGTGGCATGTGGACATGCACACATCACAGCTCTTGCCACTGAGTCAGTACAGGTTTCCGGATGAAAGGGATGCCCAGAGTCAAATAGGAAATGCATGTGATGCATACCAGCGACAGACACCATGATGCACCCATGTCCTGATAGCCATCGCCACAATGGTGTGCATGTAGCACATGTCACTCCCCTGCAGGACCACCAATAAGTTGACACATGCCATGGCAGAGGCATGACTGCTAAGTCATACATCACTGTCTCAGTGATGTATGACTTGGCAGCCAGACAACAACACTATGCACTGTGTCACAATAGTAGGTCATGGGGAATGCAAGTCCTGGAGCTGCACAAGTGCACATGTACATCCCCCACACAACACATCATCTTAACCCTCATCTGTCCAGGTCACACCTATTGGACATATGGGAGACCTGTGACACTACCCTCTGAACCTGAGCCCCTCACAATTTGCTGTGAATGGGGAACAGCTGCCTGAACTTCACATTCGCATACCCCAGTCTGCACGCGCAGCTGATCAAACACCTATGTGACACACAAGTATCGTCTCCTATGGTCACATCTCCAGGGGCATGCTGAGCCCCTACCAAGAAACACCCCAGCAGTCCTGGCAACTAATCCACAGCACACTGACACAGAGGCAGACACCTGAGGGGTCAAATCACTGTGCACAATGTGTCAGCTGATACACGGGAGTGGGAGTACAGAGTGCATTGCATGGCCTGGAGTAGGCATGACTGTCCTGCTCCACATGAATGAGGGATGTGCCCTGGACAGTGGATAGCTGGCTATGTATGTGTGACACACGTAATCTGCACACTCCTGGGGCCCAAACATTGTTCCCACCCACTGCATGGGCGTGTGCCACATACCCCAGGCACATGTGGTGGCTCAGCTCAGCAAGTGGACCGCATATCAAAGCAACACGCAGATCACATGTCCAAACCCAGGCGTTGTGTGAACAATGGACCCACCCATGATGTCCACAACAGAGTTAGGGAAACAGATGCTGTCCCCCACCTTGAGTGAAGCAAACTGCAAGGACACAGTCCCAAGTGACACAATTCCCTCAATGTAAGGGCCACACCTGGGTATCAGATGAGCAGTGGGCAGTGCACAATAGAGGGACATGGCTCCTGGACAACATGACTGCTGCACTGTGGCAGTTGAACCAGGCCAGAGGAGGGCACAAAGCATGTAATACAGAGTTCACAGTGCAGTCTTTGACTCACCCCCTCCTTGCTGCTGTCTGGCCTTCATCTGCCCATCCAGGTCTGGAAACACCACCGCCAGGATCTGGAGCATGTGGGGGTCAGGGTCCGTGTTCCGCCCCTCCTGCGAGGAGGCGACAGCTTCAGCTGGACCCGTGCAATCCTCCGGGTCCAGCCCCGAAGGTCCTGCCACCTCTTCTGGCAGTTGCGGATCCGGCGCTTGTAGACCCCCACGGACCGGACGGCCCGGACGATGTCCTTCCAGATTTCCTGCTTCCGATGGGCATTAACCTGTCAGGATGACAAAGTGAAAAGGCCATTACCACACATGCAACATATCCGTGCATGATACAGTTGTATATACATGTCTCAATCACAGGGGCACATGATGTACACAGGCAGTGCAAAGCTGACCATGGACAGTTTGCCAGACGTCACTACATGGTATCATTGCATGGGAAGTAAAACCATGTTCAAATGCACTGTCACTGCACCATACCTATCCAGTGCAAGTCACTACACACTATGGGGGTGACAACTACTCAGTGAGCCTGCTAGCCAGTGGCGTGCAGACTTTCAGCCTTGCTAGTCACACAAAATGCACATTCAGAAAGGCAGTGCACAGAACACTCACCTGCTCCCCTGGTGTCCCATACAGCTTGCTGTACTGTGGAAGTAGGCTGTCCAGCAGGGCCTGGTTCTCTTCAAGGCTGAAGGCTGGGGCTCTCTCCACAGTACGTGCCATTGCAGGGTCCAGAGGGGCAGAGACAGCAGCAGTGCAGTGGCAGATGTCGTCCTGGAGCATGTAGTGCAGGCAAGTGAGCTCTCAGGGGAACAGCCAGCAATATATATGTGCTGGAGAGGCAGATACTGTCCCTTGTGTCCAAAGTGATAGGCCCAAGTCGTTTGCATCTTCTGAATCTGGCCAATCCATGGAATAGCAGCACCAAAACACGCCCACAGCATCCTTCAAATCTTCAACTTCATGACATACATGATTTTGCAACATTGTTGTGGGTGACCAACTGAATTTACAGCAACCGACTCGTTCGAAATTCGAAAACGCGTCCATTGCCAGGCAAGCCCATTGTCAATGGGTGCGCACCGATCGGTCCATTGCGGTACAACGCGTACAGGGGTACAACGCGTACCTGCACACATTGAATGCAATGGGCCGGCCGGAGGCACCGATCGGTCCATTGCAGTTCAACGCGCACAGGGGTACAACGCGTACCCGCACACATTGAATGCAATGGGCCGGCCGGAGGCACCGATCGGTCCATTGCAGTACAACGCACACAGGGGTACAACGCGTACCCGCACACATTGAATGCAATGGGCCGGCCGGAGGCACCGATCGGTCCATTGCAGTTCAACGCGCACAGGGGTACAACGCGTACCCGCACACATTGAATGCAATGGGCCGGCCGGAGGCACCGATCGGTCCATTGCAGTACAACGCGCACAGGGGTACAACGCGTACCCGCACACATTGAATGCAATGGGCCGGCCGGAGGCACCGATCGGTCCATTGCAGTACAACGCATCACTGTACATGTGACTGGCATATGTCAGCATGCCTGTCTCAGATGGACATATGCCAGCCACAGATAGCTCCCAGGGAGTGAGGGGCACACCTACATCACGACAGCCTGTCCAAACTTTATCATAAGGCATGTAAGGCTGCATTTCCTATTGTGTGTATGTTGGTGTACATGTTGTCCTGTGGGTGTCACCTGTGGGCAGCCACCCCCAGGCTGTGCACGTGTTCATGGGGACAGGATCCTGGGTGTTACGTGTACATGACCACTGTGATGTGCAACTGTTCATATCTGTGCATGTGCCATGGTCACATTTCACGGTGGTGTATGTGTATGTCATGTCACATACCCCGTGAGTCCCATGTGGGACGGTATGTTTGAGCCAGGGTGTCCCAGTGGCACAATAGTGATGGTCCTCCACAGTCTTTGTGCATGTAGTGTTTACAATGTCTCTGATTTCATGTGCACAATGGGAGACAGTCTCCACATCCACGTTGTGTGTGCATGGACTTTGATGTTGTGCGTGTGTGTGTCACAGACGTCCATGTCTGTCCTGCCGTGGCAAGTGGGGCCACTACCTGTGGGGGTCATGGTTGTTTTGCTGTGGTGTATACATGATACTCCATGTAATGCCAGTGTCCATGTGGCATTACAGGGTCCCTGGGAATGTACCTGTCGTTGAGCTGTGGTGCCTGGGGCACATCTGTCCTCACATGTCACTGTGGGGGGTTATTGTGACACGGCAGCAGGAGATGGGAACTGTGACACGGCCTCATGATATCCAATGGGCCAACCTGGGACTAATTGATGCCACCTGTTGGACCGTGTTGACAGATGTTGGCCATGTATGTACCATACATGTCCTTCCGGTACTGCACACTTCATGTAGTTGTGCCTCATAATGATGTATGTTGGGATCTTGAGTGTGTTCAATGCCGCATATGTGGGGTGACTGACAATCTTGCTTACTTCTCCTCTGCACTGCAGGGCTCCTGCTGTCCATCGACCATTCCCAGACCTGGCAACGATGGTGGAACGGGACAGCATCCGACGGTACCGCTTCACCAGGCAGCTGATTGAGGATTTGGCAGTGCAGTTGTCCCCACATTTGCAGCCTGGCCGGCCGTATCCTACAGCGCTGACCCCCAAGGTGAAGGTGATGGCAGCCCTACACTTCTTTGCCACTGGTACCTTCCAACATACTGTGGCGACTGCTGGTGGGATGTCACAGACCATGTTGAGCCGTGTGCTCCGCGATGTTTTGGCGGCAATGTTGCTCTTCCTGAACCGGTACATCTATTTCCCTAGACTGCGATGACTCACTGACGTGAAGAGTGACTTTTATGCCCTGGGGAGGATGCCGCATGTCATTGGCTCCATTGATGGGACACATGTGGCTTTGGTACCACCACAGGCCCAGGAGCAGGCCTACAGGAACCGCAAGCACTACCACTCGGTCAATGCACTGGTGGTGTGTCTTGCAGACATGACCATCACACACGTGTGTGCCCGTTTCCCTGGTTCAGCACACGATGCCTTTGTGATGAGGAGTAGTCGCATCCCCAGGATGATGGCACAGATGCAGAACCAGCGTGCCTGGCTTGTCGGTGTGTACTGACTTTGTGCCATTGTGTGTGATCTGATCTGTAGTATTCCGCCCACTTTTCCAAGTCAGCTAATGTGCACTTGTCTGTCCGTAGGTGACTCGGGATACCCCAACATGCCGTGGTTGCTGACACCCCTCAGGAACCCTGTGACACCAGCCCAGATGCGCTACAATGAGGCACATGGTCGGACCAGGAGAGTGATTGAGCGGACATTTGGTCTCCTGAAGAGCCGCTTCCGCTGCCTGGACAAGACCGGAGGGTCCCTCCCATATGCCCCTGCGAAAGTGTGCAAGATTATCATCGTCTGCTGCATGCTCCACAACCTGGCAGTGCGGAAGGAGTTGCCTCTCATCCAGGATGACAATGACCAACATCCGCCACCTGTGGAGGATCCTGGCCTGGACCACGATGCCAGTGACGATGATGATGATGATGAGGGTGATGTCCGCACACAGCTCATCACCAACTTCTTTAGCTGAATGTGAGTATCCTGAGGTGTCATGTCAATGATGTGAGTTGGCATGATGTGTGGGTGGTGCTCTGGTGCTGTTGGAATGTGTCCATGGGCTACTTGACTGGATGTGTGTTGCGATGTGTGCTAACAGGTGGGCTGTACTCCCCAACAGTGTTGACATGCTAACTTGGTTCTGGGTGGGTATCTTGTAACATGTTTTGTGCATGAGTTTTGCTGTTCTGTCCTGTACTCCATTGCTTTTGACTGTGTGTCATTTCTGTCCTTCACAGGGTACTTTCAGATTCGTTTGGTCAACTGTGTCCACCGACGACGTGATTGCACATCCAGGCTGGTAGCTGTTGTGTCCCTACAGGTGATGTGCGCCACACCCATGGACTTCCTTCCGTCTACAGTTGTTGACTGTGTGCCCGCTGCCAGGTGGGATTACCTTGCATCTGTAGTGGTTACAACATGTTGCAACTGTGTAATAAACCTGTGCTTCACTTTGTGATGTGCGTTGTCTGTGGTCACACATTTGACTGCCATTTGCTTACTGCACCTGTGGGCTACTTGACTACAACTGGGAATGGGTGTGGTGTCTGTGCATTGCATCGTCTTCCCTGGCAACATCAGTGTAGGCAATGAGTCAGATGGCCTAGGTGTGTATGTGTTGTGTAGCCCTGGTGGTGTGTCTCCCTCATGTGTGTCACGTTGCCTGTACTCACATGCCTGTGTTGTCCTTGCTGTTGCAGTTCGCATACACAGTGTAATTTTGCAGTTCATCATCCCCATAACAGCACCCACGTTGGAATCACGACAGAGGCAAGTATGGTGTATTAGTGTGTTTATTGTGATACATTTGTGTTAATAGTGCATAGGATGGGTAGTGCTGTACATAAATCTTGCAATCCCAAGTTCCTAGGTGAATTGAAAGTCCTGGTAGACAGGATCCCCAGTATCGGGGCCACAGTTGTCTGACACATTGGTCCAACTTGTACTCCCCATGCAATGTGTGGGAGTAGTGTTGCCGTCAACAGGGTGAACAGTCTGTGCACAAAGGCGAACATCCAGAACAGGTTCAGGCTTCCTGGGAGTTGCGCTTGGCCATCGGCCTCTCACTTTTCCCTCCTCGGACGACCCCTCTTCTTGGGGGGGGCCCCTCAAGTACAGGCTGCTGCGGTGCAAGGGACTCTCCACCAGAGTCCTCCTCCCTCCCTGTGGCAGTTGCAGTTTGTTCAGCACCAGATGTTGTTGGCACACAGGGAGGTGTGGACTGGTTGCTGTTCATCTGGCGGAGGCATTGTAAAATGTCCCTGTGCACCGCCGTCATCTCATGCAGTGCATCCCACTTGGACTCCACGCGGGACATGTGTGAGTCCACGCGGGACATGTGTGACTCCACGTGGGACATGTGGGAGTCCAAGCGGGCATGATGGGCAGCCTGCTGCTGTTTCATGTCTCTGAGGAGCCCCACTACCTGGCTGAGCTCTCCGGTGCTGGACTGGTACGCATCAGCTATGCGTACCAGTTGTGGGTCATCATGCACACCAGCAACGTCTGCAAGCAGCGACCTCTGTCTCCCACCCCTCCCACCACCCCTGCTGACATGTGCAGTGTGTGCAGTGGCACGCACAGATAACCCTGGTCCACCTTGGGGGTTGGTGGTGGTGGTGGTGTCCATGGCCCCAGGTTGGTCCAGGGTCCCTGTGCTGGTGTTGCTCATTGTTCTGTCCATGTCGGCAGGGATGGTATTCGTGGTGACAGTCGTTGGAGGGGTGGGTGCAGGGGTGCAGCTGGTGGTCCTGCTGGTGCTGCAGCTGGTGGTCCTGCTGGTGCTGCATGTTGACTTGCACCGGATGTGCCAGGTTGGTCTTCATCGTCCGAGGAGGACAGAGGCTGTACGACGCCAGTGAGCTCGGCATCCTCTTGAGCCTGGGACTGGGACTCCTCAGCGTCTGCTGCTGTGTCCCCATCATCACCTGTTTTTGGGAGACACAAACAATGTATGTTATGTTTCTGCAGGCATCAATGGTTGACACACATGACAGTTGTGACTGTGCCTCTGGGTGCGGGCCTGTACATTGCATTGTCCTAAGTCGTCACAGTCAGGGGTTGATATTGGTGTGGCACATTGTCCTGCATTATTTGGGCATTTCTATGTATTTTCTGGGGTGTGGACATGGTCTGCATTGGTTGTGTTTGGTTGACAGCCGGCCCTCCTTCCCACCTACCCAGCCAGTCAGTTATCCCACCATGGAACGTGCTTGCGTTGCAGGGAGTGTAAGTTGTCTCTCAGGATGTCAGTCAGTGGTGTCCTGCTGTTTGTTGGTGCACAGTTGCCAGCAGGGCCTTGTGCTCCCCACAGCAGTAGCCAGTGTCAGCCATCTTGTGAGTCCTTCTCCACTTCCTGTGATGTGAGCATGGTTCAGGGTGGTGTTGATGGGACAGTTGTGGGGGTGAGCTATGTCTGTGACTACGACTCCCATCATGCTATTGCCTCCACCCCACTTCCCAGCATTTCCATACTTACTTGCTTTTGTGGGGAGTTCAGTGTGTGTGGGTGTGAGAGCAATGGCAAGATGGCTGACAGTGGTGTCCTGCTGTTGGTTGGTGTGCAGTACCCAGCATGCCCTTGTGCTCCCCACGACACAGCAACAGTGTCAGACATCTTTGATGGGCCTTTCCACTCTCTGTGGGATGTGCATGCGTGAGTGTGAGCTTGCTGGGCCATGTGGTGGGGGATGTAGAGCTGTGACTACGACTCCCATCATGCTATTGCCTCCTCCCCCTTCCCAGCATGCCCATGCTTCCTTCCTTTTGACTCTGCTTCCCTGTGGGGTGGGCTGGCTGTGCTGACAGGATGGCTGGGAGTGTTGTCCTGGCAGTTGTTTGGCTAGAGGTCCCAAGAGTGTCCCTGTGCTTCACACAACATAACCCAGGGTGGTGGTTCTTTGTTTGATCTTGTGTTAGGATGGTGGGCATTGCATTCTACCAGGTGGGTTCTGTGGACTTTGTGTTGGGGGGTGTGTGAGGGGAGGTGCTTGTGACTATGGTCAGTGCTGCAACTCCCCCTTCCCACCCAGCTAGCCAGATATCCCACCATTGAATGTGCTTGCATTGCAGGGAGTGTAAGTTGTCTCTCAGGATGTCATTCAGTGGTGTCCTGCTGTTTGTTGGTGCACATTTGCCAGCAGGGCCTTGTGCTCCCCACAGCAGTAGCCAGTGTCAGCCATCTTGTGAGTCCTTCTCCACTTCCTGTGATGTGAGCATGGTTCAGGGTGGTGTTGATGGGACAGTTGTGGGAGTGACCAATATCAGTGACTACGACTCCCATCATGCTATTGCCTCCACCCCCTTCCCAGCATGCCCATGCTTCCTTCCTTTTGACTCTGCTTCCCTGTGGGGTGGGCTGGCTGTGCTGACAGGATGGCTGGGAGTGTTGTCCTGGCAGTTGTTTGGCTAAAAGTCCCAAGAGTGTCCCTGTGCTTCACACAACATAACCCAGGGTGGTGGTTCTTTGTGGGATCTTGTGTTAGGATGGGGGCATTGCATTCTACCAGGTGGGTTCTGTGGAGTTTGTGTTGGGCGGTGTGTGAGGGGAGGTGCTTGTGACTATGGTCAGTGCTGCAAGTCCCCCTTCCCACCCAGCTAGCCAGATATCCCACCATGGAACGTGCTTGCATTGCAGGGAGTGTAAGTTGTCTCTCAGGATGTCATTCAGTGGTGTCCTGCTGTTTGTTGGTGCACATTTGCCAGCAGGGCCTTGTGCTCCCCACAGCAGTAGCCAGTGTCAGCCATCTTGTGAGTCCTTCTCCACTTCCTGTGATGTGAGCATGGTTCAGGGTGGTGTTGATGGGACAGTTGTGGGGGTGACCAATATCAGTGACTACGACTCCCATCATGCTATTGCCTCCACCCCCTTCCCAGCATGCCCATGCTTCCTTCCTTTTGACTCTGCTTCCCTGTGGGGTGGGCTGGCTGTGCTGACAGGATGGCTGGGAGTGTTGTCCTGGCAGTTGTTTGGCTAAAAGTCCCAAGAGTGTCCCTGTGCTTCACACAACATAACCCAGGGTGGTGGTTCTTTGTGGGATCTTGTGTTAGGATGGGGGGCATTGCATTCTACCAGGTGGGTTCTGTGGAGTTTGTGTTGGGGGTGTGTGAGGGGAGGTGCTTGTGACTATGGTCAGTGCTGCAAGTCCCCCTTCCCACCCAGCTAGCCAGATATCCCACCATGGAACGTGCTTGCATTGCAGGGAGTGGAAGTTGTCTCTCAGGATGTCATTCAGTGGTGTCCTGCTGTTTGTTGGTGCACATTTGCCAGCAGGGCCTTGTGCTCCCCACAGCAGTAGCCAGTGTCAGCCATCTTGTGAGTCCTTCTCCACTTCCTGTGATGTGAGCATGGTTCAGGGTGGTGTTGATGGGACAGTTGTGGGGGGCAATATGTGTGACTGCGACTCCCATGATGCTATTTTCTACACTGACTTGGCCAGCATACACAGGATTCCTTCCTTTGAGTGGTCTTCATTGTGTGTTGGTGTTGTTGTGGTGGATACATGTGTGGATGTGTTTGTTAGTTCTATTTGTGCCACTGCCTAGCTGTAGTTGTAGTTGTGTTTGTACATGTGTTGGCACAGTTGGATGTGACTTTTTGATGGCATGTGTTGTGTTTATCTGACTGACATACACATTTTGGGATGATTCTGTTCTGGTTGCTGTGTAATTGCTATGAGTGCATGATTTGACTCTCCCCTTGACAGTGATGTGTGTGTTTTGTGGCAGTATATTGTGTACATTTGTTGTGTACTCACCAGGCTCTGGGAAGTCCTCTAGTCCATAGACGCTCACTGGCGGAAGGATGGCCCGCACCTTCTCCTCCCAGGGCCTGAGGTATATTGGCTTGGCAGGAGGGCCACTGCCGGTGTGTTGGCTGTTGATGTAGTCTTTCTTGAGCAGGTCCCGTACCCTCCTGCGCACGTCATACCACCTGTTCTGGATGTCGCTCTTTGTGCGCCGACATGGTGATTGTGCGTTCACCCTGTTGATGATCCTCTCCCACATCTTGGTTTTCTGGGAGATGGGGGTCTGTTGGACCAGTGTGCCAAACAGCTGTGGCTCTACCCTGAGGATCTCGTCTACCATGACTTCCAATTCACTATCTAGGAACTTGGGATTCTTCTTGGGGGGCATGGTGATGGGTGGTGATGGTGAGTGATGTGTGTGTTGGTGTGCAGGTGAGGGTGTGTGAGTGTGTGTTTTGCTGGGTGTATGTGAGGTAGGTATTTGTTGGTGTGCTGATGGTGTGTGGCTTGTGTGAGGGATGAGCTGTGGGTGTGTGGTTGCTTTCTCTTGGGTGCTGGCAGTGGAATGGCATTTGCAAAGGCTCATGGTTGTGATTTGTGTCCTTTATATAGGTGGAGTTGTGGGTGTGTCTTTGTTCTCTGTCCCCACCCCACCCAGTATTTATTGGCTTGGTAATTGCTTGTTTGGCCTTTTTTGGGTGTTTTTTCCTTTGTGCTGTTTGTGTATGTTGGAAACGTTCTTGTGACCGAGTCGGACCCTGCATTTGTCTCGTACGGTGTTCTCCGTTTCGTTCGCGCTGTGTTTGTGCAGTTTTCTATGCTGCGTACGCGTCGGTCGCGGTGTTTTGTGTTGCGTCGGCTCGGTTTTGTATGCGTGTCGGTCGTACGGCTTAGCCTCCGTCCGACTCGCTCGTGGTTTTCGCGCCTTGCATCGTACTTTGCGGTTTGGAGTTCGCGTGTACGTTTCGGTCGGATTTGTTCCAGGTGCGTGTCGGTCGGTTGGATTCGCGTGTTTTTCCGGCCGGATTGCTGTTTTCCGTGCGGCTCGGTCGGTCGACTTGGTTTCGGTACGTGTCGGTCGGAGTTTTCACGCCTTGCATCGTACTTGGCGTGTCGGGCGCCACGAGTACGTGTCGGTCGGTATTATTTCCGGATCCGAGTCGGTCGGTGCTTTTCCGGCCCGAATCGGAATCGACTCCTTAGTCTTTTTGTGTATATCAGCTCAAACTGCTTAGCATATTCTCAATCAATCAAATTCCTTGTAGCTCCTGAAACAATTAGAGCTGACCAATGACTTTGTGCAGTGCTTATTTTGTAAAAAAAATAAGTGCCAGGGCTCTTGTCAGGGGGCCACTGCAGCTTGTACCACCCATTGCCCCTGCCAGCCTTGCCAATAACAGTACCTACACAAATACTAACCATCACACTCCTACAAATGTGACAATTCAGACTATTTCAGGCCAGCAAAGCTGTAAAAATGGCGTGGGTGCAGGTATTAGTAGTTTTAATGTATATAGCATTAATAAACACCTGTTGTTCTGCTCATCTCTAAATTAGACAAACTGCGCCACCATGTGGCAGACTGTCATAAGTGCCGGTGTTGACAAATAGGTGCCGGTGCAGAGCACCGGAAACCACCAGCTCAAATCAAGCACTGGCTATGTGTTCTCTGAAAGTCTTGCAATGTTACATTGAAAATACTGTGTGCTGAACCTGAATGCACTGTCTTTAATATGTTCTTTTTCTGGGGTTGAGGACAGAGAGGAGCTCAGAGGGCAAACATCAGTGATGCATATATACTAAGAAGGTGTGGTGTAAAGGAGACAGATTTCATGTCATTACATAGCCCTAGTGTACATCATGCCCATCTATCTTCATTGGCCTCAATAATGATCCCGCTCCTGAAGTAACAGATTACAGCGGGGGTAAAGCCAAACACCGTTCCTACAGTGACACTTGTCGGATGGGAGCGCTGCCTGAGTAAACGTTGCTGACAAGGGAACCACGTACTGCTCTTAAAATGACAACTGTTGGACACGCCTAGGAGTGTTGCTAGAGTAACAACCGACAGAGAGGGAAAGTCAAACACGGGTTTTAAAGTGACACCTGCTGGACAAGGCTGAGAGTGCTGTTGGAGTATTATGGCTGCTCCGGAGCAGCAACCAAGTACAACTCTTAGAGCGGAGGTCTTCCAATTTTTTCAAGAGCAGTCCCACTTCAGTAACATAAATTAGTCGAGGCCAACAAACACAACATATTGTCCCACAATTATTATGGAAAATGTTAAATACTATCAGAAAGATAGAACACTATAACAGGTCATGAGAGCATTTCCGCTACAAAATTTAAACAAAGAATTATATTCTTTAATGTTCTCAACATATATAAGAAATAAAATATTGCTAGACCAGCGGGGTGCAGGGCATCTTGAAACACACTTTCCAAAACTTTGAGCCTCATTAGGATGTCGGTCGGACCGCCACTGACCGTCAGTGGTGGTCCGACCGACATCCAGCAGAGTGGTCCGACTGCCGCATTATGATGCGGTCGGTTGGACCTCATCGGTAGGAGGGACTGACCAAGGCTGCCGACAGGCTCAAGGAGCCTGTCGGCCCGTGGGTCAGATCATAATCCCTACAATAGGGCAGTGCCTGCTCAGGCACTGCTGTAGGGATACAATGTCCCTTTCCGACAGCCTCTCCATGGCGGTTTGACCGCCATGGAAAAGCTGTCGGAAAGGGACTTTGGGGTCCCTAGCAGGGCTCCCATGCCTATGAGGCCTGGGGACACCCTTTTCAGGCCGCATCACAAGCCGCAATGGAAAAAGCCATAATTCCGACCGCCTACACGGCGGTCGCATCCTAATTTGGCGGGTGGGACCACCAACTACTTTTCGGTCGGTCCCAATCCTGCTGCGATGGCGGTTAGACCCTCATCTGACCATCGTAATCGGGCCCTTTGTTTTTTGTTCTTAATATAAATACATTATATGAAATAAAAATATTGCAAGCAAAGGATTTGAAGCATCTATTGGACTTTGGGGGAGCATAGAGTATATGCTTATTTTTTATTTCAAAGAGTTTTTCGAGTTTTTTCTTGAAACAAAAATAATCCAACGAAAAACTTAAACAAAGACATTACAGGGAAGATGAACTTTGCATGAGTCGCCTGATAAAGTCCACAAGAACAAATACACAGCGAAAGAAAGAAATACAAAGGGAAAAAGGGAAGCATAGATAGAACATCACTGGCTACCGTGGAACAGTCGGATTGGAATATAATAAAGCATGTTTATTACCAATAACTGTAATATAACAAATACAGGAAAAAGGTTCCAGACATGAAACATACAAATAATAAGTACGGTAATCCAAGAATATGTCTCAGTTGCATGGGAGAACAATTAAAGCATCCATATCAAAACAGTATACGCAGACACTGGCTCACAAGTTTGCGATGTCGCAGGACCGTAGAAGGGAGCATTCACTGTGTAAAGGCCATTCTAATGGCAGCCAGGGAATATGTGGCTGACAGGAGAAGGAAGGAGTAAGCAGAGATTTGGGGAAGAAGGTTAATGGTGGTTTATTGTTAGCGAAGAAGGTGTTGACTTTCCTCCCATAAGGCCTTATGTTGTGGTTTCCAGGGGGAATTTTGTAAGGCGACGCTGTCAGCACCCCTAAGATGTGCAATCCAGTTCAACCAGGATTTAAATGAGGTGGCAGCAGTGTTTTTCCAGTGGGTAAGGATGGACCTGGAAGCCGCTTCTAACAAGACATCTAGAAGCAGGGCATCATCAAGGGAAGATAGGTGAGGATCAGGAAATCCCATAATGAGAGTTTGGAACTCGTGTTTGATCTGAAAACCAAACCGTGATGAGAGAAACTTAAACACACTATCCCACAAAGGCTGGATAGCACTGCAGGAAAAGAGAAAGTGGGATAAGTCTCTGGGGTCTTTACTACAATTCCAGCAGGTTGGGACGTCTCTCAGACCAATGTTATGTAAACGGGAGACTTGCTTGTACTGTAATATCTCGCCTCAGGCCTGTCAGAGGTGGGGGCAATTCCCAAGGCCCCACGCTTTTTCAGGGCCCCCAGCAACAATGATTGACAGACTTGAATGCTAGTGTCCTCCACTTAATAATGATGACCCTTCGAAGATGGCTCATACCGGTGGATGACAACAGACGCTGTGAGTTTGCTGCCTCAGGCTGTGTAAACATTTCTGGCATGCCTGCCCGACCCTGATGTCAGATGCTGGGATGACGATTTGCTTCCACCTCTGCAGCTCTGTCCAAAAGGGAGCAAGGGTTGAGGATGTGGCCTTACGGCTAGAGCGGTCGACCTCGACGCTGGGGAACCGGGTTCGAGTCTCGGTAGGGACGCTCAACATCCTGTGATTCGGGGCAAATCACTTAATCTCCCTGTGTCTAACAAAAAATTAATGTGTACGTCTGTAATGCAACTGGTGCTCATGTAAAGCGCTCCAATACCTTCGGGTTGAGTTTGTGCTATATAAAACTCCGGAAAAAAAAGGTGCACAAGTTCCACTCCAGTATGACACACCACGTTTTTCTTGTGCCTTGTCGTTTGTGCGGTGTCTTCAGTTTGTCCGTACCTGGTTGTCCCTAGTATGGCACCATATACTGCAACAAGGAAGTCAGACCCCATACTTCCAGCATGAGCACCTGAGGCAACCTGTCTTCACAGTGGCCATCACTTGTGTCTGGTGTAAAACTACTGCTCCTCGTGCATTGGTGGCCCACGTGATATGTCCACCCTGCAATCAAGCTCTCGAACTGTACTGATAAGGAAGCTGCTCATTGCTGCAGTACCTTCATCTTGAAGCTAATATCTGATGTCTGTTTGAGAGAAGGTAGGTGTCATGACCTGGGCACAAGGGCACTAGGACCCTGTACCCGACCAAAGGGAAAGGGATCGGAACTGGACACCAGTTCCGGTCAAGAGACGGAAGGGACTCGGAAGAGGACAGGGGAAGGGAGCGGACATGGCGATGTGAAGCGCTGTGAAGAATATACAATAAAGAACTATTATCACCTACCTGACTCCAGTGACTCAATAGAACACGACAACTGGCGACGAGGGTAACGACCAACAGGACAACGCGTGGTCAAAAAAGATCGTGTGAAGAAACGGAGCCAGGAGCACACCCTGGTCCGAGTGCAAGCGGTAAGAAGCCCCATCAAAGCGCAGAGGCGGTGTGTGCAACTGAAGCAACAAAGTACACCAGGCACAACATTAAGGCCCCCCGACGCAAGGAAAGTCAGCCCGGCATCTGCAGAAGCAGCCCCCTCTGAGTAAAGGTCAGCGCGCGCGCAATTGACTGCTAATCTCGCGCGAGGACGGCGGCCATTTTAAGAGCAGGCAGAAACAACGAATCAGCATCACGGAAGGCCCGGCGGCCATTTTAGAGTCAGGCGGAGGCACAGAAGACCCGCGATCTCGCGTGATTTGGGCGGCCATCTTTAAATCAGGCAAATAAGCCAATAAGAAGCGTAAGAAGCTTGGCGGCCATTTTAAGGTCAGGAAACAAAAGAAAATCATAGAAAATGTGCTAAAAACTGCAAAGAAAGAAATTAAAAGAAATATAAAAGAGAAGAAGTAATAAAGAAGATAAAAAGAAGGCAAGGAAGATAATAAAAGAGAAAGAAGAACAAATAAAAGTACATAACGTCAAGACGATAAAAAAAAAAAAAAAAAAGTAGTACCAAGAAAAGAAGTACACCAAAACGAGAGCTTGCGCAAGCGCTGCAAGCCCAACAATGACGGATCAGACACAAGCGATGTTCCGCAGGCCCCTTCCATTCAATTTATCTGAGCCACAGATAGGCATCAGATGGGAACGATGGATTCGCAAATTCAAAAGATACATGCGCGCCACAGACGTCGCAGAGAACAAGCACACCGATCTATTTCTAAACCTCGTAGGGGATGAAGTGGAAGACTTGCTAGTAACGTTCCCTCAAGACCAAACAGCAACCTACAAAGGACTGATCAAGTGCCTCACAGACAAGTTCGACCCGCAAAGAAACATTGATTTCGAAAGATACACTTTCGCCATCGCTTACCAACAAGCAGAGGAGTCGCTCGACGATTTTGCAACACGACTGCGAAAACTGGTCACACACTGCGAATTCGACAAGTTTGACAACGAACAAGCAATCCGACTGCGCATTATTGAGGGCTGTAGGTCTGTGGAGTTCCGCACACGAATCCTGAAAGAACCGACCTCACTGGAGAAAATTCTGACAATGGCCCGGGCAGAAGCAAGAGCAACAACACACGCAAAGCAGATGGAACTGGGAAAAGAAAGACGAATAGAACAAGCCAACCGCATGACGGGAAGTGGCCGCATAACTGGAAGCAACCGGAAGAAGGAAGACAACGAACACCTGCCAAGAAAGCCGCACGAAAGAACGTGTTACAGATGCGGACTAGAGTTTCCACACGTTGGCGCCTGCCCAGCAATGGGTCAGAAATGCAGAAAATGCAACAGGGACAATCACTTTGCAAGTGCCTGCATGGGCGCGCAGTTCAAAAGCGAGAGAGGACGACTGGGAAGACCACGAACAGCAACGAACAGATATGCCACACACATGGAGACGGCAAATCGCAGCTCGTCAGCTGAGTCAGAAGGGGAGACAGTACAGGAGGGCGTGGGACGACTATACCTGATGTCAGATGCCCCTGTGGAAGACGGAGAGCGTGAGCACATCCATCTAGTGGAGAAGCATCAAGTGAAGAAAACAGCGTCCGTAGACATAAATGTGGGAAGACACAGCGCACGATTCGTGCTGGACAGCGGTGCCACATGCAACATAATGTGCGTGTCAGAATACGAGAAAATGAAGATAAAACCAATGCTAGCTCCATCAACAGTTGATGTATTCACCTGGGGCTCAAAAAAACCAGTGATCAACATGGGAAAGTTCACAGAGACATTAATATACAAAGATCGATCAAGCAAAGAAGAAATACATGTGCTACAGGGCGACATACCAGCACCATGTCTGTTGAGCAATATCACGGCACAGGTGATGGGTCTCCTTGCAATGACATACCACGTCACAGAGAAGCAGAACATCTTGCGAGAATATCCAGCGATACTACAAGGACTAGGAAAACTAAAAGGACGGCAAATAACACTGCACATTAATGAAGCAATAAAACCGGTGGCTCAGCATCACCGACGAGTGCCGATACACCTGCAGCCACAGGTGGAAGAGGAAATACAAAAACTGTTGAAGGAAGACATTATAGAGCCTGCAAACGGACCGACCCCATGGGTGTCACCAACAGTGGCGGTTCCAAAAAAGAACACATCGAAGATTCGCATATGTGTGGACATGAGGATACCAAACACAGCAATTGAAAGGGAAAGACACCCAGGACCGCATCTAAACGATATGATCAGCTGCCTCACTGGCGCCTGCCGATTTTCAAAGCTGGACCTGTGTAAAGGATACCATCAGCTGGAGCTTGACCCACAATCAAGGTACATCACCACATTCTCCACACACATGGGTCTGTTTCGCTACAAACGACTGAGCTTTGGCATCTCATCGGCGGCCGAGATCTTTCAGGAAACAATACGACAGGTCATAAGGCCAGTGAAGAACAGTTTAATATACAGTGATGACATTCTGGTGTTCGGTCAGTCAGACGAAGAGCATGACAGGGCTCTGCGGGAAATATGTCTGCATCTGGAACAAGCAGGCCTAACGCTAAATGAAGACAAGTGCGAAATAGGGAGAACTGAACTGGTGTTTTTCGGTCACATCTTCTCAAGAAAAGGAATGAGACCGGACCACAGCAAAGTGGAGACGCTGAAAAAGCAAGTCCCCCGGCAGATGTTGCAGAAGTAAGGTCATTTCTTGGGCTCGCCAGCTACTGTGCTCGATACATAAAAGACTTTGCCACAGTGAGCACGCCACTAAGGGAACTAACGAAACAGGGCCACAAATTCAGTTGGACACCAGACTGTAACAAGGCGTTTGAGGCCATCAGACAGGCTGTGATTGCAGTGGACCATCTTGCCTATTTCGATCCACTGCTGTGTACGGAACTGACTGTGGACGCCAGCCCGGTAGGACTTGGAGCGATCCTGGCACAACACATGCCAGGCAAAGAGTCGCCAATGAAAATTGTGGCATATGCAAGCAAAAGCTTGTCCGATATTGAGAGGGCATACTCACAGCCGGAAAAAGAAAGCCTGGCAGTAGTATGGGCGTGTGAACACTATCACATGTTCATATACGGAAAACCGTTTACCATCATCACAGACCATCAGGCCCTAGTGACAATATACGGAAATCCAAATGCAAAGATACCGCCTCGCATCGAGAGATGGGGCATAAGACTGATGGACTATGACTTCAAGATCGTACACAAACCGGGAAAAGAACACAACCTGGCTGACTACATGTCACGACACCCCTTACCACAGACATCTCAAGGAACATCAATGGCGGAGGAATTTCTAAACTTTGTGCTAAAACAAAACACTCCGGCATCAATAACGATAGCAGAACTTGAGCAAGAGACAGGGAGGGATGCGACGATGCAAGCAATTAAAATGGTAACGAGACAGCAGAGATGGAGACATATCAACAACAATAGCATCATGGAAGAAGGAGTCAGCAAGGAGGAGATAATGGCATTCAAAAAGGTTCATGAAGAACTGTCCGAGACTGTGAATGGAATAGTAATGAGAGGAACAAGAATAGTTATGCCAAGGGCCTTGCGCAGACAAACTGTAAACTTAGCACACGAATCACACAGAGGCATGGTTGCGACAAAGAAGCTGTTACGGGAGAAAGTGTGGTTCCCTGGTTTGGACAAGATGGTGGAGGACACTATCATAAATTGTCACATCTGCCAAACGACAGGGCAGCCCGCGAAGCCTGAACCACTAAAAATGTCAGAACTACCACAGGCAGTGTGGACAGAACTGGCAGCCGACTTCTATGGACCTCTAGAGACGGGCAACTACTTGCTCGTGATGATTGACGAATATTCCAGATTTCCCATTGTGCGCCAAGTCTCGTCAACATCAGCAAGTGCAACACTGCCAATACTGGATGACATCTTCGCAGCCTGGGGCTCCCCACAGACACTAAAAACGGATAATGGTCCACCATTCTCAGGGGAGGAATTTCGAAAATTCATGGACTACCTAGGCATTCGCCACAGGAAGATAACACCCCTGTGGCCACAAGCAAATGGCATGGTGGAAAGATTCATGGGGAACATAAAAAAGGCTGTCCAAAGAGCAAAGCTAGCGCAGATATCAATAGGACAGGCCCTTTGTCAAGTGCTCAGAGACTATCGAAACACCCCTCACAGTTCCACAGGACGATGCCCCGCAGAGCTGGTGCTGGGCAGAACAAGCAGGACAAGGCTACCACAGCTGGAGGCAACGGCGCCACCCGAGAACAGCAGCATTGCTGTCAGAGACCATGAGGCCAAGGAAAAGATGAAGGCGTATGCCGACGCCAGGAGACATGCCACTCCATCGCACCTCAAGCTAGGGGACATGGTGGTGGTGCGGCAGCGGCAACTGAGAAAGTCGGACAGTCCGTTCTCAAAGGAACCACTAACTGTGACAGATGTGAAAGGGCCAATGATAACAGCAGCAGCAGGCCCTTATCGAATAACAAGGAACAGCTCTCACTTTAAGGGAGCAAAGAGCTTGGAAGAAGACGGAGGAGACATAGCAGCTGGAGCTACTGGCACAGATGAAGGACCGGACGAGGAATGGCAGAAGGACAAGGGAGAACAACATCAAAGAAGAGAATGCAAAAGACCAAAAAGACTGATTGAAGAAATGTGATGAGAGGGACCCGAAATGTCTCGTCTACGTCTCTCTCTCTCTCTCTCTCTCTCTCTCTCTCTCTCTCTCTCTCTCTCTCTCTCTCTCTCTCTCTCTCTCTCTCTCCCTCTCTCTATCTCTTCATCTACCTACACCTCTCTCACCACTGTCTACCTTCATTTCCTGCAACAAAGGGGGAGATGTCATGAGGGATCGGAACTGGACACCAGTTCCGGTCAAGAGACGGAAGGGACTCGGAAGAGGACAGGGGAAGGGAGCGGACATGGCGATGTGAAGCGCTGTAAAGAATATACAATAAAGAACTTTTATCACCTACCTGACTCCAGCGACTCAATAGAACACGACAGTAGGAAAGGATGGGAAGGGCATAACTGCAGCACTGTAGACTTACATCTCCCACTCCAACATGGCCTCCAGTATGGGGCACAACTTCCCTGCTTCCCCAGCAGCTCCTCGATAAGCGCCATCTAGTGGCGTCACCAGTCCCCTGCAGCCATTCAGCAAGCTTGCAGCATGTGCCTCAGCTGCACCAAGCTAGAGGCTCTGGATTGGTCAGCTCATTAACTATTTCAGGGGCACAAGAGAAACTAAAGCCATCGTGCAATTATTGCTGTTGCTGCATTACACAGGAGAAGAAAAATACACTGTTCCAGAGCCTACTAATATGGGAGCGGAGGGCGACTACAAGAGTGCAGTTGCCATACATGCCAAGAGACCCCATTCAGGCGAGAGGCTCCTGATTTCTGAAGCCAAAAATGGCTTTATTTTGTCTGTCTCCCACCTGAAAAGGCCTCTTTTTCAATAGAAGTCAATAGGCGAAATACCTTCTCCCAATAATTTTTTTTTAATCTCCCACTTTCCTGGTCTAAAATGTTGGCATGTATGAGTTACAATCTTTGATGCCAACTTCAGCCCTCAGATTCACCGTGACTACAAGAGGTTCATACTCAGACCAGCACAACAGTACGAAGATGAGTCTGTAGATAAGTTTAATGCCACCACCACAAGATCACAATAGCTGCACTGATGAGGACCAGACCAACAAAGCGGGGTCTGAGATTGTTCAAAGCTGCAGAACATCAGTTCTCTGAAGGTGCATCCTTCCTGATCTCTCAGTGAGCCTAAAGGTCATTCTGACACTGAACTGCAATCCAACATACAAGCCAGCAAAATGGAGTCTGCGCTCGCGAAAATGTCAATCAAAAGAGGCCCTGGGGAGCCACACAAATGCAATATGGAGTGTGTTGGTTCTGCAAGGGAAAGGTGACCGAGATGGGCTCCATGAGGCCACACAGTCGTCAGACGAAGTCCCTTTGATGCCATTGACCATTGGCGGAAAAGCTTTGAGCAGGAGTAATCCAAAATACATGTCCAAGGAATGTCTCTCACTGGCAGGATACTTTTGGTTCCTTCGCCAGGGAAGATTTTTGCATTCAGACTTAGTCACTTTTTGGGAGCTCAGATTCAGTGGGGCAGGACTGTAATCTGTAGCTGAACATTGCTCCACGAGGCCGGATAGCCTCTCTGCGAAACAGATTTGCTGCTGCAGAAAATATCCAAGTAGGAGCAACCTGAATCTTTGCCCCAGTGGCAAAGCACCTTCATAGGATTAACTTGGTTTGTTTGTCCTGGTCCTCAGGAGGTCTTTGCAGCAAAAACATTTCTAAGTCCCAGGTTTTTCAAGATGTTAGGAGGAGTACATGTGGACACAGCCAAGGGTCCCAGGACCTCAGGAACAGCACTTTGGGGTCAAGGCTCACTCAGCAGAAGTCACCAGCAGGTCCAGGGCAGGTCAAGTTGGAATTAGTCAGCTGGGCTCTTCAGGAAAAAAGGCTTCCAGCAGCCTTTTGTGCCCCTGTAGCTTAACAGCAGGTCAGCCAAATGATGCTTGGAGTCCACTTCTTTGTTCTGGGTGTAAGCGGGAGCAGGTCCAGCCTTTTAGGTTTCCTCACAGGTCTCAACAGCAGGTGCAGTCCTTCTTCTGTCTTCCACAGCTCCAGTAGTGTTCTAAAGAGGGTGCCCAGGGGTGCTGGCACTAGCCTGTGGGTGGGCGTGACTCATGGCCTCTCCCTAACCAATAAGGAAAAAGTTCCCAGAGGTAACCCTATCCACTTTTGCAGCAGTTCCTGTGTGTCCTGCAGCAATCAATCTACGTAAATCCAATATGGCAGAACGTTTAATCCCCTGTGCAGAGCTCCTGTGACCATCATAAAGATGTGGCCAGGGAAATGTGCAATCCCTCTCTGTGGTCACTCAAAAGTTATTCTGGGGGCAGCTCCTCTCCCACTGGGATTGGTGCCTGGCTGACTAGCGGGACAAAAAATTGGGCAGGCCCAGGTATTAGCTACCCTGTCTGTTACAGGGTAGGTATCTTTGAAGTTAATAAAGTTCCTGGGCAGAGCCTAGATGGTCAGCCTGTCAGAGGAAGAGGACACTTCCCCAAACCCAAAGCCTTTGTCTAAGCTTTGGAAGCAAGTTCACCACTCATCAAGGGGCTATTCAGGTCCTGGGTGACAAATGGAAGCTCACACAAATGGGCAAGAAAAAGGTGACTTTTCAAAAGTACCTTTTGTAAAATATTTAATACAAATCCAACTTTACGAATGAATTGGGCTTAAAAAACATATTTTAAAAAGACCAAGAATTAACTTTGTAGGTGTTTTCTAAGTGAAGGTAACATTATTTCATCTTGTTATTATATCACAATGCTTTCCTATGGAACAGCTAACCCTGCTACAGTGAAAATACCTTTTGGGACCTTGTCAGTGTAAGGATATGTTTTACAATAAACTGTTACATGTCCTACTTTTAAAGACAATGTACCCTACCTTATTGGGTATTGAGGCCTACTTAGGGGTGACTTATTATTAATGAAAAGGAGGTTTAGGCCTCTCAAAAGCAGTATTTTGACGGGTCAAATTCACAGTTTTAAAACTGCACAGACAGGCTACAGTAGTAGGCCTGCAGGTTTGTTTTGCACTGTCACTCGAGTGCTGGTACAATGTGTATTCCAATCCGCCAGTGACATTTAACTTACAGACACTTAGTACCCTATACTAGGACTTATAGGTAAGTTAAATATGCCAATTAGGAATATAGCCAAATTTTGACATGTTTTAGAGAGTCAGAGCAGTCCACTCCTCCTTCTCCACCCTATCACTTTCTCTCCCTCTGATCCATGTGTCCGCGACATCACACCCTTTGTTTCACCACGTGCTGTGGCCCCGCCTCACACCGCACACGCAATAATCACCTTCCACCCAGATGACTGATCAACATACCCCACTACTCAAGGTTGTTTCCCTTAACACTAAAGGCCTCAACCACTCAGTGAAACAAAGGAATTTCACAGAATACTTCCACGCTCTTAAGGGCGACCTAGTTTCCTCCAGGAAACCAGGATGGGGTACAAGGAGGCGCTCTCCATTCGATCAGGATGGGTCTCCGACCTAGCCTGCACCGCAGCGGTCTCTAAGAAGAAGGGAGTGATTACCTTGATCTCTAACAATTCTGGTCTCTCAACTATATCATCTGAACAAGACAGTAAAGGCAGAGGGTTGAGCACGCGGCTTCAAAGCAGCACAACAGTTATATATGTGGTAAACATTTATGCCCCTACTTTGGACGCCCTAAAATTCTGGGACAATTTATCCACAAAACGTTCACTTCTCCCCCCAAAAGCCTGAATCGTCTTGGGTGGTGACTTCAACCTCCCAATGGACATCGTATTAGATAGACACTCTGCCTTTAGGTACATAGTACCCGAGGCTCATAAAGGAATGCACTCTCTCTGGAAAATGCACCACCTATCCAACATCTGGAGACTGAATATCCTTACATGAAATGACTTTACCTTTTTCTCTCCACCACACAACACCTTCTTGAAAATTTACTACATTCTGGTAGACTCCACCCTCATCCATGACACAACTTTCATGCACATTGAACCCATCATAATTTCAGACCACGCCGCCATCCTGATCACTCTACAAATACTACCCATCCAACCTAAAGGTCGCACTTGACGTATAAATACAGAGGTTATTGCAGTGGAGGGTCGCCCCCCACCAGCAGCCCCAAAACTCGAAAAATAAAACGATAATAACATGGGTTTATTGTCGTTATTTTTCAGCACAAATGAGTTTTGGGGCAGGCAGACATGACAGGCTGTGAGGATGGAGGGGGAGTGGTGTGCAGTACTGTTGTCAGTGCGCATGTGGGCTTTGCCGGCTGTCTCAGGACGGCCAAACACACATGCGCACTGAGCTGTCTCCAACCCCAGCTGCGTTGCCAAGTTGGAGACAGCCAAGCACAGGCTCCCAGGCTCCTTGGGAGCACAAATTCACAGCGCTCAGTCCAATCCTGATGCTGCTTTCAAACATGAGAGCAACATCAGGATTGGCCACATTGGAGCCTGGGAGCATGTGCAGTGCAGCAGCAGAAGACCACCAAGTCTGGGATGTGGCAAGAGGAAGGTAGGTGGTTTTATTTTATTTTTATTTTTTTCTCCCCCCACCACTCTGCTGAGATACAGGCCGCCACTGGGTTCTTGATGATGATGGAACTATACGTGATTTACATAAATCACTGCCCTATTTATACAAAAAACAAAGCTTCTGTCTCCTCCCCGATGACACTTTGGGACACACTGAAGTACTTTTTCAGAGGTCAAGTGATAAGCCACATGTCTGAGAAAAACAAAACTATAAAAGCCTCCCTGGACAAACTAACCACTGAAATTAAAGCCAAATAATTACTATACAGACAATCAAATGACCCTCTAGACATGACCACAGTCAAATGTCTCAAATATGAATATAATGCCATTATTAGTGAGCGTGCTCACCAACTGGTCCACGCCCAGAAAGGCAAGAAATTGTTTTATGTGAACAAGGCCGGCAGATCCCTAGCTGCCTACCTGAAATTCAAAAGTAACTCCTTTCTAATCCAGAACTTCGAAGACCACTGGGGTAAACTGCAATCAACAACGAGTGACATCCTTATGGTCTTTCAAAAATTCTATACTGAATTATACACCCCGATCATAAACACACCCAGGGAGGATTGCTGAAACTTTCTCAGAAACCAACCAATAAAATCGACGTCTCCCGACAATCCACTAACTTTAAACAGATCAACCGATAGAAATGAGATTCTGCTTGCAATAAAATCTATCCCTATTGGTAAAGCCCCGGGCCCCATCAATTTTTATAAAACTTTTGTCCCAACAAGTATAGACCCCTTGGAGTCTGCCCTAAACCACTTCGCCATCTCCGGTAAAGTGTTCGGCACCACTTCTGAGGCTAATATTATGGTCATCCCCAAGGAGGGGAAAGATCATTCTGACCCTAAAAATTCTAGACTCATTTCTAATAAATATGGAGGCAAAAATGTATGCTAAAATCCTGGCCAACCGGCTTTCTCCCCTGATAACCAAAATGATCCGTCTAACTCAGACTGGCTTTGTCAAAGGCCCATTGGCCTGTGAGAACATTTGCTTATTTTGCCATGTATTAGAGAAATCCTCTAACCCGCTCTCCCCTCAAACAGCTGTTGTAACTCTGGATGCAGAGAAAGCCTTCAACAAGGTTTCTTGGCCTTACCATGAAGCGGCTTTATCCAGATATAACCTAGGGGTTCCCGTTATCAAAATGGCCGTGGAATTGTACTCTAATCCATCAGCTAGAGTTAAAATCAACGGTGCCCTGTCACAACTCTTTGACTTTAAACAGGGTACTTGCCAATACTACCCTCAATTATTTCTTTTAGCTATCAATCCCTTCCTATTAATGATAAATGAATCCACAGAAATTGCAGGTATAGAATTCAGGGAAGGGACATATAAAACAGCTGCATATGCAGATGGCATATTCATTTTTACAGAATCTTCCGACAAAACAATTCCAGCGCTCCTGAATATTATCGACCAGTTCTCCCACTTCTCATTCTTCAAACAAAGATAAAACGGAAGTCTTACCTTTAAATATTCATTGCAACCCCACCTGTGTCGGTAACTCCAACTTCCAATGGAGATCCAAGTTCATCAAATATCTGGGCATCTGGTTTTGCAGTGACCTCACAGAATCAGTTACTCATAATGAGTCAAAAACAATCAAAACAATTAGTAACTTACTGTCCGCAAGTGTGGAGAAGTGTGGCTCAATGGTTAGAGCGGCAGACCCTGATGCAGAGATCTGGCCCGGGACCAGGGTTCAATTCCCGCCTCGGCGGGTCTTGGGCTCAATTTCCTCGGACCTGATAATTCTCGCCTCGGTGCCTATTCTAATCATGGGTGCAACTCTGGGCAATAGCTTGCTTAATCTCCACAACGGCCCCAACAGCGCTGGGATGCCTGGCTTCACCCTGGGGGTGCCCAGGAGTGGACATTTCACAGGGAAAAGCCAGGAAGGGTTCCACAGCGGTATGCGTACAGCGCCTGGACACCCCTTTGGGGGTATGGGTGCGCTTTACAAGTACAAATTTCATTTCATTTCCGCATGGAGCCCTAAACATATTTCTTGGTGGGGCAGGCTAGACACTGTCAAAATGATGGTGGCCCCACTGATCCACTTCTTATCTAGCATGCTCCCCGTTCGACTGACCCAGAGCCTCTATAAAGTTGATAAACTCATCTCTGATTTCCTTTTGAACAAGAAACAAGCTAGAATTAACCTGTGGAAAATGAAAGTCACATTCAAAGAGGGTGGTTATAACTTCCTGAACTGGGGAAACTACCAAACAGCTTATTTGGCCGCGCAAGGGGCGCGATGGTTCGTAGTTGAACCCATCAAAAAACCTGCACGGCTCAATGTTGAACAATTCGTCAGTCATCCTTTCCCTTTAGAAGCAACTCTGACTATTTCCCATCACCCCTTTCCACACACTAGCAGGATCTTCAGAGAGACAATCTCAGCCCTTTTACCTGTAGGTCAGCGACTCCACCCCCTTGTCCCTTTGGAGCAATAGGAAACTGCGGATTGATAACTCATTAACCATCGGTCCGATATGGGCTGCCATGGGTAACTATGGTAGCAGGTCTGTATACGGGCTCTGAACCCTTATCCTTTGCGACTTTACCAAAGAAAAAAGACCTTTCTAACCTGGATTTCTATGACTTCCTACAAATTAAAGCAAACATCTCCAAGTTAGGCGCTCTTCAGAAATCGACTCCTGTCCCCACTGCCCTTCTCCTTCAAGCAGGAGGCCATGTCCCAAACAAGATCTATGAAATGCTGAACAAAACCTCATCCCAGCGAAATCCTACCCTACTGACCAAGTGGTCTTCTTACCTCTCTAAAGGCTCACCACCTCTTACTGCGGAAGCCTGGTCGAAAATCTGCCCCCGACTTCTTCAAAACAAACTAATCCCCTCACTGACACAGACGAGGTTCTTTGCAGCCCACATCCTCTACTGGACCCCTGCCAAGCCTTTTAAAATAAAACTTACACAGTCGGACACTTGGTGGTCCTGTGAGACCTCGACTTGTGATGTTGAACATATGTTGTTTTCATGCCACTGCCTCGCCTCTTTCTTGGTGAATATGTCTTCCCAATTGAATAATATTTTCCAAACTCCCAACTCGCTGAACTTCTCAGTGGTAATGCTTGGTCCGCACTCAGCAGCGCCACTTATCGAGCTCCCGGACTCAGACCTTGCTCTTCTAGATCTGTTACTCACTATGCCTGAAAGTTATACTAATTGACTGGAAATGCTTCAAAAACATTTCTTACCACACCTGGTGAGCGTGGGTTACTTACCTTAGAAGCACGCACATATCCCAATTGCACGACAAAAGTAACCCGGCTACTTCGCAACGCATATGGGAAACGCTAGGCCCATTCATGCACCATCTCTAGCTTTCACAAGAGGCCCATTCACCTCTACTACACTGTCACAGGACTCCTACTATACCTCCATTTAGACAACCCACCAACAGCTCACGTGGCTCCCCTCCCCTCCCTCCCCTCGTCTCTATCTACCTTCCTCCTTAGCGATATTGGTTGCGTTCTTCTATGTCGTTCATGCCCTCGGTTAGAGAACACACCCATTGTTGCACTGTTTGCTTTTGGAATGATGTCAATCTCATTTGTGATTCACAGCATTTAATCTTGTGCCAAACTTTATCTCAACCTCCTTACGCAACGATTCCAGTAAATGATACGCTGACGTCACCGCCATAATCATTATTACTGTATCCCTACGGCGGTGCTCCCCGAGCTCCCCACACCTCCATGTATCGACACACCTCCGTGTATCGACTATTTGTGTTGTTACGATGTTGTGTTTCACCAAAAACGACATTAAAATATTTAGAGCACAAGCAACCCCAGACTGGTTTTGGTCTATTTGAGCCACGCCAGTAGGGGGCATCTTTATTCCTTTATCACAGTGTGCATGAAACCCACATTTGGGCATACCCTTAACACTTAGGGCACAGGGGCGGCTCCTCCGTTATGGCGGAGGAGCGTCACCCCACTAGGTGGCAGTAGAAAAATAAAATGATAATAAACCAATTTTATTATCATTTTTTTTTCCTTCTGACATGCGGCTGCCAGCGAACGCGTCATAGGGCGGGGCCATGCACTCTGTGCAACAGTAGTGGGGAGGAGGGGTGATGGGCACTACTGAGTGCGCATGACTGTTTGGCCGGCCATCTTAAGCCGGCCAACCGTCATGTGCGCTTAGCATTTCCCCACCCAGCTGTGCTGTACAGCCGAGTGGAAAAAAGCCACAGGCTCCCAGTCCCTGTCTGAACACCGAACCACTGCACTTAGACCAATCCCAGTGCTGCTCTCATGCTGGGATTAGCATTCCCAGCAAGAGAACAGCATCAGGAATTGGCATCTGGGAGCCTGCGCAGTGTGATCAGCCCAGGACCAGACCAATCAGGATCGAGAGAGGAGCAATGCGGCAGGTCAGTTCTATATTTTGTTTTATTTTATCTGTCTCCCGTCCACTGCTTCAGATCCCATGCAGCCGCCACTGCTACGGCACCACGATGAGGAAAACAAAAATATGCTTGATGCATGATGTGAATTCCTCTCAGCCGCTAATAATTAATATGGGCTGCAATACAGTTGTGTTCTTTGCCCACCATGGCACCTCAGACAGTAAACAGCCATAAGTAAATCAGTCTTACTTCTGTTCCAGTTGGAAGAGTCCAGCCTGAACTGCTATGCCAGTCCCTTTGGATGAGAACACATACAAGCCAGACTGGTTTAGGCCTATTTGAGCCTTGTCAGTAAAAAGCAGCTTGAGTGAGAGGGCACCCTCAGTATGAGACCCACCCCTGGGCACACCCGTCACACTGAGGTAAACAAAAAAGTGATGGATGGATTACTTCAATTAATCTTATCCACTGGTAATTACTCTGGGCCGAATATGACTCATTACATCGCATACCAATACCACGTGTGCGGTGTGCCATTACAACGCGGGTATTACTACGCAATGTCTTTCACAACGACATACCATTACATTGCAAACTTTTACCACGACTATACTTTTACCATGCATGCCATTACAACGCAAAGGCATGCATGGTAAAGGTATACTCATGGTAAAAGTTTCAAAGGTAAGTGACTCTACCCTGCCCTACCCTAAACCCTAATTTAGTACCCCTGCACGACCCTCCCCCGACCCCCAGTCCTCTCCCTACATTTACACTACCCTGCACAACCCCCAACACTACCCTAAACCCTAAAACACTACCCTACACTACACAAACACCACAACACTACCCTAAACCCTAAAACACTACCCCCAGCATGTCCCTCCCCCGACCCCCAGTTTGGTCCCTACACTGAAACACTACCCTGCACGACCCCCCCAACACTACCCTAAACCCTAAAACACTACCCTACACTACACAAACACCACAACACTACCCTAAAACACTACCCCCAGCACAACCCTCCCCCGCCCTCCAGTCCGGTCCCTACACTGAAACACTACCCTGCACGACCCCCGACACTACCCTAAACCCTAAAACACTAAACAAACACCACAACACTACCCTAAACCCTAAAACACTACCCCAGCACGTCCCTCCCCCGACCCCCAGTCCGGTCCCTACACTCAAACACTACCCTGCACGACCCCCCAACACAACCCTAAACCCTAAAACACTACACTACCCTACACTACACTACACAAACACCACAACACTACCCTAAACCCTAAAACACTACCCCCAGCATGACCCTCCCCTGACCCCCAGTCCGGTCCCTACACTCAAACACTACCCTGCACAACCCCCCAACACTACCCTAAACCCTAAAACACTACCATACACTACACGAACACCACAACACTACCCTAAACTCTAAAACACTATCCCCAGCATGACCCGCCCCCGACCCCCAGTCCGGTCCCTACACTCAAACACTACCCTGCACGACCCCCCGACACTACCCTAAACCCTAAAACACTACCCTACACTACACTACACGAACACCAAAACACTACCCTAAACCCCAAAACACTACCCCCAGCACGACCCTCCCCCACCCCCCAGTCCGGTCCCTACACTGAAAAACTACCCTGCACGACCCCCCAACACTACCCTAAACCCTAAAACACTACCCTACACTACACAAACACTACCCTAAACCACTACCCTAAGCATGTCCCTCCCCCGACCCCCAGTCCGGTCCCTACACTGAAACACTACCCCCAGCACGACCCTCCCACTACCCCCAATCCCCCTTACCTCTCTCTCCTCGTGGTTCCTCTCTCCTGGTTCCAGCGTCGTCTGAGGGGCGGTGCACGTCGTTGTGAGGAAACGGAAGAGCCTCAGTTTCCTCACAACGACGTGGATAGCCATTACATCGCATGTAACGCGTTGTAACGCATGCGATGTAATGACTTGCGGTGAAACAGCCACGTTGTAATGGCTGTTCACCCTCTGGGCCACAATCCAGTCCTTTGTTTTTTTGTTTTGTCCCCTTGCCACCTCGGACATGAACTAGCCAAATGCAAATCAGCTTTGCTTCCGCTCCAATAGGAACATTCCAGCCCAAACTACCAGGCATGATGCCCTCTGAACAGAAACACAAGCAACCCAGGACTGGTTTCGGACTATTTCAGCCTCGTCAATTTGTGCTTCTTGGGTCCTTTGACATAGTGAGCAGCACAGGACTCATATCTGGAAAACAGAAGATTTCAAAATTCGAAATCATTCATAATACAGGTGCAGGCCTGAAACATGCGCTTCATAGACAATTGTTCTATTCTTTCTTAAATATATGGAAACAAATTGCAATGTTTGAAAAACAAATAGATATAAACTGCAATGTTATTTGTGTAATAAAAGAATGCACCTACCATTGTACAGATTTTCAGTAAAGATGCTGCCATATATCTTATACAAGTGTTTTTTCTGTGGCCCTCAGGGCTGATGAAGTCGAGACATTGCACTGTCAGTTCTGCCCAATATTTCACCCAATAGGGGGACAAATAATAAATCCTGGTCAGGGCATTTGGAAACATTGAATTGTTACATTACAGTGACACCTACTGAAGTAACACTGTGGAGGAACGTAGAGGCTAATACTGTTCTTTCAGTGACACCTGCTGATCAGTAGTTGCGTAACATTAGCCCCCGAAGCCCCGCGGTTGCAGGGGAGGGGGCCGAGCTCCAGTTGGCCCCCTCAGCACAGCCGGCACCATGCACAGGTTGCGGGCCACTGGCCTGAGAGCTCCTGACTGGGTCCGGGAGTGTGGGGGGACCCCCTCCATGTACTTTGCAGGGGGGGGCTCAAGTTTCGTTACACCACTGATCAGGACAGGAGGTGCTACTCGGGTCATACACACACTCTCTGCAAGGACGGATAGACATATACTCCTCTTCCAGTGACTCCTGCTGGTCAGGACTGGAAGTGCTTCTGGGGTAACACACACACACTCTGGACAAAGGCTAACGAAATACTGCTCTTCCAATGAGACCTGCTTGTCAGCACTGGGAGTACTGCTGGAGTTAAAGCTGTACTCTAGTGGTAAAGAATGCTAGTTGTTTTCTCTATTCCTCCCTATGCCCTTGTAACTCTACACTTAACTATAGCTTAGCACCCATACCCTGCTGATAACCCAGCAGCTCTTACTACCACCTCCATTATACCTGCCTCTTCCTCCTATTACCCTTTTCGTGTACCATTTTGTTCTCCCATGTGTCCCCTTTGTCGGGTATGTTTTTTTTCTCAAATTTCTAACATTTCATGAGGAAAAGTGTTTTTCATATTTTGGTAATTCACTAAAATCAAGTTTCACCAACCTGAATCCACCCTTGGTCGTTAGGCTTCTCTCATTTTTGGTTGGGCCTCCATTATCAGGTATTGAGTGTTGCAAGTGTGATGATTAGATTAGTATAGTATAACCCATGCCGATCCAGAACTTGATGTAAACATTCACCATTCCAAGTAACGTTTTACAGATGTTTTGATGTCTCAATGAAGAAGCAGGTCAGCGCCGTCTCCTCCGCTTGCTTCGTCACCCTCCGAATGCTCAGGGAGGTCTTCAGATGGCTCCCACCCAACACCAGGTGAACAGTCACACAAGCTCTCGTCACTAGTAGACTAGACTACGGCAACTCCCTCTACGTTGGAACAACCGCCCAACTCATGACGATACTCCAGACTATCCAGAACACAGCAGACAGACTCATCCTCGACCTCCCCAGGCAGACTCACATCACCCCTCACCTCAGGAAACTCCACTGGCTACCGGTCGCGAATAGATGTCAGTTCAAGCTGCTCACCCACGCCTGCAAGGCACTACACAATGAAGGACCAGCGTACCTCAACACTCGAATGAACTTCCACCAACCTACAAGGAAACTCTGCTCCGAATCCCTCTTCCTAGCAGCCACACGTCGCATCCACTGGACAAACAGCGGAGGCCGCTACTTTTCCCACCTGGCGGCTAAGACCTGGAACAACCTCCCCCTGCACTTCAGAGCCTCACCTTCGCTCCAGCAGTTCAGGAAGGACCTCAAGACCTGGAGGTACAATCAATAGTAGAACCGCCAGATGGTTTTTTCAGCGCCTCGAGACCCTCACGGGTGACGCAGTTTTCTGCTCTACAAATCCGACTGATTGATTAATAAAATCACATTTCTAGGACAGTGCTGTGGAGCGCTTCTGGGCTCTGGACATGAACTAGTGTGTGCCTCATATTTTTTAGAATCCAACCTGCCTTCAAGTCATTGCACCGGTGAAGGGAACACACCACCATAACCCTGCTCAGGAAACCCGCCCCACTACTGCACTCGAATCCCTGCGTCAAGCTATCAGTGTCATGATTCCACCTCATAACACAGCAGCACAGTCTGTTTGGAGTCCTCATGAAACAGGGTGCAGTGACATGGCATGTGTGGTCTGTCCTGTGTGTAAGGAAAGGGGACGATGCGGTGACATGATGTGTCTGTGTCTGTGCATACCTGGGCTGAGTGGGCATGCTGCAGAATGTTCAGTGTGGATGCTGAGAAGGTGGTGTTGCATCAAGTGCCGGTGTCTGTGCTGGGCGAAGCCTGGGAGTGGATTACAGCTGGAGGGAGGATGGAGCCCTGGGAGGCTCTCAGGCTATGGCTGTAACCTAAGGGCCTAACATGGAATAAAGAACCTACCTCCTGCCTAAATGGACCATAACTGTTGTATGAAGACCATGTGATTCAGCTGCAACACAGACCCTGAAATTACAGAGATTGCAGAACAATGTAGCAAATATGGTTCAACCAAGGGATGCACTTCCTGACACCCTATCAATCAAAGAATCACACTCCCTGTCCTGTTTACATTCCATGTGTGGTACTTTCACCTACATTCAGATGCTTGGTACTCAATACTAGTAATGGAGAAACTGAGACTGGACCCACCAGCCCAATGCAAGGTGGAAAGAACACAGAGGAGTGACTTTAAATGCCCAAGCTATGTAGCGCTGGAACAACCGGGAGCAACTCCTCAGGGATGAGGATATTGAACATAGGTTCAAAAGAGCCTAATCAGTGCCGGGACACTCTTTCAGAGTAGTTGTGGTTTATAGAAGAACTGATCATTCATTCTTTCAGAATATTCAGAATATCTGCATAACCTCCATATAAATAAAATGAAGCTGAATTAAACTCATTACAGAGCTGGTGGTTATAAAAACATCTGACATGTATCATACCCTCCTGGACCTACCGTGGACATCCTAGTTTGGGAACTAATAAAGCACCATAGGTTCAGAAAAGAGATGAAAACTGTGTGCAAGCCTTGAACCAGCACTCTGGTGGGTGTTGCCTGTGGAGAAGTGTGGCTCAATGGTTAGAGCGGCAGACCCTGATGCAGAGATCTGGCCCGGGACCAGGGTTCAATTCCCGCCTCGGCAGGTCTTGGGCTCAATTTCCTCGGACCTGATAATTCTCGCCTCGGTGCCTATTCTAATCATGGGTCCCACTCTGCAACTCTGGGCAATAGCTTGCTTAATCTCCACAACAGCCCCAACAGCGCTGGGATGCCTGGCTTCACCTTGGGGGTGCCCAGGAGTGGACATCTCACAGGGAAAAGCCAGGAAGGGTTCCACAGCAGTATGCGTACAGCGCCGGGACACCCCTTTGGGGGTATAAGTGCGCTTTACAAGTACAAATTTCATTTCATTTCTCCGTTTGCCCCCCTTACTATAAAGTGGCGCGGCTCCTGAGAGCACCCTAACAGCATGGATGACAACAGAGACATACTCTTCCAAGATGGAGGGCTGACTCACCATCCATGATTAAATGGCCTTTATCCAGCACCTCTTTGGGCAGGCCTAACAATCTCACATACCCCGGGGCATGGCCAAGTGATGTCCACCCAGACGCAGAATCTTAATATCAGCCAGTGTATGGGCAGTGGGTCATCCAACAGCCACAACTGGCTGAAGCTCTGATTAGGAGCACCACGTCAAACACACAAACGGTGATAGGACCAATGCTTGCAAAGAGTCTAACCCATTGCCAATTGCTTTTGGTAGAATTCCATTCCATCGCTGGGTTGGAATGGTCTGAGTGATCGATAGTGGCCTAGACTGTTTGCAAGTACTCCTCACATCAGCTTTTGTGTGTTAGTTGTAATGCCCTAAGTGGCCACGGGTGTGCCAAGACTGGGTCTCTTGCTCGTTCTGCCACAGGACCGAAGCAATACTTCACTGATGACGCCACATAAAGCTGAAACTGGTCTTGGATTGCTTGTGTTCCCTTCTGGAGTAGGTCTTACCTGGCAGTTTGGGATGGATTGGTCCCATGAGAAGTGGGTTGGGACTGGTTTGTGTAAAGCCGTCTTCTGTCTAGAGTGGCACAGTGATGGGAATGAATGAGTTGGAATGCGACCCAGAGTGAAGTACAGTGGTTAAGACTAATTGCAAGCATTCCTCTCGTCACCTTTTGTGTGTTTATTGTAACATGGTTTCCTTGCTCCCCTTGTCACAAGATCCATGCTGTACTTTACTGATAAGGCCTAATAAAGATGCAACTGGTCTAGGGTTGTTTTTCTTCCCTTCTGGAGAGGGCCTCGTCTGGCAGTTCGGGGCAGAGCAGGCCTAGCACTGGTTTGCATGAGGTAAGCCTCTGTCTAGATTGGCGCAATGGCAAAAAATGTTGGGTTGGACTACTACCCAATGCGATTGGCAGTGGTATAGACTATTTACAAGGACCATCAAATTTTGCATATTCGATTATGAGTGTCAGATAATTCTGGTATGTGCAGTAACTTCTGTTACCTCATGTAAGTAAAGTGGTGTATTATATGGCATGGTTGTGTGACCTCACAATGTAATGCAGTCATGTTCGTTTGTTAAACCGTTGATCCACCCTGGGTAGGTGTGGCTTTGTGCAGTCAGACTTAAATGAAGGAACACGTTTAAAGCATTTAAAAGCACCAAAACAACGAAATTTGAAAGTCACACAACACGAAAGAAATCAGTCACTAATTTATAAAAATAGATCTTATTTTCATGAATTTTGAGACAGCAAAGTAAACAAAATAGACCAGATGGTTGTAGAAATATATATTTTTAAATAAATCGTAAATCACTGCTTTGCACACAAAATTTCAACACGCATCGGTAAGCTGAAAGTTTGGAAACTTTGTAAAACTTTGATAAAGTTGTGTTCGGCTATTCTGGCCCACTTTGGACGACTAACTCCAGCAGGGAGGAGGTCAAGGGTGTAAGTAAGGAGTTATAGGACAGTTACCTTGTCACCAAAGCAGTTTCCAGTCCAGTCCCAGGCTCTGTGGGCAAACCGCCATAGACTTTAACAGAGTGGTCCTGATGCAAGGGATACAGGATGCTGAAGATGCTGTACGGTAGGCGGGGGCTTCCAGGGGCTACTTCTCGGTCGACGGTCCAGGTGGGGTGGATTTGCCCACCGGGGTCTTGTCTCTTGAAGTCCTCTTTGGTCCCTCAAAAGTGCAGTTGCCACTGGAGTACTGGTCTCTGGTCAAAGGGAAAACAGTGGTTTCCTTTGGTGAAGGCTAGTGTCTGTCTTGGGTGGCCAAACTGCACTCTGCCTGTCAGTGGGTCAAATGTATTTTTTTTTCTTTGCTGCTTCCGATTTACTGTGGATAACTTCCTGTGCTCTAGAGCACAATCACTATAACGTCATCTAATACATTCGCCCGGACCACGCTAAAAGAAACACTCAAATAACAAATACATCTAGTTGTTTTTTGGTGGGCACCCACAGAGATGAGAGCTGGTGACAGGCTCGTCCTACCTACAGGTAGCAACATACAGTTTGGACCAAGGCTTTAAGTGGGCCGGGTCCCTCCAGGTCTCAGACCCAGTAGTAGTAAAAAGCAGACATTGAAACGGGTCCCTATCAAGCCCTATGTTCATGTCCTTAACATTACTGGTAAAACACTGATCGATTTCTGAAAAATGTATGTAAAAAATGGTATAGTAATTCATGTCAGAGATTTATTTCCTGATTATATTTCACATGTTTAACACTCTTATGAAATGCAAAATTAAGAAACTATTTCCAGGATGTTGTGTTTCTGTATTTTTTTCCGTGTACAATTTTACTGTTGTATAGTGCATACACTGACTGGGTCAGCTCCAGGTGTTTGTAACGGACCTCGATTGAAAGCTCTTAGGTGAAGGCTGAAGACAGTGGGAGTTTCTCACAGTGCCTGTCAGTGGGTCAAAAATGTGTTGAAAATACTTGGCCATCCAATCCTTGGCCTCTCTGCAGAGCGCACAGAGCAATGGCCAAATATTGCAGTCGCAATTGTGATTCTGTGCAGGATTTGGTGTATAAAGGAAGTACATAGTTGTCAAAATATTCAACAGTAAAAAAAAATGCAGTGCTTACAGGTGAGTGGGTGCAGTGTGTATTTAGGGGGTGGAGAAGTGAAGGAGGCGCAAGGAAGTGCATTCAGGAGAGAGCGAAAAGAGGGTAAGATATACAAATGAACGAGATGCAGAGAGACCCTCCCAGAGTTTAATATAGAGTGAACATAAGGGAAGTGACTGATGCACTCTGAAGACCACTATCCCTTCCACAGGCCTCAGTAATGTTGAATTCACAGGCTCCTAAGGGCAGAATTTACACATTTTCAATATTATTAAAATAAAATCATTGTTCTTACTCATTAATCTTAAACAGCTAGCAACCACTGACAAACTCAATAGTCCTGGCTGTTTTCAGGTGTGTCAGTTGTGTTTTATGTCTGGATGCAATAACAGAAAGTTCAGAGAGGCACCAAAGTACTGGTCGGGGGGCACACTATGGGAATTACAGAAATGTAGTTTACATGTTTATTCTACGTCCTTAGTAACACAGGCCACGACCCTGATAGAGACCCCCACTTTTTTCATCCCACTTACAGCCCTGACCAAGACCTCTCTATCTACATATGATGGGTACACCACTGCTGCTCACTGAAGGGGGCCTCTAAGCTCCTAGGGGGAGGGAGAGAGTTGTTACCTATAACCGGACAATGCCAGAGTTATGACCCAGGAGGAACCTGGAGCTTGGCAGAAGGCCTTGATCCTAGAGTGACCCCCATGAGGGCACTGTCCTGACAGATCAGATGGCCATGGAGCCTCGTGAGACAGAACAGTTTGGGGGGGGAGGCAGTGTGTTGTGGCTGGCACTGGGTATTATTGTCTCGTTCACGTAAGATGGCGCAAGCAACTATTATTATTATTATTAACGGATTTATACAGCGCATAGCTGCCCCAGCAACGGGGCGTCCCAGCGCTACCCCTACAATACCCGTAAGTAATAACAGCCCGGGAGAAGGGAAGAAAGTTACGCTGGGAAAAGCCTGGTCTTTATGGCTTTCCGAAAAGCTAGGTGATCTCGAAGCCCTCTAATAGCAGTCGGGAGGGAGTTCCAGAGTCTAGCCGCCAGAACTTTGAAAGAACGACCACCAGCTCTGGCTCTTAGAGCTCTGGGGGTACATGCCAGCCCTTGGACAGCTGACCGCAGGCAGCGACTCGGAACATACGGTGTTAACTACTGAGCACACACTGGAGAAGACACCAACTGGCAGCCCTGTAACTTACTGCAGTCCACTCCCTACACGGCACAGGCTGACAGCCATCTACCTTTATGCACGGTCAGTCGCTGAAGATGGCACAGGCTGGCATCCTTGTAACTTACTGCAGTCCCACCCCCTAGATGGCACAGGCTGACAGCCGTCTACCTTAATGCACGGTCAGTCACTGAAGATGGCACAGGCTGGCATGCTTGTAACTTACTGCAGTCCCACCCCCTAGCTGGCACAGGCTGACAGCCATCTACCTTTATGCACGGTCAGTCACTGAAGATGGCACAGGCTGGCATCCTTGTAACTTACTGCAGTCCCACTCCATACACGGCACAGGCTGACAGCCATCTACCTTTATGCACGGTCAGTCGCTGAAGATGGCACAGGCTGGCATCCTTGTAACTTACTGCAGTCCCACCCCCTAGATGGCACAGGCTGACAGCCATCTACCTTTATGCACGGTCACTCGCTGAGGATGGCACAGGCTATCAGCCCTGGCACTGCAATCTCACAGGATGTTGAACAAGCTTACAGCCCTGTAAGCTATAGCGTGCAGTCTCTCTGGGCCTGGCACAGACAGCCTTGTGAGCTATTGCATGCAGTCTCTCTGGGGCTGGCACAGACAGCCCTGGAACATATTGCATGCACTCTCTCTAAGGCTGGCACAGGCTGGCAGCCCTGTAACGTATTGCATGCAGTCTCTCTGGGGCTGGCACAGACAGCCCTGGAACATATTGCATGCACTCTCTCTGAGGCTGGCACAGGCTGGCAGCCCTGTAACTTATTGCATGCAGTCTCTCTGTGTCTGGCACAGACAGCCCTGTAACCTTTGCATGCAGTCTCTCTGGGGCTGGCATGCGCTGGCACAGACAGCCCTGGAACGTATTGCATGCAGTGTCTCTGAGGCAGGCACGGGCTGGAAGCACTGTCACATATTGCATTCTGTCTCTCTGGGGTGGCACAGACAGCGCTGTAACATACGGCATGCAGTCTCTCTGGGGCTGGCACAGACATCCCTGTAACCTATTACATTCAGTCTCTCTGGGGCTGGCACAGACATCCCTGTAACCTATTACATTCAGTCTCTCTGGGGCTGGCACAGACATCCCTGTAGCCTATTACATTCAGTCTCTCTGGGGCTGGCACAGACATCCCTGTAACCTATTACATTCAGTCTCTCTGGGGCTGGCACAGACATCCCTGTAACCTATTACATTCAGTCTCTCTGGGGCTGGCACAGACATCCCTGTAACCTATTACATTCAGTCTCTCTGGGGCTGGCACAGACATCCCTGTAACCTATTACATTCAGTCTCTCTGGGGCTGGCACAGACAGCCATGTATCTCATTGCATGCAGTCCCTCTGGGGCTGGCACAGACATCCCTGTAACCTATTACAATCAGTCTCTCTGGGGCTTGCACAGACATCCCTGTAACCTATTACATTCAGTCTCTCTGGGGCTGGCACAGACATCCCTGTAGCCTATTACATTCAGTCTCTCTGGGGCTGGCACAGACATCCCTGTAACCTATTACATTCAGTCTCTCTGGGGCTTGCACAGACATCCCTGTAACCTATTACATTCAGTCTCTCTGGGGCTGGCACAGACATCCCTGTAACCTATTACATTCAGTCTCTCTGGGGCTGGCACATACATCCCTGTAACCTATTACATTCAGTCTCTCTGGGGCTGGCACAGACATCCCTGTAACCTATTACATTCAGTCTCTCTGGGGCTGGCACAGACATCCCTGTAACCTATTACATTCAGTCTCTCTGGGGCTGGCACAGACATCCCTGTAACCTATTACATTCAGTCTCTCTGGGGCTGGCACAGACAGCCATGTATCTCATTGCATGCAGTCCCTCTGGGGCTGGCACAGACATCCCTGTAACCTATTACAATCAGTCTCTCTGGGGCTTGCACAGACATCCCTGTAACCTATTACATTCAGTCTCTCTGGGGCTGGCACAGACATCCCTGTAACCTATTACATTCAGTCTCTCTGGGGCTGGCACAGACATCCCTGTAACCTATTACATTCAGTCTCTCTGGGGCTGGCACAGACATCCCTGTAACCTATTAAATTCAGTCTCTCTGGGGCTGGCACAGACATCCCTGTAACCTATTACATTCAGTCTCTCTGGGGCTGGCACAGACATCCCTGTAACCTATTACATTCAGTCTCTCTGGGGCTGGCACAGACATCCCTGTAACCTATTACATTCAGTCTCTCTGGGGCTGGCTCAGACATCCCTGTAACCTATTACATTCAGTCTCTCTGGGGCTGGCTCAGACAGACATGTGTCTCATTGCATGCAGTCCCTCTGGGGCTGGCACAGACATCCCTGTAACCTATTACAATCAGTCTCTCTGGGGCTGGCACAGACATCCCTGTAACCTATTACATTCAGTCTCTCTGGGGCTGGCACAGACATCCCTGTAACCTATTACATTCAGTCTCTCTGGGGCTGGCACATACATCCCTGTAACCTATTACATTCAGTCTCTCTGGGGCTGGCACAGACATCCCTGTAGCCTATTACATTCAGTCTCTCTGGGGCTGGCACAGACATCCCTGTAACCTATTACATTCAGTCTCTCTGGGGCTGGTACAGACATCCCTGTAACCTATTACATTCAGTCTCTGTGGGGCTGGCACAGACATCCCTGTAACCTATTACATTCAGTCTCTCTGGGGCTGGCACAGACATCCCTGTAACCTATTACATTCAGTCTCTCTGGGGCTGGCACAGACATCCCTGTAACCTATTACATTCAGTCTCTCTGGGGCTGGCACAGACATCCCTGTAACCTATTACATTCAGTCTCTCTGGGGCTGGCACAGACATCCCTGTAACCTATTACATTCAGTCTCTCTGGGGCTTGCACAGACATCCCTGTAACCTATTACATTCAGTCTCTCTGGGGTTGGCACAGACATCCCTGTAACCTATTACATTCAGGCTCTCTGGGGCTGGCACAGACATCCCTGTAACCTATTACATTCAGTCTCTCTGGGGCTGGCACAGACATCCCTGTAACCTATTACATTCAGTCTCTCTGGGGCTGGCTCAGACAGCCATGTGTCTCATTGCATGCAGTCCCTCTGGGGCTGGCACAGACATCCCTGTAACCTATTACAATCAGTCTCTCTGGGGCTTGCACAGACATCCCTGTAACCTATTACATTCAGTCTCTCTGGGGCTGGTACAGACATCCCTGTAACCTATTACATTCAGTCTCTCTGGGGCTGACACAGACATCCCTGTAACCTATTACATTCAGTCTCTCTGGGGCTGGCACAGACATCCCTGTAACCTATTACATTCAGTCTCTCTGGGGCTGGCTCAGACAGCCATGTGTCTCATTGCATGCAGTCCCTCTGGGGCTGGCACAGACATCCCTGTAACCTATTACATTCAGTCTCTCTGGGGCTGGCACAGACATCCCTGTAACCTATTACATTCAGTCTCTCTGGGGCTGGCACAGACATCCCTGTAACCTATTACATTCAGTCTCTCTGGGGCTGGCACAGACAGCCCTGGAACATATTACATTCAGTCTCTCTGGGGCTGGCACAGACATCCCTGTAATCTATTACATTCAGTCTCTCTGGGGCTTGCACAGACATCCCTGTAATCTACTACATTCAGTCTCTCTGGGGCTGGCTCAGACATCCCTGTAACCTATTACATTTAGTCTCTCTGGGGCTGGCACAGACATCCCTGTAACCTATTACATTCAGTCTCTCTGGGGCTTGCACAGACATCCCTGTAACCTATTACATTCAGTCTCTCTGGGGCTGGCACAGACATCCCTGTAACCTATTACATTCAGTCTCTCTGGGGCTGGCACAGACATCCCTGTAACCTATTACATTCAGTCTCTCTGGGGCTGGCACAGACATCCCTGTAACCTATTACATTCAGTCTCTCTGGGGCTGGCACAGACAGCCATGTATCTCATTGCATGCAGTCCCTCTGGGGCTGGCACAGACATCCCTGTAACCTATTACAATCAGTCTCTCTGGGGCTTGCACAGACATCCCTGTAACCTATTACATTCAGTCTCTCTGGGGCTGGCACAGACATCCCTGTAGCCTATTACATTCAGTCTCTCTGGGGCTGGCACAGACATCCCTGTAACCTATTACATTCAGTCTCTCTGGGGCTTGCACAGACATCCCTGTAACCTATTACATTCAGTCTCTCTGGGGCTGGCACAGACATCCCTGTAACCTATTACATTCAGTCTCTCTGGGGCTGGCACATACATCCCTGTAACCTATTACATTCAGTCTCTCTGGGGCTGGCACAGACATCCCTGTAACCTATTACATTCAGTCTCTCTGGGGCTGGCACAGACATCCCTGTAACCTATTACATTCAGTCTCTCTGGGGCTGGCACAGACATCCCTGTAACCTATTACATTCAGTCTCTCTGGGGCTGGCACAGACAGCCATGTATCTCATTGCATGCAGTCCCTCTGGGGCTGGCACAGACATCCCTGTAACCTATTACAATCAGTCTCTCTGGGGCTTGCACAGACATCCCTGTAACCTATTACATTCAGTCTCTCTGGGGCTGGCACAGACATCCCTGTAACCTATTACATTCAGTCTCTCTGGGGCTGGCACAGACATCCCTGTAACCTATTACATTCAGTCTCTCTGGGGCTGGCACAGACATCCCTGTAACCTATTAAATTCAGTCTCTCTGGGGCTGGCACAGACATCCCTGTAACCTATTACATTCAGTCTCTCTGGGGCTGGCACAGACATCCCTGTAACCTATTACATTCAGTCTCTCTGGGGCTGGCACAGACATCCCTGTAACCTATTACATTCAGTCTCTCTGGGGCTGGCTCAGACATCCCTGTAACCTATTACATTCAGTCTCTCTGGGGCTGGCTCAGACAGCCATGTGTCTCATTGCATGCAGTCCCTCTGGGGCTGGCACAGACATCCCTGTAACCTATTACAATCAGTCTCTCTGGGGCTGGCACAGACATCCCTGTAACCTATTACATTCCAGTCTCTCTGGGGCTGGCACAGACATCCCTGTAACCTATTACATTCAGTCTCTCTGGGGCTGGCACATACATCCCTGTAACCTATTACATTCAGTCTCTCTGGGGCTGGCACAGACATCCCTGTAGCCTATTACATTCAGTCTCTCTGGGGCTGGCACAGACATCCCTGTAACCTATTACATTCAGTCTCTCTGGGGCTGGTACAGACATCCCTGTAACCTATTACATTCAGTCTCTGTGGGGCTGGCACAGACATCCCTGTAACCTATTACATTCAGTCTCTCTGGGGCTGGCACAGACATCCCTGTAACCTATTACATTCAGTCTCTCTGGGGCTGGCACAGACATCCCTGTAACCTATTACATTCAGTCTCTCTGGGGCTGGCACAGACATCCCTGTAACCTATTACATTCAGTCTCTCTGGGGCTGGCACAGACATCCCTGTAACCTATTACATTCAGTCTCTCTGGGGCTTGCACAGACATCCCTGTAACCTATTACATTCAGTCTCTCTGGGGTTGGCACAGACATCCCTGTAACCTATTACATTCAGTCTCTCTGGGGCTGGCACAGACATCCCTGTAACCTATTACATTCAGTCTCTCTGGGGCTGGCACAGACATCCCTGTAACCTATTACATTCAGTCTCTCTGGGGCTGGCTCAGACAGCCATGTGTCTCATTGCATGCAGTCCCTCTGGGGCTGGCACAGACATCCCTGTAACCTATTACAATCAGTCTCTCTGGGGCTTGCACAGACATCCCTGTAACCTATTACATTCAGTCTCTCTGGGGCTGGTACAGACATCCCTGTAACCTATTACATTCAGTCTCTCTGGGGCTGACACAGACATCCCTGTAACCTATTACATTCAGTCTCTCTGGGGCTGGCACAGACATCCCTGTAACCTATTACATTCAGTCTCTCTGGGGCTGGCTCAGACAGCCATGTGTCTCATTGCATGCAGTCCCTCTGGGGCTGGCACAGACATCCCTGTAACCTATTACATTCAGTCTCTCTGGGGCTGGCACAGACATCCCTGTAACCTATTACATTCAGTCTCTCTGGGGCTGGCACAGACATCCCTGTAACCTATTACATTCAGTCTCTCTGGGGCTGGCACAGACAGCCCTGGAACATATTACATTCAGTCTCTCTGGGGCTGGCACAGACATCCCTGTAATCTATTACATTCAGTCTCTCTGGGGCTTGCACAGACATCCCTGTAATCTACTACATTCAGTCTCTCTGGGGCTGGCTCAGACATCCCTGTAACCTATTACATTTAGTCTCTCTGGGGCTGGCACAGACATCCCTGTAACCTATTACATTCAGTCTCTCTGGGGCTTGCACAGACATCCCTGTAACCTATTACATTCAGTCTCTCTGGGGCTGGCACAGACATCCCTGTAACCTATTACATTCAGTCTCTCTGGGGCTGGCACAGACATCCCTGTAACCTATTACATTCAGTCTCTCTGGGGCTTGCACAGACATCCCTGTAACCTATGACATTCAGTCTCTCTCGGGCTGGCACAGACATCCCTGTAACCTATTACATTCAGTCTCTCTGGGGCTGGCACAGACATCCCTGTAACCTATTACATTCAGTCTCTCTGGGGCTGGCACAGACAACCCTGTAACCTATTACATTCAGTCTCTCTGGGGCTGGCACAGACAGCAATGTGTCTCATTGCATGCAGTCACTCTGGGGATTGCACAGACATCCCTGTAACTTACTGCATGCAGTCTCTCTTGGGGTTGGCTCACACAGTCCTGTAACCTATTACATTCAGTCTCTCTGGGGCTGGCTCAGACAGCCATGTGTCTCATTGCATGCAGTCACTCTGGGGCTGGCACAGACAGCCATGTGTCTCATTGCATGCAGTCCCTCTGGGGCACGCACAGACAGCCCTGTAACTTACTGCATGCAGTCTCTCTTGGGGTTGGCTCACACAGTCCTGTAACTAATTGCATGCAGTCTCTCTGAGGCTGGCATGGGCTGGCACAAGCATCCTGTAAGCATGCAGTTTCTCTAGGACAGACACCCCTCTAACTTATTGTATTCAGTCTCTCTGGGGCTGGCACAGACAGCCCTGTAACCTATTACATTCAGTCTCTCTGGGGTGGCACAGACAGCCATGTGTCTCATTGCATGCAGTCTCTCTGGGGCTTGCACAGACATCCCTGTAACCTATTACATTCAGTCTCTCTGGGGCTGGCACAGACAGCCCTGTAACATACTGCATGCAGTTTCTCTGGGTCTGGCACAGACAGCCCTGTAACCTTTGCATGCAGTCTCTCTGGGGCTGGCATGCGCTGGCACAGACAGCCCTGGAACGTATTGCATGCAGTGTCTCTGAGGCAGGCACGGGCTGGAAGCACTGTCACATATTGCATTCAGTCTCTCTGGGGTGGCACAGACAGCGCTGTAACATACGGCATGCAGTCTCTCTGGGGCTTGCACAGACATCCCTGTAACCTATTACATTCAGTCTCTCTGGGGCTGGCACAGACATCCCTGTAACCTATTACATTCAGTCTCTCTGGGGCTGGCACAGACATCCCTGTAGCCTATTACATTCAGTCTCTCTGGGGTGGCACAGACAGCGCTGTAACATACGGCATGCAGTCTCTCTGGGGCTGGCACAGACATCCCTGTAACCTATTACATTCAGTCTCTCTGGGGCTTGCACAGACATCCCTGTAATCTATTACATTCAGTCTCTCTGGTGCTGGCACAGACATCCCTGTAACCTATGACATTCAGTCTCTCTGGGGCTTGCACAGACATCCCTGTAACCTATTACATTCAGTCTCTCTGGGGCTTGCACAGACATCCCTGTAACCTATTACATTCAGTCTCTCTGGGGCTGGCACAGACATCCCTGTAACCTATTACATTCAGTCTCTCTGGGGCTTGCACAGACATCCCTGTAACCTATTACATTCAGTCTCTCTGGGGCTGGCACAGACATCCCTGTAACCTATTACATTCAGTCTCTCTGGGGCTGGCACAGACAACCCTGTAACCTATTACATTCAGTCTCTCTGGGGCTGGCACAGACAGCCCTGGAACATATTACATTCAGTCTCTCTGGGGCTGGCACAGACATCCTTGTAACCTATTACATTCAGTCTCTCTGGGGCTTGCACAGACATCCCTGTAACCTATTACATTCAGTCTCTCTGGGGCTGGCACAGACATCCCTGTAACCTATTACATTCAGTCTCGCTGGGGCTGGCACAGACATCCCTGTAATCTATTACATTCAGTCTCTCTGGGGCTTGCACAGACATCCCTGTAACCTATTACATTCAGTCTCTCTGGGCTGGCACAGACAACCCTGTAACCTATTACATTCAGTCTCTCTGGGGCTGGCACAGACAACCCTGTAACCTATTACATTCAGTCTCTCTGGGGCTGGCACATACAGCAATGTGTCTCATTGCATGCAGTCACTCTGGGGATTGCACAGACATCCCTGTAACTTACTGCATGCAGTCACTCTGGGGATTGCACAGACAGCCCTGTAACTTACTGCATGCAGTCTCTCTTGGGGTTGGCTCACACAGTCCTGTAACTAATTGCATGCAGTCTCTCTGAGGCTGGCATGGGCTGGCACAAAAATCCTGTAAGCATGCAGTTTCTCTAGGACAGACACCCCTATAACCTATTGTATTCAGTCTCTCTGGGGCTGGCACAGTCAGCCCTATAACGTACTGCATGCAGTTTCTCTGGGTCTGGCACAGACAGCCCTGTAACCTTTGCATGCAGTCTCTCTGGGGCTGGCATGCGCTGGCACAAACAGCCCTGGAACGTATTGCATGCAGTGTCTCTGAGGCAGGCACGGGCTGGAAGCACTGTCACAGATTGCATTCAGTCTCTCTGGGGTGGCACAGACAGCGCTGTAACATACAGCATGCAATCTCTCTGGAACTGGCACAGACATCCCTGTAACCTATTACATTCAGTCTCTCTGGGGCTGGCACAGACATCCCTGTAACCTATTGCATGCAGTCTCTCTGAAGCTGGCACTGACAGCCCAATATCTCATTGCATGCAGTCTCTTTGGGGCTGGCACGGGTTGGAAGCACTGTCACATATTGCATGCAGTCTCTCTGGGGCTGGCACAGACAGCCCTATAACGTACTGCATGCAGTTTCTCTGGCGCTGGCACAGACAACCCGTAACATACTGCATGCAGTCTCTCTGGGGCTGGCACAGACAGCCCTGTATCTCATTGCATGCAGTCTATCTGGGGCTAGCACTGACAACCCTGTAACATACTGCATGCAGCCTCTCTGGGGCTAGCACTGACAGCCCTATATCTCTTTGCATGCAGTCTCTTCGTAGCTGGCACTGACAGCCCAATATCTCATTGCATGCAGTCTCTTTGGGGCTGGCACGGGTTGGAAGCACTGTCACATATTGCATTCAGTCTCTCAGGGGCTGGCACAGATCGCCCTGTATCTCATTGCATGCAGTCTCTCTGCGGCTGGCACAGGCTGGTAGCCCTGTAACTTATTGCATGCAGTCTCTTTGGGGCTGGCACAGACAGCCCTGTATCTCATTGCATGGAGTCTCTTTGGAGCTGGCACCGACAGCCCTATATCTCATTGCATGCAGTCTCTCTGCGGCTGGCACAGGCTGGTCGCCCTGTAACTTATTGCATGCAGTCTCTCTGGGGCTGGCACAGACAGCCCTGTATCTCATTGCATGCAGTCTCTTTGGGGCTGGCACAGACAGCCCTGTATCTCATTGCATGGAGTCTCTTCGGAGCTGGCACCGACAGCCCTATATCTCATTGCATGCAGTCTCTCTGCGGCTGGCACAGGCTGGTAGCCCTGTAACTTATTGCATGCAGTCTCTCTGGGGCTTGCACAGACAGGCCGTTATCTCATTGCATGTAGTCTCTTAGGGGCTGGCACAAACAGCCCTGTATCTCATTGCATGGAGTCTCTTCGGAGCTGGCACCGACAGCCCTATATCTCATTGCATGCAGTCTCTTTGGGGCTGGCACGGGCTGCTAGCCATGATGCCTTGCACCACCGTCTTTATCATGTGGTGGCCCATCCCACAGGAGCTGGAGGCAGCCTTCTATGTGAGGGTGGAGGAGGGGGAGGTGCAACGGTGAAGTGGTCAGGTTCGTATGGGGATATCTGCAGCTGTTGCACACTGTGATGAGGGCAGCGTGACCGAGCCTGTGCCCACATGACTGATTTAATTAGAAGACCGGAGGTTACCGTTATGCATTATATCTTTCAATTGCCACTCCTGCAGCACCTTGAAAGAAATATAACTTACAACAGTAATACAATCCAGAACTAGAACTTCAGCAACCTATAAATAATCCCCAAGTAGATTGTTCCTCCTCTTTTTAAATGCTGCTCCTGCGACAGATAAGCTAACTTTATTGTTAGTGCATTGGTTAGCTTATGGATGTTAAAAAGAGAATTTGTGGTAATTGGCTGCTTCTAATTTTTAGAAGCAGAGTACGTGGCTGGTGATAGGACTTGCGTGGTTAAAGTGGCAGGATTGTTTACTCAGTTGAAGAGAAATAATTTGGTAATCAGTAAGGATGGAAAAAAGGAACAGTGAATTCCAAACATACACCTGAATAGTTTAAACATATTTTTAATGCTTATTAATATTGAGTGAAGCGTTTGCACATAGCTTACCTCCAGCGGGAGGTGTGCGCGCAGTAATGGCCTCGGTGAAAGATTAGTTAGAAGTTTGGGTAAATATGTATCAACCTTTATGGCCTTGGATAAGGCGCAGTCAAAGTGTTTGTGGTGTTTTTGAAAGAGCCAGCAGACAAGGACCCTCTGTTGGCCGAGGAAGAACAGGGAGAAGCAGAGTTAGCCGTGAACGAGGTGAAGCCTCTTTAGGATTCCATGGTGAGTACGGAGATTACTTTGGTTTTTTCACCAGGAAAAGTGGGAGGACGGTTAAGGTTTTTTGTGCATGCATGGGAAGGAATAACGAAGGATCCTTGGGTATCCGCAGGGAATTAAAAACCTGGCTATTTGATCATCTATAATGGCCCTCTCTGTTTCAGTTTGGCTTTCAGCCCTAATGGAGTTTTACGCTAGCGCCATGAGACCCATGGGTGATATGTGCGCTCAATAAATCTCTTTGACTTGACTTGACGGAGTATTTTTGTTAAATGTAGAAAAGAACCAAAAATATGTCTACGTCGGTGTTTTGTCTCAAGTTTGAGGCGTACAAAAAGTTATGTGTAGTGGAATGCTTGAAGGAGTATGAGAGAAGGGTTCAGGAGTTCACGAAAGATGGTGAGAATCAATTGTTGTCATACGTTAAGTCTTATGGAGCAGCGAGTGCTACTTTGATTGAGAGATGGATTAAATGTGTGATGGAACAAGCAGGTGTCAGTGTAGGAAGATTTAAAGCACATTCGTTGAGAAGTGCAATGGCAAGTAAAGTTTTCTGGTCAGTTGGAAGAGAAAATGAAAACGGCTGATTGGTCTAATGTAAGTACACTTGTATACACTACTTTAGACTAATCTAGCACATGGCAAATGTGGTGTTGAAGAGGACGTAGCCTGACGGCTAGAGCGGTCGCCCTCGAAGCTGGGGAACCGGGTTCGAGTCTCAGCAAGGGACGCTCAACATCATGTTATTCTGGGCAAATGACTTAATCTCCCCGTGCCTAACAAAAATGAATGTGTCCGTCTGTAATGCAAATGGTGCTCATGTAAAGCGCTCTGATACCTTCAAGTTTGCGCTATATAAAACTCCCTAAAAAAAACACAAGAAAAAAACATGTATAATGGTAGCCTTCGGTCTTGTAATGAAATGACGATTCTGCGAGTAATATGAGTAGAGAATCAGGATTTGATTTATGACACGGAGCCTAACATTATTCCTCTTTCCTCTCCCCTCTATAATATAAAAAAACAAAAGAAGGAGGGGAAAGGTTAGGAAGTTGATTAAGATTTGCAAGATATACCGATTTTTTTGTTTTATGCAGGAAATAGTTCATGTTTAGCTATTAGAGTTTCAAATCACATTGTCTTTCTTTTTAGATTTTTACATTGGTCTTGCACTCTAGAGACAGTAGTTTAGTAGTAAATAGCAGCTATTAGTGTCCAAAGTTCATACACAAGCACAGTATTCGATCTTCCCAGATAACAACTCAATAATCGGTGCAAGTTGATTGTAGTCAAAGATTCCTTTTATTCTTTTATTTCTTGAAAAATTTCATAAAAACACTTCACGCTATGGACAAGACTGCCGACATGTTTCGTCCCTCTTGGGACTTCTTCAGGGCTAAAATATATACAAACAAAAAGACTATTTACAACATGAATAATAATTAAAAACAAAGCACCCATAATCAAATGAACCAGATAACATATTATACACATAATCATTTGTTACCAGAAGGAGAAGAACAAGGGAAGATAATCAGCTTACAACTATATATGCTCATACTGAGAGCAAAGAACACCAATTAAGCAATATCAAAGGGAGGACACATTGATCTCAATTGTAACTGATTTCTAAATACAAATAGCTACAATACATCCTGAGTAATCTTTTGTTATTAAGTCATAGGAGTACAAGAATTTCTTTCAATTCTTAATTGTTCCATTTAGTGTTTTCTGTCTTTGGAATCGGTGGGCTGCTCCGTACCCACTGTTGAAAGAGGCCGCCCTGAAGGGTTGGGGGCTCCGGTACACGGAGGATGTTGTTGTGTTGTATTACGAGGAGCATGACCCACTTGTACTCTCCAGACCTACGAAAGGTTTAGCTATTCAGCAAATTTGGAGAGTGCATGGAAGGGATTCGAAAAGGAGGACTTTCCTTTTTGATCGTGCTGGAGATGAGCATTTTTCGGCGCACGTTTGGAACAATTGAGCACTTTGCAAGAACAAATAACTACAAACAACAGGACCAGTTGTACTGTTTATTTTCCACTATTACATCGTGCAGGTATATCATGAAAGAGGATTTTCCCATCTGTATTTACAAGAAAAACTTACCTGCATTGTGGGATTTGTCGTTTTCAAATGAACTGGTCATGTGACTCAATGGTTTAAAGCACGCACGTTTGCACCATGCATAATGAATGGCTTCCACCTGTGAGCAAGGCGGCAGTGGTCGCTGAAACGCGTAAGGAGCAGGAAGCTTCTTTGTGCTGCTGTGTTACGAATAAATGCATCTTTCCAGCAACGGGCCTCTACTTTGGTGTTTTCTGTCTTTGGAATCGGTGGGCTGCTCCGTACCCACTGTTGAAAGAGGCCGCCCTGAAGGGTTGGGGGCTCCGGTACACGGAGGATGTTGTTGTGTGGTGATATATATATATATATATATATATATATATAAATATATATATATGTAACTCTAATATATATATGTGTGTGTATATATATATATATGTGTATGAAAAACTGAAGAAAAAAAGGTTAAAGGGACATTACAGTTAAGTCAGGCCTCTAGAAATCTACTCGCCCACTCCCTATTTCGAGCGAGATTTTATCAGGGCGAGCTATTTTTAGGGCCTACTGGCCTGGTCGGGCGAGAGAGCTTCAGCTGGGAAAGATCAGGCCATTAAGAAAGTGAATGAGCAATAAAGATGCCTATTAATCTTGATTATCCCTTTTATTCTTTATTAATGCCCATAAATCTTCTTTATATTGCCACACTTGCTGATCTTTCAAAGACAGAGGTCAAATGTCAGCTTACGTCTTCTTATAAATTGCTGCACACTTTATTGGGGAGATTGGTGTTTACTTTTCTTCCACGGACAGCAAAGTTAATTGTTTTTAAAGGAACTGTTTGACAACCGGGCAGGCACACAACAATTAAATAGCTTGTAAATGATATGTACAAATATTTCAAAATATATTTCAGTAATTAGGAAAGCACCTTTTTCTAAGTCTGAAGTGAGATGGAAACAAAGATTTGAATTGGATCAAACCAAATCGGAATACTTTACTTGGTGATGTGCAATATTAAATATTTGCTGAAATCTTATGTCCACACATTATCGTTAGTACGCTATGTAGTTTAATTAGTAAACTGCATGTCAGTGGGAAAGTTTGTGTCAGACATGCTGAACTCACAATATTTTAATAAGCTCTTGTATGTCAGAATGAAGAAAAAGACTACTTGGTGAAATAAAATATTTGCGTAGGACCACACAATTTGAGATAAGTTGATGGGTCAAGCTCATTACAGGCCTATCAAGTAGATTATCAATTCACTAGACCTGCAGGTCTGTTAAAATGTTTCTGATTTTTCGAGGCCAGTTAAGTGAAAATCTGAGTTAAAACATACCGTTTTAAATGAACAAAACCAAAGAAATGCACCAGGTATAGTTATCCCAAGTAACTATAACTCTTGCCCTAAAGTAGCTATAATTCACGCCCTCATCATGCACAGTGTTGTCATCAATTATGTAATTTCAGATGTTGGGGTGATGTTTTCAATGATGTCATAGAACATATCATCAGTGATGTAATATATGAGGAAATTACCAGTGCTTGGCGAGGGCGCGAGTTTTAGTTAATCTAGGACCGCGAGTAATAGTTACTTGAGATAACTATAACTGCTGAATTTCAGTGGTTTTCTTAATTTAAAACGACATGTTTTAACTGAGATTTTTACCTATCAGGTTCATCTTTGATTTTTTCCGTCAATTTATAAGGTTTGTTTTAATGCAAAGTTAGATATTCTTACCGCACCCAACTATAACGTCACTTTAACCTTTGTGTTTTTTCAGTGAATTTCTAGTTTTTTTTTTTTAACATAACGTATTATTTTATTACCATATGTAACACCAACCCCACGCCACGCTCAGCCTTCAGCCATTAGTGGAGTGGGGTTGATTAAAGGGGTGGTCTGCAGCCAGGCACTGCATCCAACTACCAGCAGGCAGCCAACACCATGGGCCCTGCTCCACACAAGGCCTTTGGCCGTGCGTGGGGTGGTGTTGGCTGCAAGGCCTGGCCAAAGGCCATTGTTCAGCAAGGGTTTGGCAGCAAGACCCGGCCAAAGGCCGGGTCCTGTGCCCAACCCCCTACTGGTTCCCAAACCCACTCTGCCGTGCACGGCTCACTATGTGATGTTACAATACAAAGGGTGTCATTTTAAGTAAGGCAGACCTACTGGCTTTGTCAAAGAGTCAGAACAGTAAAATGTAAAAAGTTGGCCTATTGGCTATATGAAGAGGTCAGAATATTAACATATATAAAGCAGACCTATTATCTTTGTCAAAAAGTCACCAGTTATAATCAAATGCACATTACATAATTCACACATTGCAATGTTTAATAAAAAATGATTGCCATACTTGTTTTGACTAAAGCCTTATTTAAAAAAAAACAAAAAAACTTGACTTTGAGTTTTTCTTTTAACATTTTTCTGGCCACAAGGTGTAACTATAGAATCAAACAGAAGAGGGCCCCGCACTCCACGTGATGAGCATACACCTCCAGCTTGGAGTGCTTTAAAAAGATATGATATGCTCTCCTGAGGTCGTGGATTTAATGACCCAGGAAACTTACTGTGCACGTTTTATGTTGTTGGGGGGCTACTGCACTCCCTGCAGCCCCCCATAACATCAACATAAACATGTTTGGAGGTGCCACTGTCCTCTCTAGGGTCACCAGAGAGCTCCAAAAAATAAAATTAAAAAGCCCTTGCAGGGCATCCTGGGGTGCACCCTGCAAGGAGCAGTGAATAATACATGAGCGGCTTCTACTGCTCATTTATTATTCCTCTATTTGTGTTTTTTATTTTTAAAACTTTTCTGGGTGCTCAGGTGGAGCACCCACACCTTCTTATAATGTTGAGGGCCGCATGGGGAGCCCTAACGCCCCAGCAGCCCCTGCCAGCTCCCCAGCTACCCCATTGGCGAGACCTGGTCTTTTAAAAAAATAAAAATCGTTGAGCGCCCAGCTGAGGCACCCACACCTTTTTCAATGTTGGGCCAGCGGGGACAGGCCCGGGGCCACTGTAGCCCCTGCTGGCTCCTGTTCACTCGCTTTATTGATAGGTGCCCTGATGCCCACCTGGGGCACCCACAATGCACACTTTATTGAAGGGCCACAGGGGCGAAACCCAGAACCCACGCGGCTCTCCATCCAGCACCCATTGTGATGATGGCAGGACCCGTAACCATTCTCCTTTGCTCCGTCCTGGGCAGGAGCTGCTGATTTCACTGCTCCCACCCGTGTAGGAGCAACATTGTGTTTTCAGTCTGGGAGGGTGCTGGCATGGCAAGCCCCCACTTTCCTAGGCAGAAGAAACCAGTGTCTCTGGAGTTGGGGTCCCCTGGACACTGCTTCGATCTGGCCTCAGGGAATGTAGGGGTCCCCTGGGGATGGGGTCCATCTGTGGCATGGGGAGGGGGCTGCATGCCCCCACCCCTTATTGAAATAGCCCTAGGAAATGGGGTCCCCAGGGCCCTTTTTCTTTTAAAATGACAGCAGGCCCCAGGGATGGTGTTCCTGGAGCCATAATTGGCTCTGGGAAGGGGCCCACTCCCCTTCCCTTCAAAAAAGGAGGCCCCATCCATGATCCACTCACCATTATTAAAAAAATAAATATGGTTTAATCCCCGGGCCCTAGCCCACCCCAGGTGTCATTTATTTTTTCAAAAAAGAAACAGGCATCATTTTGGTTTTTTGTACCGTGATCCTGCAGAAGACCCGCAGGATTGCAGAAAAAAAAATATTTGTTTTTACTTTTAGTCCGGGGGCGGTGAGGGGGCAGGGCATCCCTACCCTAACCCTTTATATTGTTTTTGAAAACTTTTGCAGAACTAGGGACTAAGTCCTCGAGTCCTGTAATGGCAGCTGCAACATTTATTTTCCTGTTGTGGCCAGCCAATCAGAGTACTCACTCCTGCTGGACCCTCACTCCCACTGGAGCGAGGTGGCTGAAGGTGGAAAAAAAAGTCAGATCGCTCTATTTTTTTAAGTTGCTTGATTGTGGGACTCTTGCGAGAGTCCTGCGAACCCAACCGTCCAGATATACAACGTTTTTCAACAATTTCAGAAACATATTGAAAGGATTTACTCCAAATCACAAAAACACACTTTCTGGACCAAGATGTAGATTTCTACCAAATTTGGTGTGTCATTCCATTCAGCCATTTTGCCTGTAGCACATTTCAAAAATTCCTATGGAAATTGCACAGGAATTATAAATTTTAGGACCCCCTTTCTTCTCGGCCCCATGCTTGATAGATCATCCCAAAACTTTCCAGGAAGGAGCTGAGGTGGATGAACTTTTTTTTTAGGGCAGTTTTGGGAAGATTTGTCAAACGGCGCCAAAATGAAAAGCAAAACAAAAAAATAATTTCCTATAGTATCTAGGTACTAACTATAACTACACAGTGGCGAACGTCACTGTGTAATATATATGTATATGCTACATACACATTATGCTTACTCACAGGGGCTTTCACTCATCCCTCTTCATTCATTGGCCTGTTTTTGTGTCATTCACATTTTTCCTCACCCACTACAGCATAGGGCAGTTGGTCAGCTCCTTTCAGCCATTGGCTATCTTTACGATGAGTGGCGGTATTCTGTTCTTTCACAAGGAGCGCATCCGCACATAAAGTGGTTCACTTAATGTTAGAGGCTACTATGGAAATGCGTGCTTTTTGAGACCAAAAAATGCTTTTGCATTTTGGGAATTCTCTTTATATCGGGGAGGGTCTAGCAGCTCTACCAACAATAATGTTTTACAAAAGTCATGATGAAACAATGCCAGCGTTAGGAAAGCTAAAAGGTGGGCAGCCAACAGCAGACCTATTGGCTTTACCATTGCTTGTTTACTACAGGGTCTATGTAACAATGATTTTTTATTCTCTGCAGCAGCCCCAGTGACATTCTAGGCCTAACAACGCTTAATGCCGCCCTTGACAAGCTAAGTGCAGTGTTAGCTGAGTGGGCCAATGGCTGACCCCGGCCAGACCACCTGAGGACATCACTTCCAGGCTACAAGCAGATTGTCCTTTAAATTACGCTAAAATGTGGATTCTTTGGACTTCATTATAGAGAGGCTTTATATAGCGCTCACCAAAATATTGCCTCTTGGTATTTAGATAAGCTCACTGTCCTGTGTCTTGAACCTCCATCTATCTTTGCGGGCCCTCAACCGATCTTACACACGTTCATGCATATAAAATATTCTCTTACAACTTAATGAATATTACTATTATTATTATTATTAGCCATGTCAACAGTACTCACTTTATCCATTGCAAAAGAATTAAAGACTGAAATAAGTCCCAATGGGATTCGAACATGCAATCTGCATTTAAACATGTGAACTACTTATTATAGGTTGTACACAGGACCCTGCTAATCTGTTTACTTCCCATTAATGAGATATTGATCCACACCTAATATATATATATATATATATATCACTCCACCGGCCTGCTTCCCGTAAAAACAGACTACAGCATGCACGGGCTCGCTTACAGGAGTTATTTATTGCGACCACACACAACCTGGTAACGCGTTTGAACCCCCAAGCGGTCTTTGTCAAATCTAGGGTTGTAGCCATTTTCTTGAGTTTTTATAAACCAATAAAGTTTCAACAACGTTAAAGTGACAGTGCATAGTAAATGAATTAAAGTGACAAGTGCTATCCCTGTTATAGGGTAAAGTGACCTATGCCATGTGCAAAAGGAGCATTGTTGTAAAGTGCTAAGATTACATTTTCTCTGCATAAAATGCAGTAAAATAAACATATAACACTACAACAATTAATCTATGGCGACAAATAATTCAAGCACATTAAAAGTATATAAATGCATTTAAAATTCCTTGATCGTAAATAACATTGCTACTCATGGGCCAGTGCCCAACGTCACTCTAAGCTTCCAAGCCCACATCTCGAGTCAAACACTCTACATTAAAGTGACCTATGGATTCTCCCTATTATATAATAAAGTGACTTGTGCCATGTGCAAAAGGAGCATTACTTATAAAGTGCTTTGGTTAAATTCTCTCTATATGATATATAGCAAATATAAACATTTCACATTATGATAGTATATATACATGGCGACAAGACTTTCAAACACATTAAAGATAAAAAATAATTTAAAATTACTCAATCATCATAACCATTGCTGATCCTGGGCCAGTGCCCAACGCCACAGTGTGCTCCTAGGACCACATCACACGTCAAACCCTCTAAGTTAAAGTGACATGTGGATTCTCCCTTCTTCATAATGAGATGACATCTACCTTATATAAAAAAAGAGTGTGTTGTTAAAGTGCTACAATCACATTGATGCCCCCATATCTAAGGTTTTTTAAATGCTAATTTCTAACTATAACGTCCCGAAAACACGTGTTTTTTTCAGTGAATATATATATATATTCACTGTGTCATGTGTTAGTTTCTTTGCCAATAAATACATCCGTGAACCAGAGACCGCGTTGGTGTGGCTGTTTCCTTGACTTAATTGTCATAACAGGATTACGATTGGAATATATATATATATATATATAAATGAATACTCCATCCCACTGCAACAAAGAAGAAGGCACGTACTCGAAGATGTCAGATATGGCTTTCTTTATTAATTGAGGTCTCACACGACCCCATGGCTAGAGAGATAAATATATATATATCCAGTGAAATGCTGCATTCCAGTCACATAGAACACCAAACACAGGTGCCTGTGTGGTATATCACAGGTGATTTAATTAGCTACAGCCAAAATGCCCAACGCGATTCAGGGACCACTTCCCCAATATATTGAGAGTACAGTACGCAAAGCAAAAAAACATGCACTTGAGCATATCAGGGCCATCACACACAACGATAGACAACACCCGGTGTATATATGGATGTATATACACATACTATATATATATATATATATATATATATATATATATATATATATACATATATGCATATAAATGTACGGACATACTGCAATAAAGATAAAGTGAAATTGCTTGCCTTGTCTGGAGTACCCACCTCTTTTCACTTCAAAAATGAGTTTTCTCCTCAATAATTTCACTGTAACTGTTGCAGGTATATTATCAATAATGTCACAGAAGGCGTGGCTCCGGATGGATCCAACTCCTGCCCTAGGTGCCATAAGCAGCCATAGGCTAGGTGCCATAAGCTGCCATAAGGTGCCAATTTCCTGCACCTGGCCTGGGAGTGTCCCGAGGTGCGACTCTTTTGGACGGAGGTAGTGGAGAGGGTCAGAAGAAGCATTAGCTGTCGAGAACAATTAACGCCAACCCACTGTTTGCTGGGGTCTATACGCAAACCCAAAAAACAAAGTAAGATGGCGTATAAGCTTTAGCAACTACTACTGGTACTAGCACGGAGCAGAATTGCGATTCTTTGGATTGGCGTGCGGTCGCCTGAGGTCACAGCATGGATGAGAGATGTGCGTGAGTGGACACTAGCTGAGGAGGTGCACATGAAAAGGTGTCGTAGAGACGAGAAACTAGAGGACGACCTAAGGAGCTGAAGGGAACTCAGCCACGGCCTACTGGTCGAGGAACAGCAGGCGAGCCCACGAAGTGCATCTGAGGGGAGTAACTACACGAGCTCCGAAGGGGAAAGGGATCAGCTGGCAGATACGAACGGGAGGGATTCTCAGGGGATTGTTTGTGAATTGTCCAATGGCCGGGATTACAACTACTGTGTTTATCTATATGCTATCCATGAATGCTTGCTTGAAGTGCACACCTGTATTAAGTGTTATTCAAAACGAATAAACAAAGTTAATTTAAAAAAAAAAAAATGATGTCACAGAAGGTGTTGTGAGTGTTGTAACATGTGGCGTAATAGCAGTGCATGGTGAGTTTTAGTTGCTTTAGGGCACGAGTTATAGTTTCTTGAGATAACTCTAACAGCTGAATTTCTATGGCTTTGTGCGTGTAAAATCACGACCAAACTATAACGTCCCTGTAACCTTTGGTTTTTTCAGTGAATTTCAATGTTTTTTAGATGTTATTTCCTAACTGTAACGTCCCTGTAACCCGTGGGTGTCTAGCTCCAATGTCTACTGTGGCCTCGAAAAGAAAACTCACTCTTTAAACAGGCATGAAATGTCTGTAATAACTTTTCGTTAATTCGTAAAATTCCTTCCTGGAGAGTTACATCCCGCTGTGCAGTCTCAGAGCTTGTAAAAAGGACTCCAGCTATGGCGGATGTGACTCGTACATTTCGATTGGCATACTAGGAGACTATATTTCCCACGCGAGATGAGTGCGGTCACCCATGTAGATTCTGACATGGACCAGGCTAATGTCCATCAGTACCAGTACCACGCCTGACACCCCTGCCAGTTCTGAATTTTTAGCGAACAGGACTTTGGATGATGAGATTCCCAGCCAATAAATGAACAGGAGAGACTACAAATCCCATATTGCAAAGTGTTGCTGGTTAAGAAGTCAGAGTATTGCAAAGTGGCACGTGAAGATTGTTTATAACTTCATTTAGCAGCCGAGAAAGGAACGTGGCGCAGAGGATTTGAAAGTCCACTGTATGTTATGGGTACTAATCTTGGCAGGTTGAGTTAGAATTTCATTCTAATGATGACGATAATACGAAGGCCCTTTTGGTAAGTAAGATAATAAACTGTTATGAAGCCCCAAGATGCCATTCAATCCTGCTTTCCGCTGTTTAAACTGAAGGGTCACATAAATAAACAGGCAGGATCCCCATTAATAAAACCTTATAGTTAAACGCCCTATTAAGAATCCCCCACTTTTCATCTCAGTTGCAACTCCTGGTGAAGCCCGCCCCTTACAAGTGTGACGTGCCTCGAAAGGAGGGCCGCTTGATACGTCACTGAGGCAGGCTGAGAGGATGTGTGGACCTGACTCCAGGACGGGAGGGCGGGGCATGAGGCGGAGCTCTCCTTTGCCTCTGTAAACCGACTCCGAGACCGAGACAGGATGCAGCTGCAAACATTCGACGGGACACTCTCTCGATGGGAAAGTCACCTCTTCCTGTCTCCCTCCCAACCCTCCAACCAGGAGCCGGCAGCAGAGTCGCTGCTCCGGGGCTCTTGTGCTTTAAGCTGTCATGGGGGGGCGGGGGATGGGTTACCCCAGAGGAGCAGGCAGTCAGACTATTTTATTTTATTTATTTATTTTATTTATGCGTTTTTATATAGCGCGGACTTTACCCGAGGGTGTCAGAGCGCTTCACAACAGAAACAGCAACATTACATAAGGAGGAGGATACAAATGAGCATAATACAAAGGCAAGCGTTACATTGCATGAGGAAAAGTGACAATTGTGCAAAAAACAAACAAACCAAATACAAAAAGAGAAATAAGTTCCAAGAGGACAAAGTGACAGGTGTGCATGAGACATGGGGTACAAAATATAAATAGAGGTGTAATACTGCAATAAGTGGCAGTCACTCATAACACACTGGGAATCAATCAATCAATCACGGCATTTATAGAGCGCGCTACTCACCCGGGAGGGTCTCAAGGCGCTGGGGGAGGGGGTAAGTTACTGCTCGAACAGCCAGGTCTTGAGCTGCTTCCTGAAGGAGAGATGGTCCTGGGTTCGCCGAAGGTGAGTGGGGAGGGAGTTCCAGGTCTTGGCTGCCAGGTAGGAGAAGGATCTTCCTCCGGCGGAGGTTCTGCGGATGCGTGGTACGGTGGCGAGGGCGTGGCTGGTTGATCGTAGCTGGCGTGTGGGCGTGTAGAAGGTCATGCGGTCGTTGAGGTACTTTGGGCCCAGGTCGTGGAGGGCCTTGTGTGCGTGGGTGAGGAGTCTGAACGTGATTCTCTTGCTGACGGGGAGCCAGTGCAGGTCTTTCAGGTGCACGGTGATGTGGCTGTGTCGGGGGATGTCCAGGATGAGTCGTGCGGCGGCGTTCTGGATGCGCTGGAGTCTCTTTTGAAGTTTGGCTGTGGTTCCGGCGTAGAGGGTGTTCCCATAGTCCAGTCGGCTGGTGACGAGTGCCTGGGTGACGGTCTTCCTGGTTTCAGTGGGGATCCATCTGAAGATCTTGCGGAGCATGCGCAGGAGTGTTGAAGCATGAAGATGAGACGGCGTTGACTTGTCTGGTCATCGACAGGGAGGAGTCCAGGATGAAGCCCAGGTTGCGTGCGTGGTCCGTTGGCTTGGGCGCGGTGCCCAGGGCCGGGGGCCACCAGGAGTCGTCCCAGGCGGAGGGTGATGAGCCCAGGATGAGGACTTCCGTCTTGTCTGAGTTCAGTTTAAGGCGGCTGTTCCTCATCCAGTCGGCGACGTCTCTCATCCCGTCGTGTAGGTTGGCTCTGGCGGTGGTGGGGTCGTTGGTGAGGGAGAGGATCAGCTGGGTGTCGTCGGCGTAGGAGATGATGTTGAGGTTGTGTCGGCGTGCGATGGCTGCGAGGGGGCTCATGTAGACGTTGAAGAGGGTTGGGCTGAGTGAGGATCCTTGTGGAACGCCGCAGATGACTTCGGTGGCTTCGGATCTGAACGGGGGAGGCGGACTCTCTGGGTTCTTCCGGCGAGGAACGAGATGATCCATTCCAGTGCTTTCTCTCGGATTCCGATGTTGCTGAGGCGCTTCACTAGGGTGCGGTGGCAGACGGTGTCGAACGCCGCAGAGAGGTCCAAGAGGATGAGGGCAGCTGTTTCCCCGTTGTCGGTTAGGGTTCTGATGTCGTCGGTGGCTGCGATAAGGGCGGTCTCGGTGCTGTGGTTGGCCCGAAACCCGGACTGCGAGGGGTCGAGGATCCATTCGTCTCGAGGAAGGCGGCAAGCTGTCTGTTGACGGTCTTCTCGATGACTTTGGCCGGAAACGGAAGGAGCGAGATGGGACGGTAGTTCTTGAGGTCGGTGGGGTCCGCCGTTGGTTTCTTCAGGAGGGCGGTAAGCTCGGCGTGCTTCCAGCTCTCCGGGAAGGTGGCGGTGTGGAAGGAGGAGTTGATGATGTCCCGGAGATGGGGTGCGATGGTGGCGTCGGCTTTGTTGAAGACGTGGTGTGGGCAGGGGTCGGTTGGTGATCCGGAGTGGATGGAGTTCATCGTGCGGGTGGTGTCTTCGGTGCTGATCGGGGACCAGTTGCAGAGGGTGGTGGTGGCGGGCGTTGGTTCGGCGGTAGGGTGCGTTGTTTGTGCGTCGAAGCTGTTGTGTATGTCGGTGATCTTGCGGTGGAAGAACGCGGAGAGTGAGTTGCAGAGGTCTTGCGAGGGGGTGATGTCGTTGTTTCCGGCGCTGGGGTTGGAGAACTCTTTGACGATGCTGAAAAGTTCCTTGCTGTCATGGGCGTTGTTGTCCAGTCGTTCTTTGAGTGCCGACTTCTTGGTGGCACGGATCAGCTGGTGGTGTTTGCGGGTGGCGTGCTTGAGGGCGGTCCTGTTGTCTGTGGTCTGGTCGAGTCGCCAGGTTTTCTCGAGTGCGGCAGTTCTTCTTGGATTCCTTGAGTTCGTTGGTGAACCAAGGGGTTTTCTTGCTTCCGGGTCTGCTGGGAGGGTTTTTAGTGGTGCGAGGTCGTCGGCGCAGGCGGTCAGCCACTTGGCGAGGTTGCTGGCTGCTTCGTTTGGGTCCGTTGTGTTGGTGGGTGTGTTCTGGCTGAGGGAGGCGGTGAGCTGCTCGGCGGTGATCTTGCTCCAGCTCCGGCGGGGAGCCTGTTGCGGGTGGTGGTGGGTCGCAGTCTTTCTGAAGCTGAAGTGGACGCAGCTGTGGTCGGTCCAGTGGAGTCCGGTGGCGTGGCTGAAGGAGATGTGCTTGCTGGACGAGAAGACGGGGTCAAGCGTGTGGCCGGCGTAGTGGGTGGGCGTGTTCACCAGTTGCTTGAGTCCGAGGTTGGCGAGGTTGTCCAGCAGGGCGGTGGTGTTTCTGTCGTTGTTGTTCTCCAGGTGGAAGTTGAGGTCCCCTAGGAGGATGTAGTCGGCTGAGGGCATGGCGTGCGGGCTGATGAAGTCTGCGATGTCTTCGCTGAATAGTGTGCGTGGTCCCGGGGGTCTGTAGATGAGGGTGCCTCGGAGGGTGGTCTTGGGGTCAGTGTGTATCTGGAAGTGTAGGTGTTCGGCGGCGGAGAAGGTCTCGTCGGAGTTAGTCGAGATGCGGATGGTGTTCTTGTGTACGATGGCGATGCCTCCTCCCGTCTGGTTGACGCGGTCCTTCCGGGTGATCTTGTATCCATCCGGGATGGCTATGGCGATGTCGGGCGCTGAGGAGGCGTTCATCCAGGTCTCGGTGAGGAAGGCGATGTCCGGTGCTGTTGCGTCGAGCAGGTCCCAGAGTTCCACGGCGTGCCTGTGGACGGAGCGGGTGTTCAGCAGGATGCATTTCAGGTGGTTGCTGCTGTTGCTCGACTTGGCGGAGGTGGTGCACGTCCGGGGGCAGGTGAATCGGCAGGCTTGGCAGGCGAAGGGTCCGTGGGTGCGTCTCGGTGAGGCTCGGTAGCAGGCAGGGTTCCGGCCGGCATTGAGTGCGGTGAGTGTGGCGGCGTCGTTGGTCCGTCGAGTAGTGTTGCATCGGTGGGATCCAGGGGTTCTGGCGCTGGGCGCGGTCCAGTCGCGGACGGGCGCAGACGGGCTTGCCTTAGGCGCGCCTTCGGCGCGCCAGCCGCGCGGCCGTGCAGCGGCCGCCATTTATGGGGAGGTGGGAGTGAGGAGCAGCTGGGAGGCGGGAGGCAGGGGCAGCGAATGGGCAGTCAGGGGCGGGGCCGCAGGGAACGCAGCGGCGGGAGTGGCGAGAGGCAGCGGGGGCACAGAAAGGAAAAACAGGGGGAGAGCAGACAAAATCACGGGCACAACAACAGTGGGGCAGCGAGGGGCACAGAAAGGAAAAACAGGGGGAGAGCAGGCAAAAACACGGGCACAACAACAGTGGGGCAGCGAGGGGCACAGAAAGGAAAAACAGGGGGAGAGCAGGCAAAATCACGGGCACAACAACAGTGGGGCAGCGAGGGGCACAGAAAGGAAAAACAGGGGGAGAGCAGGCAAAATCACGGGCACAACAACAGTGGGGCAGCGAGGGGCACAGAAAGGAAAAACAGGGGGAGAGCAGGCAAAATCACGGGCACAACAACAGTGGGGCAGCGAGGGGCACAGAAAGGAAAAACGGGGAGAGCAGACAAAATCACGGGCACAACAACAGTGGGGCAGCGAGGGGCACAGAATGGAAAAACAGGGGGAGAGCAGACAAAATCACGGGCACAACAACAGTGGGGCAGCGAGGGGCACAGAATGGAAAAACAGGGGGAGAGCAGACAAAACGGGCACCGGGGCCACAAGCGGAGGGCGATCTTACCTACAGGAGCAGCGGGCAGACAACACAGGCGGAGCTGTGTGGTGGGGAGCGACCTACCTGGCAAGGTCAAGGGTCGCTCTCCTCACCGTGCAGCGGCCGCCATTTATGGGGAGGTGGGAGGGAGGAGCAGCTGGGAGGCGGGAGGCAGGGGCAGCGAATGGGCAGTCAGGGGCGGGGCCGCAGGGAACGCAGCGGCGGGAGTGGCGAGAGGCAGCGGGGGCACAGAAAGGAAAAACAGGGGGAGAGCAGACAAAATCACGGGCACAACAACAGTGGGGCAGCGAGGGGCACAGAAAGGAAAAACAGGGGGAGAGCAGGCAAAAACACGGGCACAACAACAGTGGGGCAGCGAGGGGCACAGAAAGGAAAAACAGGGGAGAGCAGGCAAAATCACGGGCACAACAACAGTGGGGCAGCGAGGGGCACAGAAAGGAAAAACAGGGGGAGAGCAGGCAAAATCACGGGCACAACAACAGTGGGGCAGCGAGGGGCACAGAAAGGAAAAACAGGGGGAGAGCAGGCAAAATCACGGGCACAACAACAGTGGGGCAGCGAGGGGCACAGAAAGGAAAAACAGGGGGAGAGCAGACAAAATCACGGGCACAACAACAGTGGGGCAGCGAGGGGCACAGAAAGGAAAAACAGGGGGAGAGCAGACAAAATCACGGGCACAACAACAGTGGGGCAGCGTGGGGCACAGAATGGAAAAACAGGGGGAGAGCAGACAAAATCACGGGCACAACAACAGTGGGGCAGCGAGGGGCACAGAATGGAAAAACAGGGGGAGAGCAGACAAAATCACGGGCACAACAACAGTGGGGCAGCGAGGGGCACAGAATGGAAAAACAGGGGGAGAGCAGACAAAACGGGCACCGGGGCCACAAGCGGAGGGCGATCTTACCTACAGGAGCAGCGGGCAGACAACACAGGCGGAGCTGTGTGGTGGGGGAGCGACCTACCTGGCAAGGTCAAGGGAAGGCACTTCTATAGGCTTGGAGTACAGAATTTCCTATAGTGGAAGAACTTCCTTGAGGTAGTAGAGAGGGCGTGAATACAGCAGGGGGACATGGGGTACAAAATACATGATACATGGGGTACAAAATACAACTAAAGGCATAATACTGTAATAAGTGGCAGTAACTCAAAACACACTGGGAAGGCACTTCTATAGGCTTGGAATACAGAATTTCCTATAGTGGAAAAGCTTCCTTGAGGTAGTAGAGAGGGCGTGACTTCACAGGGGACTTATAATGAGGGGAACACGCACATAAAAACCAACACAACACACAAAATAAGGAATGAACAGACACAAGTACAACTTTACACTGACGAGCGAACTTCCTAGAGGGTCTGAGAACGAAAGTATTAGTTCTGGAAGTGTCTTTGGAAGAGAAGAGACTTGAGGTCAGCTTTGAAGATCCGGGTAGAGGAGGTGGCACGGAGCAGTGGGGGAAGCGAGTTCCAGATTCTCACTGCATTGCCCGAGAAGGATTGAGCCATCGATCTTTCCCTTTTGAAGACGGGGGCTCAAGCAGAAGCTTTTCCGCATTGCGAGAAGGGCGAGAGCCACCGGACAATTTCAATTTATTCGCCAGGTAACGAGGGGAGGACGTGTGTAAGGCTTTGTGTGTGATGCAGGCAGTTTTGTAAATAGATCTTGCCTCGATCGGAAGCCATCGAAGAGAGGACAGGATAGGAGTGATGTGGTCGCTTCGTTTAGACCCTGAAATGAAGCGAGCTGCTGAATGGAGGATGGATTTGAGAGGGGAGAGGTGGGATTTGGGTAGGCCAGTCAGAAGAGAATTGCAATAATCCAGTCTTGAGAGAACCAGAGATTGTACCAAGGTTTTTAAGTCATTCTCCGGGAAGAACCGACGGATCCCCCATAGAAGGCGCAGCTGGTACCGTGCGTTCTTAGCAACTAACAGAGAGAGAGAGACCAGTTAACAATTTTCACAAGATTAATTAATTTTGAAGAAATTATTCCGTTAGAGATTGTGTACAGATGTGAGAATGTGACACCTTTCCAACCCAGAGAAACCTACTGCACTTCTGAGTGAGGCCGTTTTTTTAGGTCTCGCCTACGCAGCGCGCATGCGCTGCATAGGAGACCTTTAGCCGTCGTTCAGCTCTTTTTCCAAGCACATACTCGTGCTTGTGGCGGCATACACCTTGCGGGAGCGCGCAGGGGTGCGCCACAAGCACAAGTATGTGCTTCCAAAAAGAGCAGACTGCTCTTCCGAGCGCGCGCGCACCACTCGCGGGCTAATTAACTTTCGCGGCCGCGGTGCCGCGCTTGTGTTTCAGTGCTTGTTCTCTCTCTCTCTAGGTGCTAAATTGCCAAAACATATACCAAGCAACAGAAGAATTAGCCTTTGAATGCCATTCCCTAGCGTGGCCCGGCATGGTCTAAAAACTAACAACGCCATAGCGATAATAAATAATAATATAGAGAAATATTCGAAAAAGGCGCCTCTTCGTGCCTATTTGGTTTCAGCCTGAAATTCCGAAGACCGAAATACTGAACGTGTAGGCTTTAGATTTCTGTCTCTCCGGGAAGCATTTCCAAACACATTTTCTGGTATTATTTCTTCCAGCCACAATTTCTCCCTACTTCTCTCCCTGCATTTCTCCTTCCCTCCCTTTCACTGTCCTATCTTCTTTCCCGTTCCCGTTCCAATTCCAAACATCCTCTCTTCATTCTTCCCTGGTTTATCTCACCCTTCCATGTTCCATTCCTTCGTTCCTTCTTACATGTTCGCTGCCTCGCTTTCTAACACTCTTCTCCGTCGCCACCGCGTTTCTTAATTTCCAACCTGTCGTTCCCCTTTCTCATTTTCTCTCCTGCTCTCTCAGTCACCATCTCTCTTCTCCCTTAGACCTACCATCTCATCTTACCCGTTTCATCACTTTCTTTATCGGGGTGTCTCTTCTTTTGCTTTGATGCTCTCCCGAACTCTTTTCTGTCCCTGTCGACCCAATCTACCGCTCTTTCACACACTCGCATGAACCGCCTTTTCTCACCCTCTCCTGCTCCCTTGACATCTATTTCTCTCCCCTCTTAGACCCCTTGTTCTCGCTGGTCTTTTTCATTCCAGACTCTCTTCCCTTGCTCACGGGCTCTCCCCACTTTTCCTCCCCTCACTCTCCCAGAATCTCCGCTCCATACGTGAAGGCCCAGTCCACTACTCTTCCATGGTCTCACTAGCTCCTCCTTTTCTCATTGCTTTCCCTATCTTCTCAACCTCAGCTCTCTTCATACTTTGCCCCGTCTCCACCTTTTGTTTTTTTCATTCCAGTTTCCCGCCACTCTGTCCCCCTTTACATCTCCTGTTCATCACTCTTCTGAACCCTTCTTCTCCCTGGTCCTGTTTCTACTTTGTGCTTTCTTCGCCCCCTTTTCTCCCTCACTTCACCATCTTCTCGGAACCTCATCTTCTCCTCTTTCCCTTTCCTATTTTTTTTATCTGCATTGTCCTGCATCACTCTATCCCTTACGTTATCGCCTACCTCTCTCCCACTTTATATGTCTACCCTCTTCTGACCGCTTCTTTCGTCACACCTTTCTTCCCCTTTATAGCCCATCTCTTTATCCCGCCCGTCTTTCATATTCTGCCATATTTTTCCTTTTTACATTACCTTCCCGTGCTCCCATCATTCTCCCTTCATAAATTCCTTATTGTCTTGCACACTCTCCAGCCCCCTCTGCCCTTACCAATCCCACCTCTCTTTCATCTCTCTTCGCACCTCGCCATGACACTTCTCTCCCACCTACTCCATCTTCAATGACGTCACTTCATTTCAAGAACCTTTGATGTTCCTAAACACACCTTGCCCTCAGCCCACTCCCTCACCCAACCCCCTCGCTCTCTCTCTACACACTCTTACTTCACTTCCTGTCACTCTCTCCCTCCTGCTCCTTCTCGCCTTCCTCTGACTCTCCATCTGTCTTGTTCTCTGCCTGCCCCGCCCTCTCTAGCCTCTCTTCAACAGTCAAAGCCTTCTCTTTCTCCCCCTCTCTCGCTCTTGAACCCCCACCCCCCAGCCCTTCTCACTCACACAGATATCTAAGCCTCAGAAATCCATTTCTGGGGAACCTTGGTAAATTGTAATTGCATTTATATAACACTTACTACCCCTGACGAGGTGCTGAAGCGCTTTACCCTGGGCAGCATGCTGCTACCGAACCCAAGGTTAGTGGCTAGTCATGTTATTGGTTATTGGGGTTAGTTTAGTGACTCAAGCAACTATTCCATGCATTCACTAGAATTTCCTTGGGGTAGATGAAATAAATAGCAGTTGGGTGTTAACATTAGGGGGGTGGGGGAGTGGTTGAGGTATGTGAATTGATGCAGATGTTTATTGGGATTCTTCATGCTGATGTTTGGTGGGATTAATAAAATACAGATGAATGCAGATATTCTGAACCCTTTCCATGTTACAAGCAATAGGCAGTTCTCGGGCACAGCCTCCTTGTCCTAGCCTCATCGCAGCGCTGGGCCCTTTGTGCAGCAAACCACTCACTGGTGTTGTTTGAAGACCTAAACCTTTCCATCAAATAGAAAACAAGCATTGGCATAGCCAATAGGTCTCGCCTTTGGGACCTTATAAGTGTTTAGCCATGCAACAGTTGATGTTGTTGCACCAAGGATATTGTGCTGCATAACTAAATACTTATAAGGTCCCAAAAGCGAGACCTATTGGCTATGCCAATGCTTGTTTGTATATAGTTCGAACTCGACCCGAAAGTATTGGAGCGCTTTACATGAGCACCAGTTACATTACACAAGGACGCATTCATTTTTTTAGGCACGAGGAGATTAAGTGATTTGCCCAGAATCACAGGATGTTCGGTCGACGCCGAGACTCCAACCCGGTTCCCCTAGTTCCAAAGTAGCAAAGTCAACAGCTCTGGTTGTTACCTCACATCCTCTCGCTTTGTAGTGGGGGCTGCTCAATTTAACCCCAAGGTTCAAACTCAGGGCAAAAGTTAGGGGTCAGTGAAAATGGGCGCGGTCATTATAAACCGTGTACAAGGAAATGTATATTGATTGCGTTGCCATATACTTGAAGGGCTGTGTGTCTGGGGGGGCAAGTGGTGTGTAAGGGGGCGGCGGTAGGGAACAGGGATTTTTTTTATTATTTACAGCAACAGAAGGAAAAGGGGATTTGTGGCAAGTTACAGTTTGAAACACTTAGGGCCTGATTTAGATATTGGCGGATGGGATACTCCGTCACAAACGTGATGGGATGGATACTCTGTCACAAACGTGATGGGATGGATACTCCGTCACAAACGTGACAGATATCCCATCCGTCGTATTACAAGTGCATTATACGGATGGGATACTCCATCACAAACGTGACGGATATCCCGTCCGCCGTATTATAGTGCATTATATGGATGGGATACTCCGGGTGGGATACTTCATCACAAACGTGACGGATATCCTGTCTGCCGTATTATAGTGCATTATATGGATAGGATACTCCGGGTGGGATACTTCATCACAACCGTGACGGATATCCTGTCTGCCATATTATAGTGCATTATATGGATGGGATACTCCGGGTGGGATACTTCATCACAAACGTGACGGATATCCTGTCTTCCGTATTATAGTGCATTGTATGGATGGGATACTCCGGGTGGGATACTTCATCACAAACGTGACGGATATCCCGTCCGCCATATTATAGTGCATTATATGGATTGGATACTCCGGGTGGGATACTTCATCACAAACGTGACGGATATCCTGTCTGCCGTATTATAGTGCATTATATGGATAGGATACTCCGGGTGGGATACTTCATCACAAACGTGACGGATATCCTGTCTGCCGTATTATAGTGCATTATATGGATGGGATACTCCGGGTGGGATACTTCATCACAAATGTGACGGATATCCCGTCACATTTGGGATGAAGTATCCCACCCGAGTGGGATACTTCATCACAAACGTGACGAATATTCCGTCTGCCGTATTATAGTGCATTATATGGATGGGATACTCCGGGTGGGATACTTCATCACAAACGTGACAGATATCCTGTCTGCCGTATTATAGTGCATTATATGGATTGGATAATCCGAGTGGGATACTTCATCACAAACGTGACGAATATTCCGTCTGCCGTATTATAGTGCATTATATGGATGGGATACTCCGGGTGGGATACTTCATCACAAACGTGACGGATATCCTGTCTGCCGTATTATAGTGCATTATATGGATGGGATACTCCGGGTGGGATACTTCATCACAAACGTGACGGATATCCTGTCTGCCGTATTATAGTGCATTATATGGATGGGATACTCCGGGTGGGATACTTCATCACAAACGTGACGGATATCCTGTCTGCCGTATTATAGTGCATTATATGGATGGGATACTCCGGGTGGGATACTTCATCACAAACGTGACGGATATCCTGTCTGCCGTATTATAGTGCATTATATGGATGGGATACTCCGGGTGGGATACTTCATCACAAACGTGACGGATATCCTGTCTGCCGTATTATAGTGCATTATATGGATGGGATACTCCGAGTGGGATACTTCATCACAAACGTGACGGATATCCCGTCTGCCGTATTATAGTGCATTATATGGATTGGATACTCCGAGTGGGATACTTCATCACAAACATGACGAATATTCCGTCTGCCGTATTACAGTGCATTATATCCAATGGCACGGTAGACGGGATATCCATCACGTTTGTGATGGGGCATCCCATCCGCCAAGATCTAAATTAGGCCCTTAGTTGTCTAAGTTGCATATATAAATTCAGAAATTCGTGTGATAGTTTCATTTGTAGCACAAATAATAATACTTTGTTTTCAACAGCACATCTGGCCGTTTTTTTCGCTGTAATTACCTGGTGTTAACTGTCATCACATTTATTGACTGCCAATTAAATGACCTCGGCAGGCTCGATTGTTGTCAGTACTTTTCAAACACTTGAATTGCCAATAACATTAAATGTCAGAGGCAAATGTGTGGATATTGCAGGTGATTTAATTAACTGCAGCCAAAATGCCCAATGCGTTTCGGGAACCAGTTTCCCTTGATCAAGGGACAGTAAGTTAACAAGACAGCAGAAGTGCGTGATTTACATAACAGTGCAAACAGGTGAGATAAAGAAAGGACAATAATGGAGGTGTTAAGGGGAAAAGAACACAAGCGACATTTTAGAGCGGTTACGCATGCAGCCAAGGCTTATGAGACATCGACAAGCTCAGTTGCACAATAACAGAAGTAGTCCGCCAATTTCATGCTCAAATATGCAAAAGTAAATTGACTTATTCAAAATAAAGTTGACATAAAATTAACAAACTGCATTTCACCTGCAACATAGCTACATATAAATGAACTTACATGTTACTAGTGACCACTAAGACCCATTACTTTCACAACGGGCAGTGTCGAAATGTTAGATTTCACCTGAGGAAGCATATCCAAATACAACTAGAGTGACCATGGTGAAATAAACCGAAAGTCAGGCTGAGGTAATAATATTAATAATGAAAGGATAAACAAATAAATAAGTAAATGAATAATGCCCCAGTGGGCAAACAATAATGGAACTGCTGCTAAACCTCAGTTGGACCATCTCCCAACTGTCAAACGGGACATGCTTTTTGAAGGTCACTATTGGGTCAATTGTCTGATTAAAGAAATAAAGCCTTGGGGGAGAGGGGGTGGGGGTATTGACCTTATCCCCTATTTTCATTGTATGAAACGAACTATAATTTCAACACATGCAAAGGAAACATGATAAATAGACCTTGGCTTGAAAGATGCTGTGGTGTTACTCGCCCTTGTTTTTAAACACCTGTAAAAAACACCTATTAAAAACAATTAAAACCAAAGTGCTGCCACTTCCTAGTATCTACAAAGCACATATCTTATCAATCCGAATTGCAAAACAAAATTTCACTGAACAGAATAACCTAAGGGGACAAAAATAGAATCTACACATCATTACCAGGGAATCGATAATTTCAATAGAGTACCCTAAATGTACAGCTAATTCTTCATCTGAATTGAGACCTATCGGAATCATAGTATTGAATCGGATAATATATCTCGATTCCAAGTGATGTAGGTTCTGAATTCTATTGCCTCCCCCAATTTGGGGGCCACAGAATCCACCACCATCATCTGAAGTTGTGCAGTGTCACTTGCATGATGTTGCTGGAAATGTCGGGCCATCGCTTGTTGTCTATCATTGTGTGTGATGGCCCTGATATGCTCAAGTACACATTTGCTTGCTTTGCGTACTGTACTCTAAATATATTGGGGAAGTGGTCCCTGAAATGCGTTGGGCATTTTGGCTGTAGCTAATTAAATCACCTGCAATATCCACACAGACACCTGTGTTTGGTGTTCTATGAGACTGGAGCGCAACTTTTCTCTGGATATATATATATATATATATATATATATATATATATATATATATATATAATAGCACTCTTTCTGGACCAAGATCTAACTTTCTGCCAAATTTGGTGTAGTTGCGTTCAGCCGTCTTGGATGAAGCGCTGTTCAATTTTTCTATGGGAAATTGCATGGAGAAAACATATTTTCAGGACCCCCTTTTTCTCTGCTCCTGCTCGACCTACCACCCCAAAACATTTCACAAAGGAGCTGAGTTGACTGACTACCGCCACTGAGTATTATATATATATATATATATTCACTGAAAAAACCATAGGTTTCAGACACGTTATAGTTAGAAATTAGCATTTAAAAAACCTTTGAAATTCACTGAAAAAACCATAGGTTTTAGGGACAGTTATAGTTAGTTGGACATTTCACTCGTACAAAACCCGTGAAATTCCCCCGTTATAGTTAGTTCAGCTAACTATAACTCGCGCCCCGCAATGCACTGCTGATGACGTCACATATTACATCACTCATGACATGGTCAGTGACATCACTGATGACATCACTGATGACATCTCAAATGACATCACTGATGACATCACTGATGACATCATCCACGTGATAATCTGAAGCACCTCCTCACACCCTAATATAACCTTTGATACACCCACTCTAAATGGTTTTTTCAGTGAATTTCAAAGGTTTTTTAAATGCTAATTTCTAACTATAACGTGCCTAAAACCTATGGTTTTTCAGTGAATTTCAAAGGTTTTTTAAATGCTAATTTCTAACTATAACGTGTCTGAAACCTATGGTTTTTTCAGTGAATTTCAAAGGTTTTGTAAATGACAATTTTTAAATGTATTAATTGTTATATTTATTTTTTGATACTGATTTACTACATTTTTTAAAACTATTTATTTTTAGATATTTTATTTTTAAATTACATTGTAATTACATTATACATTACATTACAAAATATACTTTCTCAGAATGAATTACTTTAGTTTAAATACTTTGCAAATAGGCAATAGACTTTTAAGTACAGTAGTTACAGTTGTTGCAATGGGCAACACAATTTCAAACACAATGCAACATTGAGCTCAATGTGAATTTCTAGTTAAATGCAATTAGTTACTTTATGGATTACTTTTCTAACCACAGGACTGGATCCTCGATTCAGTCCTGGGACATCTCCTGTAAACAGTTGAGTAAAAGCGTTTTGGTTACAGTAGTGATTTTTAAGGGATATTATTGTATTTTAAAAGTTGACACTTAGAAACTTTTTCACATAGAATCACCAATGTTATCCTATGGGAGGAAATTCACTTAGCAGGTAAGTAGTGTTATCGTTACTTTTTCTTACTCAGTTGTGGATCCTGGATCCAGCACTGGTGCATCTCCTGTAAACAGTTGAAAGAATGTGTTTAAGTCATACAGGCGATTTTTAAGGAATATTTTTAGTTTGTGAAAATCGACACAGAGAAACTTTTCTGCTGAAAACCAGACAATGGATTCCTATGGAAGGAAATACAAGTTACTGGTAAGTATGGTTAGAATTACTTTTCAGGGTCAGTGCTGGGCTAAAAGATGCAGCACTGGGTTCTCTCCTGATAACAGGTGAGTAAATCGGAATTCGTAGTTCGGCTGATTTTAGAGGAATATTATAAAGTTCCAAAACTCCACACTTAGAAGAATTTTTAAGTGAAACCAGTCAATGTTAGCCTATGGAAGGAAATTCAAGTTACTGGTAAGTACAGTTAAAATTACTTTTCAGGATCAGTACTGGCTCAAAGATGCAGCACTGAGGTCTCTCCTGATAACAGGTGAGTAAATCGGAATTCGTAGTTCGGCTGATTTTAGAGGAATATTATAAAGTTCCAAAACTCCACACTTAGAAGAATTTTAAGTGAAACCAGTCAATGTTAGCCTATGGAAGGAAATACAAGTTACTGGTAAGTACGGTTAAAATTACTTTTCAGGATCAGTACTGGGCTCAAAGATGCAGCACTGAGGTCTCTCCTGATAACAGGTGAGTAAATCGGAATTCGTAGTTCTGCTGATTTTAGAGGAATATTTGTATGTTTCAAAAATCGACACTTAGAAACTTTTTCAGCAAAAAGCAGGCAATGATATCCTATGGAAGGAAATTCAAGTTACTGGTAAGTACGGTTAAAATTACTTTTCAGGGTCAGTGCTGGGCTAAAAGATGCAGCACTGGGTTCTCTCCTGATAACAGGTGAGTAAATCGGAATTCGTAGTTCAGCTGATTTTAGAGGAATATTTTCACAATGGTGAAGGAAGGGGGTGGGGCCTGAGGTGACATGTCTGCAAACACGCCCTGTGGCGCGTTTTATGTTGGAGAATTAATTCCTCCTCAATCCCGAGGGTCCCTAGGGGCCAACTAGCCCACCAGATACCTCCAGTATGCGCCAGGAGCTGCGTTGCAGAGAGGTGTTCAGAGGCCACGCCCCTTTTACACCTCTCTGCAACGCAGCTCTGTGGCGCTTTCTGGACATACCTGGTGGGCTAGTTGGCCCCAGGGACCCTCAGGATTGAAGGGGATTTAATTCCCCATCTTAAAACGCGCCACGGGGCCTGTTTGCACACATGTCACCTTTAGCCCTGCCCCCTCCCTTCACCACTGTGCAAACGTGCCCCGTGGCACGTTTTAAGTTGGGGGATTAAGTCCCCTTGAATCCTGAGGGTCCCTGGGGTCCAACTATCCCACCAGGTACCTCCAGTAAGCGCCACAGAGCTGCGTTGCAGAGAGGTGTAAAAAGGGGCGTGGCCTGGACCACCTCTCTGCAACCCAGCCCTGTGGCACTTACTGGAGGTACCTGGTGGGCTAGTTGGCCCCCAGGGACCCCCAGTATTGAATGGGAATTATTTCCCCAATTTAAAACACGCCACAGGGCAAGTTTGCAGAGTGGTTAAGGGAGGGGGCGGGGCCTGACGCTCGATCGCGTCTTTTTCTTTCTTTTTTGTTTTTTTGAAGGGGGGCTGTGTGGCCCCCCTTCTTTTTTACTTTTTGGGGCCCTGGGGACCCCATCCCCCAGGGCCTGATGCCGTTTTTCTTTAAAAAAATACTGTAGGGGAAGGGGGCCACGTGGCCCCCTCCCGTGGCCGATTCCGGCCCTGGGGACCCCATCCCCCGGGGCATGGCCACTTTTAAAAAAATAATTTTGGAGGAGGGGGGCTGCGTGGCCCCCCTCCTAAGGCCTCTATTGGCCCCGGGGACCCCATCCCCCGGGGCCGGCCTTCATTTTTTTTTTTATTTTTTTTTTATTTTGGGGAGGGGGCCACTACTTGCACCGGGGACCCCATCCCCCGGGGCTGGCCCTATCCTTTGGGGTCCGTGGGGGGACCCCAACTCCCCCACGGACCATGCCGGCTCCCCGCGTCCTGCGGGAGCCGGCATTGCTTTCCACATGGGGAGCTGCTAAGATGCAGCTCCCCGTGTGGAAAAGCAATCTGCTTGGTTTTGGAAGAGAGAGCAGGTATCCTGCTCTCTGTTCCAAAACCAAAGCAGTTTGCTTGACAGGACGGGAGCCGCGAGGCTCCGCCCTGCCATAGCAAACTACAGTGTCCCGGGGGTAGGCACACCGGGACACTGCAGGAGCCGGCCCTGGGGGGTGGCGGTCCCCAGGGCCACTACAGGCTCCAGGAGGGGAGCCGCGCGGCCCCCTCCCAACATTGGCAAAGCCCCGGGGAGGTGGTGGTCCCCGGGGCTCGGGGGTCCCCCATATTTAAAGATTTAGTGCCCCGGGGAGGTGGCGGTCCCCGGGGCATGTGGGGGGGCTCGAGCCCCCCCACACAGGTCATTTTATTTTTTTTAAAAAGAAGCCCCGGGGGGGTGGCGGTCCCCGGGGCTGCGGGAGGGCCGAGAGCCCTCCCGCACCATTATTTTTTTAAAGCCCCGGGGGGTGGCGGTCCCCTGCATGCCCCCGGGACTTGGGCCACCCGGGGACAAAATGGCTGCCAACACTTCCTGGTTTGGAGTGTTGACAGCCAATTAGCATGCAGCTCGTGATCGGGAGGGTGCGCGGATCCACCGCGGCCATAGATATCGAAACTTTTATTTTGGATTTTCTCAGCAACTACTGAACGGATTTACACCATTTTTAAAAAGGGTGCTTTCTGAACCAAGCACTACCTTTTTGCCAAATTTGGTGTAATTCCGTTCAGCAGTTTTTGCTGTAGCCTTGCATAAAGTTTCCTATGGGAAATTGATTTTTTCACTCTTATTTTTTTAATTTCTCCACAACTACTGAACGGATTTACACCATTTAAAAAAAAGGTCGCTTTCTGAACCAAGCGCTACCTTTTTGCAAAATTTGGTGTAATTCCGTTCAGCAGTTCGGGCTGTAGCCGTGGCTAAAATTTCCTATGGGAATTAACATGGAGAAAACACGTTTTGGGACCCCCCTTTTTTCTCGGCCCCCGCTTGATGAATCACCCCGAAACTTTCAAGACAGGAGCGGACCGGAGCACCCCACTAGTTTTGAAAATTTTGCGATGATTCGTCAAACGACGCCAAAGTTATTGGGAATAGAATGTTATGGATTTCCTATGGATAATAGGTCCTAACTATAACTATCTACTGGCGACCGCCAGTAGATAATATATATATATGAATGAACAACCAATCCCGTTCCCTGGACAACAGACGGGTCTGACACAGCGTGAATAGGCTCAGGATGAGGTCTTTATTACCACCAGCAAGCACATTGGAATAGGGTCCTCTGATTACAGCAACTGGCAGACGCGTTTCGGCGGATGCCTTCTTCTGTGCCAGTATTCGTGCTTTGAAAGTTCAATTTAATTTTCGTGGGGTTTTTTACGTGCTGCTCAGGGGACTCTCATTGGCTAGTTGGGAACAGCATAGAGAGAGGACTGGGAAAGTTCCGAAAGTAAGTACTTTCCTCTCTCTTAACGATCTCCGGTGTACAACAATGCGCACAATGCCGTCACAATACAGGTAGCTCAACTCGCAAGCCTAGTACAGTGACTGGCTCGTGCATCCGATAATGCACTGACGAACGCCAGCCGTTGTGCTATCCTTCTTTTGCACATGCAGGGTCACTGGTGGTTTGCCTCACCGAAAGCCAGCTCAATCAGCAGTAATCTGCTTCTCTCTCCCCAATGCCGCAACTGCTCACGGCCGGTGGGGCACCACGTTGTGCAGTCCATGCACCGTCACCACCATTAGCCGGCTAACCGCGGTGCGCCTGATCGAGAGGCGTGCCAGGATACAGAGCCGACCTCTGTCACACATGAACCACCAATCCCATTCCCTGGATAACAGACGGGTCTGACACAGCGTGAGTTGGCTCAGGATGAGGTCTTTATTACCACCAGCAAGCACATTGGAATAGGGTCCTCTGATTACATCAACTGGCAGACGCGTTTCGGTGGATGCCTTCTTCTGTGCCAGTATTCATGCTTTGAAAGTTCAATTTAATTTTCGCTGGGTTTTTTACGTGCTGCTCAGGGGACTCTCATTGGCTCGTTGGAATCAGCATAGAGAGAGGACTGGGAAAGTTCCGAAAGTAAGTACTTTCCTCTCTCTTAACGATCTCTGGTGTACAACAATGCGCACAAGATCCTGCCGCCATAAATCCAGGTAGCTCAACTCGCAAGCCTAGTACAGTGACTGGCTCGTGCATCCGATAATGCACTGACGAACGCCAGCCGTTGTGCTATCCTTCCTTTGCACATGCAGGGTCACTGGTGGTTTGCCTCACCGAAAGCCAGCTCAATCAGCAGTAATCTGCTTCTCTCTCCCCAATGTCGCAACTGCTCACGGCCGGGGGGGCACCACGTTGTGCATGGAGAAAACATATTTTAAGGACCCCCCTTTTCTCTGCTCCTGCTCGACCTACCACCCCAAAACATTTCACAAAGGAGCTGAGTTGACTGACTACTGCCACCGAGTATTATGTATATATATATATAATATATAAATAATACTCTGTGGCAGTAGTCAGCCAACTCAGCTGTGAAATGTTTTGGGGTGGTAGGTCGAGCAGGAGCCGAGAAAAAGGGGGTCCTGAAACATGTTTTCTCCATGCAATTTCCCATAGAATAATTGAACAGCGCTTCATCCAAGACGGCTGAACGCAGTTACACCAAATTTGGCAGAAAGCTAGATCTTGGTCCAAAAGAGTGCTATTTGTGATTTGACAAGGAGCTATGAGCCAGATGTACATAGAACTGGTTACAAAAATCTGGTAGCAAATTGCGACCAGTTAAGAATAATACGAACTGACCTATGTAGTAATAGGTCAGTGTTAGAAATGGGATCTCTGGTTGGCTAAGGCTTGCGCCAAAGCCAGGCAGAGACCACCACTCTAGTCAGGGTGAGGGAGTTACACGCCAAAGATAACCCCTGCTCACCCCCTTGGTAGCTTGGCACGAGCAGTCAGGCTTATCCCGGAGTCAATGTGTAAAGCGTTTGCGCACGCACACAGCAACAACATACCAGGCACACTACAAAAAGAACTCCACACAAGGTTATATCAAAAATAGCCTTTGTATTATCATAAAACACATTAGAATAGTACTCACATAATATACATCGTGCCACCTGGCACGGGGTCATATTTACAAGGGATTATTTACACCTGACAGGGCCAACTGGACCACTGTCAGAACCAGCACAAAGCGAACTTAGTAAAAGTAAGACATATAAACGTACAACCAGTAATCACTGGTTACCACTGTACACAGCATCATCCTGTAACATAAACCACATTAAGCACAGTATCACATTAGGCGCGAAATACATTCTGCGCCAACCTCATAAGCCTAAACGCATTAGACCATAACCTCACCAGCATAAACATATTACGCACTAGTCCTCACCAGCATACACGCAGTATGCAATAATCTCATTAGCATAAACATATTACGCATTAGTCCTCACCAGCATACACGCAGTATGCAATAATGTCATTAGCATAAACATATTACGCATTAGTCCTCACCAGCATACACGCAGTATGCAATAATCTCATTAGCATAAAGCCACATCTAGAGGCATAAATCAGGGTGCGTGAACCATACTACATGCACCACATTTCCTAGCACCACCTGATCACATGAGCACATGACCTCACAGTAAGAACCATATTAGAGGCATAAATCACATTTAGGGCCTGGCGCCCTATAAACCCACCAGTCCCCCTGCCCAACTGGCCATCTCAAAAGGGGCTCAAAGGCCCGTGTCCAGAATGTCAGGGCTGCTGCCTAGCAGCTGAATCAAAAGTGCGCCACTGCGCAAACCTAAACGTAGCAGCTGCCCACTAATTGCTGGGCAGCTGTGCAACTCACTGGCACTCACTGTGCCTCTGGTCCCTCTCAGGGACTCTCTCTCATTTGGGCCCAGTTCGTGGCACTTTGCATAAAAGGAGGGGGGCCCGGCACCTCTGTGCCCTCTGGACCCCCTGTAGCACTACAACATGTGCCACCATCTTTGGGGCGGCCCGCTCTCTGGCGGGACCGCCCAGGCCCCGACAATGTGCCTCGATATGGCCCCATAGACACGGGGCCCTCTGGGGCTCTTTGATGCCCTGAAAAGAACTTGCCCCCAAGTGTTGCAGCTGCCCGCGCTGGTGCGGCGCAGCTGGGGATAAGGCAAAGGGGCCCCGGCACCACTGTGCCCTCGGGACCCCCACGGCTTGAAAACAAATATGCCAATCTTTGGAGCGGCCCTCTGTCAAGCGGAGCCGCTTGGGAAAGAGGCACCGGCATGGGGCCTTAACCTCGCTCCCCCCTGCCAGCTCCACTCACCAGCTCTCTCTCGACGGGGACTCCTCTGGCTCTGGACGGCACTACGCGGGGCTCTCTCTTCCCTCGGAGAGCCCCGTCGACCAGCATCAGCATCCACGCAGGCGGGGTGGGCTCCCGTCTGCCTACAGCACCTCCCTCTTCACCCGGGCCCCCTCCTGGGACCTGGGACTTGCACGTGGAGCCTGCGAGGCTCCGGGCTTCTCCTCGGCACGTCCCAGCGCGGGGTGGGCTCCCGCCTGGGCCTTCTGGCCTCGCTGCTCTTCCGCTTCCGTCCGCCAGGCCCCGCCCACAACCAGGCGGGCCGCGGATCGCGGTTTCTCTTCTCGGCGGCAATGAGGGGTAGGCTCCCTCGGAATTAAAAATATAAAGCGGGGTGGGCTCCCGCTAGGAAAATAAATACGAAGCGCCCATATGGGGTGGGCACCCTCCATTTCCAGCATCACTGGGGGAATCCCTACGCCGGGGGATTCCCTCTCTCTCTCTAGGCAGCGTCGCGCTGCAACCGCCCACTCGCTCCTCGCAGTAAAGAGCCAGGTGCTCATAAAAGTAAAAGGCAAGCGCTCCCAAGGCGCTTAGATGAAGCAAAAAGTCCTGGAGGTCCTTTAGGGATCAAGGGGCAAGGCAGGGCCCAGGGAGGCAAGCCCTCCTGGCAGCCTCCCCCTGGGCCCCAGCAGCAGCACGCCCTGCAGGTTCAGGAACAAATACAGCACAAGAACATTTTCATGGGGTCACAGCCCCTCTTTTTATACACAGTTTCCATTGTGTAAAGGTGGCAGGGTTTGGGGGAACCAGATACAACTGGTTCAGGAGCACTTTGTGTACATGACTCCTTCTGTCTTTTCACAGGATAGGCCAGGACATCAGACGCACCACAGGAGGTGGAGCCAGCATTGTGGAGGGAAGGCACAGCCCTATTCAGGTCCCAGGTGCAACTCCTCCCTCCCATCTGCATGGAGATCTCTCCATTCAGCCCTGCGCTGACTCACCCTGCCCCTCCTGGAGCCCCACACACCTCCCAGCCCCTGTCACTCACAAGCCAGACATGCAATTCACATCCGGCAGGCAGACACACAGTACAGAGAAATGCCAACTTCTAAAAGTGGCATTTCTCCACCAGTCACCATAAATCTGCGCACACCATTGCGCAGCATTTATTCTCACGAGTTCATACATACTAAACTCGCCCCTGCACTCCTCTCATACCAGGAATTACCATGGACACACATATCCCCCATGCATTCCTATGGGAGGGCAGGCCAATCTCACCACATGCACTCAGAGTGCGCACGCACTTTACACTGGGCCACAGTGCTAAAGTGCCCAGAGGCCTAAAATCACTGCCACCATGTCAGAGCTTAAGGCAAAAAGTTCAGGGGTGAACCTGCCAAAAAGGGCCAAGTCCAACACAACCCCCTTCCAGCCAAAACACAGGGCAGACCAATCACCACTGTGATGGGCTTCCCTGCTTGGGGCGATAGAACACGGACGCGGGCCCGCACTGCAGGGACACCCTCCGGTTCTACGCCACTCTGAACCCATGTGGTTCCCTCTGAAAAAAAACTCTCAGGACCAACTAGGCTACCCCACTGGTATTCCCTAGTTGTCCACGGCCAGGACCAGGCCCTAGGCCACCCAGACGTCACTGGTCCTTGCCAATCCACAGAGTGGGGGGCAGTAACCCCTGGCATCCAATAGCCATTCTCCACTCTCCCTTCTCAGTGTAGTTCCAAACTACCACCGATCCTTCAACCTAGGGTCCGCACCCTCAGGCTGACCAGAGGTCACGGGCAAAGCGTCTCCTCACCCTACCTCTACTTCTGGGGTTGCGCACTCTCCCAGGAGAAGCACCCTCCAGAACACAACTCTCCCGCCAGTTCAGGACCTCTCTCCATCAACTGGTCTACCACCTGGGATCCACATTCACCGGATGCACCGGGGTCAGAGGCGAGGACTCCCTCCCTCTGCACCCCCTTCCAGAGTTCTGCACCCTCCCACTGTAGAGCAGGGTCCCTTCACTTAAGATGGGCCCCACCTGCTCTCAGGGTAGTACTACCACATTCAGCCAGGGACCCTAAAGATCCCGGCTAGGCCTGCACCACCCCCTTCTGGGAAACACAGGGTCTCTCCACTTAAGATGGGCCCCACCTGTGTTCACAGGGGTACCCCTAGAAGGCAAACCAGCCACGACACTGATTACAGTCGCCCTGCCGTCCAGGTCAGGAAACACCTGAACCTGGCTCCCCAACCCAGGGACGGTACCCTTTGGTCAGATGCCCAGCGAACCAGGACTTCACGGGGAGCACGCATGCCCCCCCTTGAGGGTGACACATAACTAATGTGTCGTGTGACAGTCTGCCTGGCGCCGATCTCACGACCTCCTGTCCATCTGACAGTGCGTGAAGATCCCCCAGGACAGAAGTGGCGACACCATGGCCAATCATTGGCGACTCAGCCCTTCTGGCTGGCCCCTGACTCACTGGTTCTTCCACTGGGGACTCTTTCCCCCTCTCACCCCTCCATCTGGACTTCTGCACCCTCCACTTAGGAGTGGCACCGCCAGACACCAGAACCACTGGAGCTCTGCTTACAGAGGCTCCACGTTCTCTAGACACTGGGAGATCCCCCCTCAAAATGACCTACCAGTACAGTCTAGGCCCCAACCTGGTGTTCCCTGAAAGAACCATCCAGGCCCTGAGACTGGGTTTCGGGCACCTTGGGACACGCAGCCCCACACTCACTCTTTCTCCGCAGAGACAGGACGTGAGCCCCTACACCCCTCCTACCACACCGGGACCTAGCTGGGCTACTCTGAACCTCTTCCACCACGCAGGTCCGGAAGATACCTGAGCCACTCCTTTTAAGATCACTCCCAAATGCCTCTTCAGATCCTCTAACACGCAGCCAGAGGTCTGCCTCCCATGCAGGTTCCCTGGAAACAGAGCGCTCACACCCAATCGTCCAGTGCACACACCCCTCATCCACTCCACATACGCCCCCTCAGACTGGTGAGACAGCATCTACTGCCCCTGAATCTCAACCTATCCCCCTCTTACTGGGAACCAGGTACCATACTCTGGGAACTGTGAATGGGACTTCCTGCACTGGACTTCATATTGCTGCCACCACTGGATCCCACCCTTACTGGAGAATCCAGAAAACTCACACTGCACTTAGGGGATAATCTACCCTCCCGAGCTAGTGACTCCATGCCAATTAAGTCCCCACTGTAGGCCAACCCTAGAACCAGCAGACAGCACAGGGGCAGTCCCTCCCTCAGCTGCAGGCCAACCCAAGAACCAGCACAATGGCTCAAGGGCAGTCCCTCCTCCAGCGTTAGGCCAACCCATTAGCAGTCTGCACAAGGGCAGTCACTCCTCCAGATTCTCTGGTTTCTGTCCTTGGCAGGACACTCAACTCATAGTGCAACAAGAACACACATTTCCAAAGAAATGATACTTAAAACAAACTCAAAAACAATAATCCCTTTCCATGTGACTATCTAAAATGCAGAGTTTTGTAATGCAGCCAGTTGTCACTGTGGTACTGTGCAAACGCAAGTCCTATCCCCACCGCTGACAACCAATGTTAGAAATGGGCTCTCTGGTTGGCTAAGGCTTGCGCCAAAGCCAGGCAGAGACCACCACTCTAGTCAGGGCGAGGGAGTTACACGCCAAAGATAACCCCTGCTCACCCCCTTGGTAGCTTGGCACGAGCAGTCAGGCTTATCCCGGAGGCAATGTGTAAAGCGTTTGTGCACGCACACAGCAACAACATACCAGGCACACTACAAAAAGAACTCCACACAAGGTTATATCAAAAATAGCCTTATTATCATAAAACACATTAGAATAGTACTCACATAATATACATCGTGCCACCTGGCACGGGGTCATATTTACAAGGGATTATTTACACCTGACAGGGCCAACTGGACCACTGTCAGAACCAGCACAAAGCAAACTTAGTAAAAGTAAGACATATAAACGTACAACTAGTAATCACTGGTTACTACTGTACTCCGCATCATCCTGTAACATAAACCACATTATGCACAGTATCACATTAGGCGCGAAATACATTCTGCGCCAACCTCATAAGCCTAAACGCATTAGACCATAACCTCACCAGCATAAACATATTACGCACTAGTCCTCACCAGCATACACGCAGTATGCAATAATCTCATTAGCATAAACATATTACGCATTAGTCCTCACCAGCATACACGCAGTATGCAATAATCTCATTAGCATAAAGCCACATCTAGAGGCATAAATCAGGGTGCGTGAACCATACTACATGCACCACATTTCCTAGCACCACCTGATCACACGAGCACATGACCTCACAGTAAGAACCATATTAGAGGCATAAATCACATTTAGGGCTTGGCGCCCTATAAACCCACCAGTCTCCCTGGCCAACCGGCCATCTCAAAAGGGGCTCAAAGGCCCCGTGTCCAGAATGTCAGGGCTGCTGCCTAGCAGCTGAATCAAAAGTGCGCCACTGCGCAAACCTAAACGTAGCAGCTGCCCACTAATTGCTGGGCAGCTGTGCAACTCTCTGGCACTCACTGTGCCTCTGGTCCCTCTCAGGGACTCTCTCTCATTTGGGCCCAGTTCGTGGCACTTTGCATAAAAGGAGGGGGGCCCGGCACCTTGTGCCCTCTGGACCCCCTGTAGCACTACAACATGTGCCACCATCGTTGGGGCGGCCCGCTCTCTGGTGGGACCGCCCAGGCCCCGACAATGTGCCTCGATATGCCCCCAAAGACACGGGGCCCTCTGGGGCTCTTTGATGCCCTGAAAAGAACTTGCCCCCAAGTGTTGCAGCTGCCCGCGCTGGTGCGGCGCAGCTGGGGATAAGGCAAAGGGGCCCCGGCACCACTGTGCCCTCGGGACCCCCACGGCTTGAAAACAAATATGCTCATCTTTGGAGCGGCCCTCTGTCAAGCGGGGCCGCTTGGGAAAGAGGCACTGGCATGGGGCCTTAACCTCGCTCCCCCCTGCCAGCTCCACTCACCGTCTCTCTCTCGACGGGGACTCCTCTGGCTCTGGACGGCACTACGCGGGGCTCTCTCTTCACTCGGAGAGCCCCGTCGACCAGCATCAGCATCCACGCAGGCGGGGTGGGCTCCCGTCTGCCTACAGTGTCTCCCTCTTCACCCGGGCCCCCTCCTGGGTCCCGGGACTTGCACGTGGAGCCTGCGAGGCTCCGGGCTTCTCCTCAGCACGTCCCAGCGTGGGGTGGGCTCCCGCCTGGGCCTTCCGGCCTCGCTGCTCTTCCGCTTCCGTCCGCCAGGCCCCGCCCACAACCAGGCGGGCCGCGGATCGCGGTTTCTCTTCTCGGCGGCAATGAGGGGTAGGCTCCCTCGGAATTAAAAATATAAAGCGGGGTGGGCTCCCGCTAGGAAAATAAACACGAAGCGGCCATATGGGGTGGGCACCCACCATTTCCAGCATCACTGGGGGAATCCCTACGCCGGGGGATTCCCTCTCTCTCTCTAGGCAGCATCGCGCTGCAACCGCCCACTCGCTCCTCGCAGTAAAGAGCCAGGTGCTCGTAAAAGTAAAAGGCAAGCGCTCCCAAGGCACTTAGATGAAGCAAAAAGTCCTGGAAGTCCTTTAGGGATCAAGGGGCAAGGCAGGGCCCAGGGAGGCAAGCCCTCCTGGCAGCCTCCCCCTGGGCCCCAGCAGCAGCACGCCCTGCAGGTTCAGGAACAAATACAGCACAAGAACATTTTCATGGGGTCACAGCCCCTCTTTTTATACACAGTTTCCTTTGTGTAAAGGTGGCAGGGTTTGGGGGAACCAGATACAACTGGTTCAGGAGCACTTTGTGTACATGACTCCTTCTGTCTTTTCACAGGATAGGCCAGGGACATCAGACGCACCACAGGAGGTGGAGCCAGCATTGTGGAGGGAAGGCACTGTCCTATTCAGGTCCCAGGTGCAACTCCTCCCTCCCATCTGCATGGAGATCTCTCCATTCAGCCCTGCGCTGACTCACCCTGCCCCTCCTGGAGCCCCACACACCTCCCAGCCCCTGTCACTCACAAGCCAGACATGCAATTCACATCCGGCAGGCAGACACACAGTACAGAGAAATGCTGACTTCTAAAAGTGGCATTTCTCCACCAGTCACCATAAATCTGCGCACACCATTGCGCAGCATTTATTCTCACGAGTTCATACATACTAAACTCGCCCCTGCACTCCTCTCATACCAGGAATTACCATGGACACACATATCCCCCATGCATTCCTATGGGAGGGCAGGCCAATCTCACCACACGCACTCAGAGTGCGCACGCATTTTACACTGGGCCACAGTGCTAAAGTGCCCAGAGGCCTAAAATCACTACCATCATGTCAGAGCTTAAGGCAAAAAGTTCAGGGGTGAACCTGCCAAAAAGGGCCAAGTCCAACAGTCAGTTTGTAAAATTCAGATTTTATTGGGTCACAATCCGACCCACCTCATGAATATTCGACTCAGTCTGAATGGAAGCCATCACAGGGACGGTGGCCAAGGAGGGTCAGCACACCACTATGTCTGAGTTTGCATCTCAATAAAGAAATCTTTTCCATTTTAAATGCATGCCTGTTTTCCTGAATGGAAACACAGATGCTTTTATAAAAATATACTTTCTCTAGTTTTACAGTTTGTTTAGGTGACCACTGCTTACTCCCAAAATAACTTTTTTTAACATTCACAAATGAGAAAGATCACTTCTCTTTTGCAAATGAGGCAGTCATTTTTTCAACGTTTTGTGACTGGATTACGGTTGTAAAACACTGATACGTCAATTACGGGTTTACAATTTGGAAGAGGTGCAAACGCATTGTGAATTCGTATCTATGCAGAAAGCCAATTTAGGAGTCATTAAAAGTTTATGACTCCTAAAATGTCTTTAGTACATTCAAAAAGTCATTTTACCGTGGACAAACCCTGAATCAGACTGTTTGCTCCCCTTCAAATGCTCAGTACATCGAGCTGTATCGTGTTGGGTGAGAGTTTGCGTCCTGCTCATCAAACACACCGCTCTCCAACAGATGCCCAATCACCAAAGCTTTCCTTGATTTCTGCTGCGTAGCGATCAGGGCAGCTCCGTCAACATACGATGTGGCCCGCCCCCTTCAAGGTGACAGAAGGAGGACGCTCCAGTCCACGGGTACTCGCAAACATTTTTCCAGAGCCCAAAACGTTTGCCCTCCGTGGTGTGATTCAATAACTATAATCAAGGACATTGGAAATATGAGATTGTGCATTTTTCACATAAATGTTGGATGTGTCACAGATCCCATCATCTGCTGTATAATCTGCAGACATTAATTAAACAAGCATTTGCAATGCAATAGGTCTCGCATTCACGCGGGTTTGAGCTATTGGCATTGTAAATGACAATGCCTTTTATTTATCTTTTGGGTTTTAAAACATAAATAAAAGGCATTGTCATTTACAATACTAATAGCTTCAACTCTCGCGAAAGCGAGACCTATTGCATTGCAATAAAGGGCCTTCTCGACCGCTTGTTAGATTGTAAATATCAGAGGAAGAGACCAGCCTGCGACGTCTTCAAAGTAGTGATAAATAGTGCAGTGAAGAAGATGTGTAAGTGTTGTAATTTACACAGACACAAAGTGTGAAGTGAGAGCTACATATGATCCGAGCTATAAACACTAACAAAGCGCTCCAACACCTTTCGCTCTGTGATTACACTTTCGCAGCTCAGAAGGAAGAGTGGGGGGGGCTATTTCCTGCCCTCTCCGTGATTTGAGTGAGCAGTGTGGCATTGCGTAATGTCATTGCTATCTTTGGCCTATTAAAAACACTCCAGCTGTAGTAGGGTCCTGGCATCACCTCCTGGTGCAGGGCGGGCTGTGCTTTATGTCAGGCATGGAGGGAAGGAGGGATGGTCCCGGCTGCAGCTCCGGCCTGGTAAAGTGCCCCTGTTATTACTAGTGAGCGAGAGGCGCTGAGGTGGTGGTATTGGTATTGGTGGTGGTGGTATTGGTGGTGGTGGTGGTGGTATTGGTATTGGTGGTATTGGTGGTGCTGGTATTGGTGGTATTGGTAGTGCTGGTATTGGTGGTATTGGTGGTGGTGGTATTGGTGGTGGTGGTATTGATGGTGGCATTGGTGGTGGTGGTGGTGGTATTGGTGGTGGTGGTATTGGTGGTGGTATTTGTATTGGCGGCGGTATTGGAATTGGTGGTGGTGGTACTGGTATTGGTGGTAGTGGTATTGTTCGTATTGGTGGGATTGGTGGTACTGGTGGTGGTGGTATTGGTGGTGGAGTATTGGTGGTGGTGGTGGCATTGGTGCGGTGGTGGTATTGGTGGTGGTATTGATGGTGGTGGTGGTATTGGTGGTGGTGGTGGTGTTGGTGGTGGTGGTATTGGTGGTGGTGTATTGGTGTATTGGTGGTGCAGGTATTGGTGGTGGTGGTGGTATTGGTGGTGGTGGTATAGGTAGTGGTGGTATTGGTGGTGCTGATATTAGTGGTGGTAGTGGTATTGGCGGTGCTGGTGGTATTGGTGGTGGTATTGGTGGTGGTGATATTGGTGGAGGTGGTGGTATTGATGGTGGTGGTATTGGTGGTGGTGGTAGTATTGGTGGTGGTGGTATTGGCGGTGGTGGTGGTGGAGGTGGTAGTGGTGGTATTGATGGTGGTGGTATTGGTGGTGGTGGTGGTATTGATGGTGGTGGTATTGGTGGTGGTGGTATTGGTGGTGGTGGTGTTGTTGTTAATAAAACAGGCTTTTGAAAACTACCCGTAAGGTGGCTTAGTGCAGATGACATGTAACACAGATGTGCTGTTGTCAGCTTCAGCCCATTAGCACAGGATTATGTGCTACCTGGAATTCGCACGACTTAATTCACTAATCATTTCTAAATCCATTTTACTTGGGGGGTTGAAACAGACATGAGATAATGCCGGGTTAAAGTGATTGAAAGCGGGCGCCCGTGATACGGGGGCGCTGTGCTGCTTAAAAAAACACAATCGGTTTCAGTTGAAGCAGCGCATGTCCGGCCTGCAGTAAGAGAAACTCAATAAAGTAAATAGTGCTTACAGACTAAATAACAGGTCCCGTGTAACAACCAAAGTAAAGGGGCCAGTAGCCATGGGAGGGTACAAATGAAGACAAGGCCGTACTAAGGAGGGACTAACAAGCCTATTAACGATTCCGAAGGTAGCATTTACGAAAGACAATGACACAAGCCAATTTAAATTATGGGAGGAGTGTGGGCATGGCTTCTCTCCCATACTCTACTACAGCAGTCTCGCAGAGCGAGCAGTGCATGCGCGCTGCCGCTAGGCTCGACCTAAAAATGAAGTGTTTCATGCTCAAATGGCTCACAAGTTACTAAAAACCTTCGGCACGTGTTGCTGCACGGTGGGAGGCCCTTTGCTAAGGTTGACTGCTCACCTTTCTGTTGCTTATTGCTATATTTGGGTGGTAAACTGGAACTAATGACATGCAACCTACGCCCAGACCGTGATAACAAGTATTAAAATGACAAAATAATGAAGTAATACTATTACAAAATGTTTCACTTTACACTGCATAATTTACTTTTTTTTGTCTTTAAATTTAGTCAACCGTGCTGCATAATTTGGTCATCCCCTGCTGCATAATTCCAGTGGCCTGGGCATAATGTTGTGCACGCATATTAGCATCCCAGACCAGCTAGAGGGTGCACATGGCAACTGACTTGCCTCTTAGTTCACTATTTGCACTGTTGCCAGGGTGGAGTAAAGCCTGAATGTTTCTAATTTCATGTTTGTAAACTATCACTTTAAAAACACACCCTTCTAAATGCACTGACATCATCTGATGTACTAGGGTGAAACGCTGCTGCCTGGTAATGAAATACGGGGTTTGAATTCGGAAGAGACTTTAGCGTCGTTACACATTTGTTGAAAGATGTCTTTAAAAATGAAGGGGTTGCTAAAGTTAAGTGGTTTAGGACACCTTAGTTCCTCCCTTTCTTTAACTTCACCTTGTTGTTAAATCTTCCCTGTGTTTAACACATGTCTGAAGGTTAGTGCAGAGTGGAGTCAGCAGCTGTCCAGTGCTGCTGTTCACTAGGGGCCGCATGCGCCCCCCGGGCCGTACTTGGAGTATCACTGCTCCAGTCCAACCATGGAGGTACCAACCCCCTCCTAGGGCGAGAGAGAAGTCCATTCTCCATATTAATTAATTCCTACCCCCATCTCCTGACAGAACATCTCACTTCAGAGACTAACTGTGCCTTCAAGGCACTGGCTGAATAGTAGGTAGGTTAGCTCGTTGGGTCGGTGCACCTTCTGCAGACTTGCGTGTGTGTTCTACACTCCACTGGTTGGAATTGTGACAGGCACAACTCAGCCTTTCAGCCTCTGAGGTCGATAAAAATGAGAACCGTTAAATAATGTTTAAAGGAGAGGGGGAAAAATGATGTGTCTGCTGTGTAGGCGGGTGGGTCTTCCCAAACACCAGAGCTATCAAGATGTCCCTTGTCAGACATGAGAAGCTCTCCCTGTTTGTTTTTCTTGTAATTCTGCATTCGTACATTTATAATGGAAAAATGAAAACTACAAGTACCAGAATTCTCTAATGCTACGAGAAAACCACGACAGGGTTAGCTACTCACGGGTGGCACTTGCAATAGAGTTCTGGAAGTGGATGGGGGCGTCCGGAGCTCCGCATGGCAAGGTATAGGGTTCTGCAGAAACCCGAACTGTGAAGGGCATGGCATAGGGTTCTGAAGGCACCCTAGCTCCGCCGGGCACGGTATAGGGTTCTGCAGGCTTCCTAGCTGTGAAGGGCACGGTATAGGGGTCTGCAGGCACCCTAGCTCCGCAGGCACGGTATAGGGTTCTGCAGGCTTCCTAGCTGTGAAGGGCACGGTATAGGGGTCTGTGGGTACCCTAGCTTCGCAGGGCATGGTATAGGGTTCTGTAGGCACCCTAGCTGTGAAGGGCACGGTATAGGGGTCTGAGGGTACCCTAGCTCTGCAGGGCAAGGTATAGGGTTCTGCAGGCACCCTAGCTGTGAAGGGCACGGTATAGGGTTCTGTAGGCTTCCTAGCATTGAAGGGCACGGTATAGGGGTCTGTGGGTACCCTAGCTCTGCAGGACACAGTATAGGGTTCTGCAGGCACCTTAGCTGTGAAGGGCACGGTATAGGGGTCTGTGGGTACCCTAGCTCTGCATGGCACGCTATGGGGTCTGCCGGCACCCTAGCTGTGAAGGGCACGGTATAGGGGTCTGCAGGCACCCTAGCTGTGAAGGGCACCGTATAGGGGTCTGTGGGCACCCTAGCTGTGAGGGACATGGTATAGGGGTCTGTGGGTACCTTAGCTCCGCAGGGCATGGTGTAGGGTTCTGCAGGCACCCTATCTGTGAAGGGCATGGCATAGGGGTCTGCCGGCACCCTAGCTGTGAAGGGCACCGTATAGAGGTCTGTGGGCAACCTAGCTGTGAAGGGCATGGCATAGGGATCTGCCTTGTGGAGCTAGGGTACCTGCACGGTATAGGGTTCTGCAGGCATCCTAGCTATGAAAGGCACGGTATAAGGATCTATGGGCACCATAGCTGTGAAGGGCACCGTATAGGGGTCTGCGGGTACCCTAGCTCCGCAGTGCACGCTATGGGGTCTGCAGGCACCCTAGCTGTGAAGAGCACGGTATAGGGGTCTGTGGATCCCCTATCTGTGAAGGGCATGGTATAGGGGTCTGCAGGCATCCTAGCTGTAAAGGGCACGGTATAGGGGTCTGTGGGTCCCCTATCTGTGAAGGGCATGGTATAGGGGTCTGCAGGCACCCTAGCTGTGAAGGGCATGGTATAGGGGTCTGCAGGCACCCTAGCTGTGAAGGGCACGGTATAGGGGTCTGCAGGCACCCTAGCTGTGAAAGGCACGGTATAGGGGTCTGCAGGAACCCTAGCTGTGAAGGGCATGGTATAGGGGTCTGCCCTGTGGAGCTAGGGTACCTGCACGGTAGAGGGTTCTGCAGGCACCCTAGCTATGAAAGGCACGGTATAAGGATCTGTGGGCACCCTAGCTGTGAAGGGCACCGTATAGGGGTCTGTGGGCACCTTAGCTGTGCCGTGCACAGTATAAGGATCTGTGGGCACCCTAGCTGTGAAGGGCACCGTATAGGGGTCTGCAGGCACCCTAGCTGTGAAGAGCATGGTATAGGGGTCCGCGGGCACCCTAGCTCCGCAGGGCACGGTAAAGGGTTCTGCAGGCACCCTAGCTGTGAAGAGCACCGTATAGTGATCTGCATGCACCCTATCTGTAAAGTGCATGATATAGGGGTCTGTGGGTCCCCTATCTGTGAAGGGCATGGTATAGGGGTCTGCAGGCACCCTAGCTGTGAAGGGCACCGTATAGGGGTCTGCAGGCACCCTAGCTGTAAAGGGCACGGTATAGCGGTCTGTGGGTCCCCTATCTGTGAAGGGCATGGTATAGGGGTCTGCAGGCATCCTAGCTGTGAAGGGCGCTGTATAGGGGTCTGCAGGCACCCTAGCTGTGAAGGGCACCGTATAGGGGTCTGCAGGCACCCTAGCTGTGAAGGGCACTGTATAGGGGTCTGCAGGCACCCTAGCTGTGAAGGGCACCATATAGGGGTCTGCAGGAACCCTAGCTGTGAAGGGCACGGTATAGGGGTCTGCAGGCACCCTAGCTGTGAAGGGCACGGTATAGGGGTCTGCAGGAACCCTAGCTGTGAAGGGCATGGTATAGGGGTCTGCAGGTACCCTAGCTGTGAAGGGCATGGTATAGGGGTCTGCCCTGTGGAGCTAGGGTACCTGCACGGTATAGGGTTCTGCAGGCACCCTAGCTATGAAAGGGACGGTATAAGGATCTGTGGGCACCCTAGCTGTGAAGGGCACCGTACAGGGGTCTGTGGGCACCCTAGCTGTGCCGGGCACGGTATAGGGGTCCGCGGGCACCCTAACTGTGAAGGGCACCGTATAGGGGTCTGCAGGCACCCTAGCTGTGAAGGGCACTGTGTAAGGGACTGTGGGCACCCTAGCTGTGCCGGGCATGGTATAAGGGTCCGCGGGCACCCTAGCTGTGAAGGGCACCGTATAGGGGTCCGCGGGCACCCTACCTCCGTAGGGCACGGTACAGGGTTCTGCAGGCACCCTAGGTCCCTAGCTCTGAAGTTTCTGCAGGAACCAGGGCACGCGAGGCACCCTAGCAATGTGCAGTATGGGGGTGGTGCGGGGGGGTGGCTGTTGGGGCACCTTTGCACTGGACGACAGGGTGGAGGAGCTGGTGGCACGATCGTTCTCCCACTGGCACGGATATAAAGCGCGCAGGAGAGGCACGCCTGCTTCGAGGCACTGGTCAGAAAAAAGGGAGCCGGAGTATTCGAGAATGGGCATATTTTAAGCTTTTTTTTTCTTGAATTTTAAATATTGTTCTTTGGCGCACAGAGGGCCCGGGAGGCCTCCGAAAGGCAAGCACCGGCCTCCCCCTCCCCCTCCCTCCGCCCAGCACCCCGGCTTGCCAGTTTATAAGTTAAGGGGGCAGCCAGGTTCTTGAGGAAGAAGTTAGAACAGCAGGGTCCGGACCGAGAGGTCACTGGAAACTGTGCTCCGGAAATAGTCTGGGGAGGGCCCTGGAGACAACTGTGTATAGGACACACACAGGCAGACTGAATCCTAGATTCCATGCGACGCCAGTGTCGGTTCCTCCTCACTAGAGTCATCTAGTCTCTTCCTGAGCGCCCGGACAGGGGACTGCAGCATTCTAGGCGCTATGGAGCTTACACCCCGCCCTGGATCGGACTTCAGTAAAGAGCATTGCAGAATCCGCGTTGAGGTGCAGACTTTGTTTTTGGGGAGCGCTGGTGGAATTATCAAGATGAAAGATCCCCGTTTTCCATTTTGAGCGATTTTTACAGATAAATACAGACAGAAAACCATTTATTTTTCTGTCTGTATTTATTTATTTTTAATCTGGAGAAAAATGGAAATTGGGTTGTTTTTTTGGTGATTCTAAATGCTGGCAGTCAAGGCTGCCAAGCCAGGCTGTACAGATGGACAGGTAAAAGATTTAAAGAAGACCACAATTTTAGTAAAGAGGCTTAAACAGCAAAAGATATGCACAAGGTTGATGTTAGAATTTGTTTGTTTTAATTTAAGTGCATTGATTTATCATCTGTGTGTTGATACCGTTGAAATCTGTCAGGCATTCAAGCATGAGTGCACATTTATTGGTTAAATAAATGTGAAAATATACTAGTTTCAGCTTCGTTTATTCACAAAATCCAAAATAAATATGGATAAACACCAATAAAACTAGCAACAAAAAAAATCTGGATCAGTACAGATAGAAATGTCATAAAAATAAAAAACATAAAACTGGGAGCCCTTATCACAATCCACCCAAGATTGTTGTCCTTCGACACCAGATAAGGAGTGTGATCAAACAGTGTAGAGGGTCAATGCACCGCTGGTATTCCTCATTTTGGCAGAAGTGCCAAAGGTCATAACCTCTGGTTTTGAACTGTTACAACATTACATTACAGCCCGCCGCAGAGGTCTATACCAGTTGTTACAAGTCCTCTTCCTGAGTTTTAGGCCTGGCCCATACATAGGTGAGGGCCTATAACGAGGGAGAGGGCCGTTAACAACCTGTAGTGCTGGGGCTATAATGCTATTAGAACATTCCACCGCGGAAGGTAATGTTCTGAATCAGAGAGAAACAGAAGGACAGCCTTGGCACAGTAGCCCAGGTGCTCTAGTCTGTACCATCCGTTATTGGCCCTCTGCCACTACCTTGTCTGCAGTGGAGCTCCCAACATTCCAATGCCCTCATCAAGTCTTACCAATTTTCCTACATCCAGGAATGCCCCCACCCCTTAAAATCTTAATCACGATCTGGGTATCATCATCATATGAATGGCAAAGAAACCCAAGTTCTGAGATGACTTGAATCAGCTGAAGGTGTGGGAGGATAATGGGGGGCCCTGGGGTGCTCCACTGGTGATGCCAGACCAGATGGATGTAAAAACTCCCATTTTTACAGCTTGTTTTCTCCCCTTTAAGAAGTAATGGTCGAGGATCCGGTGGGCACCCTAGTACTGGAGGGCACGCTGGAGAAGCTGGTGTGGCAAGCTACCACTGGAGGGCATGGTGGAGGAGCAGGTGGGTACCCTAGCACTGGAGGGCACGCTGGAGGAGCTGGTGGGGTACGCTAGCAGTGGAGGGCATGGTGGAGGAGCCTGTGGGCACCTTAGCACTGGAGGGCATGGGGGAGGAGCCGGTGGGGCACGCTACCACTGGTGGGGACGGTGGAGGAGCCGGTGGGCACCCTAGCACTGGAGGGTACGGTGAAGGAGCCGGTGGGCACGCTAGCACGGGAGGGCATGGGGGAGGAGCCTGTGGGCACCCTAGCACTAGAGGGCATGGGGGAGGAGCCGGTGGGGCACCATAGCACTGAAGGGCACGGTGGAGGAGCTGGTGGGGCACGCTACCACTGGTGGGGACGGTGGAGGAGCCGGTGGGCACCCTAGCACTGGAGGGAACGGTGGAGGAGCCGGTGGGGCCTTCTAGCAGTGGAGGGCACAGTGGAAGACCCGATAGGGCCCTCTAGCACTGGAGGGCATGGTGGAGGAGATGGTGGGCACCCTAGTACTGGAGGGCACGCTGGAGGAGCCAGTGGGCACCCTAGCACTGGAGGGCATGGGGAGGAGCTGGTGGGGCACGCTACCACTGGTGGGCATGGTGGAGGAACCGGTGGGCACCCTAGCATTGGAGGGTACGGTGAAGGAGCCGGTGGGCACCCTAGCACGGGAGGGCATGGGGGAGGAGCTGGTGGGCACCCTAGCACTGGAGGGCATGGGGGAGGAGCCGGTGGGGCACCATAGCACTGAAGGGCACGGTGGAGGAGCTGGTGGGGCACGCTACCACTGGTGGGGACGGTGGAGGAGCCGGTGGGCACCCTAGCACTGGAGGGCATGGTGGAGGAGCCGGTGGGGCCTTTTAGCAGTGGAGGGCACAGTGGAAGACCCGGTGGGGCCCTCTAGCACTGGAGGGCATGGTGGAGGAGATGGTGGGCACCCTAGTACTGGAGGGCACGCTGGAGGAGCCAGTGGGCACCCTAGCACTGGAGGGCATGGGGAGGAGCCGGTGGGGCACGCTACCACTGGTGGGCATGGTGGAGGAGCCGGTGGGCACCCTAGCACTGGAGGGCACGGTGGAGGAGCCGGTGTGGCAAGCTACCACTGGAGGGCATGGTGGAGGAGCAGGTGGGTACCCTAGCACTGGAGGGCACGCTGGAGGAGCTGGTGGGGTGCGCTAGCACTGGAGGGCATGGTGGAGGAGCCTGTGGGCACCCTAGCACTGGAGGGCATGGGGGAGGAGCCGGTGGGGCACGCTACCACTGGTGGGCATGGTGGAGGAGCCGGTGGGCACCCTAGCACTGGAGGGTACGGTGAAGGAGCCGGTGGGCACCCTAGCACTGGAGGCATGGGGGAGGAGCCGGTGGGCACCCTAGCACTGGAGGGCACGCTGGAGGAGCCAGTGGGCACCCTAGCACTGGAGGGCATGGGGAGGAGCCGGTGGGGCATGCTCCCACTGGTGGGCATGGTGGAGGAGCCGGTGGGCTCCCTAGCACTGGAGGGTACGGTGAAGGAGCCAGTGGGCACCCTAGCACTGGAGGGCATGGGGAGGAGCCGGTGGGCACCCTAGCACTGGAGGGCATGGGGGAGGAGCCGGTGGGGCACGCTACCACTGGTGGGCATGGTGGAGGAGCCGGTGGGCACCCTAGCACTGGAGGGTACGGTGAAGGAGCCGGTGGGCACCCTAGCACTGGAGGGCACGGTGGAGGAGCCGTTGGGGCACCCTAGCACTGGAGGGCACGGTGGAGGAGCCGGTGGGCAACCTAACACTGAAGGCCACGGTGGAGGAGCCGGTGGGGACCTCTAGCACTGGAGGGTACGGTGGATGAGCCGGTAGGGCCCTCTAGCAGTGGTAGCAGGGCATGGTGGAAGACCCGGTGAGGCCCTCTAGCACTGGAGGGCACGGTGGAGGAGCCGGTGGGCACCCTAGTACTGGAGGGCACGCTGGAGGAGCTGGAGGAGCTGGTGGGGCATGCTACCACTGGTGGGCATGGGGGAGGAGCCGGTGGGCACCCTAGCACTAGAGGGCATAGGGGAGGAGCCGGTGGGGCACGCTACTACTGGTGGGCATGGTGGAGGAGCCGGTGGGCACCCTAGCACTGGAGGGCATGGGGGAGGAGCCGGTGGGCACCCTAGCACTGGAGGGCATGGGGGAGGAGCTGGTGGGGCACCATAGCACTGAAGGGCACGGCGGAGGAGCTGGTGGGGCCCTCTAGCAGTGGAGGGCACGGTGGAAGACCCGGTGGGGCCCTCTAGCACTGGAGGGCACGGTGGAGGAGACGGTGGGCACCCTAGTACTGGAGGGCACGCTGGAGGAGCTGGTGGGGTATGCTACCACTGGTGGGCATGGGGGAGGAGCTGGTGGGGCACCCTAGCACTGGAGGGCACGGTGGAGGAGCCGGTGGGCAACCTAGCACTGAAGGGCACGGTGGAGGAGCCGGTGGGGCACCCTAGCACTGGAGGGCATGGTGTAGGAGCTGGTGGGCACCCTAGCACTGGAGGGCACGGTGGAGGAGCCGGTGAGCACCCTAGCACTGAAGGGCATGGTGGAGGAGCCAGTGGGGCACCCTAGCACTGGAGGGCACGGTGGAGGAACCGGTGGTGCACTCTAGTACTGGAGGTCATGGTGGAAGACCCAGTGGGGCCCTCTAGCAGTGGAGGGCACGGTGGAAGACCCGGTGGGGCACACCAGCACTGGAGGGCATGGTGGATGACCTAGTGGGGCCCTCTAGCACTGGAGGGCCCAGTGAAGGCCCGGTGGGGCCCTCTAGCACTGGAGGGCAAGGTGGAAGACCCAGTGGGGCACACCAGCACTGGAGGGCACGGTGAAGACCCGGTGGGGCCCTCTAGCACTGGAGGGCATGGTGGATGAGCCGGTGGGGCCCTCTAGCAGTGGATGGCACGGTGGAAGACCCGGTGAGGCCCTCTAGCACTGGAGGGCACGGTGGAGGAGCCGGTGAGCACCCTAGTACTGGAGGGCACACTGGAGGAGCTGGTGGGGCACACTACCACTGGTGGGCATGGGGGAGGAGCCGGTGGGGCACCCTAGCACTGGAGGGCACGGTGGAGGAGCCGGTGGGCACCCTAGCACTGAGGGCACGGTGGAGGAGCCGGTCGGGCACCCTAGCACTGGAGGGCACCGTGTAGGAGCCGGTGGGCACCCTAGCACTGAAGGGCACGTTGGAGGAGCCGGTGGGGCACGCTACCACTGGAGGGTACAGTGGATGAGCCGGTAGGGCCCTCTAGCAGTGGTAGCAGGGCATGGTGGAAGACCCGGTGAGGCCCTCTAGCACTGGAGGGCACGGTGGAGGAGCCGGTGGGCACCCTAGCACTGGAGGGCACCGTGTAGGAGCCGGTGGGCACCCTAACACTGAAGGCCACGGTGGAGGAGCCGGTGTGGACCTCTAGCACTGGAGGGTACGGTGGATGAGCCGGTAGGGCCCTCTAGCAGTGGTAGCAGGGCATGGTGGAAGACCCGGTGAGGCCCTCTAGCACTGGAGGGCACGGTGGAGGAGCCGGTGGGCACCCTAGTACTGGAGGGCACACTGGAGGAGCTGGAGGAGCTGGTGGGGCATGCTACCACTGGTGGGCATGGGGGAGGAGCCGGTGGGCACCCTAGCACTAGAGGGCATAGGGGAGGAGCCGGTGGGGCACGCTACTACTGGTGGGCATGGTGGAGGAGCCGGTGGGCACCCTAGCACTGGAGGGCATGGGGGAGGAGCCGGTGGGCACCCTAGCACTGGAGGGCATGGGGGAGGAGCTGGTGGGGCACCATAGCACTGAAGGGCACGGCGGAGGAGCTGGTGGGGCCCTCTAGCAGTGGAGGGCACGGTGGAAGACCCGGTGGGGCCCTCTAGCACTGGAGGGCACGGTGGAGGAGACGGTGGGCACCCTAGTACTGGAGGGCACGCTGGAGGAGCTGGTGGGGTATGCTACCACTGGTGGGCATGGGGGAGGAGCTGGTGGGGCACCCTAGCACTGGAGGGCACGGTGGAGGAGCCGGTGGGCAACCTAGCACTGAAGGGCACGGTGGAGGAGCCGGTGGGGCACCCTAGCACTGGAGGGCATGGTGTAGGAGCTGGTGGGCACCCTAGCACTGGAGGGCACGGTGGAGGAGCCGGTGAGCACCCTAGCACTGAAGGGCATGGTGGAGGAGCCAGTGGGGCACCCTAGCACTGGAGGGCACGGTGGAGGAACCGGTGGTGCACTCTAGTACTGGAGGTCATGGTGGAAGACCCAGTGGGGCCCTCTAGCAGTGGAGGGCACGGTGGAAGACCCGGTGGGGCACACCAGCACTGGAGGGCATGGTGGATGACCTAGTGGGGCCCTCTAGCACTGGAGGGCCCAGTGAAGACCCAGTGGGGCCCTCTAGCACTGGAGGGCAAGGTGGAAGACCCAGTGGGGCACACCAGCACTGGAGGGCACGGTGAAGACCCGGTGGGGCCCTCTAGCACTGGAGGGCATGGTGGATGAGCAGGTGGGGCCCTCTAGCAGTGGATGGCACGGTGGAAGACCCGGTGAGGCCCTCTAGCACTGGAGGGCACGGTGGAGGAGCCGGTGAGCACCCTAGTACTGGAGGGCACACTGGAGGAGCTGGTGGGGCACACTACCACTGGTGGGCATGGGGAGGAGCCGGTGGGGCACCCTAGCACTGGAGGGCACGGTGGAGGAGCCGGTGGGCACCCTAGCACTGAGGGCACGGTGGAGGAGCCGGTCGGGCACCCTAGCACTGGAGGGCACCGTGTAGGAGCCGGTGGGCACCCTAGCACTGAAGGGCACGTTGGAGGAGCCGGTGGGGCACGCTACCACTGGTGGGCATGGTGGAGGAGCCTGTGGGTACCCTAGAACTGAAGGGCATGGTGGAGGAGCCGGTGGGCACCCTAGCACTGAAGGGCAAAGTGGAGGAGCCGGTGGGGCACCCTAGCACTAGAGGGCACGGTGGAGGAACCAGTGGTGCACTCTAGTACTGGAGGTCATGGTGGAAGACCGAATGGGGTCCTCTAGCAGTGGAGGGCATGGTGGGGCCCTCTAGTACTGGAGGGCACGGTGGAGGAGCCGGTGGGGCATGCTACCACTGGTGGGCATGGTGGAGGAGCCGGTGGGCACCCTAGCACTGAAGGGCACGGTGGAGGAGCCGGTGAGGCACGCTACCACTGGTGGGCATGGTGGAGGAGCCAGGGGGCACCCTAGCACTGGAGGGCACAGTGGAGGAGCCGATGGTGCACTCTAGTACTGGAGGTCATGGTGGAAGACCCAGTGGGGCACCCTAGCACTGGAGGGCACGGTGGAGGAGCCGGTGGTGCACTCTAGTACTGGAGGTCATGGTGTAGGACCCAGTGGGGCACCCTAGCACTGGAGGGCACGGTGGAGGAGCCGGTGGTGCACTCTAGTACTGGAGGTCATGGTGTAAGACCCAGTGGGGCCCCCTAGCACTGGAGGGTACGGTGGAGGAGCCGGTGGTGCAATCTAGTACTGGAGGTCATGGTGGAAGACCCAGTGGGGCCCCCTAGCACTGGAGGGCACGGTGGAGGAGCCGGTGGTGCACTCTAGTACTGGAGGTCATGGTGGAAGACCCAGTGGGGCACCCTAGCACTGGAGGGCACGGTGGAGGAGCCGGTGGTGCACTCTAGTACTGGAGGTCATGGTGGAAGACCCAGTGGGGCACACCAGCACTGGAGGGCACGGTGGAGGAGCCGGTGGTGCACTCTAGTACTGGAGGTCATGGTGGAAGACCCAGTGGGGCACACCAGCACTGGAGGGCAGGGTGGAGTGCAGGTGCCCCCACCCCCCACCCCAGAACCCTAGCACTGAAGGCAACGGGTGAGGAACCCGGGTCCCCCAGAACCCTAGCACTGCATGTCACGGTGGAGGAGTCGAGGCCCCTAGACCCTTAGTACTACAGGTCACGGTGGAGGAGCCAGTGCCCCCGCCCTCCCCACCCCTACCAGCCACCGCGGAGGGGTCATTGGCCTCACGCCAGGTGTTTCCAGCCATCACTTGCGTGGCCGTCAGGTGTCCGCGGCTAAGTCGGCGGTGACAGAAGTGACAAACCGCGGTATTTTTAGGCCTCGCCTCTGTGTTGTGAAATGTCAGGCCGAGTGTAAAAGGTTATTTATGCGTTCGTGTCACATGGACCGGTGGTGCGCCCCCTGTCCTTGTGCAAAGGGCTCAGGTCATGTGCCGCCAGCATTTCGCCTAAAACCCAAAATAGCGCCTGCAGCCGGGCGGGTGTGTGTGTGTGGTGGGGGACTGGGAGGTCTGGTGGCGGCCAGAGACCGATTGCTGGCGCCTTTGATTTACTGCGCCATCAGTTACTCTGGGCATATATACAATTAAAATGCCCACACCCCACCACCACCCATCTTGCCCTCGCCTCTCTCCCTGGAAAGCAGGTTTATATTTACAGGGACATCGTGTGCAGACAGAAGGCCCTGCAGTGGGACAGGCGTCCACCCGTCTGCTGGCCGCCCCTCATCGTGTGTGACGAGCTCCCTCTAGTGGCCAGTATGTGAAACTGTGCGAGCCATGCAAGAACAAGGCACCTGTAAGTAATCACCCACGGTACCACCAGCAGGGGGCGCCAGATTGTGCCCTCTGACCATCAAATATGGCTCTTTTGCTACTGGTAGTAGAAGGCGAGATATGTCTGTTCAGATATTCTAATCTTCGCTTTGCCTCTGCAGTGCCTGGTTGTTTCAGCCGGCATAGAGCTGCATAGCTACTTGTAACTCGCTGTGTCCTTATGTAAAGCGCTCTGATACCTCCGGGTCTAGCCAGCGCTATATAAAACTCAAGTAAATAAATAAAAAATAAAAAATAGCTGCCAACTTTTCAGCTTGCTTATGAGTGAGATTTCTATGTGTAACGCTTTAATGCCTTATGTGTGACACTTTTGAGTGACACTTTTTCGCAAATAAAGCCGTTATGCTCATGTCATGAACACAGTTCCAAACTTACCCCCATTTACATAATACCATTGTCTAGAAACAGCCTTTAAACAGTTGCAACGCTCACCAAGTATCCCTGTCAGGTCACTAACCCATCTTCATGCAATCTGGGCCTTTTAAGCCCATTATGTGTCTTCTAATAGGAAAAACCCAAAATCCCTTGGGATGACCAGCGACCCGGCGGGCAGCACTGCCCTGGCAGAGCCCTGCATTGGATTGCCATAAGCTGAGTAGAAGTGCCTTACAGGGCCATATTATGCTGAATTCTGGGAATAGTAATTTGCTTTTTGTTTGAGCTGTTGCTGAAGGTGTCCAACGCACCTGAACTTTAATGACAACAACTTAAGTATCTGCGGAAACGGAGAAGCCACAGGAATACTCAACAGATGATGCTGCACTTTCAACGCGGGTCTGGCACAGTTCGCACCTAACTATGACTCTTAAGTGGAGCGGAAATGCACTTCCTCCCATTTGAACAGACTAGTTTGCCCATACCGTTCGTGGCCTCTCCTGCTCCTCAGCCCAGACTCCCAGTTTATAGAGTGGCAATGAACATGCAGCAGGGTTGGTACATACATCACACACATAGGACTGCCCACCCATCACCACCCTCGGCTCTTAGCCCCATGGCTGGCCTTCCGTGCAGAAACAACAACTCTTCCCAGCAGTCTGCTGTTCAAAGGGGTAGAGGAAGGGGGTAAGAGAGCAGCGCAGTGACATTTCAGAACAAATACATTCTGAATTCACACATGCAGGGCTCATGGAGTCAACAGTCAAAAGCACAGATGAAGCAAAACAGATATTCGCTTATTTGTCATCAATGTGGGAAAGGGGGTTATATGTTAAAGCAACTAGGCAGTAACATGCTAGGGTAATATCGCAGCAGAATGTTTAGCTGGCTTTACGCCCCCAGACAATAACTGCTTGTGTGCAGGGGTTTAATATACCACAACCAAACACAAAGCAAATAGTGACAAAGCCTCCAGCAAAACGGCTCAATTAATGGAAATTTCCGTTTACTACAGGGGCCATAAGACCACATCCAGACATGTGTATACACACAACGCTTCAGCAAATTCAACAATTTGGCAAATTCAAAAATGTGAAATTCTCACTGGAATAAATGTGTCCACCCCCGCAGGTGACCAGCACTTATTACGTCAAAGGTATTACCCTTCCGTTTCACCTACATCTAAGGTGACCAACTGGCATGGGTGCAAATTCAGGACGGTGAGTGTAAAAATTCAGGACAAAGGGTCAAAATTCAGGACAAAAATTCAGGACAGGAGGTTCAAATTCAGGACAAAAATTCAGGACAGGAGGTTCAAATTCAGGACAAAAATTCAGGACAAAAGGTAAGTTTTACAGACACATCAGAGGAGGTCGCGCAATAGTATATAAGTAAGCCCATCCATATCCAAACATATTCAACCATTTGCAAACCTGTCCATCATGTATCCTTCCATCCATCATTTCACTCATCCATCCCTCCATCCTCCCTTTCACTCATCCATCCATTATCCATCCATCCACCCTTTCACCCTATCCATCGGTACACTCATCCATCCACTCTTCCACCCATCCACCCATTCACTCATCCAGCCAGCCTTTCACCCATCCTTCCACCCATTCACCCTTTCACTCATCCATCCATTATCCATCCATCCACCTTTTCACCCTATCCATCCATACACTCATCCATCCACTCTTCCACCCATCCATTCACTCATCCATCCAGCCAGTTACCCTTTCACCCATCCAGCCATCCTTTCACTTACTCATCCATCCACCCAGTCACTCATCCTTCCACCCATTCACCCTTTCAGTCATCCATCCATCCTCCCTTTCTCTCTCCATCGACCCTTTCACTTAGCCATCCTTTCTTCCATCCATCCACCCACCCACCCATCCATCTACTCATGAATCCATCCATTGACCCTATTACTCATCCATCCTTTCTCTCATCCATCCACCCTTTCACTCCTTCACTCATCTATCCATCCTTTTGTCCATCTACCCTCCCTTTCATTCACTGATCCATCCTTGCATCCACCCTTTCACTCATCCGTCCATCCTTTCACCCTTTCACTTATCAATTCATCAATCCAACCATCATTTCACTCATCCATCCACCCATTCACTCGCACATCCTACACCCTTTCACTCATCCATCCACCCTTTTACCCATCCATCCACCCTTTTACCCATCCATCTACCCTTCCACCCATACATCCATCTCTTTACCTTTTCTCTCATACATCCTTCCACTCACTCATCCATCCATCCTTTCTCTTATTATCCATCCATTCACCCTTTCATTCATCCATTCATCCTTTCACTAATCCATCCAGTCATCCGCCCATCCCTTCACTTACTCACTCACCCACCTTTTCATAATAATTATGAGCTGAGCCTTTGTCTGCAGAGTTGCAGACAGAAGAGACCAATCAAGAATTTCACCCTTGCTGTAGTTCCTAAAGCAAGGGGTGGGACGGGGGAGGGCTCACTATGCATAGGCAATCTGAAAAACATGGAAGTCATGAGTCACGCATGATGCACAGTGCCAGGCCATGAGGTGACTCTGACATAGTGTTGTTTCCAGGGCTTTAAGTGGGATGAAAGAACTGGGGGGTCTCTCCAAAGGGGGTGTTCAATGTAATTAAGGGCGTGGCTTAAAACACCTTAGCTAAAAATATGTGCTTAGTATAGTGTACCGCCCGACTGGTATTTTGCCTCTTCTGTCATTGTATCCAGATATATAACACAACAAGTAACGTTACACCTACAACAAGCCAGAACTATTGGCTTTGTCAATGGTTGTTAGTTGCATAAAAATAAAAAAAAAGCAGCAACAATGGCTTTGTTGAATATAATATTGAAAATGCATCAGTTCTAAAATGATGAGACTGAAAGAACTCTAGCCCCTTCTCTTTGACTTCTTTCACCAGCTTCTTTTCTTGATCTGGATTCTCACCTAGCAGCATTGGCGTTTTTGCACATTTCTTCCATCTGACAGAATGCCCTGCCCTAAACCAAGGCTGGGGGAGGCCCACCACATGCTTTGCAGCCCAGACGGGCCCATTGTCATTCTGTATGTGACACTCAGCCGCATACAGAATGACAAAGGGCCGGGCGGGGCTGCTCTTCTGCTCAGTAGTGTAGAGGCGGCCCCATCAGGGAGTAGGCTTCATGCTGTTCCCTGCAATGCCCAAAATTAGGGACAAAAGGCGTCCGTAAAAGGGTCATCACGGACAACGGACGTGAGATCCAAATTACGGACGGTCTGTGAAATTTACGGACGGTTGGTCACCCTACCTACATCAATATAACGGACCCTCCGAGGGTTATAAGCATTTCCAAAAGAATGTGGCCTAAAGACAGGCAGTAAAAAGGAAAATCAAATAATCTGTAAATATTCACTTCACATGGACCGCTACAGTTCTATTGAATGTACAAAGCACCTTTCTTCGCTTCTACCAGTGCTTAATTTGTGCCAGTGTTTTCCGGTGCTCGGCACCGTCACTTAATTGTCAGTACCGGCTCTAATGACAGTCTAACACATGGTGGTGCTGTTTAGAGATAAGCACAATAACCATGTTTAGTAAGTCAATATACATTTAAAGCCACTATTATAGCTTTGTGTGACCTGAAATGGTGGGAATTGTCACACTTGTAATAGTGCAATGGTTAGGTGTTATGTTGGTGCTGCCATTTACAGTGCTGGCAGGGTGTGGGTGGTGCAAGCTTCAGTGGGCTACCAAGAAAGGCCCTGGCACTTAATTTTTTACAAATTAAGCACTGGCTTCCACTGCTGCAGTGATGTGACAGTGTTGCCTTAGGTTTCAAGCTGGTTAATCTTCGCATTCTACATTTACATTTCATTGGACATCCATAATGTTGGTGTTTGAGGAGGGCTTTGAGTTCAATATAATGTCCTGTTTCACATTCCTGGACAGAAACTCATGCTTCTTGCATACAGATGAGGTGTCCTGAAGATGGCCTCGAGTACGCTTGAGGATTAGAGACCGAAACCTCGATGCATATTCTTGCTGCCACTCATTTCTATGTAGCTTGTCTAAGGGAAGAAGTAATCAGTAGGAGTCGGCTACCTATGTTTCAGCAGCACAATATATCTCTATCACACTATATTTCTGTTTTGTTTTTGTGTATTAGTTGGATGTTATGTTAGGATAAGATATTGGCTCCATCTCCCCATTTGTGCTCTCTGTTTTTAAAAAGTATTAACAAATATTTGTATAAAAATGTGAATATGTAACATTAATAAACTTTGATCATTTTTGAAAGAATTATTATTGTTCCAGGTTATCACTATTCATTTTGCTATCTTTGTCCTTTCCTTGTTTTGAACTACAGATATATCAGGGCTGGCCAAACTAGGTCCAGGATAACCCATTCATGCCGGCTATTCCAGACACCCACTGACTGTGGAAAGGATTACAATTTCTATCCATCGTGTGTAAGGTTCTCATGTGGATGCTGAACATCTGTTGTATAATTCTGCCCTCCTGGACCTACGTTGGACACTACTGATTCATATGACATTGTTGACTTCTAGGGGAATTGGTTTATTTTTCAGTTTATGATCATTAGAATTATTTAAATTTACATACATAAATGCATTTTATCCATCTTTGATACCAGTTTTTCATCATGTTTTTTAATTATACCATTATTGAATTAAATTCTATAAGCATGTTTTAAAACTTGATAGGGGATTAAACACTATTTAGATCTATGTGTGACCTGCAGGTTTGAGGTAAAGTTCTGCTGGGCCCATTTCAGCATTTCATCCTTCAATTCTGAGTACAATGATTGCCAGTTTAAAGAGGGTAAATCTATCAACATGTAAAAACCTTTTAAAGAAGACACTTACAAATAGTAGGCTTTTATTAATAGACATGAATATTGACCTCTACTAGTGAGAAACATTTCTTTCTGGTGTTCTTTTCAGTTGAGGCAAGTTACAAATATGCTTCTTTCGACAGTTGAGGCACGTGCACAGTAATGCCACCGAGCAGCTCCCAGTGAGGAGACACCTCATCTCATCTTATTTCTTCATCTCATCTCATCTCTTTATCTCATCTCATCTCCTTCATCTCATCTCATCTCATCTCTTCATCTCATCTCATCTCATCTCTTCATCTCATCTCACCTCATCTCTTCATCTCATCTCATCTCTTCATCTCTTCATCTCATCTCATCTCTTCATCTCATCTCTTTGTCTCATCTCTTCATCTCATCTCATCTCTTCATCTCATCTCACCGTATCTCTTCATCTCATCTCTTCATCTCATCTCATCTCATCTCATTTCTTCATCTCATCTCAACTCTTTATCTCATCTCATCTCTTCATCTCATCTCATCTCTTCATCTCATCTCACCTCATCTCTTCATCTCATCTCATCTCTTCATCTCATCGCTTTGTCTCATCTCTTCATCTCATCTCATCTCTTCATCTCATCTCACCTTATCTCTTCATCTCATCTCATCTCTTCATCTCATCTCTTCATCTCATCTCTTCATCTCATCTCATCTCACCTCATCTCACCTCATCTTATCTCTTCATCTCATCTCATCCCATCCCTTCATCTCAGCTCATCTCTTCATCTCATCTCATCTCACCTTATCTCTTCATCTTATCTTACCTCATCTCATCTCTTCATCTCATCTTATCTCTTCATCACAGCTCATCTCTTCATCTCATCTCCTCTTTCATCGGGGTCGGAGAGGAGGAAATGTGGGTGCCACCCATTTGTAAAACAAAAAGTGTATTCACCCAGTTTTCTTCAACCCTTCAATCCCTCTGTTGTAATGTTATTCTTTTCTCAGAAAACGCGGTTTGCTTTGTTCCTAAATATTAGCTTAACGTACTTTCCCAATCCCTGTATTCTGTCCTCCCCCACCCCTCCTTTGGTTCACATTAGTACATACTGACAGCTGGAGAGGTTGTCTATCTTAGACTGTTGAAAGGTTCTAATCTGTAAGAGAGAGCGAGTCATAGAAGTGATGGCTGGAGAGGGGAGATGCGAATAAAGAGAAGAGTGAATTCACCTGTGGTTCCTTGTCATCTTTCCAACACCCACACTCCTCTAGACTGTGTAATGGTGGGTCTTTACTTTGGGGGTTTCTCTTCAACGTGCAGGATACTCCTGTGCACACACACAGGCGCGGGCGAAGCTGGTGCAGTGGGTCCCTCCAGCCCTGGGCCCCGGTGCCACTGCACTGACTGCACCACTGGTACCTAGGCTTCTTCAGTGATTACAAAATACATTCACATATATCATTTTATTGTAGCCGGACCATCTCTAGCATGGGGTGATGCACATGGTAGTTCAGCTGGTAAATGCTTCTGCTGCAGAGATCCTTGTGTGACCCGGATGTGACAACTTACAATCCTGGTAAAAGAGATGAGTAAGTTATGCATCCGCTGCAAACCGTTGAATGGAACCTTCAGAGCAACTCAATATTTTGTTATTCTAACGTTGGTAAAATGGGTTCCATTATGTGCCAAAAAAGCAATTCATTCTGTTAAGTCAAGAGCTGCTGTCAGTGTAATCGCACACCTAACATTCCTTCAGAGCGTGTAGAGATCTACATATTTTTCATAAACACAGTGCTTGAGAAAGTAGAAAAAACTATTTATCTCTTGCAACGTTTAAATTAGGCCCAGGCGTAATTCAAATTATGGGTCTATTACCATGCCTACATGGGTGGTGCAAAATATGTCATGCCAACGTCTCTGATGATGTTTTGTACTTAAAATAAGTAAACAAACACGCCATTTCCTTCATGTGACTCTTCAGAATTCCAAGTTGCCCTGGAAGCCCTGGAATACGGGCTCATTTGAAGCTTGAATCCCAGTCATGCCTCCAGGAGGCCAGATACATTCTCTCAAATGTCTCCCTCTGTCACTCGGTATGCACGTATTACAAGAATGGATAGTGATCTGGAAGGCCCATGGTTAGGATCCTGGGGACTGGGTTTCCATGTGCTGTGTCACAAAGGGCTGCGGGATGGTGACGCGCAGGCTCAGGGAGACCTTGCCTGCTTTTCTGGGATAGGAAGTTTTGACGGGCCCTGGTTCAGAGCCTCAGCGGACTCTGTTCCATTGCCCGGCGTGTCACTTGGAGCCCAGGATGGAGACCCGCAGACCCGAGGAGGCCTCCACTGCTTGCCTGGGGTAGGAAACCCCGACCAGGCCTCGGGTCGGAGTTCCGGCTGGCCCATGGGGGGGGGGGAGGGAAGTCCCCTGTCCTGGGCTTCCTTTACCTGCCCGCCTTGTCACAAAGTGCCATGCATGGGGTCCCACAAGCCTGTGGAGGTCTCCGCTGCTTGTCCCAGCTCAGAAGCTCTGACCAGGCCCTGGGACAGAGCCCCGGCAGTCCCGGGGGTGTAAGACCCAGACCTTGGGCTCCTTTCTCCAGCCTACAATGTGGCAAAGAGTCTGGGACAGGGTCCCGTAGGCCAGAGGAGATCTCCTCTGCTTGTCCAGGTTCAAAAGCTCTTACTGGGCCCGGGTCAGAGCCCGTCAAGCCCTGGGATGGAAGACTCCAGCGCTGGGCTCCATTCTCTGACCTGTCTTGTCTCAAAGTGCCGCAGACGGTGTCCCAGAGGCCGGGGGAAGTCTCCCCTGCTTGTTCTGGGCTCTGTGCCTCTGACCAAGCCCCAGGTGATAGCCCCGGCAGGCCCAAGGATAAAAGCCTTGGCCCTGGGCTTCCTTCTCCCACCCGCCATGTCGCAAAGTGCCCAGGACGGGGTCCCACAGGCCCGGGGAGGTCTCCCCTACGTGTCAGGGTTCAGAACCCCTTGCTAGGCCCCAGGTCAGAGCCCTAGCAAGCTCTGGGGTGGAAGCCCCAAGCCCTAGGTTCCCTTCTCCAGCCCACTGTGTTGCAAAATGCCTGGGATCCCACAGGCCCAGGGAGGCCTCCCCTGCTTGTCCAGGATAAGAGCTTCCGGATCATTAGGAACATGGTATGAGGGACCCCATTGCTCTCTGATCTTTCTCCCCAGGGGCTATGAGGGCTGGGCTGGTGAGCTATGTAAGATGTAAAGAAGCAGTCAGATTGTATAGAAAGTTGGGACCTGCAGTGAATGGACTATATTAAAGTCCTCCATAATAGTCCAGTAATGTGTGACAGATCTCTTCACTTATTTCATGCCTGTTTTTTTAGTGATGTTTGTTTTTTGGGCTGTACAGTGCTGGTGATGGACAACCCTCATATCAGATATGTCTAATGTGAATTTAATAAGTATAAGTTACAAATTGTTGCTGAGCGCGGTGTTTTATGGTTTTAGTATCATTGTGGGCCATACAGTTATATATGGAAGCATATAACTATATAATGGCACAGCGAACCATAGTTCAACCCTTTTTTTCCGCTTACCTGCCTAATGAAAGCAATTTGCTGGTTGAGTTGTTTGCAATTCGTAGGTTGTAAGCGGAGGATTGCACGTGAGAGTGTGACTGTTTTCTGACCTCTGTTGTCTAGAAGCAGGTGGTGCAGTTACCTGGTAAATAGCCATGTTTTCAACTGTCTTCAGAAGTGTACATGTTCCTGGATGCTTCCAATAAAGGGTGGTAGTGATTTCCAGAGCTTGACGGCTCGTACTGAGAAAGCAGTGCCTCCTACAGATTTCTTAGAGTAAGGGGATATGATGATAAGTGGTGCAAGCCTGGAGCGCAGTGTTCTGTTTGGTTTGTATTGCTTGAATTTAACTTGAAGATATTGTAGTCCTTTCCCTTGGGAGGCTCTTTGGACAGTTCATAGTGCCTTGAACATTGCCCTTCTAGTTATAGGCAGCCAGTGGGGCGACTGCAGGACTGGGGTCATGTGTTCTCTTGGGTGAAGGCAGAGAAGAAGCCTTGTGGCAGCATTTAGGATGAATTGCATTTTGCGTATAATGAATGCGGATGCGCCCAGGTATAGGCTGTTGGCATAGTCAAACTTGGAGATTACGAGCATGAGGATGGATTACAGTTTATGTTGGTATGCAAGATATAGGAAGATGTGACATAGTTTTTTCATTGTGTAGAAGGCACTCTGTGACGTTGTTAGCATGAGGCATCCAGGATAAGTCTACATCCGTGGTTACTCCTAGGTTCCTAACTTCTCTTGATGTTGTCGGCAGGGCTTCAAGTTCCTTAGGCCGTTTGGCGGTAGGGTGGTAGTTTTGTCATTGTCCGCAGGTCCCAATCTCTGTCTTTGCAGCATTGAGATTTAGACGGTTATTCATCATTCACGTGTTTATGTCACAAAGGCAGCCATCAAGTTTTGAATTGTAGAGGACTTCAGGGCTATTTATTGTTAAAGTTATTTGGGTGCCATCTGCATGGTTATAACGAGTGAGGTTGTACGCTTTAATCAGATTTTTAAGGAGTCTAGGCTCACGTTGTATACCAGAGATATGATGGACCCCTGAGAAGCGCTACAGTGCTATATGTGAGGGGGCGATGTGAAAGGGGCTAGGTAGACCACACTTCGTCTAAAGCATTTTCACAGGTTCGGATATTTTGTAGTCTTTGTAGTAGCGTGGGGCGGTGGACAGTGTCAAATGCAGCCGATAAATCCAGACGTAATAAGGCATCCACTGCGTTTTTGTTCACTGTGAGTTTTAGTTCATCCCAGATGAATATGGTGGCTGACTCTGTGCTTCTGCCCGGTCTGAAACCAGACGGTTGGTCTGACAGTAAACCATAATGTTCGGTAAAATTTGAGAGTTGAGCAAACAATGCTCTCTCAAAAGCGTTTCATAAGAACGGTCCCTTTAATATGGGCCTGAAGTCTGCTGGATCAGATTGGTTGATGTTTGTTCTTTTTGAGGAGAGGTCGGATGTAGGAGGTTTTGAGCTCGGGTTTGAATGAACCTAGTTCCAGGGACTTGTTGAGTAGGCATCTGGCTACCTCCCCTGCACAGGTTGTACAAAGGATATCTTTAAATATTCTCAGCGGTGCTGGGTCTGATGGTGATCCTGGTCTGGCTGCAATGATAATGTTGGGGAAATATTTGTATAAATGGGCATTGAGGGTGTGTATTAATGGACGGTTATCGGTGTCTGTTTCTGTGGTGTTGAGATCATGCATTGTTGTGGTGTTGTCTGTGGTCTCTTCAATCTTTGTAACTTTTATTTTTCCACAGAAGTCTTGTGATCATGGTGTTTTGGGACTGGTGAACCCTTGACATGAGTTTTGGCAGCTCAGATTAGCCGACCTGTCCATCAGTTCGGTTTCATGCTGTGTGAGACTTTCACAGAACTTCACCTTCTCCGAAGTTGGGAGTCTTGGGTAAACTTCGCTGAGAAGGACCGGATGCAGTGGATGTTGATTTGATGTTATCGATTGTGAGAGTCACAGGCACATTTTGTTTCATCCTATGAATATATCAACGCAATGGGCATTTGTCATACACATGGTATATCCTGTGGTGTACATGGTAGTGTACGATAAGCTTCTGTGAGGGCAGTACCTTGCAATTGATAGCTAACAATACCTCCATACCCTCTCACCCTATGGTGGATTTTCGTCACTTTTGATCTTTAGTGCTAATTGTAACTCGTTCCATGCAGTTACATCGAGTGTCTCCTTCAGCTTCGACCCATTCCCAGCAGAAGTGCCTGAGCAGATTTCAAGCGATGGCGATCTGATGTTTGGTCAATAGTAGTGCTAGGTCCACGAGTCCGGTCTCAAGTTTCGCTCCCAGTGGTGGCCCCTCCACTAAGGCGGAGAAGTGTCACCCCCACTGTTTTTCAGCAGTGCAAAGAAGAAAACATAAAATGATAACAACATGATGTTGTTATCAATTTTATTTTTCCGTGCTGAAGCAGGTTTTGGGATGGGGCGGGGCTTGGCTGTTGTCACAGCCAGCAGGGGGAGGAGGAGATATGTGCACTAAGGGGTATATTCACAAGAACGTGTGATAACTACCGCAAGAGTAGCGTAACGCAACTTTCAATATCGCAGCCTAGCGCGGGAAAATAACCCTGTGTCAACGTGGAATTCACAACACGGCGGTAGCATGCGATAGTTGGCCGACACCGCGGCCAATGCTCGCGATACAACCACCTCAACGGAGATAAAAACACAAACCACAACGCGAAAAAAGCTGTGATGGGTCCAAGCGCGATAAGAAAACAGCGACAACCAGCGCGAGGGCAGCAATACTCACGCGCAATGCGGGAAAAAGCACAAGAACAGCATACGGAAAATGCCACAGAACAAAATACATCAGCAGCGGAGTACCACGGATGCACCCTGGCCAACTGCAGAGGACAACATGCACACCACAACATCCAAGCACCGTGGAAGAACAGAACCTACAGGCACATCTTATGAAAGAGACCAGTGGCAGACAAATCAGAGCCACAGGAGCGACACACCCACCTTGCAGCATACGCACTTAAGCAGAAGTGCACCCCGACATTGACAACATCCCAGTACAAACAGCAACACCTCCACAACTGAACACAGGACACAACTGGTTCGGAAAATGCGCACAACCTGGCAAATCACATCTGAAACCCCAGGGATATGTAACATGACAATGTACAATTCCAACCTGTAACCTGCAAATATGTTTTATTCACACATGCAGTGCAATTGGACATCTACTACTGTGCCATGAATGCCACGGACGGTCACAATGTGATGTGCTCATGAGAAGTAAGTGGCAATGATGGAGTCCCTACGGGCCATTCCTGCCGCACCTGCAGTGGGATGTGGGCCACCTGCCCCATCACCACCATCATCGTCCGGTACCTCTGGAACTGGGATCCATGGGGCCCTGGTGCGAACACAGATGTTGTGCAACACACAACATGCAACGATCATCTTCCACACGACGTCCGGGCTGTACAGGAGCTTCCCACCAGTGCCGTCCAGGCACCTGAAACGTGACTTCAACACACCAAATGTGCGTTCAACGATGCCCCTGGTGCGTATGTGGGCCGCATTGTACTGCCTCTGGGCGGGTGTGTTCGGGTCCCGGAGGGGTGTCATCATCCAAGGGCAGAGTGCATATCCTTGATCACCTGTGACAGTGCAGGGAGAAAAAGTCAATACTTGGTTCGGCAGGATGTGATGGCAGGCCCACCAATTCAGTGACGCCTGTGCTGGCTGTGTGTGGGGTGAGTGTAAGCCAGCCCTCAGGGAGTAGCTGGTGCTGGCAACTACACCAACAGTCATCAGGCACACAGACATGCAATGTCAGAAGTACAAGGGGGGATGACTCGAGTCGCACAGGGCTAGTCGCCCCGGATGCACTGCGGCCGACACGGGCCCACCACCACGGGACGCTGACCTACGGGAGACTGGGGTAGGGTCATGAGGGCAGAGCAGTGCCTCACATGTGTCATGGCTGCATTCCGCATACCCACACGTTAAGCTGTTGTGTGGCTGTGGTGCCACGTGCAGTCTGTATTGGGTGCAGGGGTAGCCCAGGATGACCATGGAGTGTTGTAGTCGTGTCTGGTAGGTGGTCGTGTAGTTTGACATGTCGGATGTGGTTATGTCACGTGTGCATCCCCACAGTTGTGCTTTGTGCGTTGGTGGCTGTGGGATGTGTGGTGTGTTGATTTGGTACTTACCAACGAGCAGTCCTGTTCCATATATGCCATCCTGGAAGCGCTGGTTGATGATGGACTGTCGGAAGATGAAGGAATCATGCACACTGCCGGGGTAGTTGGTGACGACATTGGTGAAGAGTCCCCGGTGGTCCACTATTGCCTGCACATTGATGGAATGCGTGTGCTTTCTGTTGCGGTAGTGGTGTGCAGTATCCGCAGGGGGCACAAGTGGGACATGTGTGCAGTCGATTGCCCCCAACACGGCCGGGAATCCAGCTATGGCGTAGAAGCCTTGCTTTGTCTCCAGCTGTTCCTGCGCAGTGTTGGGGAAGTGAAGGTACTGGGGTATGAAGCTGATGATGGCATCCAGGACAGGTGTGATGAACTTTGATAGGGCTGGCTGTGAGACGCCTCCGACTCTGGCAGTTGTTTGGTTGGAAGGTCCCAGAGGCCAACAGGTGCAGCACTGCCAGCAGCTTTGTCTGCGGAGGGATGTTTGTTCTCTGCTGTGTTGGGACCGTCAGCCTGTGGGCGGTGTGGGTCAGGATGCGGAGGATGGTTGTCCTTTTGAGCCTGTAGTGGGCAATGACTTCCGCGGGCGTTAGGTCTGTGAGAGTGGTGCGTTTTCGATAGGTCCGCTGTCTTACTCTACTCTGCCTCTGTGGTGGTACGGGGGTGGGTGCGGGTCCGGGTCCTGGGGGTGGTGGCGGTCCTGGGGGTGGTGGCGGTGGGTGTTGTGGCCCTGTTGGGGCTCCGAGCTGCATGTAGAGTAGCTCCATGGCGTTGTTTGTTCTTCGGGTATGTCTGTGTGTGGGACTCCGTTGCCTACTGCAGGTAGACGTCCGTCTTTACACCTGCTTGAGGCAGGTGTTAAATACCTGCGGCTAGCGCGGCTTATCGCCTGTTTTTGGTTAGCTTCGCAGTTCTGTCAGTTCGTTGTGAAAGTGGTGTTGTTGTTTTTTCGTGCATTTTTGCACGGGAACGCCTACTCTGCATCTCATTAGGGTTAGTTGGTGGTGTCCGCCGTGGTGTTAGATTTTGGGGAAGTTATCGCGGGAATACTGGCGTTGTCTGCAGTTTGCACCAGCTTGTGAATGGGGTGTTAAATCTATCTCCACTTTTGTTGCGTTAAGGTGGCGATAAATCGGAGTTGAATCCTTGTGAATATGCCCCATAGTGTGCATGATGGTTTAGCCAGCCGTCTTGGGCCGGCCAAACAGTCATGCGCACTTAGCATGTTCTCTGCCGGGCTGTAATGCACATCCTGGGTAAAGACCATGTCTGAGCACTGAACCAAGGCGCTCAGACCAATCACTGCTAACAGCAGCATTGTGATTGGCTTAGGGGAACCTGTGTGCTTCCTGACTTTGGACCGGAAGAGAAACGAAGGAGAGACGACAATGGGGGAGAGTCGGTGGGCTTATTAAGGTAAGTGAGATTTATGTTTTTAAACCCCCTCCCCCCCTGCCCGCCACCCTCGTTCAGTACCAGCCGCCATTATTCGCTACTTTAGACCTGCTGCGTTGGCCAAGGTAGCAATTTTTTGAGCTTTAACAGACCAGTTTTCTGTAGTGAATATCAATAATGTATCTGTGATTATATCAATACCTTTCAGGAGGACTGGCACATTTACAATACCAACACTTTCACCAGCGATAGATAACTTTAAGGGCAGCACCCGAAACCTCTCACCAGGGTTGACTTGGCATACTTGTAATACACAATGCCAGCACTTCCCAGCAGGGCAGCTGCATGCCACTGAGTCATTCTTGCTCTTGGCTCTGTCTTTATCTGGCACGGTCTCTTGTTTTTCAGCCCACACATCTGCTTCAATCCTCCTCAGCCTTCTTGCTTAAGCTTCATAAGAATCAGTAAACGTTGGGAAGTTTTTTACAAACATCTTTACATAGTTGAGAAGGAAAACCCTTTGCAACGCCCCACACCTCTAGTAATGAATACCTTTTCTCACACTTTAAGCATTGTTCACAACTGGATCCTTCAGGAGCTGAAAGGTGTACTGGATGCCTATAGAAATGCCCACTAAGGCTTCTAAGCGCCTCCAGAAGAGCATACAATGATCTTCTAGGGACAAACATTTGCTGTTGTGGAGAAAAAATGCTCCTGAGCAGTGTGGAGAATTTTTTTTAATGGGCAGTGTGGAAGAAAAAATGCTCCTGGGTGGTGTGGAAAAAAAATGCTCATGAGCAGTGAGGGAAAAACATTTTACTGGGCAGTGTGGAGAAAAAATGCTCCTGGGTGGTGTAGAGAAAACATTTTACTGGGCAGTGTGGAGAAAAAGAATTCCTAGCCAGTGTGCCAGACGCTAGTGTATTGGATTAATTGGTCACATCTAAATAAAAACTTCTCTTTAGGGCAGAGCCATCTGTAAGGGGGTTGGAGCTCCTGGCTGCACTTGATGAGTTTGTGTGATTTGGGGTTGAATTACTGGCGCCGCGTGTCACTCCAGCCTTAATGAGCCCATGCGTTTCACTGATGAATACAGCGTGTTCAATACTTAAACTATTATCTTTATTACATAATGTTCAGGTAGGTGCCAGCCTCAACCTCATTCTTTGGTCTAAAGTCTTCGTTATTTTTTAATATATGATATATAAAAGACCTGTTTAAAGAGAAAATATAGAAATGATACATTCATGAAAAAATTAACTTAACTTATAAAACGTCCATAACTTACAAACAAGGTACTGCGTTAAAGCTGATGTCTATGTTAAAAAAAAATATGAAAAACGTATTAAGTTAAATATTTTAAAGAAATAGCCATCACACGAATCAGGGCAAATGTGTTAACAGTATCCAAACAAATACGCGTTTTGGAAGTGAGCCTCGCCCCGGGGTTGATATCAAACACCCAGGCTCCTTTACTAAAGGTTTTATTGTACTTCAGGAAGGGAGCTAGTCGCTGCTTTTGAAGTGTTTATTTCGGAGGGCAGGGCAGGTCTTGCCCTGTACTCGCCTTCTGTCCTTTTAGGAGATTAGGGTAAAAGGAAGTTAAATTAAAAAGACCGACCTGTCAGAACCTGCCAGCAATCTGAGGCATTTGGGGGGCGGGGAGGCTAACAAACATACGGGCTGACCCTGCCAGCACCCCTCCTCCCCCAGCCCTGGCTACAGGCCCGAACCCAGCCTAACACTCAGCGGGCCCTGTAAAGGGCTTCACCGAGGTAAGGGCGGCGGCCTAGCTTGAGCGCTTTAAGGACACACACATTTACTCTATACTCAGTGTCGGCCAAAGGTCACGTGCGACCTGGGGCCCATTTATTTATACCCTCGGACCGAGCCTTGTCACGACAGGTGGTGCATGGCTACAAAGTATTGTAGCGGCCGAATGGCCCTCTACATCCCTCCTTTCCTTTAGATAGAGGATACACAGAAATGTGAAAAGAAAGAGGAAAGGGACAACAGAACAAAAGTAACAATACAACGAAGAATCATGAGGCAGCAGTCCGTGACCAGAGCCCGCCAGGGCCCAGCGCTTTAACATGCATAGTCTCTCAGCTTTTGGCTGGGCACAGGGTTGGGTCGGAGCAGATACCTTTGGCTTCAGGAGGGCCCTTCACTAGTGTCTGCTGCAGTGTTTTCTGAGGATCTCTCCGACCCTCCATGCCGTGGTCAATCTCCAGGGCTTCCTCTTTCGCTTCTGTTGGGCTCTTTCGATATCCAGGCTTGGCGGCGTCCATTCGGGGTCTTCGGGATGAGGTCTCTTGGTGAGCGCTTCAGCAGAAGCGTGGCCGGGACACACCCAGTTGTCGAGTGAGGTGTCTGCCGATATGCGAGCAGGAACTGGTGTAGGCATGTCTCCAGATCATGGTGCTGCTCCACGGCAATTCGAAGAGCTCTGTTGAGGGTCCTCATGAACCGCTCGACCTCGCCATTGGCTTGAGGCCACTGAGGTGTGATACGGTGGTGTCGAATGGCTCAGCGCTCTAGGAAGTCGTGGAAGCCCTGACCCTGGAACGGAGGTCCGTTGTCTGACTTTACTTCTTCCGGCAGCCCAAAGATGGCGAAGATCTTCTCCAGGGCCGGTTGAACATGTGTGAACGCTGTGGTCGGTACCAACTCCACCACCGGGAATTTTGATAAGGAATCCATGACAACCATGGTGTATCGCCCGTCCGGGAAACTCCCAAAGTTGACACTGATCTTGGCCCATGGCGTGCAACACAGTTCCTCCGTGATTACGGGCGCGGGAGCAGGGTCGCCGCCTGTGATGGTGCAGGGGTGGCACCTCCGGACTTCTTCATCCACCATGTCGTCCATGCCTGGGAACCACACCTTCGCCCTGAGTCTGGCCTTGGTCTTGGCAGTGCCCTGATGACTTTGATGAGCCAGCACGACCATTAGTTGGCGTAAGTCCTTCGCCACCACGATTCTCTGTCCTCTTAGGATCAGTCTGGATCCGCTGACACTAAGTCTGTGTCGTACTCTCCATATTTGGCATCGGGAATTTTGTTCTTCCACCGTGAGCAGAGAGAGCCCATCCAGAAACCGATGCCACTGCCCCTTTTCGAGGGCCTCTTTGACTCTTTTCATGGTGTCATCCGCATCCGTGGCGCTGCAGAGATCTTCTTTGGTCACGGCCAGGGGGCAGGCATTGTCTTCTACCGTGCAGATGAAAGCCTCGGTGCTTGCAATGTCACCTGGGACTGGCTCTCCCTCCTTCGCCGTTAGGTGCCTGGACAGGAAGTCGGCCGGGTTATCCGCACCTGGTCGGTACAGCAGCTGGAATGAGTACGCCTGTAGCTGGACTGCCCATCTTTTGATCCGTGGGGGCGTCAAGTGCGTGGACCCACTAAACAGCGGTATGAGGGGCTTGTGGTCCGTTATCACCCGAAAGGAATGACCACACAGGTACAAATGAAAATGCTGGCAGGCCCATCGTATAGCCGGATCCTCTCGCTCTATCTGCGCATATCTGGTTTCTATCAGGGACAGCGCACGGCTGGCGTATGCCACTTGGACACAGATTCCTTTGGTGTCTTCCTGCAGGAGGACCGCCCCGAGCCCCACCGGGCTGGCGTCGACTACGAGCTCTGTCTTCCTTTTGGGATGGAAGTATGCCATCGTTGTTTGATCTAGGAGCGCTTGATTGATGCCTTGAAATGCTGCTTCCTCTCGGGGCGTCCACTCCCAGGGTGTTTCAGGCTTTGTCAGCTGCCGAAGTGGTTCGGACACGATGGCGAGGTTCGGGAGGAACCTCCCCCAATACGTCGCCATCCCCAGGAAGCTCCTTATTTCCATGGGATTCTGCGGAACTGGGGCACTCCTGATGGCTTCCGCCTTGCGGGGGTATACGCGAAGCCCGTCTCTCGAGAAGACGTAGCCGAAGAAGTCTATCGACCCCTGGTAAAAAGCGCACTTCTTCTTATGGAGGGTGAGCGCACAGTCTGCCAACCTCTGCAACGTAGCTCTCAGTCGGGCATGGTGCTCCTCTAGACTCTGTGAATATATCAAGATGTCGTTGCTTAAGTTAATCACGCCTACGAGGCCGGAGAGGGCTTCCTTGATGGCGTTCTGGAACACCTCTGCCATGGATGACACCCCGAAGCTGAGTCAGGTATACCTTCGGAGCCTCACGTGCGTGGAGAAGGTGGTAATGTAGCGGCTCTCCGGCACTAACTGCAGCTGGTGGTATCCGGAGTTCAGATCGAGTTTCGAGAACCATTGTGCGCCGTTCAAGTCCGCCACTATATCATCCATCGTCGGTGTCACGTGTCTCTCTCTCCGGATGGCCTAATTAGGGAGCCTCATATCCACGCACAGCCGAATTGCGCCTGGTTGCTTCGGCTTGGGCGCCACCACCAGCGGGGACACCCATGGAGTGGGCCCCGATACCTTCTCTATGACACCCAAGTCCTCCAGGTTGTGCAGCTCTTGCTCCACCAGGAGGCGGAGGTGGAAAGGTATGCGCCGATGCCGGAGTGCTTTCGGTTGGACTGCCTGGTCGATGTGTAGTTTCACTTGGCGTCCTCGGAGCTTGCCCAGCCCCTGGAAGAGTTGCGGAAATCACTCATCATGTCTTCGGCGTGATTTTCGTGGACCTGCTTGGCAAAGAAAACCAGCTCCAAATCTTCTGCCGTTTGACAGCTCAGTAGCGTCCCTTTCTTTCCTTTGGTTACGTGGAACTTGGTTTTCACGGAGTACTTGGAATTAGAAACCTCGACCTCCATCATCCCTCGCAGTGGTATTGGCTCTGTGCCTCCATAAGTGTAGATTTTGGCAGCCCTGGGTGTTAACCTTGGTTTGGGCGATAGCCGTTCGTACTGGTCTGAGTCCATCACATTGACTGATGCCCCAGTGTCAATTAGGGCTTGTACCGGGGTTCCGTTGACCTTGATGCTGCACATCGGGGGCAGACGCCCCTTGCGTCCTGGCCTTCCGGCGAAGGAGATGACAAACATGTCATCGTCGTCCTCGTAGTAGGCGGTGGCGCCTTGTTCAGGTGAAGCTCGGGGGCTTTTACGCTCCTCGAGTGTGAGATTTCAAAGGGTCGTCGACCGCCCTCTTGGTGCGCCACCGCAGGATCTCCCTCGGCTACTGCGGCAGACACTGGCGAAATGGTTGGCCTCGTGCGCGGCATCTGTCCTGCTCTTTGTGATCAAATCCGCAGTGCCCACGGTTGCCGCCGGGCCAGCTTCCAGTGTTTCGCCTCTGGCTCGGCGCAGGTCGCCTTTGCACGACCTCCACGGTCTCTTCTTTCACCTGCACTACTTTCTGCGTCGACACGGCCGGAGTGTTCCTGACTCGATTCGCTTCCATCTCTTCGGCCCGCTTGTCTGACAGCTCGTGAGAGCGAGTGAGGACCAAAATCTCATCAAGGGAAATCCCGGGTTGTCGGAGCATCTGGCACCGCAGGGCGACGGACTTGCATCCTTGTATAATCTGCGCCCTAATCACTTCGTTCTGGTCGAAGCCTGTGCACGTGCGTGCCAGCTTCCGGAGTCTGGCGTAGAACATGTCCACTGTTTCCGCCTCTGTTTGCCGTGCCTGCGCAACTTGAACTGCTCATAATCTGGGTTCATCAGCGGGTCAAAATATCGGTTCAGGGCAGCAATGGCTGCATCATATTCGTGCGCCGCCCCCGTGTCAGGTAATGTCTCGAACAGCTCGTAGAGCTCGTCTCCCCAAAGTGCATGAGCAGGGAACGCTTCACCGTCCCATCGGTCTCTCGGGTCCCTGTGAAGTATTGATTGAGGCGGCCTACCCAGGGCTTCTATCTGGGCGCGGCGGTGGCTGGGTCCGCAAGCTGGCTGAATGGAGGTATCGGCGTCACTGATGCATGAGAGTATGGCGCTATTGGCACTCGTGCCGGTTGCTGTGGTGGCGGGGGATCTCCCATGATGACCCTGGAGTGACTTTCCACTTACAACAGGTGCCTTGTCGCGCCCAGCGCGTGTGGTGGTGCTGCTCTTTTCCCCCTTCTGGGCGCAGTGCCTCCCCTGTCTTGTGCCCCCCCACAGTATCTCTTATGGGACTCCAACTGACCTTCTTCTGTTGGTGGAGCCGGTATGCTGCACTGGGCTGCCTTGCTTCCAGTGACTCTCCTGTTGGGCCTTCTCCCTTGCGCTTGTTCCCTCTCTTGTCTTTTCCTTTTTTTAAAATTTTGTTTTGTTCAGGCTTGACCATGCCAGGCAGTCCCTGGTGTCCTCAGTGGCTGATCGGGCCTCTCAGGCGTAGCCTTCTGCCTGTGCTGGGCCCCGGGTGTCGTTCTGCAGGGAAATCCCCACGTGCCTGGCCTGCAGGCCCGCCTTCGCGTAGTGAGACCCACACGGCGGGCCTGGTCCCCAAAGCAGGGCTGACTCGGAGCGGGGCTGATGTCACCTTCTGCCGCTCCTGCTGGAGCTGCTCAAACACTGCTGGAAGCGGAGCGGCCTGTTGCTGCCCACTGAGACTCACCGCCCAGACGCCAGACTTGCGCGGTGAGCGGGCCGCACAGATGACGGTGCGGTGGGCGTCGGCAGTTTCCCCTGGGCAGACGCTGTCGCACACGGTCTGCCGGGGCAGCGGCTTTGCAGCGTGGGGAAGACGTGGGTCGTTTCACCTCCTTGTCGCCAGTGTAAAGAGCTACCCCGAGGTAAGGGCGGCGGCCTAGCTTGAGCACTTCAAGGACACACTATACTCGGTGTCGGCCAAAGGTCACGTGTGGCCTGGGGCCCATTTATTTATACCCTCGCACCGAGCCCGGTCACGAGGGGTGGTGCATGGCTACAAAGTATTGTAGAGGCCAAATGGCCCTCTACAGGCCTCTGGCGTAGGGGGATTGCACCAATGAGAAGCCCGGGACGCTACCATCGGGCATTTAACATCAGGGCATCCTTAGGTTCCCTCCTTCACCACAGGCAGAAACATGGTACACTCCGCAAGAGAGAACACTAACTTTGTGTAATACTTTGCAGTTGTAAATCCTGGGTATAGTGAATAATTGAGTTAACAAACCTATAGTCTGGTAGAAACATACATTCACCACACTGCTGTCAACCCATAGATTAAAAAGTTTAACAACAGTGCCCGACTATGATTTGAAATACTTATAACACTGAATGAGAGCCAGTAAGTCCGGTACAATTGCAAAAGCGTGGCGTTGGACCAAGTTCCCGTGTCCTGTAATGGCGGTTGTAGCATTTCTCTCAGTGTTGCAGACAGCCAATCAAATCATTCAGTACTGTAGGATTGGTACGATTCCACAGTAGTGAGACGGCCGATGGGGGAAAAAATCCCTCTCAGCCAATCAGAATGCTCTATTTTTAGGTCGAGCCTAGCGGCAGCGCGCAGTGTGCTGCTCGCTCTGCGAGACTGCTGTAGTAGAGTATAGGAGAGAAGCCGCGTCTACTCTCCTCCCATATTGTTCATTGGCTTGTGTCATTGTCTTTCGTAAATGCTGCCTTCGAATTCGTTAATAGGCTTGTTAGTCCCTCCTAAGTACGGCCTTGTCTTCATTTGTAACCTCCCATGGCTACTGGCCCCTTTACTTCGGTTGTTACACGGGACCTGTTATTTAGTCTGTAAGCACTATTTACTTTATTGAGTTTCTCTTACTGCAGGCCGGACATGCGCTGCTTCAGCTGAAACCGCTTGTATTTTTTAAGCAGTACGGCCACCCCCTTAACATGGGCGCCTGCTTTCAATCACTTTAACCGGGCATTACCTTGTGTCTGTTTCAAGACCCCAAGTAAAATGGATTTAGAAATGATTAGTGAATTAAGTCATGTGAATTCCAGCTAACACATAATCGTGTGCTAATGGGCTGAAGCTGACAACAGCACATCTGTGCTACATGTCATCTGTACTAAAGCCACCTGATGGGTTGTTTTCAAAAGCCTGTTTTATTAACAACAACAACACCACCACCACCAATACCACGACCACCCATACCACCACCAATACCACCACCATCAATACCACCACCTCCACCACCACCACCACCAATACCACCACCACCGCCAATACCACCACCACCACCGGCAATACCACCACCACCACCACCAGTACCACCACCACCACCATCAACACCACTAATACCACCACCAATACCACTACCACCACCAATACCACCACCACCAATACCACTACCACCAATACCACTACCACCAATACCACCACCACCAATACCACCACCAATACCACCAGCAACACCACCACCAATACCACCACCAATATCACCAATACCACCACCAATACCACCACCACCACCAATACCATCACCACTACCAATATTACCACCAATACCACCAATACCACCGCCACCACCAATACCACCACCAATATCACCACCACCACCAATACCACCACCACCAATACCACCACCACCACCACTACCACCACCAATACCACCACCACCACTACCACCACCAATACCACCACCACCAATACCACCACCAATACCACCACCACCACTACCACCACCAATACCACCACCACCAATACCACCACCATCAATACCACCACCACCACCACCTCCAATACCACTACCACCACCAATATGACCACCACCAATACCACCGCCAATACCACCACCACCAATAACACCACCAATGCCACCAATACCACCACCACCAATACTTCCACCTCCACCACCACCAATACCACCACCATTACCACCACTACCACCACAACCACCATTACCACCACCACCAATACCACCACCACCAATTCCAATACCACCACTAATACCACCACCACCAATACCACCACCACCAATATCACTACCACCACCAATACCACCACCACCAATACTACCATCACCAATCCAATACCACCACCACCAGTACCAATACCACGCCAATACTAATACCACCACCACCAATACCACCACCACCAATACCACCACCACCAATACCACCACCTCCACCATCACCAATACCACCACCAATACCATCACCACCACCAATACCACCACCACCACCACCATTACCACCACTACCAAACCACCACCAATCCAATACCACCACCAACACCAATACAAATACCACCACCAATACCACCACCATCAATACCAATACCACCACCACCAATACCACCACCACCACCAATACTAATACCATCACCACCAGCAACACCACCACCAATACCACCACCACCACCACTACCACCACCAATACCACCACCACCACTACCACTGCCAATACCACCACCACCAATACCACCACCACCAATACCACCACCAATACCACCACCAATATCACCACCACCACCAATACCACCACCACCACTAATACCACCACCAATACCACCAATACCACCACCACCACCAATACCACCACCACCACCACCACCAATACCACCACCAATACCACCACCACCAATACCACCAACACCACCACCAATACCACCACCACCAATACAACCAATACCACCACCACCAATACCACCAATACCACCACCACCAATACCACCACCACCAATACCAAAACCACCACCAATACCACCACCACCAATACCACCCCCAATACCACCACCACCACCAATACCACCACCACCAATACCACCACCTCCACCACCACCAATACCACCACCAATACCACCACCACCAATACCACCACCACCAATACAACCAATACCACCACCACCAATACCACCAATACCACCACCACCAATACCACCACCACCAATACCAATACCACCACCAATACCACCACCACCAATACCACCCCCAATACCACCACCACCAATACCACTACCACCAATACCACCACCACCAATACCACCACCACCAATACCACCACCAATACCACCAGCAACACCACCACCAATACCACCACCAATATCACCAATACCACCACCAATACCACCACCACCAATACCACCACCACCACCAATACCATCACCACTACCAATATTACCACCAATACCACCAATACCACCACCACCAATACCACCACCAATATCACCACCACCACCAATACCACCACCACTAATACCACCACCACCACCAATACCACCACCAATATCACTACCACCACCAATACCACCACCACCACTACCACCACCAATACCAGCACCAATACCACCACCACCACTCCCACCACCAATACCACCACCACCAATACCACCACCACCACCAATACCACCACCACCAATACCACCACCACCACCACCTCCAAGACCACCACCACCACCAATACCACCGCCAATACCACCACCACCAATAACACCACCAATACCACCGCCACCAATACCACCACCACCAATACTTCCACCTCCACCACCACCGATACCACCACCAATACCACCAATACCACCACAACCACCATTACCACCACCACCAATACCACCACCACCAATTCCAATACCACCACTAATACCACCACCACCAATACCACCACCACCAATATCACTACCACCACCAATACCACCACCACCAATACTACCATCACCAATCCAATACCACCACCACCAGTACCAATACCACCGCCAATACTAATACCACCACCACCAATACCACCACCACCAATACCACCACCGCCAATACCACCAATACCACCACCACCTCTACCATCACCAATACCACCACCACCACCAATACCACCACCACCAATACCACCACCACCACCACCAACATTACCACCACTACCAAACCACCACCACCAATCCAATACCACCACCAACACCAATACAAATACCACCACCAATACCACCACCATCAATACCAATACCACCACCACCAATACCACCACCACCACCAATACTAATACCACCATCAACACCACCACCAATACCACCACCACCACTACCACCACCAATACCACCACCACCACTACCACTGCCAATACCACAACCACCAATACCACCACCACCAATACCACCACCACCAACACCACCAATACCACTACCACCAATACCACCACCACCACCACCAATACCACCACCAATACCACCACCAATACCACCACCACCAATACCACCACCAATACCACCACCACCAATACCACCAACACCACCACCAATACCACCACCACCAATACAACCAATACCACCACCACCAATACCACCACCACCAATACCAATACCACCACCAAAACCACCACCACCAATACCACCCCCAATACCACCACCACCAATACCACCACCACCACCACCAATACCACCATCACCAATACCACTACCACCACCCATACCACCACCAATACCACCACTAATACCACCACCACCAATACCACCACCACCAATATCACTACCAATACCACCACCACCAATACCACCATCACCAATCCAATACCACCACTACCAGTACCAATACCACCGCCAATACTAATACCACCACCACCAATACCACCACCACCACTAATACCACCACCAATACCACCACCACCACCAATACCACCACCACCAATACCACCACCATTACCACCACTACCAAACCACCACCACCAATCCAATACCACCACCACCACCAATACAAATACCACCACCACCAATCCAATAGCACCACCACCAATAGCAACACCACCAATACCACCACCAATAACACCACCACCACCAATATCACCACCACCACCAATACCACCACCACCAATCCAATAGCACCACCACCAATGCCAATACCAGCACCAATACCACTAATAGCACCACCACCACCAATACCACCACCACCACCAATTCCACCAGCACCACCAATTCCACCAGCACCACCAATACCAGCACTACCAATACCACCACCACCACCATTACCACCACTACCAATACCACCACCACCAATCCAATACCACCACCACCAATACAAATACTACCACCAATACCAATACCACCACCAATACCACCACCACCAATATCACCACCATCAATACCACCAATGCCACTACCACCACTAATACCACCACCACCAATACCACCACCACCACCAATACCACCACCAACACTAGTACTAATACCACCACCACCACCAATACCACCAAAAATACCAGCATTACCACCAATACCACCACCAATACCACCACCAATACCACTACTAATACCACCACCAATACCACCACCACCAATACCACCACCACCACCAATACCACCACCACCAATACCACCACCAATACCACCACCAATACCAATACCAATACCACCAATACCACCACCACCATTACCACCACTACCAATACCACCACCACCAATCCAATACCACCACCACCAATACAAATACTACCACCAATACCAATACCACCACCAATACCACCACCACCAATATCACCACCATCAATACCACCAATGCCACTACCACCACTAATACCACCATCACCAATACCACCACCACCACCAATACCACCACCAACACTAGTACTAATACCACCACCACCAATACCACCAAAAAAACCAGCATCACCACCAATACCACCACCAATACCACCACCAATACCACTACTAATACCACCACCAATACCACCACCACCAATATCACCACCATCAATACCACCAATACCACCACCACCACTAATACCACCACCACCACCAATACCACCAATACCACCACCAACACTAGTACTAATACCACTGCCACCAATACCACCACCAATACCACCAAAAATACCACCACCACCACCACCAATACCACCACCAATACCACCACCAATACCACTACTAATACCACCACCAATACCACCACCAGTACCAATACCACTACCACCAATACCACCACCACCACTACCACCACCAATACCACCACCACCAATACCACCACCAATACCACCACCACCAATATCACCACCACCACCAATACCATCACCAATACCATCACCAATACCATCAATACCTCCAATACCAATACCACCACCACCAATACCACCATCAATACCAATACCACCACCAATACCAATACCAATACCACCATCAATACCACCACCACCAATAGCCCACAACCACCAATACCACCACCACCAATACCACCACCACCACCAATACGAGCACCATCAAAACCACCACCACCAATACCACCACCAATACCACCACCAATACCAATACCACCAATACCAATACCACCACCACCAATACCACCACCAATATCACCACCACCAATACCAATACCACCACCAATACCACTAATACCAGTACCACCACCACTAATACCAATACCACCACCAATACCAATACCAACACCACCAAAACCAATACCACCACCACCAATAACGCCACCACCAATACCAGTACCACCACCACCAATACCAATACCGCCACCACCAATACCAAAACCGTCACCACCAATACCACCACCAGCACCAATACCACCAGCACCACCAATACCACCAATACCAGCACCACCAATACCACCAATACCAATACCACCACCAATACCAATACCACCACCTCAGCGCTTCTCGCTCACTAGTAATAGCAGGGGCACTGTACGAGGCCGGAGGTGCAGCCGAGACCATCCCTCCCTCCCTCCATGCCTGCCATAAAGCACAGCCCGCCCTGCACCAGGAGGTGAAGCAAGAGCCCTACTACAGCTGCAGTGTTTTTTATTAGGCCAAATATAGCAATGACATTACGCAATGCCACACTGCACACTCAAATCACGGAGAGGGCAGGAAATAGCCCCCCCCGCTCTGCCTCCTGAGCCGCAATAGGGTAATCACAGAGCGAAAGGTGTTGGTGCGCTTTGTTAGTGTTTATAGCTCGGATCATATGTAACTCTCACTTCACACTTTGTGTCTGTGTAATTTACAACACTTACACATCTTCTTCACTGCACTATTTATCACTTCCTTGAAGACGTCGCCGGCCGGTCTCTTCCTCTGATATTTACAATCTAACAAGTGGTCGAGAAGGCCCTTTAGTGCAATGCAATAGGTCTCGCATTTGCGAGAGTTTAAGCTATTAGTGTTGTAAATGATAATGCCTTTTATTTATGTTTTAAAACACAAAACATAAATAAAAGGCATTGTCATTTGCAATGCCAATAGCTCAAACTCGTGTGAATGCGAGACCTATTGCATTGCAAATGCTTGTTTAATTTGCAGTCCCAAGCTGATAACTGTAGCCCTGTCAAGTACCACTCATCAAGCGTTAGGCTAACGCATTTTAATGTGATGGTCCGCATCACTGCATTAAAATCCATTATCATGCATTTTTAGCACCTTGACCACCTGTGTGCACTGATCCTGAGTGAACTAAAGCAGGTAGTTGAAAGTCACCGCAGCGGTCACGCTGCATAAAATGCAGGGTGGCATCCGAGACTGACATTATATGCCGAGAAAACACGGCAGATACGGCCGCTTCGTGACTAGTGTTGTTTACATTTTAGACAGTAAAGCAACATTACGTCGTAGTTTACTACGAAAGAGTATGTGAAAGAACGTTTGGAAAGAAAATGTGTCATTTGCTGCCCTCTTGAGGCAACATCTAAAATATACTGCCGGAGCCCTGCCTACTCCATAAAAGTGATTTGGAATACATGGTCGAAGGGCATTAGAGTACTTTACAGAAGAAATACTGCATTACAGGACTAAAATAAAAAAATAAAACACTCCTATATATACCAACATATCACTGGCGATTATCAACCTAAAAACAACAGTCGAGAAAAATTCAGGGTGGGCAACAATAATAATACTAATCTTTATTTGGCGGTAGTCACAGCCATAAAAGAGGCAACATTAAAAAAAGAAAAAGACAACATCAAATTCATTTGTTAGCAGCATATCACTTAAGTGTGCAAAATTCGCAGGTTGGCCGTGTAAACATCAGTCATAACCCTCAATCATTTTGCGATGCAGCGCGCGCAACGAAATTCGTTTTATTTCTTTGTTTGTGTACTTACCTCTGTGCGCCGTATTCCGTAGTTTACTACCCCCCACCCTGCCCCTCCCCCGCCCCGCATCAGCGCCCGGCAGGACGCCCACCACGGGCCGCTACTGCAGATGAGTAAGGAGAGGGAAAGAAGGTGTATTAGTCAGAGCAGGCAATGCTGCTCTGAGGAAAGGGCTAGACCAGGATAAGATAATCAGTGAAAAGAAGAATCTATACTTAAAGGCGATGGGAGAAGAAACAATCTGTAGTAAAAAATGGAAAGAGGTATTAATTGAGGTAGAAAGGCATAGACGGAAGGCCGAGGTCAGAGTAAGGCTAGCAGGAACTAGTTTGGAAATTGCTGGGGATCATGTTAAAAAGGTTAATCACCTTGCAGGAGGATTGTAAGTATTTTAAAGCCCATTCCAAAACATAAAATTGTGTGAGATTAACCTCATTAGATAGACGTAACTTATTTTTGCAGCTGACCTTAAAGTGTCACGCAAAAGGTCACACATAATGCATTAGAATGACACACATAAGCACACTGCACACATAGAAATGCCACACACAATGACACTTAAAACTTGGCAGCTATGGTAGTGACTGAGTAATTATGATTAATTATTAGCAGGCAGCTGAGATCATCCGCGCTGGGGCCTCTCACATCCTGTTTGGTACAGTCGGGTTCCACAGTGCCCTTCCATTTCTGGTGCTTTGCATCAGTTTTAAGTTCTTCTTAGAGTTTCTCGTGTCTCAAATGGGTGTAAATTCTGATATTTATGTGTTTCCCTCGTCTTCATTGAATGATTTTGCTCGCGAAAAAGTGTCACTCATAATCGCTGACTATCACTCATAATTACACTGAAATTATGAAAATGTCACACATAAGCAGTCTGAAACCTTGGCAGCTATGTTTCAAGTGGGCACCACTTTCTATTTTTTAAAAACCTCAGCAATTTGGTTTGAACCAATACAAGAATTAAATGATTTGTGTGCTCAAGAACATTCCTTAACTAGCATTTATAAAGCCAGCAGACATGACTTATTTAAATTGAAAAACTGTGGTGGAATGAGCGTCATGATGATAGTGTGTCCAGCTGTAAGGTTGCTTATCAATTAAGGGTGCTTTTACTTGTTGGTAGCCTTAATAACAAGGATATGGACTTAACCCCTTAAGTCAGGCGTCAACGAATGGCCAACACCAGCACTCCCTTCCCAGTGAGTCTGTCTGCCCTTGGCCGACCCTGGGGAGGGATATGAATTCCTTTTTTAAGTTTTAAATTTTAGCTTGGGAAGATCTTCTCAAGCAGCCTGAGGTTTTTATTTTTGTAATGACGATCACCGCGCAGGGCAGACTGACGTACATCTAAAGTGAAAGTAAAATGAGCCAATCAGCTCATTTTCTTTCACTGCATCAGTTCTCAGGGGCATATATCAGCCCTGAGCACTGATTGTCTTGGGAGAGATATCATTGGAAAGGGGAGAATCTCCCCATTTCCAAAGGTATCTCTGCATACTGTACCCCTGCTAGGGGATCGCCACAGAAGAGCATTCCCCAAGCAGGGATTCACCGACTAAACACCAGGGATTTGGGGAAACAACCCCTTAGGTCGGGCTTGTGCTCCCTCCACCCCACAAAAAGTTAAGTCTTTCTGATACCCCTGGGGTTAGATGGGGGTAATTACCCCCAATCTGCCTCCTCAGGGGAGGGGGGTACAAAGCCCACTAGACACCAGGGAAAATATTTGAAAAAAAACACAGGGGTGGGGACTGCCCCCAATGGGCATGGCCATAGCCTCACCTACCTTAAAAATGCTCAAACAGTCTTTCTGTCCCCTCTGGGGAGCAGATGGGAGCAGTTATCTGCAATCTGCCCCCCCGGGCACTAGACACCAGGAAAAGGTAGAAAAAAACATAGGAGTGGGGGCTGCCCACCATGCACATGTCCATGTACCCACCCCAAAAAAGGGTGCAACAGTCTTTCCCCCCCCCCCTCTGCCCCCAGGAGGGTGGATAGGGCAATAGGCCTCAATGTGCCCCCCTTTTGACAGATATAATGTCCCCTAGACACCAGGTTAAAAAATGTAGAAAAGGGAGGGGTGGGGGTGGCGCTGGCAGGGCATAAAGCCCACTAAACACCAGGAAATTCAAAATGGTGCCAAAACAAACAAAAGTAGAGTGAGGCCTAGCCAGACATCGACCCATAACCCTGCCCCAGAAGGGGTAGTAGTATCTTCCTGCCCTCCTGGGGGCAGACAGGAGGTTTGTCTCAATTGGGGAGGTTGCCCCAAATCTGCCCATAGGGTAGGGGGTACAAAGCTAACTAGGCACCAGGGATTTTGCATTTGGGACAAAACAAAGGAGTGCGGGTGTTGCACTCTGGCATTGGCAACACACCCCACCTCAAAACAAAGCAGCCTTTCTGCCCCCCACCCAGGGCATACAGGGGGTTTGCTCACAATTTGCCCCTGGGAGGCAGAAAGCCTACTGTATGGCAGGAATATTTGTTTTAATAAAATAATGGGGTGGGACTGGCCCATCCTAATTTCAGACCCCAACCACACCCCTAAAGCCTCAACAGTCTTTCTGCTCCCCTGCGGACTAAAACTTTGTATCCCAACGTCAAGGGAGAGGACATTTGATTCTTTTTGGTGTTGTTTTTACATATGGGCCAGGAGAGTTAGGCTTAATCCCAATATCGTCCCACTTACCAAGGTGAATTGGTGCACTTTATGGGCTTGGATAGGCCACCGCTTGGGGAAACCTACCAGAACCAGACATTTCTGAAAACTAGACACCTGGGGGAGTCCTGGGTGGTGTGCTTCATGTGGATCCCACAACATTTTCTTACCCACAATGCACTGCAAACCTCAAACTTTGCCTAAAATCACACATTTTACATGCATTTCTGTGGTATAAAGTTCCAGAATCCACAGGGATCCAAAAAATAAATCCCTGCCTCCCTGGTCCTTGTAGGGTACTCCCTTTGACCTTGGTTTATACTGTACTTGTCGCAGGAACTAGGCCCAGCCACACAAGTGAGGCAGTGTTTTTATCATGACAAGTGGGGTGTCGCTGGGTGGTAGGAATTTTGTGGATCCCCACAGATTCTGGAACTTTTCTGCTCTGATATATGAGTAAAATGTGTGTTTTTAGTCAAAGTGTGAGGTTTGGAAGGGCTTCTGGGTAAGAAAACCGGATGAGAGCCATGCAGGTCACCCCACTCTGGATTTCCCCAGATGTCTATTTTAAAAAATGTGCAGGGTTGATTGGTTTCCCTAGGTGCCAGCTGAGCTATGACCTAAAAATCAAAATACTCACATTGCAAAAAAAGAGGCAGTTTTCATTAGACAAATGTAATGTTTCCATGTTGTGTTTTGGGCCCCTTCCTGTCGTGGGCACAAGGCCTACCCACACAGCCGAGGCACCATTTTTATTGGGAGAGTTGGGGGAATGTTGGATGGTAGGAAATGTGCGACTCTGCAGATTCTGGATGTTTTCATCAAAGGAATGTGCAGAAAATGTGTGTTTTTTGTCAAAGTTTGAGGTTTGGAAGGGCTTCTGGGTAGGAAAACCTGGAGAGAGCCACACAAGTCACCCTTCACTGGATTTTTCCAGATGTCTAGCAATCACAAATTTGCAGGTTTGCTAGGCTTCTTTAGGTGCCGGCTGAGCTATGGCCCAAAATCCACAGCTATCCGCAATGCAAAAAAGGTCAGTTTTAAGTGGAAAAATATGATGTGTCCATGTTGTGTTCTGGACCCTTTCCTGTTGCAGGCACTAGGCCTAACCTCACAAGTAAGGTACCATTTTATCGGAAGACTTGGGAGAATGCTGGGTGGTAGGAAATTTGTGGCTCTCTGAAAATTCCAGGGATTTTCCTCACAGTGGAAGATCGAGGACTTGGAGAACCGGAGGAGAAGGAACAATCTCTGCTTCCCTGGGATTGAGGAAGGGCTGGAAGGAGATGATATCCGATCCTTTATGTTAGACCTTCTCAGGAGCGCTTTCCCCGAACTTTCATTGTGGAACTGGGAGTCAGAAGTCCAGATGGTTCACTGGTTCCCGTTAGCTCTGCATAAGCCTTTCCAGGGTAGTAGTGATCATCGGCTGCCAAGGGCTACATTGGGTTTTTTTGGCAATTTTTTCTTCGACAAGCCATCTTTGAGAGAGCCCTCCCTGAGGCGAGACGAAGATACAGTGAATCCTCTTTTTTTGTTCACCCTGACTTCTGCCACACAACGGTAGAGCGCTAGTGGTGCCTTCGGCAAGTAATTATGCCTTTCCAGGATGCTGACTTTGAAGCCTATTTGTTGGCACCAGCTAGATCAAAAACCATAGCCAAGTGGTCCATTAAGTTTATTACCTCTGATATTCAAGCTACAGAGTACCTGTGTGGCTATTGGGAGACAAAAATAATGTTTAATTCATTTGAGGGTCTCCCCACAAAGTGGTAAAAATCTTATTGGTTAGTTGTGGAGGAATGGGCCCTCAGGAAGTTTAAAAGATTCTCTGGCAGATGAGCAAGAGATTTTCCTGCCTTTTTCTCGCTCTCTTTTTTTTCTCTCTTTTTTTCTTTCTTTTATCTTAGCTTCACTTTACCATGTTGGTGTCGGTGGGGTGGTGGAAGATGGGCTCGGAGGGGGGCTTGCGCTGTCCGTTACCAGTCTCCATCATAAAGACCCTGGAGGGTCTGGCTGTCTCCAGTGGTGGGGGGGAGGAGGGTGGATGGGAGGCCGGTCAGTTGGAGGGGTTTTTGGGGGGATTGGGGTAGGTGTATGGTGGGGGAATTAATGATGGTCGACATGGTGTTGATAAAGCATCAAGTTTATCTAAATTTGATTGTTCATTTTGTGGCACAAAGGGAAAGATGGTGGTGTGCTCGTAAAATTGGCCAGATTAATGCTATATCTGGTTGTGACAGACAGGACTCTTTGGGATTTGATCAAGTTGAACTTGTGGGTCGGGTTCAATGTTCAGGACCTGTTAAAATTTGGTGGGTAATATATATGGTTTGGATAACTTCTGTGGGGGATGGCTAAGCTCTGCATTGCCACTATTAACATTTGTGGGTTAAATAATAAACGTAAAAGGAGACGGGTTCAAGAGGACCTTACATTTTTAAGAGCAGATGTTTACTGCCTGCAAGAGACCCATATCGCCCGGAGTGATAGTGTATTGTTGAACTCTCTAAGGTTGAATGTAGTTTGTCACACAACTCAGGACACCAGGACTAAGGGAGTTGCCATTTTAGTTAGAGGAAATACTGTAGTTCCTGGTCGGAAGGCAGTAGACAGGTTTGGGAGATAGGTAATAATGGAGTGTAGAGTTGGCAGTGGTTCTTTCTCACTGTGCTCAATATATGCCCCAGTCATAGATGACCCTGGTTTGCTTAATTTCTTAGCAATTGAATTACCATCCTGGCCCACCCCTTGGATGCTGAGAAGGCCTTCGACAGGGTGTCATGGGAATACCTCTGGCAGGTTATGGAGGCCAAAGGCCTGGGTGGGCCATTTATCCACGCAATATGGGTGATGTATTTTAGAACCATAGCTCGATTACAGATAATGGGAGGTGAGTCTGATTCCTTTCTGATAGAAAGGGGAATGAGGCAGGGCTACCCGGCCTCTCCTTTGCTATTTGCACTATACATTGATCCCCTCCTCAGGAGGCTGGAAGCCTCTCCGGATATCTTGCCCGTCAGTCTGCAGGGCTGAATACAAAAATACTGGCCTACGCCAATGACGTGGCAATAGTCACCAGCGATCCAGATAGGGTGGTCCGCTCCGTGGAAAAGATAACAGAGGAATTTGGGACTCACTCAGGGTTTTTGTTAAATAAAGCAAAAACGCAGGTAGTGATAAATAGACATACGCTAGCCTCTGATAGTGGGGTAGTAGAGGAAGCTATCTATCTGAGAGTAAGTATTACATCGAAAGTGGAGCGCTTAGTCGATATAAATCTTATATCTATTATTGAAAAAGCTAAAAAGGATTTTAGCATGTGGGATAACTTGAAACTCTCAATAAAAGGGAGAATTAATCTCATCAAAATGATATTTCGTCCAAAAAATTGTATGTTTTCTGCACTATTCCACTGGAGGTTGATAATGCATGGTTCAAAGTGATTGAAAGAATGGTGGCCAGATTCATCTGGGCGTATGGGAAGACTAGAAGGGCAAACTCATTCTTGTGCTTACCCAGAGACAGGGGGGCCTGGGGGCTCCCCAACTTCAAACTATATTATCTAGCGGGAGCTCTGCAATGGTATGGCCCTTTATTTAATTATAAAGTAACTGAAGTGGGGAATGCAGGTCATGTTCCCTCGATTTATGAGTTATTGATCGGGACAGTCGCCAAGTGCTGTCTGCTGAAGTTTTTTGAGCCGAGTTATTTTAAAAGGACACGGTTTAAGACTTTGATTTCTGCATTCTGGAATTGGGCTGGCATTAAAAAAAAACTGGGGTCGGTAGGTATAGCTGGTATACTCCCTTGCTTAGGAATAATCAACTTCCCGGAATTTTTCAGGACAGCTGTTTAGCCAGATGGGAACAAGGGGGCTTTGGTAGGATCGGGGATCTACTCACAGGGAACCATATTGCTTCATTTGAAGAGGTTAGTGGTAGATTTAATATCGGGCCTCAGGACTTTTAAAAATGTTTACAGTTGAGGGATTTCCTATTGAGAAAGGCTGGGGGTGTATCTGGTTTTGCGCGGATCACCCTGATGGAGATGTTAATAAAAGACACCAACTCTTCAACTCGCAATTATATGGGTGCCTGTTGGAAGGGGTCCCGGATGATTTGGAAAAACACAATAACAAAAGGCGGGCAAGGCTAGACCTGGCGGATTCTGGCTTCTCAAAATCCCTAAAGCTGGGGGGGTCAATTTTATGTTCATCAAACCTGCAATCACAACATTATAAAACAATCTTTGATTTGTACATAACACCAGATAAAATTGCTAAATGGGGAGGGGTGGCAGGGACTCGCAGCCCTAGATGCCGTGAACCCAATGCAGACCTGGTCCACATGTTCTCCTCTTGCCCCTGCCTAAAAACAGCAGTCTTAGAAATCGCAGGTTTTTTAGACGAAGTCCTTAAGGTGACTATTTTCCATTCACCTCAGCTCTTGCTGTTGGGTTTGGATGAATAAAATATAGATATTGGTGTTGAGCTAATTGTTATAGCTATGGCAGTTTTCAGGCTCTGTGTGGCCTCTGCCTGGCTTGATCCTTCACCCCGACCTTTCAGCAATGGAAGGGGCGCTTTTTTTATGTTTACAATTTAGAAAAATCACTTTATGAACATAAGAGCAAGAGGGAAAAAACTAAAGGGAGGAGGATTTGGTGGTTGTTCTTGAGCTGGGTATCTTTGTTTAAATAAATAATAGCTGCTTGGTTTATGTCCAAGCTGCTCTGTCTTGATGCCCGTAATGTATTACTAAGTCGCGCCGATCTCTCATTGATGAATTCTATCTATGATCAAATTGATGAAGCTATCCTTATTTAATGTATTTATGTAACCTTGCTGCTGCAGTTTTGCCAATAAAAATGTTTTATATATAAAAAAAAAAAAGGAAAGGAAAAATGTGATGTGTCCATGTTGTGTTTTGTACCATTTTTTCGGGAGACTTGGGGGGAACGCTGGGTGGTATGAAATTTGTGGCTCTCTGAAAATTCCAGGGGTTTCCTCACAGAAGTTTGATCAACATGTGTGTTTTTTGTCAAGTGCTTCTGGGCAAGAGAATCTGGAGAGAGACACAAAAGTCACCCCACTGTGGATTCCCAAGTGTGTTCCCAAGGTGCCGCCCTAGTTACGGCCCAAATCCTCAGTTACCCACAATACAAAAAAGGGTCAGTTTTCAGTGGAAAAATGTGATGTGTCCATGTTTTATTGAGCCCTTTCCTGTCTCACAGAAGTAGGCTACCATTTTTATCGGGAGACATGTAGAAACATAGAATAGTAGAACATTTGTTGTTACAAATTGGATTTCTCTGCATTTGTGCTTTCCAAATGTAAGCCAGTGTGTATGAAAGAAGACATTTTGAAAAATGCCCTCTGAATCACATGCTAGTACTGGCACCCATAAATTTGGAGATGTACAAATACCCACTGCTCCTAAAGTACGTATCGCATATCCATTTTAGAAATACATAAATTTCCTTGATACCCATTTTTCAATCTATATATTTTACCATATGAATTGCTCTATACTTTGTACACAATGAAAAACCATTGTAAGGTGCAGCTCAGTCATTCGCTCTGGGTACCTCAGGTTTTTGGACAACCTACAACCCTTATATATCCCCACAACCAAAAGAGTCTAGCAGATGTAATGGTGTGCTGCTTTTGTATGGCGAGGGCACAAGTTATAATTTCCTTAGGGCATGAGTTATAGTTACTTGAGATAACTTTAACCATAACTGATGAATTTCTATCATTTTGTGTGTGGAAATTCTGAACCTAACTATAACATCCCTGCAACCTTTGCTTTTTTCAGTGGAAAAAAAAATGTATATATATATATCGTAGATTATGTGTATTTAAAGCTGAGAAAAATGGCGATCTGTGTCGTGAACAAGGCTGCGTGAAGCGGTTGAAATGCATAGATATCGTCATACTACAATAAAATAATCCGAGTGAAAACCCTTTGGAGTGTCAGCTCGCTTCTGTAAGGAGAGAGAGGAGTGGTGAACGAATATATATATATATATATATATATATACATATATATATATATATATATATATATATATATATATACATACATACATACATACATGCTCACAAGGTTGCCCATCGGTAGGAAGCACTCTGACAGCAGTACAAAGCTTCAAGCTTTTATTAGGTATGGACATCGTGAGACACGCTGATCATTTCCAAGTATCTTGCCTGACGCGTTTTAAAGTTCGTGACTTCTTCTTCAGAGGCATACCGGAAACATTACGTGCTTCGTCCGGCACACCCTCTCATTTAAATAATGTTTAATTGCCCGCCCATGGATGGGCCGCTCCAATGAGATATGGCATTCTGGGAGTAGTAGTGCCGGAAAGCAAATGGATGCACAAATTAAAGTCCTCAAATGGGCCTCAGCATTTCTCGACCCGTCCTCAATCCTGCTCTGCTGCCCCCTAAAAATGGCTTGGTGTATCTCAAACCACAAGGCCCCCAAAGATAGCAGGGTGGTGCATTCCTGGTGGCGAGGCTGCTGCATATAGATACATGCTCAAAAGTTGCCCATCGGTAGGAAGCACTCTGACAGCAGTACAAAGCTTCAAGCTTTTATTAGGTATGGACGTCGTGAGACACGCTGATCATTTCCAAGTATCTTGCCTGACGCGTTTAAAAGTTCGTGACTTCTTCTTCAGAGGCATACCAGAAACATTACGTGCTTCGTCCGGCACACCCTCTCATTTAAATAATGTTCAATTGCCCGCCCATGGATGGGCCGCTCCAATGAGATATGGCATTCTGGGAGTAGTAGTGCCGGAAATCAAATCCGCAAATGGATGGAGACTTCGAAACGCGTCAGGCATTTCAAAGACGGCACAGCTGATGAATGGACCGGCATGCTGGGAGGCGCTCATACCTACAAGGGGCTTGCTGCCATCTGGTGCCAGAGTGCTTCTCGCCCTGTGGGCATTTCTGGAGCAGTAATTTTATGGCGGCTGCCCTGCCGCCGAGAAGCACCTCCCCGGGAAACTTGGGGGCCACGTGGGACAGTATTTACTGGGCCGCTTTGTGGAGGCATCAGAAATGGGATTGAGAGCGGGACTGACATGCTGGGGCCCATTAGAGGGCTTTTAAGAACTCACCTAACAGAATATTGTGCACCCATCAGAGTAATCATTTTATCGGCACTACCACACCCATAAAGCATTGCACAGGACTCATCTGGGCAGCCCATTAGGGGCATGCAATTAAGCATTTAAAGGATGGGTGTGGCCGGAAACTGCACGCCACTTCACCGTCTGCCTTTGAGAAAGAAGTAAAGACTTTGAAACGCGTCAGGCATTTCAAAGACGGCACAGCTGATGAATGGACCGGCATGCTGGGAGGCGCTCATACCTACAAGGGGCTTGCTGCCATCTGGTGCCGGAGTGCTTCTCGCCCTGTGGGCATTTCTGGAGCAGTAACATATATATATATATATATATATATATATATATATATATATATATATATATATATATATATATATATATATATATATATATATATATATATATATATCAAACAAGAAGGTCGCCCCACATGAAGATGCCACCACGGAGAGTTGAAATGCCTTTAGTTGAAGATTTCAGTGCGGCAGAGTGGCAGTCTCCCCCTCCATCCATACACTGCCCAACGCGTTTCAAACACATGGTGTTCTTGATCACGGGCGATGGAAAAGGAAATGGCAGTCAATAATGAGGAACACCTGATAAATGCTCCAAGTCCCGCCCCAGTGGGCGTATGCTGCAAAGCATGTTGGTAGTTGCAGTTCCTCACAGTTTAACCCCAGTGGGTGCCGCCATGACCTTCGCAATAATCCTCGTTATATTGCCCCAGTGCGTGAGAAGGCAGCTGTAACTCTGTTAGACTGTCATTAAATGTCTCTCAATGCGGCCCCTCCACTCCAATGCGCTCGGTGATACCAAACGCAGGATCTGCAAGACTCGCAGCGGGCATGCTGGGAGGCGCTCATACCTACAAGGGGCTTGCTGCCATCTGGTGCCGGAGTGCTTCTCGCCCTGTGGCCCTGTGGGCATTTCTGGAGCAAATTTGGTATAATTCCGTTCAGCAGTTCGGGCTGTAGCCTTCTCCAAACTTTCCTATGGAAATTAACATGGAGAAAACGCGTTTTGGGACCCCCTTTTTTCTCGGCCCCCGCTTGACGAATCACCCCAAAACTTTCAAGACAAAAGCTGACCGGAGTGCCTCACTAGTTTTGAAAATTTCGCGAAGATTCGTCAAACGGCGCCAAAGATATTGGCAACAGAAAAAATACTTTTCCAATGGAAAATAGGTCCTAACTATAACTACCTACTGGCGACCGCCAGTAGGGGATGGATGGATGGATGGAGATATATATATATAGCTCCTGTCTTGAAAGTTTTGGGGTGATTCGTCAAGCGGGGGCCGAGAAAAAAGGGGGTCCCAAAACGCGTTTTCTCCATGTTAATTTCCATAGGAAAGTTTGGAGAAGGCTACAGCCCGAACTGCTGAACGGAATTATACCACATTTGGCAAAAAGGTAGCTCTTGGTACAGAAAGCGTTCTTTTTTTTAAATGGTATAAATCCGTTCTGTAGTTCTTGAAATATTCATATTTAAAAATCTTTATATATCTGGTGACCGCGGTGGATCCGCAAACCCTCCCAAGCACAAGCTTGATTTTGATTGGCTGCTAACATTTCAAACCAGAAAGTGTTGGCAGCCATCTTGTGACTCGGTAGAACCGAGTCACAAGACAAAATGTCAAAAACAAGATAAGGGGACAGGGTAGAAATACCTTGACCCCCTAGGCCTGCTCACGGGGTCCCACAGGGACCCCAGGGCCAAAAAAACAATTAAAAAAAAAATTTCAGCAGGATTTGCATACGATACGCGAATCCAGCCAAATTGTTTTAAAAACGAAGGGCGGTCTCCGCGCTCGTTTCTAAGCCCCGGGTGGGCCAGGTCCCGGGGCAATGCTTAATTATTATGCGGGGGCCCGCAGGGGCCCCCGCAGCCCCAGGGACCGCCACCTCCCCTGGGCATGATTAATAATGTGTGGGGGACACGCAGTCCCCTCCCGCAGCCCCGGGGACTGCCACCGCCCTGAGGCTACCTTTTAAAATTATGTGTGTGGGTCTCGAGCCCCCCCACACTGCCCCGGGGACCACCACCTCCCCGGGGCACACTTTATTCTAATATGGGGGTCCGTTGCGGACCCCCGGCCCCGGGGACCACCACCTCCCCGGGGCTAAGTACAAGTTGGGAGGGGGGCCGCGCGGCCCTCCTCCTGGAACCTTCTTTGGCCCTGGGGACCACCACCACCCAGGGTCGGCTCCAGCAATGTCCCGGGGTGCCCACCCCCGGGACATTGCAGTTTGCAATGGCAGAGCGGGAGCACTGCTCCCGCCCTGCTATTGCAAACTCCTGCTTCGCTTCATGGAAGCGAGAGCAGGAAAACTGCTCTCGCTTCCATGAAGCGAAGCAGAATTGTTTTTGGGCAAAGGGAGCTGCATGTCAGCAGCTCCCTTTGTCCAAAAGCAATGCCGGCTCCCGCAGGAGGCAGGGAGCGACAGGGACCTCGGGGGCATTGGGGCTCCCCCTGCGATCCCCAACGTGAGAGCATGCCCCGGGGCATGGGGTCCCCGGGGCGGATGCCGAGTAATGGAAGTGGGGTGGGTTTTTTTCTCTCGATTTTGGAGTCGCGACCCCATCGCGGCTCTTAGTGCAGGCCCCCGTGCAATGTCGCGTTGGATTCGCGGATCCACCTCAAATAAATAATTTAATAGTATATAATTTAGAAGGTAGTGTTGCATTTGTGAACTTGCTTTATAGAGGTAGTGAGATTGAAGTTAATAATAAGATTACATTTGATAGAGTTAGTAAAAATATATAAAATTAAAAATTAAAAGTTAAACCTGAAAAGTGTATTGTGATGTAGTACATTGAATTTGTGCTTTTGCAGATTCGCGACGGGTTCGCGAATCCACAAAAAATAAAAAAGAGTATGTAAGTTTAAAAAAAAATAAGATCACAATTGTGTTATAGGGTGGCTCTAAAAAAAAGCCCTTGTTTTCATTATGAGTTTGTTGTAGCTACATGTAAGTGCAGATGCACAGCTTTATGTTGTTGAGAAAGACTCTGTTCCCTTGATCTGTGAAGTGTACTCCATCACTTCTGTAGATGTCATCCATATCAAAACGTAGATTGTTGTTATAGATGGAGCCCATCCTTTCTAGCTTTCTCAATCTGTCGACAGAATTGATTTGACCACTTCCATTTCTGTTTTTGGCATATATTAGATTATACAAAGACAGTTTGAGGGAAAAGCAACATCAATTGTGCAAAGGTATCCTTCATGAGCATTTCCAGTCCTACTCCAGTCAATGTGCCTAGGTCATTGCCACCACAGTGCACAATCATGAGGTCGGGGGTTGGAAATGCAAAAAGGTTTTAACCAAAGGCATCAATTGGTGCCACTTTAATCCACTCTGTGCAATCCATTTAATATCCACAAGCTAGGTCTTTGTCAATACCTGTGTGTTCAGCATACCTTTTGCACCAGAAAACATAGCTGTGCCCTACAATCCATACTGTAAGCATCTTGAAGGGATGTCTGGAAGTAATGAGAAGATGTCTGTAGCTGAGGTAGTCAGTTGGTAGAATGAGAGGTATCTAAAATGGTGGTCAAGATGCTGTTTTTGAAAAAGCAGATAACTGATTGGCTGTTCATGTACATTGTACACTCAAAAATAGGATGCATGTTACTTTCCTAAAGAAGCATGTTTCTTATTGGTTATTAAAAAATGTTTGAAAGGTACAGTAGATAGATTAGGTAATATTTTGCAAAAGTCAACCACACCTGCTATGTGCATTTGTAAGCTACTGTGCTGAACTTGAAAATATGTTGAACTTGTGACCTGCCAGTACAGTTGAATGTTGCAGAAACTGTTCCTATGGAAACTGGGATTAAGCAGAATGGGGGAAGGGTTGAAACTTAACTGTGGTTTTAAAATATTAAATTGTAATTTATATATAAGTGATATGTTATTAAAGTAAGATTTCCCAAATCAGTACTATGTTTAAAAGTGGTGTGTTCTTAAAAAATAATACCAGTATTATTAGTAATAGGTTTTTGAACTCCCGTATGGATTCATGGCTCCATCTTGACCCTTTACTGAGGCACCGCGGTGGAGTCGCGACTCCAGAAATTTACTGAACCAGTTTGGGCACTTTTAGAAGTCAGTTGGTAAGGGTTAATATATCTAACCGATAGAAATGTGTTTCACAATTTGAAATAATGTAGGAAGGAATGTGATTTGTTACTTACATTTATTTGTGTGGAGAAAGAGAGGGAAAGTTTGCCATTACTGGTTTTACCTTGTTGAGAGTGGTGCATTACTACTCTCACATGTGTTATGTATCTGAAGATGTATCTGAAGATGCTAGATGTATAAAACACAGGTATACATGTATTTGTATGTTTCTTTTATATATGATGCCACTAGCAAAAGGTACAGACACATGCATACATGCTTTCAGGAATATGGTGAGACTTACAGCTGAGATATGTGAAGGGTTGCTGCTTTATATTTGGCTAGGCTCAACACCCTAAGTAGTCGCAGAATGGTGAAGCAGCAGCAGAAAAGTGAGGTTTAAGATATGTTGGCAGAGGGATTAGTGATTAGGCTACTTTGTATGAGTCTGTGGAAAGGTACAATTGAAGTACACTGCATAAATCTAGGTGTCTGAAATGTGAAGTGCAATCTGTCTAGTTTTAAGGTCTTCATGGTCTTGTTACTGAGGCATGTCTCTACTTACTCATGTATTCTGAAATGTGTTATCCATCTGAAGATGCTAGACGTGTAAAACACAGGTATACATCTATTTGTATTCTTCTTTTATATATGGTGTCACTAGCAAAAGGTACAGCACATGCATGCATGCTTTCAGGAATATGGTGAAACTTACAGCAGAGATATGCGAAGGGTTGCTGCTTTATATTTGGCTAGGCCCAACATCCTGAGTAGTTGCAGAATAGTGAAGCTGCAGCACAAAAATGAGGTCTCAGACATGTTTGGTGAGGTATTAGTGATTAGGCTACTTTGTATGAGTCTGGGGAAAGGTACACTTGAAGTACGCCACATAAATCTAGGTGTCTGTCTCAAATGTAAAGTGCAGTCTGTCAAGTTTTAAGGTCTGCGTGGTCTTGTGACTCATGTATGTCTCTACTTGCATATGTATTCTCATACGTGTTATGTATCTGTAAATGCTAGATGTATAAAAACAGGTATACATCTATTTGTATGTTTCTTTTATATATGATGCCACTAGCAAAAGGTACACACACATGCATGCATTCTTTCAGGAATATGCCGAGACTTACAACAGAGATATGCGAAGGGTTGCTGCTTTATATTTGACTAGGCTCATCACCCTGAGTATTAGTAGAATGGTGAAGCTGCAGCACAAAATTGAGGTTTAAGAAATGTTTGCAGAGGGATTAGTGATTAGGCTACTTTGTATGCGTCTGTGGAAAGGTACACTTCCAATATACCGCATAATTTTCAGTGTCTGCTTGAAATATGAAGTGCAGTCTGTCAAATTTTAAGTTCTGCATGGTCTTGTGACTGAGGTATGTGGGGAAACATCAATTACAACGCAGTCATTACAACGCACTACCTTTACAACGCAGCTGTTACATCGCAACTGCCATTACAAAGTATGCCATTACAATGCATTATAAGGTAAGTAATGGGGATTTTTTAAGTTTTAGGGTGGTATGGGTTTTGGGGTACATGGGAATAGTAATTTTTATCCCTACACTAGCCAACACTTTCCCTACTGTTGCACTCACTGGAGTGGGAATAGTAATTTTTACCCCTACACTATCCAACACTTACCCTACTATTGCACTCCCTGGAGTGGGAACAGTAATTTTTACCCCTACACTATCCAACACTTACCCTACTGTTGGCCTAAAAGTATTATGCGTTGTAATGGTGTGCGTTGTAATGGTATGCGTTGTAATGGAATGCGTTGTAAATGTAGTTTCTAAAAATGCGTTGTAATGGCATGCGTTGTAAAATCATGCGTTGTAATGGTAGCTGCGATGTAAAAACCACGTTGTAAAAGCATGTGTTGTAAATGTTTGCGTTTGCGTTTCTCCCTTAGCCGCTAAATACAGTCACTGCCTGATTCTCGGTGATTTTAATCTACATATGGACAACCCATTGAATCCTGAGGCCCTCAAGCTTCGTGAGTCCTTGGACATATTAAATTTGACCCCTTTTGTTTACTTCCCTACCCATGATAGGGGTCACATATTGGACCAGATTTTCTCGTCCAAAGTGATAGAAGTGGAGGCCCCGCTCCCTCTTACTTGGTCCGACCATTGCCTGATACATTTTAGAATTCCTCGGGATTTGAATAGGCCCCGTTCTCAGGAAAAGGTCCGTGCCAGTAGTTTTAGGCCTTTTAATTTGGTCACTCCCGAGGCGATACAAAGTGCCCTACTAACCCACCCCATTCCAATTAGTGGGATTCTTGAAAGTGATGTACACTCCTTAGAGCAATGGCTGCTACTTAGAACTTCCGAGCTTGCCCCCCACTTTGAGGGTGGCTAAGGTGAATCGTGCTTCTGCCCCTTGGTATACGGAAGCTTTAAGGAAAAATAAAAGTGCGTGTAAACGCCTAGAGAGAATTTGGCGAACTAATTACACGGCCAACGATAAATCTATTTTTAAAATAGCTCTAAGAGACCACTATTGGAAAGTTCGCGAGGGCAAGAAACTTTTTTTCTCCAAGAAAATCGACCAGGCTGACAATAAAAGTAGGGAACTTTACAATATTGTCAAAAAAATTTCATCACCTGCGGCTATTAAATGCCCGTTTTCACCAACTAGTGAATGGACGAATATGATGGCCTCTTTCTTTTATGATAAAATTAAGAAAATACAGGACTCTTTTGAAATACAGCCATCGACGCATATTGCTGATCCTGATTCCCTTAGTGCGGTGGTAAATTCTAAATTCTCCCTTAGGCAGTTTCCTGCTATTTCGATGGATCAATCCTTAACCCTTATGAAGTCCTTGAAGTCAGGCTCTCCGACTGACCCCTGTCCCGCCAAGGTGCTATCAGCAATCGCTGAGGTGATTAATCCCACGGTTAATCTGATCTTAAACAATGCTTTGCGGGAGGGTTATATGCCTCCCTGCTGGAAACATGCTAAAATTCTTCCTTTACTAAAAAACCTACGGCTGACCCGGAGATAGCCGGTAACTACCGCCCCATATCTCTGCTTCCCTTCTTCTCCAAGGTTTTGGAGAAATATGTTAATTCTATTATTACCGATTACATTGAGACCAATCAACTCCTGCACCCTAGTCAGTCAGGTTTTTAGGGCTAATTTTAGTACTGAATCGGCCCTTTGGAAGTGGTGGAAACTATAAAAACCACGCTAGATCGAGGAGGCAACGCGGTCTTGGTACTTTTGGATCTCTCCGCGGCTTTTGACACCGTGCCTCACAATAGATTGGTGCAAAGATTGGTGGAGGGTGGTGTCGGTGGCTCAGCCCTGAGGTGGATTGAGTCATTTCTCAGCGACCGCCTGCAAACTATATGGTCCCCCCCTTTTTCTGCTGTATTCCTTCCATAAATGTTGGAGTCCCGCAGGGCTCTATTTTGAGCCCTACCTTGTTTAATCTTTATATGGCCCCTATCGCCCTTTTGGCAGAACAACACGGGGCTAAGATCGTTTCATATGCAGACGATACTCAGTTGTTGTTCACTTGCGAGAAGGGTGTTGAGTTTGATGGACATGCAATAAACTCATGTCTCTCAGCAGTTTTTTTTGTGGCTGAAGGATAATCAAATGAAATGCAATCCTGATAAGTCAGAGATTATCTTTTTGGCTCTCGACCATGTGAGACTTGGTATGACTGGTGGCCGCAGGATCTGACCCCTCCCAGGTCGTCTGTGACCTTGGTTAAGAACCTTGGTGTCAGGCTGGATGCCACACTTTCTATGAAGTCCCAGATTCAATCCGTGGCTGGGACTTGTTTCGGGATTTTAAAAATGGTGAGGAATTTTCTTCCCCTGCTTTCTGTCCCTCACAGAAAGACCATTGTCCAGGCTCTGGTTATCTCGAGATTGGACTACGTGAACTCGCTGTATTTGGGACTTCCCAGTTATCTAATCACCCGTTTGCAGGTGATCCAGAACTCGGCTGCTAGGGCCATCTTTTGGCTGGCCCTAGAACTCATTTGTCCCCTCTTTGTTATCCCTGCATTGGCTCCCTGTTCAGAAAAGAATCCATTTTAAAGCACTGATTCTGGTTTTTAAAGCTTTCAATCAGATTGGAGCCCCTTATCTCAGACAAAGATTTCCTCATTACACTCCCCAACGTACCCTGAGGTCCTCATCTCAACTCTTGATTCCTGTTCCCAAAATTTCTCTTGCTCGGGTCGGAGGTCGTTCTTTCCAAGTGATCGCCTCCCACCTATGGAACAGTCTCCTTTGGCCCTCAGACAGGTTCAGGACCTCCTTACTTTCAGGAAAAAACTTAAGACGTGGCTTTTCCAACTTTAATTCCCGTTTTGGCAGGCTTCTCGTCTGGCTTTCCTCTGTTGTGCTTGTTTACGTGGTTTTTTGCTTAGCGCCGGGACACTCCTGGGAGTAGCCGTGCGCTTTATAAATGCCCAATTAACATAACATAACATAATGTCATATATTCAGGTATGTGGCTACTTGCACATGTATTCTCATATGTGTTATATATCTGAAGATGCTAGATGTATAAAACACAGGTATACATCTATTTGTATGTTTCTATTATATATGATGCCACTAGCAAAAGGAACAGACACATGCATGCATACTTTCAGGAATATGGTGAGACTTAAAACAGAGATATGCAAAGGGTTGCTGTGCTATATTTGGCTAGGCCTAACACCCTGAGGAGTAGTAGTATGGTGAAGCTGCAGCACAAAAGTGAGGTTTAAGAGATGTTGGCAGAGGGATTAGTGATTAGGCTACTTTGTATGAGTCTGTGGAAAGGTAGACTTGAAATATACCACATAATGTTCGGTATCTGCTTGAAATGGGAAGTGCAGTATCTGGAGTTTTAAGGTCTGCATGGTCTTGCAACTGAGGTATGTCTCTACTTACACATGTATTCTAAAATGTGTTATCCATCTGAAGATGCTAGACGTGTAAAACACAGGTATACATCTATTTGTATGTTTCTTTTATATATGGTGTCACTAGCAAAACTACAGACACATGCATGCATGCTTTCAGGAATATGGTGAGACTTACAGCAGAGACATACGAAGGGTTGCTGCTTTATATTTGTCTAGGCCCAACATTGAGTAGTCGCAGAGTGGTGAAGCTGCAGCACAAACGAGAGGTTTAAGAGATGTTGGCAGAGGGATTAGTGATTAGGCTACTTTGTATGAGTCTGAGGAAAGGTACACTTGAAGTGCACCGAATAAATGTAGGTGTCTGTTTGAAATGTAAAGTGCAGTTCTGTTAAGTTTTAAGGTCTGCATGGTCTTGTGACTGATGTATGTCTCTACTTGCACATGTATTCTCATACGTGTTATGTATCTGAAGATGCTAGATGTATAAAACACAGGTATACCTCTATTTGTATGTTTCTTTTATATATGATAGTCACTAGTAAAAGGTACAGACACATGCATACATACTTTCAGGAATATGGTGAGACTTACAACAGAGCTCATGCAAAGGTTTGCTGCTGTTATATTTGGCGTAGGCCCAACACCCTGAGTAGTCGTAGAATGGTGAAGCTGCAGCACAAAAGTGAGGTTTAAGACATGTTGGCAGATGGTTAGTGATTAGGCTACTTTGTATGAGTCTGTGAAAAAACACAGGTATAGAACTATTTGTATGTTTCTTTTATATATGGTGTCACTAGCAAAAGGTACAGACACATGCATGGATGCTTTCAGGAATATGGTGAGACTTACAACAGAGACATGTGAAGGGTTGCTGCTTTATATTTGGGTAAGCTCAACACTTTAGGTGTTATTTTGAAATGGGAACAGCCAGTCTGTGAAGTTTAAGGGACTTTATGGTGTTGTGAATGATGTATGTGTCTACTTCTACATCTATTGTCTGATGTATTATACATCTCAACCTGGTTGGTTTGGGTAGTAGTAGAGAAATCCTTTAGTTCTGCTCTGTCATTCTGTTGCAGAGGTTGTGATGTCTTCTAAATGAAGAAATTGTGCAGTGTCTGACATAGCTTGTTCAATACTCAGGTGTCATATTTTATGAGTAGAAATGAATACATACACTTTTTGTAACTCAAATTTAGATAGTATGTGCTCTGAGATGTTACTGTTTAAACATTTGGTTCTTATTAAAGGTTTGATAAAATGTAAAGTATAATATTCTAAATATTTATGTGTTATGGAGACATTTGCAATGCAATTGAAAGTATTTGTTTATTTATAGATGAGAATATTTGTATATAATTATTTTAATAATATAAAATTATTTTTAGAAACTATTTAAACTTTTCTTTTTTCAGATATTCACCATTATTAGTAAGAAAGATTGAGTATGGCAAGAAAAGATCAAAAGAAAAGACAAGAAAGAAAACAGTACTATTTAAAGGAAAGAGAAAAGCAGAAATTAGATGAAGTGCAAAATGTTACATTGAAGAAAAAGACTTCTGGTAAGAGAACTAAAGAGTTTGTTAAAAGACTTTTAAAGAATGTAAAGAATTTTCAAAATGTGGAAAATAGAAAGGAAAGTTCTACAACCAATCGGAAGGAAACGAAAAAAGGACATATTAATAGAAAATCATGTTATGGGAAAACAATCCATGTTGAAAGAAGGCTGAAAGAATATAAAGACATAAGGAAGAGAATGTATAGAAGTAGAGTACTACAAAATGTATTGAAAGATTGTAAAAAATATCAAAAGAAGATCAGCAGCTTATAAGAAAAAGCAACAGATTGAAAGTGTAGTAGAAAAAGCTTTTGAATTGAAACGAAAATTATTTATATTGGTATTGAAGAGAATGAAAACATTGAATAAAACAATGCAGTTTATGAAGGAGAAAAGCAAAAGAAAAAGACTGGTTAATAGAAGTAACTTTTGCAAAACTTTTACTGGTGAATGGAAGCACACTTCTAGTACTGAGCCTTTCTTTAATGAAGAAAGCTATTTTCAACAAAACACATTAGTTCATGCAGTTGATACTAGTGGTCGTTGCTATGAGATGAAAGATGGTTGTCCAATTCAAAAAGAAAAGATGGTTCCTAGGAATGTGGAAGAAGTAATAGCTGAAGAAGTTCAAGGAAGGCGTACACAAGCTCCAGTATATAAGTGGGATTGTAGTAGTATTTGTAGTATTCAACAGGAATCTATTGACATATTACGAGTTTTTTTACGAGAATATGCCAAAAAAAGTCTTAAACAGAAGATTAAGATGTTACAAGGACTAGATCCATGTAAAGTAAGAAAATATACTAAGTTGCAGGGTCATTCTCTGGCTTGTCTTTCAAGAAAAGTGTGTCAAAGTACTTTCCATCATTTAAGAATGTTAGCAGTACACCACTCAGAAATGCGGAAGTTAGTAAGGAGACTCTACTATGTAAAAAGTCCTGCATTATGTTTAAGTGAAATGAACACAGCTCTTTTGCATGGTTCAGTATCAGATGTAAAAATTGTTTGTGATGATATACAGTTTCATTTCTTTGGTTCACAACAGGAGTGTAGAGAAAGTGAGAGCTTTATAAGTGTAGGTGTTGAAGAACAGGTGGAAGATATTAGTACTGACATGTTTGCAGAAGAAACTACAAAGTTTAAGATGGTTTCATCTAAAAAACCAAACTATGGGGCTCATTACGATGACGGGCGGACATAGTCCGCCCGCCACCATTAGGATGGCGTGGGACCGTCCGCGCGCAGAGTGCGGCGGTCCTGCACTTTCGCCAGTAGGCATGCGCACCGACCGCCGTGGTGGTCGGAACACGGGCCATCTAACATTGTGGCGGTGCTGCTCAGCAGCACCGTCTGCCATATTATGATGCATGCCCTGGCAGTGCACTTTCGCATGGCGGCACTGCCGTGCCATGGCAAGCCTGTGCGGTGCATGTGGCTTTGGGTGCCCTGCAGGTGCACCCCACCTCCAGACATGGGGGGGGCCTGTGGCAGGCACCGCATGACGTATGCCTGCCACGGTGTGCCATGGCGGCATCGCACATGCCGTGAGCATCTTGCAGCATTGTGACATGGATGGCGGCAGCCTGCAGCACCGCCACCATGTTGAATGGCCAGGCTGCACCCGCCATACGGCGAGCGCATCCTGATTGGGCTGGTGGGACCGCCGCATGTCTGGCGGGCAGTCCCATCGCCGCATGATGGCGGGCGGACTGATGTCCGCCCGCCATCATGATGAGCCGTAGTACTGACACGCTGGCCGAAGCGATGACGAAGTTACGGTCGCCATCTGTAATGAACCACCTATGTTTGTATTTGTTGTCGACGTACTCACTATAGAAGTCAAACTAGGAATGTTGATCTATATTTAAAAAGTGAAAAGGAAAACAATGATAAGTGGGAGCAATTTGGTGCTTATTTGTTGGTGGAAGGTCGTTTTGAGTTGGCTACTACATATTTGTAAATATTGTTACAACAAATTAGAAGAGAACAAAATGCCAGCTAGAGCTGTACATAACAACTTAGAGTTGGTAGGTATTCCTCCGGAACTGGCAGATTTAAATACATATGAGTCCATTCTTATTCAATCTGTGCACCCGTTTCAGGCTATAGTTCGTATGGAGCCTAAAACAGGTAAGCTGCCTCCAACAGATTTACAAAGAGGTCTGAAAAGAAGAGTTGTGTACTTACCTTTAGATTTTAAGAAAAATATTGAAGCTGTTGGTATAGACAGGGAGGAAAGTGAGCCTGTAGTTATTCTAGTTAATGGTGTACCAACAAAGAGTCGAAAAATATGGTAAGAGTTTGTAGATGTTAACAAACTTCAAAAGCCTACATTGTATCTGGTGCAGAACAATATTTATTATAAGAATGTAAGCGTTGATGAACAGGAAATATGTTTAGAAGATGAAACAGAAATTTCAAGTGGCCAAATAGAAAAAGTGGACAAGTCTAGGAGTGAAGAGATTTATGAACATTACAGTATACATCCTCTACATTCAAAAGAAGTGATAGGAAACAATATTGAATTATTTCAAATGAAGAAAGCGAAGGGAACTCCCATAAGCGTATGGGAAAAAAGTTCAGAAGCCCGTTGTTTTCCACAGCTGTTCCCCACTGGAGAAGGTGGATAATATGATGAACGAGCAGTACAGATTCCAGCTTCAGAATACCGCTCGACAAGATTGTACTCAGAAGATCCAAGATTTCGGAAGTGTATTCCATATATATTTCATCTTCTCTTTGAAAGTGATTTGTCTGCACTTTCATATGCAGTGAACCATATATTAAAAACAGGAGTTCATCTTCCACATGTTTCTGCAAAGGAATTCATGGACAAAGTTCAACAAAGAGATGAACAGTTAGAATCTCAGTTAATAAATTTGATGGCATGTCAACGTGGTACCAATGAGTATTGGTATCGTCGTCATGGAGAACTTAAATGTATGTTAAGAAACTTAGGTACCCCTACATGGTTTGTGACACTTAGCTGTGCTGAATATGCGTGGGACGATTTACTTGAATTTCTACGAGAAGCAAATTCAAATGTAAAAAATATTGAATTGAAGACACCTGGAGAACCATGTTCCTTGGATCCTGTAAATGTCTGCAGATATTTTAACCATAGGTTTCAAAGTATGATGTCATTTATCTGCAATAAAAATATTCCTCCTCTTGGAGAAGTAACTGATTTCTTTTGGCGAAAAGAGTACCAAGCCAGAGGTGCTCCTCATATACACATGCTATTATGGATCAAGAATGCTCCAAAATTTGGAACTGATACTGATGAAAGTGTTTTGTCTTCCATTAAACAGTATGTTACCTCTGCCATTCCAAGAGAAGGAGGAGAAAACACCTTGAGACAACAAGTTTTATGGTTTCAAAGTCATCGATGTGGCAAATACTGTCAACAAAAATACAAGTCTAAGGGAAAAGTTTATACAAAGTGTCGTTTTGGATTCCCACGTACAATAATTTTAAAAGGAAGAGTAAATAGTTTTATGTCAGCAGTAAGGCATACAATAACTTGGAAATCTCCAAAGAATACATACAACTTAAAAAGAACCGAAGATTCAAAAGTATATTAATGACTACAATCCAGTGATTTTGACAATGTGGAATGCAAACATGGATATTCAATATGTTGCAGATAATTCAATTGCTGTTGCTCGCTATGTTACATCATATATAACTAAATCTGAAAAGATAGAGATGAAAGAAATGTGGGAAGAAATTTCACAGGAAAAGAGTCTTAGTAAGAAATTGTACAGCTTTAGCTTGAAAATGCTTTCCCACCGAGAGATTGGATCCTATGATTGTTCGGATCGGTTGAGCTCTGCCAGTTTATATTCAAAGTCAAGAGGAATCATTTGTATAAGTTTAGGTCTTGCCTGCACACGAAATAGAGTATTGAAAACATTACAAGAAATCGAATACTTAGCATTGAATGAACCAGAAAGTACAGATATTGTCAAAACTAATATGTTGGATACATACTATCCCAAAAGGAGTCCATATCTGGAAAATGTATGTCTCTATGAAATACTTCAACATTATAGCTTTAAAAGAAACATTACAGAAAATATAAATAAAGAAAAATATGCAGTAATTGGATGTGACGGATGTTTGGTAAAACATGTCAAAGGAAATCTTATTAACCACAGAAAACTCAGTTGCGAAAGTCCAGATAAGGGAATTTTTCTATTTAGCACTTCTGCAACTGTTTAAGCCTTGGAGTAGTGAAGCAGAATTACTTGGAAATTTCGACTGCTATGAAGATTCTTTTAATGCATGTAAAGATAGCATTCAATGCACAATCTTCCCAACTTATCTACAAATGTTAAATGATGAGATTGAACAAGAAACTACTATTGCAGCTGAAATAGCTAGAGACAGTTCTCAAGATAGTCAAAGTTCGGGTCCACTAAGTCAAGATCCACTAGGACAACAAATTATTGAAAATGAAGCAGCAATAGCCCTTTATGTAGTAGAAACTTCAATGCAACAAGCACAACAGGATATTATTCAGTTGGAAAAGTTAGAAGAACAACTAAACATTGAACAAAAAGAAATATATCAACAAGTGACAGAACAGATACAACATGGTTTGCAACATGAAAAAAAAGAATGCCAATGCTCATCATTTAAACCTATTCTATTGTACATCAGTGGTCAAGCTGGAACACGAAAAAGTTTCTTAATTAAAGTTTTGACCAGTTATCTATATAAAAATACAGAATCACATTTACCTTGTGTTGTAACAGTTCCAACTGGATTAACAGCACACAACATTAAAGGGATTACTTTACATCGATTACTTATGCTACCAGTTGAACATGAAAATAAATTGGAATATTACAAGCTATCTGGAGAAGCTTGTTATGCAGTCTCAAGAGTACTGAAGAAGATGAAACTTCTAATCATTGATGAGGTGAGCATGATCTCAAACTTAATGCTTGTGTTTGTAGACTTGAGAATGCAACAGATTTTAAAAACACAAAGGAAATCCTCAGCACACGTCTGTAGTGTATCTAAACATATATCTGCACATTGCATGCATAAATATTAACACAGTATTTTGAGTTTCTTGTTTTTCTTTCTTTATTCTTATAGTTTCTCTTCAGCCGACACGTGTTTCGTCTCGAGTACTCAAGAGTCATGGTTTTTGGACTACGTTGATGACGGAGCTGTCCGTACGAGCTCGTGGATTGGTCAGACGGAGACCTTTCCTGAATGAAGAACCGATTTTAAAGCAGAAGACAGATGTTTTACCCTTTGTGGGTTGGAATTATCACCACATAAGAAAAGAATATACCAAAGATTGTAGAGCCTTGGGAAAGTCGCGGGACGATTTCCCAGTGTATGCGACGAAACACGTGTCGGCTGAAGAGAAACTATAAGAATAAAGAAAGAAAAACAAGAAACTCAAAATACTGTGTTAATATTTATGCATGCAATGTGCAGATATATGTTTAGATACACTACAGACATGTGCTGAGGATTTCCTTTGTGTATTCAGTGGCCTTGGCCGCAATTTTGGGGGAGGTTGGTGGTTCTCCTCACCTTACAGCACCGTTCAGAATTTAGGATCTATTGAAACTAATATATGTGCAATTTTCCTGAGTGGCGCCATTTCACCTAACTCAATACCACTATCCGTTCAAAGATTTTAAAAACAGATTACGATGTTCTGTTTGGAGGAAAACATGTAATTGTATTCGGCGATCTACTGCAATGTACTCCTGTAAAAGGGCAACCTGTTTTTAAAACACTTGTCCATGAAGATACTAGAAAATCTTTGGGAAGTACTGGAAATGTGAACATTTGGTCACATTTTGAATATAAAGAACTTATTAAGAATATGCGACAAGCAAGTGATAAACATTATGGAAATATTCTTCAAGATATAAGAATTGGTGTATTGACAAAACATAGTAAACAAGCTTTAGAAAGTCGGCTAATAAGGAACTTTTTTACAACTGGAAATACAGTGGCTGAAATAATGTACAATAACCTTTAAGAAAAGAAATCTACAGTTTGCCTAATGCCTACACTGCAAGAGTGTTCTACATTTAATCAAGAACTTTTAAAACTGGAAAAACAACAAATAGTGGAAATTAAAGCTGCTGATAAAATTGAACATCAAGGAGTGACTATTCTTCTCACAGAGAAACTACAGTCAAAATTGAATTCTTTGGAAAAGTCTGTATGTAAGACTGCAGGCTTAGAAAAGACTTTACATGTATGTATAAACTGTGGGGTAATTTTACGGCGTAATTTGAATGTAGAAGAAGGTTTAGTAAATGGAGCAATGGGAAAAGTTGTTGATTTTGTAAATTTTCAGAACAGAGATGGAATAGAATTTTAGAAGTTAAAATTTGATCAAAGAGGTAAGACACATTGGGCGTTGCGTTGTACGTTTTTGGCTTGTAAAAGACTTGTATGTTCACAGAAAACAGTTTCCCTTGCCTTTAGCATATGCAGTAACAATTCATAAATCTCAAGGTTTAAGTATAGACAGTGCTTTGGTAAATATTGGAAGTACAGTGGTCAAAGAGGGAATGGCATACATTGCATTGTCTCGAGTAAGAACATTATCTGGTTTGTATTTAATTGATTTTGATGAGAAAAAGGTTAGTGCTGATGCAAATTGTGTAAGAGGGTACAATCTTTTAAGAAGACTTTATACTCTTGATTTAGGTGAATATCGCATATATGAGAAACGTGCAGTGTGTCCAAAATGGAAATATGTCAAACATTCAATTGAGGTTCAAAAAAAGAAAACAATTCAAGAGAATCATGAAGGTGTAAAGAAAATGAAAATGGAAACTGTTGATGAGATTGTAGGATACCAGTTGGAAAATAGTTCAGGTATCAACTGCTATGCTAATGTGATTTTGAATGTTGTGTTTTATCTAGAGCTTCATTGTGAAATCATGGGTAATCATAAACAAAGATTTAGTTCTTTATTACGTCATGTTTTTCAACATTTGGTAACTGACAGAAGTAAAATCCATACTGCTTCTGGTGTTCGGCATCTTTTGGATATATGTACTGGTTCTTTGACATTTACTCTTAATGTACAACAAGATGCACAAGAATTTCTAATGCTTATGCTTGGAGTATTTGAACATGAAGGAATACAGATTGAAAACTTATTTGGAGTAAGTTACAGATGGGATCATAAATGTGAAGAGTGTTCATTTACTTCCAGCACTGAAATAGACACAGAACGATTCATATACTTGACGATACCAGATTGCAAATCAGTACCTTTTAACAAATTAGTAAAAATAGCCAATCAGGATATGAAATGTTCGCATTGTAAATCAGAGATGTTGTCTACATTACATATAGAAAGATCTGGAAAATATCTCATTTTAATGTTTCAACGTTGTAGAGCAAATGGAAGAAAATTGGAAACCAAAATAAAAAATTTGTTGCAAGTCAAATATCTATTTCAGGAAGAACTTTTATAGCAGTGGCTATTATTTTCCATGATGGACCTACTACAACATCTGGACACTATACTGTGTATTTAAAGTGTAATAAAGGATGGACACATTGCAAAGATGCCCACTTGCAGGTTGCCTTGCGAATTACCAAATTTCTATTTGATATTTTAGAAGCCAAAGTTTTGAATACATAATTCGGCCTATTGGGAAGATGTGAACACAAATTAACAAATTTATATTGGATTTTTTCAAAGCGAAAGTTTTGAATACATTATTCGGCCTATTGAGAAGATGTGAACAGAAAGTGGACAGGATTGAAACAATTACTATTTATAATTAGTGTTTCGATTATTATTTGTGCTAATTGATATTGCATTTGGAAAATTGTGTTTAAAAGCAAATAGTTTATATATTTGTTGTCTATACTGTACCAGATGTAAATGAGAGTGTACTTTTTAGCAAATGTACTTAAGAGAAATAAAAGACTTAATGTGCAAGTTGGACGTAATTAAGAAACTGTAGATAGGTAAACATATATCTACATATATTGGAAATAATGCTTTGCGGTAATTTGTTTTTTTTTTACAATCTCGTTTTTTTCCCCGCTGTTCAATGATGATACTACGTTTAAATCACTGTTTATAGTGAAGTTCAGTAGAATCTGAGAACAGCAAAAAAGGGAACTTGAAAATGTTATGTAATTCTAAAGTTATGTTCCTAAAAGTATGATATTATAATTTCTGTAATGCATTACATTACATAACAGTTTTTCTTCTTCTTCTTTACAGTAGGTAATGGTGAAGTTTGAAAAGACTTTTAATTCAGTATACAACAATACTACTCTAAAATAGTTCCACAGAGTTATGTATCTAAATTACTAAAAAGGTAAGAACACATAACATAATATGCATGATAATGTGAAACAATGTTTAAAGTTCATTTAAATGTTATTTATTTCTAATAATGTTGATCCTTTACACTATTTAAAAACTATTAGATATTATCAGCCAGGTATTGATCATTTCACACAAACACTATCCATGCTGTAATCTAATCTCTGTAGCACAACATTTGCACTAATAGGATAACCCAAGCATTATCTTTCCATTTTGCCTTTCACAGAGGCAAAACCCATGCACTCATACAATAACCCAGACACTACCCCTGCACTTATGCAATCACCACTGCACTAGCCATGTACTCATACAATCACCCAGACACTACTCATACACTTATCCATTCACTCAGGCACTACCCATGTACTCATCTATTCCCTCCAGCACTACCGATGTACTCATTCAAGCACTCTGGTACTATCCATGTACTCCTCCAATCACCCAGGCAGTACCCCTGTACTCATGCAATCACCCAGGCACTACCCATGCACTCATCCATGCACTCAGGGACTACCCATGCACTCCTCCAATCACCCAGGCACTACCCCTTCACGGATTCAATCAACCAGGCACTACCCATGCACTGATGCAATCACTCAGACACTACTGTTGCACTCATCCATTCCCTCAAACACTACCTATGCACTCATCCATGCACTCAGGCACTACTCATACACTCAGCCAATCACCCAGGCACTACCACTGCACTCATGCAATCACCTTGACACTACCAATCCACTCATGAAATCACTCAGGCACTACTCTTGCCCTCAACCATTCACTCAGGTACTACCTATGCACTCCTTCACTCCCTAAAGCAGTACCCATGCACTCTTTCAATGACCCCGGTATTAGCCATGCATCCATTCTTCCACTCAAGCACTACTCATACAGTCATGCAATCACCCAGGCACTACCGCTGCAATCATGCAATCACCTAGACACTACCCATCCACTCATTCAATCACACAGGCACTATTGTTGCACTCAGCCATTCACTTAAGCAGTACCCATGCACTCATCCATTCACCCAGGCACTACCTATGCACTCATGTAATGACGCAGGCATTAGCCTTGCATCCATCCTTCCACTGAGGCATTACCCATACACTCATCCAAACAACCAGGCACTACCACTGAACTCATGCAATCATGCAGACACCACCCATCCACTCATGCAATCACTCAGGCACTACTCGTGCATTCAACTATTCACTCAGGTACTATCTATGCATTCTTTCACTCTCTCAAGCACTACCCATGAACTCTTTCAATGACTCAGGCATTAGCCTTGCATCCATCCTTCCACTCAAGCACTACTCATACACTCATGTAATCACCCAGGCACTACCACTGCACTAATGCAATCACCTAGACACTACCCATCCACTCATTCAATTACACAGGCACTACTGTTGCACTCAGCATTCACTTAGGCAGTACCCATGCACTCATCCAGTCACTTAAGCACTACCTATGCACTCATCTAATGATGCAGGCATTAGCCTTGCATCCATCCTTCCACTGAGGCATTACCCATACACTCATCCAATCAACCAGGCACTACCACTGAACTCATGCAATCATGCAGACACTACCCATCCACTTATGCAATCACTCAGGCCCTACTCGTGCAATCAACTATTCACTCAGGTACTATCTATGCATTCATTCACTCCCTCATGCACTACCCATGCACTCTTTCAATGACCCAGGCATTAGCCTTGCATCCATCCTTCCACTCAAGCATTACTCATACACTCATGTAATCACCAAGGCACTACCACTGCACTCATGCAGTCACACAGCCACAACTAATCCACTCATGCAATCACTCAGTCACTACTCTTGCACTCAACTATTCACTCAGGTACTACCTATGCATTCATTCACCCCCTCAAGCAGTATCCATGCACTATTTAATGACCCAGGCATTAGCCTTGCATCCATCCTTCCACTCAAGCACTACCCATACACTCATCCAATCACCCAGGCACTGCCACTGCACTCATGCAATCACCCAGACACTATCCATCCACTCATTCAATCACTCAGGCACTACTCTTGCACTCTTTCAATTACCCAGGCATTAGCATTGCATCCATCCTTCCTCTCAGGCACTAACCATACACTCATGCAATCACCCAAGCACTGTCCATGCACTCATGTAATCACCCAGGCACTACTCTTGCACCACTCAACCATTCACTCAAGCACTATCCATCCATGCATTCATCCAATTATCCAGGCATTACTCTTGGACTCATCCATTCACTCAGGCACTACCCATGCACTCATCCATACATTCAAGTACTACCCATGCACTTCTCCAATCACTAAGCACCCAGACATTACACTTGCACTCATGCAATCATCCAGGAACTACCCGTACTCTCATGCAATCACTCAGGCAGGGTTCTTCCAGTCAAACATTTATTCAGGCACTGCCCATGCACTCATCCAGTAATCCATACACTATTCACACATTCATCCACACACACACGTATCCAAGCAATCAATTTTACTACATACAATTTTTCTATTTTTAACCAGTATAGGTGGTTCCGTAAGAACCTTTTTTTTTTTTTAACCATTTTGGGATTTTTTTGTATTTTCAAATAATGTTTTATTTTTGGGGTGTTTTTGACTTTTTTTAAAACAAAAAAACTTGAAGAGTCCAACATGACTAGTCCAGAAAAATAAAGAAAGACAAGATTGTCAAACTGAAAAAAAACTTGTGTGTTTATGGTGTTAATAATTGCATGAATGCATTGCTCACCGACACACAGGTTAGCTTGGCATTTCCTGCAGTTTATGGTAGCATCTGCTAGCTCCGGAAAGATGTGTGGCTGAGGTGTAGGTGGAACTGCTGCACCCGATGTTGATGGTAGATTAGGATCAGCCTGGGCAGCTTGCTCACTTTTTTGACGCGCCATCACTTCTTTGGACAATTGATTTGGATGCATTGTCTCAAGGTGTTTTACATTGATGAGGTGCCACACAAATACTTCTTGTCAGAACCTCAAGAAAGCACTTTTTGGCACACATTGCATGTAACTTTTCTAGCATTGACTTTTTTCTCCCCCTCAGGCACTGTAGAAAAAAGCCCATACTATGCTTTCTTTATGTTTTTTTACTGGTTCCTCCACTTGCTCAGGATCTTCTAGCAGATCTTCTTCTGGATGACTGGATGCCATACCAATGAAAAAAGTCAAAACACCCAAAAAAAAACAATTGCAAGAGCCTACAAAAAAGATGTCCTGACAGGAAGACACACCCAAAATAAGAGGAATAAAACAGGTGTTGGATCCTCCCTCTAACAGAATGAAAAGCTTTTAAACCAATCAAAAGCTTTCTTTCCATGTGACATGGATTCACGTACGTGATGCGCACCTGTCGCGTATACGTTGCGCACCCGTAAAAACTGCTACACTTAATTCTAAAGTATAAATTCCTGTTTATAAATTGTTTTGTAAAGTATATTAGTGAAAGTCTTTAAGCAAAACTGATATTTAAAGTTTTTATAGTGATATTTCATTCTTTTGAAATTACGTCAGAGTCACGTCTCCTATGCGAACCCGGAAATACGTCCGGCGGGGTTCGCGCACCCACAGCGTAGAACCGCGACCTGTACGCGATACCATCGCGTCCACAAAAATTTGTCAAAAACATTTGAAAACAAATTTAAAACACCTTTATTACTATTTTGATGAAGTCAGTAATAAACCTCTATGTCTTAAACATATATTAATTCATTCTAAATCTGTTTTTGATATTGAGATTCGTATACCGGATCCGCGCACCCATCGCGTAGGATCGCATAGGGTGCGTGACTCTTCTTTGTAATTAAAAAAAAAATAAGGTAAAAAAGATAGTTATCATAAGAATACAACAAAACAACTTTCATAGTATTCAAAGCAGTCTTATTTAACTTAGCAAAAAATACTATACATTTAAAAAAAATCTTTTTTAATTGAAAATTCTATTATATTATATCACACTGATCAAAATTACACACAATAAAACAGTGTTAATTTAAGTAGATAATAAATAGTATAAATCTTTCATCAGTTATGTCTTTTATTTTATTTTTTAAACTGATTATACTTATTTTAAAACATAATAAAAATACTTTAAAAGACATAGAAAGAAAATAAGAAAATAGTTACAAACATCTTTTCATAAATAAAATCATGTACAAAAACTTAGAAATTCATTGAAAAAACATAGGTTTCAGATACGTTATAGTCAGGAATTAGCATTTAAAAACCTTAGAAATTCACTGAAAAAACAGAGGTTTCAGGGACGTTATAATTCGGAATTTGCATTTAAAAAACCTTAGAAATTCACTGAAAAAAACCACAGGTTTCAGGGACGTTATAGTTAGGCTGACATTTCACTCGTACAAAAACAGAGAAATTCGGCCGTTATAGTTAGCTGAGTTAACTATAACTCGCGCCCCCGCAATGCACTACTGATGACATATTACATCACTCATGACATGGTCAGTGACATCACTTATGACATCACTGATGACATCTCAAATGACATCACTGATGACATCATCCACTTAATCTCTGATGCACCTCCTCACACCCTAATATAACCTTTGATGCACCCACTCTAAAATACAGACTTCCATTCTCGAAAGCATAGACACACCAATACCAGTTAGTACATACCCACTCACTGATTCATAGGTCTACACACACATCCACTCTCTAACCCATACAGTCACTCATACACACACTCACTCATCAATATATCCACTGATATGTGCATTTATACACCCATACAGACACTCACACACCGCACTCACCCATAGAGTTACTCACACACCTAGTCAGTCACCCAAAGAATCAATCACACTGCCATTTTCTCACCTATACAGTTATACATACATCACCTCACTTATTCATACAGATGCAAACACATACTGACTCTCTTATACAATCACTGACACAAGCACACACTCATTTATACTGTCACTCTCACAATCCTTACTCTCACATATAGTCACTTATATACTCCAACACTTACATATACTGCCTTTCACATATGTAGTTACTTACACATATACCACTGAGACATCCATTCACTTACCAACACAGCCATACGCATACTCACTCACCCATGCAGCCCCTCGCAGATGCACTCATGAACGCATACACCCATTGAATCACCCACTCACACATCCATGCAGGGAGTCACACCCCCCACCCACCCACACAGACACACAGGCACCTATACAGGTACTCAGACAACCAATCATTAACCCATATAGATACTCATGTAGCTACTCACCAACCCATGCAGCCACTTAGACACCAACTGACAGACTGATACAGACATTCACACAAATTATTTAACTCTCCCATGCATTCACTAAGACATGTTTAATCACTCACTTATACAGTCAGTCACACACCCAGTATTGAAAGTGCAATTGAACGTTAAAAATGGACTGCCACACTGATGTAACCACGGGCGCCATATTGTAATATTCATACTTCGACCATTTTCATAACAGGGGTAGTCTATATTTTTCTACATTATTATGTATCATGGTGATATATAACCTTTCAAAATGTCAGCAATCTCCTTTCATTCATAGAGTCATCCTAAATTGAAACGTCATCCACATGCTACATGCGCATTACATATTGTGTTGCAACATGCTCTAGTTATCATGTTGTGCAAACCTGTATGTCTGCACTTCCTCTATATTGGGCCACCTCATTATTAATGCAATAAATTTTCTGAAATACTTTAAAGAGGTATATACATATACCATATTAATCATACTCCATTTGCATGTATTTCAACTAAATTTCATGAATTATTATAGCACCTAAATTTCTGTTCATATAGAATATCCTCTCCAATTACGCCCAATGGGCTTATATTACTATCTGCAGCTGCATTATGATTCGATATTCTCCTATATTGTATGTCACTTAGCATCTGCTAATCTCTAACTTGACATATTTCTAAAACTTTGGAAATATAGAACAGAGGAGTGTAAGAATGTCTATATTCATCACCCAATCCATCTCAGCAGTAATTCTGTAAAAAACACAGTTAACATTAAAAATTAAAAACATGATTATTTGCAATTACGTTTTCACTCACAGCTTAAGCCTAGGTAATATATAAATATATATATAGCTACTCATCCATATATAATTCTTGGGGCTATTTTGAATCCATTCGCAGTATATATATATATATATAGACTCCAGCAGCCTCAACAATAGGTATGCGAGGAGCAACGGTGAGCAAAAATACAGCAAATTGTAAAATATTATGGCATCACCCACTGGAGGGTAATGATTTGAACTGAGTAACGCACCACAAGTACCAGCATGCTTTAGTAAATGGCCCATAAGGGCATCCACCAGGGGGCAAAAATTGTTAAAAGAAGCAATCGCCTTGTAGGTGTGTTTTCAGCAGATGCCGATGGCTTCCCTTTGAGAAAGGTCAATGTGACCGAAACGCGTCAGGACTGCCAGCGCTGCATTAAATTAAATTCATTTGAATGCCACCGTTGTGAGTGCGGCTTTTCTTTTTAAGGAGAGAGTTGTTGTGATATATATATATATATATATATATGTATATATATATATATATATATAATCCAATTTTCTAAGTTCTTTTTTCCATTCCCACCTCGTACACCTTTGGGAACACTATTAATCACTGTGTATTTGAGCAGACTCTTGTCTCCTTATGATATTTTCTAAAATGTCGCACAACAGGATAACTTGTATCTGCTTTTTTTATTGCCCTTAAGTGTTGTAAGATACGTTTGTAGATTGGCAAGATAGTACTTCCTATATGTGTTTTGGGGCAGGAACATGTCACCAAATATACTGCAAATTCAGTTTTTTAGTTGAGAGCAGCCTTAATCTGTATTGTTTTATTGAAGGGTGTAGTAATCTCTTTCAATCTGACACCAATCTGACAGGCCTTACACTTATTACATTTAGTAAAACCTTTCTTTTCTTTCAACCATCCTTCTGTATTCTCTTTAACATCATTCCTTACTAATTTATCTCTTATAGACTGTGCTTTTCTGTAAGTCACCTGTGGTTTACATGTAACCTCCTTTCCTATATATGAGTCATCCCTAATAAAGTGCCAGTGCTTACTTAAAATCTCTCTAACTTTGTCATGCTGGGTATGATAGGAGGTAATAAATCTATAGTTTGTGTCGTTGTTTTTCATCTTTACCCCAAATAGGGCTTAATCCCTTCCACATTTGCTGGCCCTACTATTGACTGTGTTCAATGTCTTTTCTGGATAGCCTCTGGCTTTTAATCTTATTATCATATCTTCTTGGGTTTCTTCAAAATTTTAAAGACTGTTGAGCAGCATTTCAAGCATCTCTAACTGTATGTGTTAATCTTCACTGATGAAGGACAACTATCCGGAGATACTCAGCACTGGCTGCGCCAAACTCTAAATCAGGCCCAACGTCTCTTATAAACTTGGAGTAGCATTCAGTCATTCCCAAGAATGTCAAAACATCGCCTTTCTAGTCTAGCTGCAGCATGCTACTAATAGTTTGAAGTAATTGAACCTAGGGCTCAACCTCATCTTTTGTTATCACGTGTTCCAGGATTTCGATCTCACTGTTGCCAAATTTGCACCTTTCTCCTTCAAGATTACGAACTTTCCTGATTCTGTTGTGCTCAGCCTTCAAAATTCCAAATATCAAGATGTCTTTGTGAAAACTCTGTACCCCTTCCACCTTATACACTGTCTTTCCTTTTCCTTTGAAACACAGATGCCCCTAACACTAAACTGAAAAGCATTATTTCAAATCTAGATACTTCAAAAGGTGCAACAAATGCATCAGTGCACCATGCAAACCTTGCGATATGCTGATTTCAAATCTAAAGCAGAAAAAACGTATTCCAAGTTAAAGTGCTCACCCTTTCTGCAATATTGGGTAGGGATATCTGTCAATATTAACAAACCTATTCTACTTCCTGTAATCAATGCATAGTCATATCTCTCCACTAGATTTGTAAACTATCACCACTGGGGCCTAACATTCTGTCACCTCAACAGGTTTTTTGATACTCACCTTATGTAATTTGTCCAATCCTGCCTATAATGCTTCCCTAATGTTGATGGAAGTACGTCTAGCTCTGCTCACCTTTGGCTTTGAACTTTCTTTCAATTTTATGTATGTAGCTTCTCAAACATCCCACTCTGTCTTTAAATACCCCAGAAAACTCCTTAGCACTGGGATTAGGTACAACACCCAAAGGCTTTTGATGTGGCCAGCTCAGTATATACAGGAACATACTGTCGGAAAGTGGGTTTCTGTTGCAGTAACCCCCCCACTTTTTGCCAGATTTCTGATGCACTTTGAATCCTCCTAAGCACTCTGCACCCGGCCCCCCCGCGCTGCTGGTGGTGTAGACTTAGTGCTGACCTGGGACTCTCTTTGCCTTGACCTCAACCCTAGGAGCTTGGCACCCAAGATTGAGTGGCTTGCCCATGAGTAGCCACCAACCGACAGCCTCATAGCCCGTAGGCTAACATTGGGCCTCAGCACTCTGCACCCGGCTGCCCTAGTGCCGCTGAGGGTGCTCTTTCAGTGCATCCTTGACCTTGGGGGAACCCTTGTTCTAACCCCAGTCACTCAACCCTAAAGATCGATTGCTTACCTGCAAACCGATAACCTCCTTTTTCTCCATAGGATTGCATTGACTGTTTTCCTCTGAAAAAGTTCTAAGTGTTGAGTTGTGTTTGTATGTAAACCCAAGCAATTGCGTTTTAATGCAAAAGTGTTTTACTTACCTTTGTCTAGGAAATGTCCCCAAGTGATATCTAGGCATACCACACTGAGTAGAAAAAGTAATCTAAAAAGTAATCGCAAAGTATTCAAAAGTAATCACAAAGTAATTACAACTGCTTTGAAACATTTTACCAACCTGTAACAAAGCCAACTTCATTCAGCTTGTATTTTTTTATTAACCTGTTTTGAAAAGTACAATTTTACTTACTTGTTCCAAGTCGTACTCGGTTCTAAAAATATAATACAACTAAAGAAATATTTTTATACAAACAATTGGTCTGAGTTCATTATTGAGTGTGTGAAATCATTTCTTGCCTGAGTGTGTACAATAAATGCTTAACGGTACTCTCTGATAAAGCCTTACTGCTCGCCCACACTAACATAAACAGCGAGTAAGGTATTATCTACTTTTACCTCTGTAAGCCTTTGGGAATCCACTGGATTCTGTGCACCATATACCTCACTTTGGTATAGTATATACAGATCCAACTTCCTACACATACACTTTACATTTTGTGCGTCATCTTCTGAATTAAAGTTCAACGTTCAAGTATCTTTTGAGTTTTGTAGGTTTAACCCATATCCTTCTGGTCTTAAGCAGGGGTGCTTAGGAACATCTTTTTCTGAAACTTTTCTGTATAATCTTCATTTGAAATCAAAGCCTCACAGAGCCCATCATCTTTTGATTTTCCTCTTCAACCAGTCTCATTACATCAACGGGGTTATTCTAAGGGAAGGTAGAAATTCCATTTTTCAATCTGCATTAAGTGGATGCGAAACTGCAGGCAATTTCGCCATTTCGGAATCCATATGCCCTGTATTTCAAAAAAGCTGTAATGCAGGTAAAATGCCCTGCATAACAAGAATGCCTCATTATGCGCGGTGAAGAGTGCAAGCAACGATTAATTCTTGTGCCATCCAGCACTGTCAGGGGCCAGAACAATATAATTACGTTTGTGGTAATTACATTAAGTTAATTACACTACCTAGCTTCTAGCAGTGCTCATCAAAGCAAATTTCCCAGCAGGAGAGCTTGTGTGCAGCATCTGCCTGCTGGGGCACCAAAAGAGTTCTGCATCCAGGTGCTGCACACAGGCTTCCCTGCTGGGGAGGATGCTTTGAAGTCAGGGGTCTGGGCCATGTATTTACCTTAATAGAGTTAGCCTTGAGATAAAGGCATTTCCCAGCCCCTCATAGTGCTTCTAAAAGCGATTGTCCTTTGGCTTTGGGATTGGTTTTCCGCCCACAGAGCAGCGGAGTTGACCAAATTCTACTCTGTGGGCAGAGAGTAAACAAGGAGAACTTTTTTCATTTTTGCTAACCACGCGGGTAGATTGCCTGCCTCTTATAATTATCAGCAGATCCACCCGAAATTTGGAGGACTATGTCATCGCATTTTTCCCTTTACCTCATTCACCCTAATACCTTTTTTCTGCTTCTGCAGCAGTAGTTGCAGTTAATGCACATCACTTTTAGAGCGTTACACTCCTTCTTATTGGCCAGGTCTCCAACAATTCCACATTCATAACACTGACCTCTAATGTTACAAATTTCTTTCCCAGTTCCCCTCCTTACATCTCACATCCATGGTTTGCACATATGTTTTGCTAAAGCTTTCTTTGCAGATTTCTTCCACACATGCCAGAGAACACTCCATTCTTTTCACTACTTCCAACACTTCCATCAAAGAGGGATTTTTGTTGAATCATATCTCTCCTCTTTATTTTTAGTTTGAGCCTGAAGGCACAATGCATGGCCTTTCGTTTGGCTTTTAGCCCTCCCATTACCTACCATTCGTTGGAGTCATTATCATTCAATCTTCTTTGCTGCCTTCTAATTTGTCAGTGTGTGTGTAGCATCACTTACTGCGTCACTTCCTTTTCTATCTGTGGCACATGGACCAAGTACAGAATTACTGTCCGTCTGCTGCTTCAGCTGTGATTGAGGTACTATTCTTTTTTTGGCGTTTCTATATAGCACTAACTCGACCTGATCCAATGGTATTGAGGCGCTTAACATGAGCGCCAGTTACATTACACAAGTTCACATTCATTTTTTTAGGCACTGGGAGATTAAGAGATTTTCCCCAGTGGCGACCGGTAAGTACAGCTTAGAAGGGGTAGGGGGCCCTCACACAGACAATCATGCACACTCACTTATACCCATGCATTCACATGCAGACATGAGCACACACACCCATTCACAACACTCACTCACAAATACACATACATTCATACATACACGCACGCAACAGCCAATTGAAACACAACACTTACCTGCTGTAGCTCGGAGGTGCCAGGAGGTTTGTGACTGCTTTAGGTCAGCCAATGAGGGGAGGCAGCAGTCCCTACCTTGTCACAGAGTAGAGTGGGGTCAGCGAGACTGCTGACCCCACCCACTCTGTGACAATGTGTCAGTGATAGACACTCAGCCCTGGGCACTTCAGGGCTTAAAACTGAAGTGCCTAGGTACTCATGCTTCCCCTCGTCACTGGGGGGAGGGCCTCGAGGACCTTTGCCGAGCTGAGGAGGTCACACCCACAGGAGCTGTGACGTCCTCAGCAGAGGAAGGTTCAGCTCAGGCAGCCAGGAGCCTGCACATTTAGCACATGTCTAGCTCCTGGCTGCCTGACCTGAAAATAAAGAGTGTCTCTCAGGCTGACCTTTGCTCAGCCTGATAGACACTTTTTATGTCCAAAAGGAGCCGGGATAGGGTCCCTCCGCTCTTATGGACAGGCTGCTGCTGATTATTTTGCTCAGAATCATAGGATGTTGAGCCAACGCCTTCCCTGCTTGTTTTTTTTTTAGGTCAAACTCATTGCTCTTCCCAATACTTTTTTCTCTACTTGACTTGGAAAATTTGTGATTGGTTTGGTATTTCAGCTGGTACATGCACCAGCAACAGAGACCCTGTTGGAATCTGCACTTCAAAGGTTCCAATCCCGATATAATATTGCAGTGAATTGATGCAGTGGCTGCTGCACATAGCTGCATGTCCCGTGTCGTGATGTGTGCATAACCCCCATAGATCTGTGTGTAACAAGCGGAAACCATGATCCCACCCCAGTAAGGTTTCCCAGTGGGTTAACATGCCTACTGCAGGTGTTCGTGCATGTGTTTTATGTGAGTGTGTAAGCCACCGGCATCTGCATCGGTTTAGATTATAGCAGCAGAGATTTGTAAATAAATTGCAGAATGTAAATCGGACGTCACAGAAGAAAGCTAAGTTGGTTAGTGTGCGTGCTGCCTTCATCAGTGTGTAACCAGAGGACACAGGTTTGAATTGCAGCAATTTAGCTAAGTCGGTTGACTTGAACCCCGACTGAAGACATCTGTGTGCAAGCCATAGATTGCAGTCTTGACTTGAATACCAGCTGAGTTTACTCCACCTTTCATCCACCCTTGGTCAATAACAAGCATTGACTGAGCCAATAGGTCTCGTATTTGCAATCGCTTTTAGCCTTGCCAAGGTGCCAATGAGTAGAGTAAAGGGACGCAGAGTTGAGTGGTGCAGGGTAGAGTGAAGTGGCGCAGAGTGGAGTGGTGCAGGGTAGAGTGAAGTGGCGCAGAGTGGAGTGGCGCAGAGTGGAGTGGTGCAGAGTAGAGTGGAGTGGTGCAGAGTAGAGTGAAGTGGCACAGAGTGGAGTGGTGCAGAGTAGAGTGAAGTGGTGCAGAGTGGAGTGGTGCAGAGTAGAGTGAAGTGGCGCAGAGTGGAGTGGTGCAGAGTAGAGTGAAGTGGCGCAGAGTGAAGTGGTGCAGGGTAGAGTGAAGTTGCGCAGAGTGGAGTGGTGCAGAGTAGAGTGAAGTGGCGAAGAGTGGAGTGGTTCAGGGTAGAGTGAAGTGGCGCAGAGTGGTGCAGGGTAGAGTGAAGTGGCGCAGAGTGGAGTGGTGCAGGGTAGAGTGAAGTGGCGCAGAGTGAAGTGGTGCAGCGTAGCGTGAAGTGGCGCAGAGTGAAGTGGTGCAGGGTAAAGTGAAGTGGCGCAGAGTGGAGTGGTGCAGAGTAGAGTGAAGTGGCGCAGAGTGAAGTGGTGCAGGGTAGAGTGAAGTTGCGTAGAGTGGAGTGGTGCAGAGTAGAGTGAAGTGGCGAAGAGTGGAGTGGTTCAGGGTAGAGTGAAGTGACTTGAATACCAGCTGAGTTTACTCCACCTTTCATCCACCCTTGGTCAATAACAAGCATTGACTGAGCCAATAGGTCTCGTATTTGCAAGCGCTATTAGCCTTGCCAATGTGTCAATGAGTAGAGTAAAGTGACGCAGAGTTGAGTGGTGCAGGGTAGAGTGAAGTGGCGCAGAGTGGAGTGGTGCAGGGTAGAGTGAAGTGGCGCAGAGTGGAGTGGTGCAGAGTAGAGTGGAGTGGTGCAGAGTAGAGTGAAGTGGCACAGAGTGGAGTGGTGCAGAGTAGAGTGAAGTGGCGCAGAGTGGAGTGGAGTAGAGTGAAGTGGCGCAAAGTGAAGTGGTGCAGGGTAGAGTGAAGTGGCGCAGAGTGGAGTGGTGCAGAGTAGAGTGAAGTGGCGAATAGTGGAGTGGTTCAGGGTAGAGTGAAGTGGCGCAGAGTGGTGCAGGGTAGAGTGAAGTGGCGCAGAGTGGTGCAGGGTAGAGTGAAGTGGCGCAGAGTGGTGCAGGGTAGAGTGAAGTGGCGCAGAGTGAAGTGGTGCAGGGTAGAGTGAAGTGGCACAGAGTGGAGTGGTGCAGAGTAGAGTGAAGTGGCGCAGAGTGGAGTGGTGCAGGGTAGAGTGAAGTGGCGCAGAGTGGAGTGGTGCAGAGTAGAGTGAAGTGGCGCAGAGTGGAGTGGTGCAGAGTAGAGTGAAGTGGCGCAGAGTGGTGCAGGGTAGAGTAAAGTGGCGCAGAGTGGAGTGGTGCAGGGTAGAGTGAAGTGGCGCATAGTGGAGTGGCGCAGGGTAGAGTGAAGTGGCGCAGAGTGGAGTGGTGCATTATATTTGAACTGACATACAGTTTTAGTAATAAAATTATACAGCGCACAAACAATAGTGTGAAAATGGCATCACCTAGTGTCTTGATTTGTTTTGATCATATTAAAGTCTTTGTTTTCAACACACTTCAGAAATAACAAAAAATGTGCTTCGTTTGTGCTTTGCTAATTCTGATATAATCTGAAATACTTGCACAGTTTATTTAAATGTGGTTGTGTACTAGAAAAACCATTTCCTCTAACCCCAGTATTCAGGAAGATTGTCACATAAATCCTCTCACTTTGAAGTCAGAGAAAGAAAAGTAAACACCAACCTCCCTTGGAAGACAGAACCTGACATTTGACCTCTGTCTTGGAATGCACAGCAAATGTGAAAAGATAAGAGCAATAATTACAGGTCTGTTTACAGAAAGGAGCACTCCTGGAAGAAAGTGAGGTGATATAGTGTGACCGCTGCGCTGTCTGGTAGGCTTCGACCTAAAAAATGACGGTTGTGGTACAGTTCAGTCTGTAGCACGAACTACAGAAAAGAAGCAAGGTATATTGTTATATGGCATGTGCAGTTAACTCTCTTTTAGTCTTTAGTTGCTACATTGTGCTTGCAGTGCTTTCTATCTTTTGTCTACCGTGACTTTCATTTCTGTTCTGCATGTGGTCCACTGTGCCTCACTTCTGCAGTTTGTGTTTCTCTGCTCACCTCTTTCTTCTGGTGCATTAACTTGGCGGCGCATCTCTGAGCTATGCACTCTCTCTCATGTAGGTCTGCTTTTTTGTGCGTGTTTTTAATATGTGCACTCTTGCTAATTTATCTCTACTCTTTGCCACGCCACTCTATGCCACTCCACGCCACTCTACAACACTCCACTCCACTCTATACCACTCTGCGACACTCCACAACACTCTTCGCTACTCTATGCCACTCTTCCTTACGTCACTCCATTCCACCCTGTTACTCCACTCCTCTCTACTCTATGCCACTAAACTCTACTCTACGCCACTCCACTCTACTTCATGCCACTTTACTCCACTCCACCCCATCCAATGCCAATCTACGCCACTCCACGTCACTCTACTCTATGCCACTCTACTCTACGCTATGCCACTCTACTCTACACCACTTCACTACCTCTATGCCACTCTATGCCACTCTACTCCACTCCACACAATGCCACGCTACATCACTGTATGTCATTCCACTCTGTGCCACTCTGTCACTCTACGCTACTCTACGCCACTTTACTCTTTGCCACCTATTCTATGTCACTCTATGCCATGCCACTCTACTCCACACCACTCTACTCCATGCCACTTCGCTATATGCCACTCCACTGTATGCCACTCTACACACTCCACTGTAATCTACACCACTCTATCCTACACCACTCTACCTACACCACTCTACCCTACGCCACTCCACGCCACTCTACTCTACTCTACTCTACTCTACTCTACTCTACAGACTCCAGTCCGCGCCACTCTACTCCACTCACAGATACTGCTGCCATACATTGACAGATTCGACCTTGTACATTTATGCATCACCATCACATGCCAAGGGTGCCCATCATATGCCAAGGATGGCCACATTTATGGCAAGTCAGTCCACAATAAGCCATGAATGGGCACCACTATGTTAGTGCCATTGTTATGCCAGAAATGGGTCCTATAATGCCAAGAATCACCACAATATGACAAGGATGGCCAGCAGCATGCCAGTTTTGGGCATCAAAGTGGGTGCATGTGAGACCAAAAGGCTCTTTCTTCTACTTAGAGAGAAATTCGTGAAACCATTACCCACAGTAGGTAGTGGTTTAGCAGATTTCACTGTTAATAAGCAGAGGATAAAGTTCCCTGTTCTCAGAGGTACGAGGGACAGCACGGAAGTGTACAGAATATGTTTGCCTTATCTCATACAAAACCAGAACCTCTTTATACAGAGGATATTGCAAGGTGTAGCTACAATGCGTTGCTTTGGCAATGTTTCCCTGACGTGGTGGTAAAATGCATTTCCTGTATTTTGTGTCCCCATCAGTGCTGGAAAACATGGGAATCTTGCCGGATCCCAGTTCTGGCAGATATTTCTGGACCGGATCTGGAATCCAGCTGACCCAGGGAAACATGCTGAATTTGTCCTGTTGCCATTTTCAGACACCGGGGCACAATTCAGCAGCGCCCGCACATTGTCTGCTTTTGGTTTGTTTGGAGCAGCAATGTGCAGGCGGACTTTCATATTTACACTTCTAGCCAAGCACAAACAAAAGCCTGATTTAAAGGGCCATCAGCCCTCTTTTTGTTCAAGTTGTCCTGACTGGGAGCCATCTGGAGCCTAACACCTAGATGCCAATGCAATGTTAGGAAACAAAGGCACAAAGCTTATCACTTCACAAGTACTTTAGAGAAACTATGATTTAGAGGAAGGTTTTTAACTTTTAGGGTCCTTTAGGATTGGAAGGAGAATACTTCTGTTCCGATACAAGATCCTAAATCCTGACAAATATTTCAAGTTCTCTTTCCCATTCTAAACAAAGAAAGGCCAGGGGAGTTATTGCTTGAGGAATTACCTCTTTGCTTTGTAGAGCTGTGTGGATTTTGGGACATAAACATGTAACAATGAGGACTTGCTGTGTGAAATTGGACGATTGGGGGGGCAGTGTGTTTGGGAAGGAGGCCCAGGGAATTGAAAGGAGGGGTGATCATGTCCATTTACTGGTATTCGCTAATATGAGGCTAGAACTGAGGAAGCGTAAGGATACAGAGTAGGACATAGTAGGTATCTGTCGCGACAGAGGAAATGTAGCAAGATGTGAGGTCAACTGATGCATCTTAGGCGTGACAACACTGGTTCACTTTCCTGGCTGATGGGCTCCACGGATGGCCTCTAAAGTGGCCAGTGGGGGGGCCGTCAGGTCTGGGGCTGAGGGTATCAACTTCCATTAGACCGAGAAGGGCTGAATCTTGACACTGGTGTGGAAAATGCTGCATTCTCTGTCGGGGGGGAGGAGGGGAGGGCAGTGAATACTGCTCTGAAGAAATAAAAGTCAATGAATGAGATACTTGACAACCCTGCCTACCAATGTCTTCCTGAAACCCTACCACTTTTCCATGAGGCTAGACCATGCCACAGCATTTACTGCCTGATTTATGGGGCTATATCATCATGTTGTTTTCTGCACTGTCTCAGAAGGGGTCTGTGTGGTATGTTGGCATATGGAATGTGACTGCAGGTGAGGAATATAGAATGTAGACTGTAGGTAGATGTCTTGTGAAATGTTCAATGTTGGTGATAAGTGGATGTGTGAATGTGAGGGCGGTGAGATGCAGGCTAGGAGACTAATGAGTCGGTTGTGTTCCCATTGCTCCATGCATTGACATTAATAAATAGTACTTCAGAATTTCTTTTCCTTGTCACAATGGTGACGAGTGGGCAGTTTAAGGAGCAACAGAGGTGGTTTTTATTGTGAATAACCATCGACCAAAGTGTTACCCTTCATCTTCATTCAACTGATTGCAACAAGACAACAAGAAGGGTGAGGAGAAGCGATCTATAGTCACCGCTAATCAGATAGAATTCTGCACCGTGCTTACAGTCACCCAGCAGTAAGCTTAATGCATCAGATAAGAAGGCCGGCCGCCTTCAACCCAGTGCTTAATTTGTGCTGGTATTTGCTGGGGCTGAGCACCGGAAATAATTTTTAAACACTGGCACGTGTTTATGAGAGTACACCGCATGGTAGCACTCTCAGCCTATTCTTTGAGCACAGCCAAGTGTTTAGCGATTCAATGAATAAACAAAAATTACAAAACTTGCACTTCCAGGCCATCCTCACAGCTTTTGATATCCAAAATGTCACCCTTAATGCTGGCACTGCCATTCGGCAGCAGTGGCAGCAGCCTTGGGTGGTGTCAGCTGCAGTGGAATACCTTGGGCCCTAGTACTTATATTTTTACTAATTAAGCACTGCTTTAACCACTCAGCTAATCAAGCCCCACCTACTTTAGAGATAAGTAAAACCGACGGCCATCTTGAATCAAGGTGATGCTCATTTGAATGGTTATTGATGATGACGATAATTGAGGGCATGCGTGTTTCGGACATATTGGATTGGGCTGGCACTAAAAAGCGGCCAACTTCTTGTAAAGAGCACATATGAACTCGATGAATAGCGGGCATTCTATCATTGTCGGGCAAGTTAATAAAAAATGGCTAATTACTTTAGAAAGATCACACAAAACAACATCTGTGTGGTGGCCATCTTAGCACTTTGAGATCAATTAATGACAAATCAGTAGGAGTGCGCTACTAACTACATTGCTCTACATATCTGTGATGATTTAATTCTGAAGCCTGTCCATACGGTGATAGGCACACCAAGTCACTGTGTGAATATCTCAGTGCTAAATAGCATCAGCAGAAAAGCAAACTTCCCATTACAAATTAATTATTACTTTGATATCCGACTTCTTCAGTGCTACATTGATACATATACAGTGAAAATGTACATTTACCTAACATTGGAACCTGTCTGATGGACCTGTCTGACAGGCACAGCTGGATTTTAATTGCAGATTTACTGTTACTTTGCTACTTACCTACCTGGAGCCCCCTTGACAATCCACATTTTTCAAATGTCAAGAGTGTAACCTCCTCCCCTATTTTTGGCTATGCCAGGAGAACTGCCCATTGAGCGGGAGATGTGGATTGGTTTATTTCATGCATATGTTCAAATGTTGGAGGAAGGAGAATGCATTCAACAAAGGAAATTGTCGTTATTGAAATGGTCATTGGGGGACCTGGTGCTTAAGGAATTCAAAAGACCTTACCTTCTCGAAGAATGTGGGTAATTTAAATTTGTACTAAATTGCAGTAAAACAGATGCAAGAGTGATATAGGAAGAAGGTGAATAAGGTTTAGGGGCATTGTAAATTTTATTCAAGAGGTCGAAAAGAATGGAAGAGTATTGACCAGTATATTTCTGCATTACGAGCGTTAGCTGTAGTGTTGTCCGATTTCGAGCACATTACAAATGAGCAAGTGTTGCATGATTGAGTTTTAATGAAGACAAAGTCTAACAAAGTACAAGACAGAATGAGGGCTTTGACAGATTCTACCTTGCAGGGCGCCATTGAAGCTGCAGGCAGTATAGAGTTATTGGAAAGGTGTGTGCAGGAAGTTATCGAAGATATTGGAGGAGTGAGTGCGAGTGCTGTGTCCAACCTTGGAGTTTCTCGAAGAAGGATGGAAAAAATATTGATCAGAAGAATGGGAGCACTATTAAATCAACTCATTGGAAAAGTAGGAGTGTTGTTACAGATGTGGGAGTCCAACAAATTTAGCAATTGCAAAAAATTGTCCATCAATTGATTATGAGTGTAATCAGTGTAGGAAAAGGCAGCATTTTGGAGTGAATTATGTTCTCTCAGATGTTGAAGATACTAGTATGAATGTAAGAGATTATGTGGTTTTATGCATTGGTCAAGGCACAGGAGGTAAGAGGTAGGGATTACAAAGGTGTGATGTTTTTATGGATGGAGTGTTGGTGAATGTGAAGGTAGACTCTTGTGTGTGGTATACAACTGTGGGAAGTGTTTTGTTTAAAACATTGTGGGCATGAAAGAAGTTAGAATTCACTATAGTATGCCCAGCAAGTTATTCAGGTCAGGATACAGATTTAAACTCAAGTGTTAATTTTGGTCTGAAATAAATTTCAAGGGTCATAAGATGACAGGGAAGTGGTTGTTGAAGAACATTGTGAAGATATCCTGGGTTGGCCCCACCAAGAAAAATTAGCTATACAGCTGAAGCCCAGAACGAACGCTCATGTGTATGCAATGCATGAATGTCCCAGGATGTATGAAGAATATATGATTCACTCGAGGTTGAAATCCAAGAAGTGTTTAAAAAAGTTGGAAAAGTTCAAATTTATAAAAATAAGATTGTCATCTGAGACAACGTGAAAACTTGTATAACAGAAATTAAGTAATGTTCTGTTGAAATATAAAAGGAAACTCAAAGAGTTTTGAAGGACTTGTGTACAAAAGATATAACCTGTAGAGTAGTCATCACCACCCAGTGATGGTTTTATTGAAATGTTCAGGAGATTTGAGAGGTTCTGTAGGTGTTCGGTGCCTAAATGAAGATATTTTGACAGATAGCTTTTCATTACCAAATTTACTTTTAGAATAACTACTGGCGGAAGCCGCTATATTTTATACAATCGATTGCACAAGTGCTTACTATCAAGTGGAATTGGATGAGGAATCTACGCACTTCATTGCTTTCATTACTCTAGAAATACCAGTTCATAAGAATGCCTTCTGGTTCAGCCAGCGCCTCTGCTGTATTTCAGAGGTCACTGAGTAGGAGTTTGGAAGAGGTAAAGGGTGCAAAAGTGTTTCAAGATGACATTCTCATTTGTGGTAAGGATATTGAGGAACGTGATGCACATTCAGAAAAGTATTTTCAGTTTTAAAAGATGACTAAAGAAAGGGGTGAATTGGGCTCTATGGCCCTCACTTGGATATCACACCTGTGTAGTATTCATAGATCAGTAATGCCGTGCACAAAAAGGGGGGATGCCCACCCAACATGCACAAGTAGGGCCCGATTCACAGAACTAACTTACGTCAAAAACGTAAAGTTAGTACCTTTTGGTATTCACAGAATACACTTACTCATTTTGGTATTCACAGAATACACTTACTCATTTGGTATTCACAGAATACACTTACTCATACTAACTTTATGTCCGCATTCGGGCCGGAGATTCCGGCCGCTTGTGGAGATTCCGGCCCGGAGGTGGAGATTCCGGCCGCTTGTGGAGATTCCGGCCGCTTGTGGAGATTCCGCCACCGGCCGGAATCTCCACAACCGGCCGGAATCTCCACAAATGGCCGGAATCTCCACAAACGGCCGGAATCTCCGGCCGAATCTCCACAAGCGGCCGGAATCTCCACCTCCGGGCCGGAATCTCCACCTCCGGGCCGGAATCTCCACAAACGGCCGGAATCTCCACCACCGGGCCGGAATCTCCGGCCCGAAAGTGGACATAAAGTTAGTATGAGTAAGTGTATTCTGTGAATACCAAAATGAGTAAGTGTATTCTGTGAATACCAAAATGAGTAAGTGTATTCTGTGAATACTAAAAGGTACTAACTTTACGTTTTGACGTAAGTTAGTTCTGTGAATCAGGCCCGTAGAACCCAGCAGAAGATTCTTTATAGACCTCTATACAGCCTTATGGCACACGCAATTCAATAAAAGTTCAGTCTTTAAACGTCGTTTTCAATCTTGCTCTTTACGAGTGCTTTATTCCATTTCACAATAGTCAATCTTTTGATGGTGAAATGGAATAAAGCACTCGTAAGGTGCAAGATTGGCTATTGTGAAAAGGAATAAAGCACTCGTAAAGTGCAAGATTGGCTACTGTGAAAAGGAATAAAGCACTCGTAAAGTGCAAGATTGGCTATTGTGAAAAGGAATAAAGCACTCGTAAGGTGCAAGATTGGCTATTGTGAAAAGGAATAAAGCACTGTTAAGTGCAAAATTGGCTGTTGTGAAACGGAATAAAGCACTCGTAAAGTGCAAGATTGGCTATTGTGAAATGGAATAAAGCACTCATAAAGTGCAAGATTGGCTATTGTGAAATGGAATAAAGCACTCGTAAAGTGCAAGATTGGCTATTGTGAAACGGAATAAAGCACTCGTAAAGTGCAAGATTGGCTATTGTGAATCGGAATAAAGCCCTGTAAAGTGCAAGATTGGCTATTGTGAAACGGAATAAAGCACTCGTAAAGTGCAAGATTGGCTATTGTGAATCGGAATAAAGCCCTGTAAAGTGCAAGATTGGCTATTGTGAAACGGAATACAGCACTCGTAAAGTGCAAGATTGGCTATTGTGAAACGGAAAAAAGCACTCGTAAAGTGCAAGATTGGCTATTGTGAATCGGAATAAAGCACTCGTAAAGTGCAAGATTGAAAACGACCTTTAAAGACTGAACTTTTATTAAATTGCGTGTGCCATAAGGCTGTATAGATGTTAATTGTAAAAGATGCTGGTCTCACGGTTAAACATGAAAAGTGTAATTTTGGAAAAGGTGAAATTGAATATTTGGGACATAAAACATCTAAGCAAGGGGTAATTCCAAATACTGACCATGTGAATGCCATAGTGAATGTATCTGTACCTGTGAATAAGGGACACTATTATCTTTTTTAAGCCTGACTGAATTCTGTGCAAGGTTTATTGAGAATTATTCGATTAAGATAGAACCATCAACGGGCCTGTTAAAAAAGATAAGCTATATGTTTGGAGGTCGGAAGCGGAGTGCGTTTTTGGAAAAGATAAAGGTTGAAATGGTCGAAGCTCCATGTTTAAAACCATTTGTTGTTGAAAAAAATCTGTTGTAGTGGGGGTTGCAAGTGGATATGGTTTTGGTGCTGCGTTGGGCCAGACAGATAGTATGGATGGATGGGTTGTTGAAAAAGATTCTTGTGCATTACATCAAACTGAGGAAATTATACGGTAATTAAACATAATTATTGGCTTGTACCTGGGCATACTTGTGATCAATGTTCCCTCTAATTATTCTTCCGCTTGTGCGAACGCGGAATGTTTGTGTGAACACTTTTCTTGGCTGTGAGCACAACTGATTGATCTGATGTGCAACTATGCGGGTGAACCAGGTACTGCTTAAAAGTAGGTATGGAGGAAGGGACGTGTTAAGATGAGACGACAAGGAAACGTGAGTTAACTTCTTTTAATTCGCCTCACAGCCTCCAACAACCACCACAGCTCTCAGCTGGGGAAACCGTCACCAACTCCCGTGGAATGTTGGTGACAGCGGGAACGGCTCGTGACAGGAGAAGGGAAGGAACCGTAGCGGGTTGAGGGGGTGGGGAAGGTGAGAGGATGAGGTGAGGGGAAAGGCAGGGGAATAAACATTACAACACATCTCCCCCCTTATGAACAGAGGAAAACAGGAATTAAAGCAGGTACAAAAAAAACATCCATAGTAAGAACAATTAGAGAACCAATGTGATTACAATCAATTATTACAGTTGTTCCGAAAGTGATAAATGCAAAAAGAACAATTGATGGACAGAATGCAGAACAATGTCATACATTCACTCCAGTACAGAGATCTGGGCCTAAATCCATCGTTTTTTTGCTCACCATGCCATTCCAGTTTGGACCCAGTCATATGCAAATCAGTCTTGACCCTGCGCCCAATGGGAACAGTCCAGCCCGAACTGCCAGACCAGGTTCTCCCTGGACTCGAAACAAGCATCCTAGGACTGGTTTCGGGTAAGGGTGGGCGTAGTTCGCGAAGTAATGCTTCGCGAAGCTACGCAAAGTGCAGTTCGCGCTACGCAAGCTTCGCGTAGCACTACGCGAACTGCGTAGCGCACTGTTCGCAATGATTGCACAGTGCCGGATGCTTGTCCGCACTGTGCAATCATTGAAACGGCAACTTGCACAGTGCGAGCTGTCTTTACTGCCGCTCGAGTAGATTTTTACTCGAGCGGCAGCTTCTCAACGCGGACTGGTAGTTTCTCATCGCGAGCGGTCGCGAGCATACGCGACCACTCGCAATGAGAAACCTGACCTCCCGCGTTGAGAATCTCGCCGGGAGGTTTATTTTCCACGCTCGCGATCGGCAACTTGATGTTGCTGATCGCGAACGAGGAAAAAGTCTCGCCAGGATGTCATTTTGCTTGCTCGCGGTCGCCAACTTGACGTTGAGGACCGCGAGCAAGCAAAAATGACCGCGGCACTACGCTACGCTACGCTACGCATGTTCGCACTGTGCTACGTGCAATTCGCGTTGTGCGAAGTAGCGCAAACTTCGCAAACTACGCGAGCGTAGCGTAGCACTTCGCCCAGGGTTAGTTTCGGGGATTCACCCCTCATCAGCCAGGATAGCTTGACTCCAGTGGCATGGAGAGCAGAGGACCCACGTCTGGGCATTCCTGTCCCACTCGGGGTGACAAATGCAAAAAGAACAATTGATGGACAGAATGCAGGACAATGTCATACATTCACCCCAGTACAGAGAGCTGGGCCTAAATCCATCGTTTTTTGCTCACCATGCCATTCCAGCTTGGACCCAGCCAAATGCAAATCAGTCTTGACCCTGCGCCCAATGGGAACAGTCCAGCCCAAACTGCCAGGTCAGGTCCTCCCTGGACCAGAAACAAGCAGGCTCGACTGTTCCCACAAGGAACAGGGTCAAGACTGATTTGCATATGGCTGGGTCCAAACTGGGGTGGTGTGGTGAGCAAAAGAATGATGGATTAAACCCAGATCTTTGTGACTGGGGGTGAATGTTAGCATTGTCCAGCATTCCGTCCATCAATTGTTTCTTTTGCATTTGTCGCCCTAAGTGGGAAGGGTATGCCCAGACGTGGGTCCCGTGCTCACTACACCACTGGATTCAAGCTAGCCTGGCTGATGAAGGGTGATGCCCTGAAACCGGTCCCAGGATGCTTGTTTCCAGTCCAGGGAGGACCTGGCTTGGCAGTTCAGGCTGGACTGTTCCCACAAGGAACAGGGTCAAGACTGATTTGCATATGGCTGGGTCCAAACTGGGGTGATGTGGTCAGCAAAAGAATGATGGATTAAACTCAGATCTTTGTGATTGGGGGTGAATGTTAGCATTGTCCAGCATTCCGTCCATCAATTGTTTCTTTTGCATATGTCGCCGTAAGTGGGAAGGGTATGCCCAGATGTGGGTCCCGTGCTCAGTACAACACAGCCTGGCTGATGAAGGGTGATGCCCTGAAACCGGTCTCAGGATGCTTGTTTCCATTCCAGGGAGGACCTGGCTTGGCAGTTCAGGCTGGACTGTTCCCACAAGGAACAGGGTCAAGACTGATTTGCATATGGCTGGGTCCAAACTTGGGTGGTGTGGTGAGCAAAAGAATGATGGATTAAACCCAGATCTTTGTGACTGGGGGTGAATGTTAGCATTGTCCAGCATTCCGTCCATCAATTGTTTCTTATGATAGTGATAGACACCATTATCCCACACCCAAGCACAATACAATATTCCCGTAGCAACCTCAGAACTCTAGATCAGTGTGGAACATAATCTCTGTGCCACTCCGGAACTCTATGTGGCCTCATGCTCCTTCGACCATAAATAGATCCAGAATCACCCTTTGAACACACCTCAGGACTATTCTTGACTAAGAAAGGGTGACAAACCGATAACCTGTCCACACTTCATGTGCGTCCGTCATTCAGTGTAACTACATTCTTGCCCACCTTGACCACTTTCGTGGGCTCTGAATACTTGCTTCCCCCACCTTGATGAGACACCGGTAATTTGACCAGGACAGTGTCTCCCACTTTAAACCTGCCCTCTACAGCACCATGCTTAGTGTCATAGTTCTCTTTGTAACTATGTTGGTGTAGCTCTCTAAGCCTGTTCATCTCGTCCCTATCCATCCATCTGGGCTCTCCTCCACCTAACCAGTTAGGTGATAACTTAGTTCCAGGTAATCCTCCTTTTAATGCCAGGAACGGTGAGACATTGGTAACCAAGTTGGGTGTGGTATGATAGGACCACAGCATGCTTTGGAGAGACTGATCTGCAGGTTTACTTGACATTTGGGACAATTGCAAGCATTCTTTTATCATTTTATTGACCCTTTCAACCAGCCCATTGGCCCTAGGGCAGTATAAAGCTGTCTTATAATGGCAAATGGACAAGCTCTTCAAAAAAACGCCTGCATCTCATCAGATGTAAACTGCACCCCGTTGTCAGTGACGATGATAATGGGAATCCTTTCTATCACAAACACCTCGAGGAAACTAATGAGAGACCCAGTGTTGATGTGACTCACCACATTTGTCATGATCCAATGTGAATGGTAGTCTACTAATACAAGCATGAACTTTCCCTCCCACAAAGGTACCTTGAGAGGCCCAATAATGTCCAACCAAGCTAATCCCCAGGTTTTGAAGGGACAATCACAGGAGACAAAGTAGCTTTATGAGTAGATTTCGATTTGTCGTTAAGGGCACATGATAAACAATCTCTGACCGTTTCCTCAACTACAGAATCCATTCTGCGGAACCAGTATGTGGCTCTCACCTTAGCTTTGATAAGGCTTCTGCCCAAGTGTCCCTCGTGAGCAATTGCTGCAATTCTGGTCCACAACTTCATCGGAGGAACCAACCTGTCTCCCCTCATGACTTTATTGTTAGAAATGCTTAATTCATGACGCCAAACCCAATAATCCTTAAGGTTATCACTCAGTGTACCAGGTTTAACAGGCCAACCTTGAATGATCTTGCTTTTGACTTGTTTCAAGGTCTCATCACTACCCATCTCAAATTCCCACTCTTCCTCAGAAATTCCTGGAATTTCCACTGAAGCCACAATCTCACCACTCTCAGACAGGGCATCACTCACAGGCTTAGCCGCATCACAGGGTAACCGTGAAAGACAATCTGCAATCCAATTCCTGTTACCAGGCACATATTCTATGGTGAAATTGAATCCTTCCAGACCTAAGAGCCATTTGGAAATCCTAGGGGTCGTGGCAACCCTTCCTTTGATCGAGAACATGAACATCAATGGCTTGTGGTCAGTGCGCACCACAAAAGGAAGACCCCCATAGAATTTTTTTTAAATGGTCAATAGCCCAAGAATAAGCCAGAGCTTCTCTTTCAACCGTAGAGTAATTGCGCTCAGCTTCTCTCAAAGCTCTAGATGCGAAGGCTACGATCACTTCCTTACCATCTACTACTTGCGACAACGCCGCTCCCACACCGACTCCACTAGCATCTGTGGTCAAAATTGTTTTGTTAAGCAGAAGACAAAAGATGTAAGAATGCACACCTTCCCTTAAATATCTTGGGAAAGTTTACTTGAATAAACAGAGGGGCCAGGATTTCAAAAGCACTCGTGGGACATCGTTAAGGGGTGTAGGGGCGTTGCACATCAGCTTGCTCATGAATCTTTTTCATGAGTTTGTTTTTATTGGCGAAGATGCAGTGGATTTCGTTTTCTTTTAGCCAGGATGGGTAATTGCATGGTAGGAGTTTATTAGTTTTCAAGCATGGGTGGTTTTTAAGTAAATTTGTGATTGAGGTGTGGTGGGGGTGATGAGGGTCACGTGATTATGTTTTTTAGAATATCGAGTGAAACTGGACTTATATAGTTGGCTGAGTTATTTTTCTATTTGTTTCAGTAACCCCTGACGAAGAGCCAGTGTGCTCGAAATGCATTGGGTGGAACGTTTTTGAGTCAGTTTTCCATGATTGTTTTGCATACACGTGCCGCTGTTAAAAGTCTGGATGGACTACATGAGGCATTTGAAGATGTTAAATAAAACACCAATGTGGAACTACGCTGTCTCTGAAGTGATTATAAAGCATGGATTAATTCTTTGAATGAAGCATGGATATCAATATTGGATTACTTTTGAATAAAACTGGATTACTATAAAGAATGATTGACCGAAAGGAAAAATTCCTGAATTCAGCAGTGCGACGGATGGGTGCGCAATGTTACGTACCTCTTCTTTATACTCAAAATTGTTTTGTGCCATGTATCAAAGCAGCCCAAAGTGGGAGCATTAGCAATGGCCTCCTTGATAGCATCAAAAGAACTCTGACAAACCTCCTCCCAGAGAAAAGGGGTATTCTTTTAATAAACTCCTTAATGGTGCTGTAACATCTGTAAAATTCCTGACAAACTTATTCATATATTCTGTCAACCCTAAAAAGGACCTTAACTCGTCCTGATTCTATGGGGTAGGAGCATCTCTCACAGCTTTGACCAAATCTAACTTCGGCTTAACCCCATTCTTTGAGATGGTATGTCCCAAGTAGTCCACAGAATCTACACCGATTTTGCACTTATCCTTACTTACTGTGAAGCCAGCCTCTTTGAGAGCCTCAAGTACAATTCTCAAAGTAGCTGCGTGTTGTTGTACAGACACCCCATGAATTAGGTTGTCGTCCTGAAAACAAAGGACGTTCTCAATTTTCCCCAAAATGCTCTGCATGATACGCTGAAAGACAGCAGCAGCTGATGCTAAGCCAAATGGCATGCGGAGAAATCTGTACACACCAAAAGGGGTATAAACGATGTAAGCGACATAGAATCTGGGTGTAATTCAATTTGATGGTAGGCAGACAATAGGTCGATTTTACTGAAGATCTCTGCCTTACCCATCATACTGATCATTTCATTGATGCGACGGAGGGGGAACCTGTTTACCCAAATGTTTGTATTCAGATCCCTCAGGTCCACACAGAGACGTAAACCCCTTCCCCCAGATTTCTGGGCAACCACAATCGGAGCAAGCCACAAGGAACTTTCAATGGGTTTAATAATGCTCAGTGAAACTAACCTGTCTAACTCTTCCCTTAACAGTGCTTGCATGAGGTTGGGAATGGGACGCACTTTATGAATTACAGGGACTGCGTTATCTTTTACTCTAATTCTGTGCTGGAAGCCTTTTAAATGACCTAGATCATCACAGAATACCTCCGGGAATTCATCACAAATAGCATCGAGCTCCAGTTTTCCCCCTTCTAAAGCAAACACTGGTTTGACTCTGTTAGGATCAAGCCTAATGCCTAACTCTTTCTGGTGAGCCCATCCCAACAAACATGATCCATTTCTCGTAAGGTAAACTTTCCCTTATGTCAAACGTTCCTTAAATTTAATTTGCATACACAACATACCCACCAGAGGAATAGGATCCTTATTATAACTTCATGGATCTATTTCAGGTGAGATCAACGTGTAATTCCTACCTAGGAACTTTTCCTTAAATTTCTCGTAATTGATTAAAGTATATGGAGAGCACGAGTCAACAAACACATTAAATTCGATATCATCAAGTGAAATAATGCATTTAGGGTAATCCACACCCTTGCACAAAGTGTTTTTTTCAATTTGGAAAATATACATACTGTTGGTTCCCTCAGCAACCTCATCGATTGCATGAACACTTTTCCTTTCTGAGCATACATTTTTGCAAAGTCTTGCAAAGTGTCCTCTCTTATTACACTTCCTACAGACTATGGATCGAGCAGGACAACTTGGGCTATTGGCTAGATGATTGCAATTACCACAACGGTAACACCTTAGTCTTCCACCTCTTCTATCTTCTAAAAACTTGCTACTAGAAGGTTCACCAAATTTTTTGCTCGAGCAACTCTCCTTCTCAACACAATCAGGATCAACTTTACTTTTCACCACCTGCATAGTCTCGTTCCCATTCCTTTGCTTCATTTCTCTAATACATTCAGCTGTATGTTCGATACCTTTAGCTATTTCCACAGCAACTTTTAAGTCAGGGTTCCCAGTCAGCAACTTCTCTTGGATCTTTGGGTTATTGGTGTAACAAACGAGCTGATCTCTAATAAAAGAATCACCCTAGGTGCCAAAGTCACATAAGTTCGCCAGACTTCTTTACACAGCTATGTAGGATGTAACTTTTTCTGTTTTTCCTTGCACCCTGCAAAAGAATTTGTCTCTCTAAAACCACATTTACTTTTTGTCCAAAGTGTCTTTCCAGCTTCTGTAAAGTCACAGAGTAGACATCATGAGAGTCTCCACCCTCTGAACTGCTATCAGAAGCCGACAGATTCTCGTAGACTTTTCTGCCTTGGATACCAATATTGTGTAACAGAATATGTTGCTTTCTTAGCGGAGAAAACTTTTCTCCCCCAATTGCAATGAGATAGGAACTGAATAATTTTTCCCAGTCTTTCCAAACAATAATGGGTTCACCCACTTGATCTTAGAAGGGTGGAGGTTGGTTCATGTTGGATGTAGTCGTAGTGGACAGATTAGAGAAAAGTGCGCGGATATCAAGAGTTTGGTACTAACTTCCTAATATTGTAGACGAAGGTTGGATAGTGGTGTCTAGAAAGGGTATCTAGTACCAAAGGTTATGCACAACAGCGTACAAGGACACACTATCAAGTCCACGCAGACTTTTTTAGATGAGCACCACGCTATTGCAATAAATGCCTCATAATGAACTCAGGTTTCTGCAGTGAAGAGGCAATAAATTGAAAAACAACGTCACTGCTCCCTGATTTATATTACTCTCAGGCCGCAGAAGTGAGGAAATACACCAACAAAATTACATCCCTCTGAGCTAAATAATGCATACGTTTGTGCCATCTAATTCACATCTGCTGTGCCCATCAGCTTGATAGGCTTGAGAAATAATTCAAGGATTAAATATTTGACAATAGTGAACGAAAAATGTATGCTCCCGCTGAGTTAAGTAATTTGGAGGTTGCACATACTCAATTCCATTCAGCTGTGCCCATCAGCGTGACAAGCTTGTGGAGTGATCAAATGTGACAGTTAGAAGTGATCCGTTCGTCAATTGCCTGTATGAACTTTCACAAGCTGTGCCCGTCAGTGCAACAAGCCAAATAAGATCTGGAGCTCCCTCTAGAGCAGTGTTTCCCAATCTGTGCGCCGTGGCACCCCAGTGCGCCATCAAAACTTGCCAGGGGCGCCGCGCACCAAACACACAGCTTGGGAACCACTGCAGGGTGTAACACTACCCATCACTACCTGTATTTTTAGAACCGAATGTGTAGTAGTGTATTAAGAGTAAGGCACTGCCCGAACTTGTTTAGGCATTTCTTTAGGGAAGTTCTGAGACTGCTCTATTATTTTTGAAATCATGTTAAACTTCTGCGGACCGAACAGGCAACATTGCCTTGCAAAGCGAAGAGTAATGTAAACAAAACACTGTGAAAATACCTGCCCAGCTGCACTTTGACCTCCGAAGGAACGGGAGCGCAGATGGGCTCTGGCATGAACTTGTGACACTTCAATAAATCATGCATTCTTGCTTTCATCTCCAGCAAGGGTAAATATGCTCTCTGGTATAGCCAGTGGAAAAGGCCTGTAAAATGATGCCATTTATTCAGGGGCTGCAGCAATCCAAATAACATTACAATTTGTGACTGGTGCGTTTTTTGAGGGGCGTCAATCTGCAGAAAAGATATGAGCTGCGGCTGTGTTAGTTGAAAACATTTAATACAGGGATCACTCTTTGACCCGCTCCCGTATGGGCATAGAGTCAAAGCCAAGAGGGTGCGCTCAGACTTTCATCATCAGGATAAAAAGCATTATTGAGTATTGTGCAAGCAAAGACTGGAATGTGGGGGGCTGACACTGCTCCTTCCACAAAATCAGATTCCCCAAAACAACCCTGGTACTGGCAGGAGGTGCCACAACAGAGTTTTTCACAATTACTGCTCAGTGCTCAATTAGGTTTGCTTTGTGGGCAGTAGATCAGACCCCATGGAGCGCACTATCACTGCTGTTCAGTGGATGGCAGTGTGGAGAATGTCGCTGGCACCCTGCGGCGCAGTCCATAAGGGACACAAATAAATTCATAATATATCTAATTCCCCCCAATCAAACACAAACTGTAATCCCTGTGGGCATAAGAGCAACATGACATTGAGAAGAACGACTACAAATGTGTTTATACTTCAAGAACACAGCAAGTTGATCCAGGAACCCACTGTACTTGAGGCCAACAATATGCCACAGCAGAGATTACAACCACAGAGGTGATGCACATGCCAATACAATCTTGTTACAAGAATGGAGAGTTGCTACAGCAATCACGCAACAAGAAGAGAAAGATGCCACAGCAGTCATGTAACAAGCACAGAGATACGCCACAAGTCATGTACCAATCCTAAAGTCCTCACACAAGAAGACACAGAACCAGGAACAGGCAAGTCCTGCAGAGAAACTAAATGCCTAGAGTGGATTAGACCCTGTCGCTTGTTTGCTTGAGATGCTTTTCTGCTTCTTCATTTGTTGGTCAGTTTTAGAGATAGTTATCAGCTACTAATCTTTCTTTGAAAGAAACTAAAGGCACACAGATTTGTCGTGTAGCTGAGGGCACTAGCAGGTGCATACATGTGATAATATACATAGTTCTCATGGAAGGAGACATGCACATGAGCTACACAAAGCCAGAAGCATCACACAAGAGCAGGAGGCAAACACGGAGTGACACTCATTTGCATGCTTCATGTCCTTTACTGATACCCTTCGTGCGCGGTGCCCCTGGCTAGTTTTGATGGCCCACTGGGGTGCTGTGGTGCACAGATTGGACACCATTCTGAAACAACATTCCTCTTTCTATTGGGCCTCACAAACTCTGCTCGCGAACAAGCTAAAGATACACCTCTTTAAAGAGCTCTACATGACAATGCAGTAACAATTTACTTATTTGAGATCTCCGTATCCCTCCAATCAGTCGTTGACACTGCATGGGGCTCTGCAGTGGATAGAATAGGATTACATCTATGATTATAATACCTTCATTGGCTTCATCCCACTTATTTTCAGGGAGAAAAATTGAAGTACTGCAGAGGCCGGGCTTACATCCCCACTACCCGCCAAACAAAAGTAACATATTAGGGAGCCGCGGCCAACAGCCAACAGGTCAAGGGAGCCGCGGGTCTAAAAAGTTTGGGAACCACTGCTCTAGAGGCTCCGAGGAATTAAGCAAAATAGCAACGATGAGGAAGATGGCTGGGCAGGTGAAACGTAACGAAGCGGGACACAGTACACAGTCCCGGAAGACGGCTGGGCAGACGACACACCATTGACTCAGCTTTGCCCACCACTCCGCTCCTCACCTTGGAACTGTGTTACCATCGACACAGTATGTACAGTACGTAGCGGCTCACACGAAATAGTCAGGACTGGGAGTACAGGTGGCTGCGATGGAGAAAGAATTCGGGGAGGAGGCTGGCTGCACTGTCCCCGACCAGCAGCAAATCGTTGCCAATGTTAGGATGAGACGACAAGGAAACGTGAGCTAACTTCTTTTTATTCGCCTCACAGCCTCCAACAACCACCACAGCTCTCAGCTGGGGAAACCGTCACCAACTCCCGTGGAATGTTGGTGACAGCGGGAACGGCTCGTGACAGGAGAAGGGAAGGAACCATAGCGGGTTGAGGGAGTGGGGAAGGTGAGAGGACGAGGTGAGGGGAAAGGCAGGGGAATAAACATTACAACAGGATCCCTCCTTTTTGCAACCTCATTTTCCCATTCACTCTTGTTTTCTGTGTTCTAAAGTGTGCGTTTTATAGCACATTTTCCCAAACTTAAATGTTTTAGGCTCAGATACTGTTGAGATTGGCCAGTATTTCAATTATAGACACTGTACACATCACTCTTCTGGAACAAAAAACAATCATTTGAAAGTTTGGAGTATTCTTCGTTTTTCATATGTAAAAAAAAACTACACATCACTCCTAGACACAAAAAAAAATATGCAACAAGAGGAACTAGGCCCATGTGAAAAAGTGCCACAGCACAAATATCGGCCATCAGAACTTATATGTCAGCCAAACAATTAAGGGGCCAATTACGATGGAGGGCGGACTTGAGTCCGCCCGCCATCGTAGTGGGGATTGGGACCGCTCGCCAGTCATGCGGCGGTCCCGCACTCCAAATTACGATGCGACCACCACCATGGCGGTCGCATCTTGCACTTTAGCATTGCAGCGGGTGCTGCTGGCTGCAGCACCCGCCGCAATGCCAAAAATGCAGGTCGTGCATTTCACTGCACTACATGGCAGGCACCACGCGGTGCCTGCCCTTAGTGCAGTGAAATGTAGGGGGGTACGATGGGTACCCCCCAGTGCACCAACATCTCCCCCCAACACAAGGGGTGCCCGCAACGGGCCCCCGAAACCAATCCCCACCAGCCTTTCCATGGCGGTTTTGCCCCCATGGAAAGGCTGGCTACAGGCGGCATCGTAATTTGGCGGACGGTGCCTGCTAGGCACCGCCACCATTTTATGCATCATGACCGCTCCGCCAGGCAATCGGAACAATTGCCTGTGGCGGATCCGTGGCGGGCGGTCTTTGCGCCCGCCACGGTCGTGGTCTGAATCCCACCTCCATCATAATTCGGCGGGCGGAGAATCGTCGTTCAATGGCGGAGGGCTCGCCACCGCACGGCTGGCGGTGGTGGCCTTCCGCCATCGTAATCAGGCCCTAAGCATCTTGGAAGCAGTGACAGGATCTATAATTACAGTCAAAATATGTTCCTCAAATACTTGTGACACAAAATAAGGCAATCAACGGTATAGGAAAGGACGGTGCAGTCACACCATTTGTTGGTGTTAGGAACATGGCAAAATGTATGTGAGAATATATAAAGATGTTCTGTGGTTGCACTTTACACGAAGAGCAAGCACTACAGTGCCTATGCTTGTCTACTAGTAACAGTGCCACAGAATACCTGACCGTAGATCACTCTGAACATAACACACTGTTCATCTGTTACTGGGCCACATAATATGTGCCATGAAAGGCCTGAAAGTTACTGGGTGTAAAATGCCTGAACATGAGATACTAGCCACACGAACACATGCATGGTCACTCCCTCTCACTGTATTTCTCTTCTTTGCTCTCCTTAGTTCTCACTCTTCTCATACACTTTCCCTCCTTGTTACATCAATATTTGCTTGTTTTCTCATACGTTCACTATCTATTTCTAACACACTCCATAGTTTCTATTTTTTAGTTCCATCTTTTACTCCTACATGTTGACTGGCACACAGACGCTATTGCTGCTTGCACCCAGTCGCTGCTGGCATGACCCGCGGGTGAGGGGGCAGGGGGGTCACACGGGGAGAGGGTCACGCGGGGAGGGGTTAATTTAGGTTATGTTTTTAATTAAACTTACCATCTACTCCGGTCCCGCGTCGCTTCGCGTTTCCTCTCTCCTCTCCATACAGGAAGCCTCCTTCCCCTCCCCTAAGCCACTCACAACGCTGCAATGGCAGCGTTGTGATTGGCTAGGACGCTGACCCCACAGGCGTCTATGAGGAGGCCATTTTCTCTATGTAGGCTGCATGCAGCCTACATAGAGAAAATGAAGAGTGTGCATGACTGGTTTGGTCGGCTTGGGGCCGACCAAACTGTCAATGCCCACAACAGTGGGCTAGCCACTCCTACCCTGCCTGGAGCAGGACCGCCCACCCGCCCGCCCCCAACCAAACCCTGCCTTCTTCTTTCTTGCAGTGCGAGAAGCTGAAACATAAAATGGTATTTAAAATACCATTTTATGTTTCTGCTTCTCGCACTGTGAAAAAGCAGAGGGGCGACGCCCCTCCGCCCACGTGGAGGAGCCTCCTCTGCTTGCACCTCTGTTTTGTAGTTTGGAATGAACAATTTGAATCAGAAAGAGAGAGAACACATGCCCTGGATCGGGGACGAATTTTAATTTACCGGAGGGCATGACAAAGTTCAGAGATTCAGGCTGCATCTAGATTTCAGAAGTGGGAAAAATCCTGTGTTTGACGTTTCCTCCTTCTCATATTCAAGCAAAGCAAAATAAAATAAATCAAGATACAGTCTACATGGAAAGACTCACCCAGGTCAGGAACAGCAGTGCCAGCCCTGCTCCTACACATACACCAGCCTTTAGGAGATGAACAGCTGCTTGTTTCTTCTTCCTTGTGCTGCAGAATTGTTTACAAATCCCATCCCTGCAGTGCTCTCAACTTATCTTTCTGCTCTGTGAGGAGTGGGGTTTGGAGGAAAGGGCACGGGGTGTTAGCTACGGCCAGAGCTGCCGACTTTGGAACTTGGGAACACGGTTCAAGTCTCGACATCAGCTCAACATCCTGTGATTCTGAGCAAATCACTTAATATCCCCATGCCTAAAATGTGCCTGTGCCCTTGGTGCTCGTGTGAAGCACTACAATACCTTTGGTGCGGTTCGCTCTATATACACCTGTAAAAAGAAAGGAGACGGACTCATCAAGGAATGAATAATAGACTTGCTCATCTGCCAGTGAGGCTTGGCGCGGAATAACAGATGTTTATTGTTACCCAACTCAATGGTACTTATTTTATCAACCTCAAACACAGGCTGCTCTGAGACACTTCTTTTATACACAGTGACTGGGTAGCAGACACCTCCCGGCCCAGTCTCCCTGCACCCAAAAACTGCTGGCTAGTGGGTGGCATAAATAAACATCATCTCAGTCCCCTGCCCTAAAACCTAGCCCATCAGTAAAAACATCATATGGAATTGACTCTGCATGCCTTCCTCACTTCTCGGTGGAGAGCAAGGAGGAGGCAACACCGAAGCCTTCACTGAAGCATTTTAAGGCAGCCAGAATTCGAAGAGGTCCGTACTGCATCACACTCAATGCGTGGAACGGAAACACATGTTGCGCGCCCGCTTGTCTGCGCACAATAGAAGGGACTATGCTTGTGGGGCACAATGTTCTTAATAAGAACCGATCATAAACCTTTGGGAAACTTATTAGCCCCGGGTGGTAAGATATTGATGACACCATAATTAGAAAGTTGGCATCTACTAGGTAGGTACTACGTATTTGCGTGTAGCCTTGTTTCATCCTCAGGCAAATGGTCAAGTGGAAAGGATTAAGCAAGTTGTGAAGGAATCCATTCAGTTGGTGCTGAAAGCTAGACTGTGTTGGAGGAAGTCAATGTGGGCAACAGTGTTTTCCTATAGAGTGAAGCCCAATGTCACTGGGAAATGGCCTTTTGAATTACTGAGAGGAAGGAAGCCATTTACCTGTTTGGTTCCATGGTGAATAATTGATTTCCAGGAAAAGAAAAGGGGTGTTTTCCAAGGGATATGGATTAGAGGGTGAAAGGGAAACGTTATCTAGAAAAAGTGTGACATTGATTAAGAACTGAGGCTAATTGTAGGTATGGTAGTGGTGAGTTTCCAAAAATGTATGTAAGGCAATGGGTGAGGATTAAGAAACCGGGTATTGATGCGAAAGGGTGTGCGTGTTGGTCTAATCCTCAAAAAGTAATACAAGTAATGAGGTCAGCTGTCAGGCTTCAAGATGGTTGGGTTTGGAAGTTGTCTAGAGTCTTGGTGTGTCGAGAGAAGGAGATGTTACCATCTGAGCACTGGAGGAATGATGAGAGAGCTCAAGTTAATGTATTTACGCATGTTGATAAGGAGTTGGGATTGACAAAATTATCTGAGGCGAGTGTTAATTGTGACGTTGGTGGTTGTGTAAGTGGCCAACAAAATGGCAATGGCTGGAAAAAGGAGTGTGGTATGCCAGTCGGTTTAAGGGATTATGTGTTGTGTTAGGGTGAACTGTCTCCAGTCTGATTGTAGATCTATGTATTTCAGTGTCCCCTCTACATAGTTTGTATTTCATTGTTAAGAGGGAGATGTGTGGTATAATACATATGGAATGTGGCTGCAGGTGAGAAGTGTAGAATTGTAGAATATAGGTCGGGTATGTGTGGAACGTGAAATGTTGGTGATGAGGGGATGTTTGAATGCGAGGACAGTTAGATGCAGGCTAGGGGGCTAATGCGTTGGTTGTGTTCCCTTTGCACCATACACTGGTACTAAGAAATACTTCTTACCTGAACCCAGTCTATGGAGTTTCTTTGCTTGTCGCAGTCTGTGCGTTTGCTTTTTTCATTTACACCACATACGTTAACTCTCTTTCTCTCTCCCGCTTTACATCAAAGGTGAATGCTTTATCTTTAATTCTTTGAGGAACTACATCAGTACACTGTCTTAAGTAAATATGGATATTGCTTGTCAAATCCAGTTGAAATGAGAAGTTTTTCTAGAAAGAATGACAAAGTTAAGAGAAGGCAGGGTACCCTACTTTAACGTTGTCATCACCTGCTTCCGGTGACTTAACAAAGAGCCTGATTTCAGGTGATTTCAGGAGAGGCTCTACACCTTTGGTGAAAGTAATTACACACATGATGAAAAATCTGGAGAGCCCAAGGAGGGTGGTTTTTTGCAGTTTTATATAGCCCGACCTTGGCCCAAGGACATCAGAGCACATTACATGAAACCACAGTTACATCATTTTTGTTCAGGCATAGGGAGGTTACTTGATTTCCCCAGAATCACAGGATGTTGAGCCGAGGCCAGGATTCAAACCTGTTAACCCAGTTCCAAAGTCGGAAGCTCTTACTGTTAGGCCAGGCTTTCACACAGGGCCTGCACTGTGTGGGAGTTTTGCATTTTATTAATGCACATTTCATATGGGCTAACCATCAAAACCCTGCAATGTGAGGTTAAAGCAGTGGCGTAGCAAGGGGATGGCGGGGGTTGCGGTCCGCCCCGGGGGCGGCATGAGTTTTTGGGGCGGTGGCATACCCCGCTTCACCTTCCGTCTCGGGGTGGCATTCGCCAGCACCCCTAGACCCCTCCCTCTTCAGTGTGGCGCCGTCACAGGGCGGCAATCCGTAGATTAGCCAGCACCCTCCCGGCTCTTCAATGAGTCCCGCCACGGGGCGGTAAACGCAGGTACCGCCCGGGCAGTCTCAGGTCTAGCTACGCCACTGGGTTAAAGCACTCAGGGAAAAGTCAATAGCATAATAACCCTCTTTGAGCTCTTTCACAGCACTCTACCGGGTCTTCATTATTAATCAATCTGCAGAGAGTATGTGATGTAATGGCCAGAGCTGCCGACTTTGGAACTGGGGAACCAGGTTCGAGTCTTGGTGTCGGCTCAACATCCTGTGATTCTGGGTAAATCACTTCATTTCCCTGTGCCCACCAAACATGAATGTGTCCTTGCCTAACCTGTAACTGGTGTTCATGTATAGCGCTCCAATACTTTCGGGTCAAGTTTGCACTATATAAAACTGCACACAAAAAAAAGCAATGAGCATGGCGCAGTGTCAAACCCACCAAAAAACCAGTGTGGTTATTAATCCTGCAGGGTCGATGTGCATTATAAAATGCACCATGTTACAACTTTCTCCAGAATTCCTTGTAAAAGAATGTTCTCTATAATGGTTGTGACTCTGCTTAGACATAAAGTATATGTTCCGGCTTCTCATGGCTGAACTAGTTCTGAGTCTCTCCATATGTCAGGCTCAATACACCTGAGCTATCTCTCAGGTGACAATGCTCAATCACCAACGTTCAAAGCCACAACCCATCACTTCTGCTTAATTTCTTCTAAAATGGCCACCAGCTCAACATTTTGTGCATGAAGGCACCTTCTAAATATACTGAAAAGTTAAATATATTGAAAACCTATATATGCAAGATATGAGTTGAGTTGCTATTTAAAAAGTGCAATCAACGCCCTTGTGCAGTTTGGCGCTTAACTGACTAACAATATCAGAAAAAGATTTGAAGATAATCTATTAAATAGATGACTTTTTAGAGCCTTCTTATACATAGACTGGTGAGTGGTGGCTGGTAACATTTGAAAGTGGTAGTGGCGTAAAAGTTGGATGGCTTTTAAGTAGCGAGCAAGCACTACATTGTCTTTCACTTTCACCTTGTCATTATTTTGAAAACTGTGTACCCCCGTGATGGGGAAACCTTCACACCCATTTGCACTGAATCACAATTACAACTGGAATACATGACCACTGCCCTGTTCACCCTGCAGAGAGGCCAAGGTTTGAATGGGCATGTGTTCAAATCCCGGCGGGTCTACTCAGCCTTTCATCCATCTGAGGTCGATAAAATGAGTACCATTGAGTTGGGTAACAATAAACATCTGTTATTCAGCGCCAAGAGACCTGTGGGTGAACGTGCGCTTTACAAATACACATGTTATGTTATGTTATGTTCTGAACACCTTTATGACGCACTGACAGGAACTGTGAGACACTCGCAGTGCCTTCAGCCTCAGCTTCAGAGCTCTAAATCGTGGCCCATTATAAACCCTTTTAGGAAATGCAACCATGCAAGATTAAATAAAACCCATGCAATATAAACAGGAACTAAATGGTTGACCTTAACGTTTTGAAGTTACAATTAAAGTAAAAATGTTTAACATTTACTTACTCAATGCAGCTGCATGCGGTGCACCCTCGGTTTTCCATCTCTTGTCTCCTCTAGTTCAGGATGCGAGACCATGGCTCCGAGCGCGGGGTCCCATAGCCAACTAACCTAACCAATCCAGGAGCTGCTCTCATGCTGTTTTTAATAATAATTAGCATGAGAGAAGCACCAGGATTGGTTGCAACAGGCTAACCCAGCGCTCCATTTGAGACTGGTAGCCTGTGTCTGCGCTCCACCAGGCTGTCTAACACAGCTCGGGTTGGAAAGGTCTGAAGTGCGGATGTCAGGCTGGTCGTCCCAAGACTGCTGGCCAATCCAACATGCACACTTTTAACTTTAGGCCGAGTGTCCCTGTTTCCAGTCAGCAGGAATGGCCCAGCTCATGCCTTTGCCCTCGCACTCAGGCTGGACCGGCGCATTTCTGTGCTCTGTAATAAAATGGTAATGGCCATTTTATTTACATTTGCTGCTCTCGCAGTGGGGTGGTGATGGTCCTCCGCCCTAAAGGAGGAGCCGCCACTGATACCGGTCCTCTTAATTGCTGAGGCCAGACTGTGTGCATTCCATGTAGAGGAAGCAAAAAAAGAGAAGGAACTTCGTGATAAGTCACACCGCCACATTCTGAACACCTTGAAGCTTGTTAATAGCCGTCTCAATAAGGCCACTGTAGCAATCATTACCACAGTTCAATCTAGCAAAGGTGGGAGCATTAACAACGCAAGCTTTCATGTGGAACAGAATAAAAAGAGTTTTATTCTTCGAGATCCTCATTTGGTCGTAACATGGTGACGCAACTTGAACAGCAGAATGAGGCAGGTGGAAATGCCATCATTGTAATCTTGTCTGACGTCATTCAGGATACCCACGTGGGAAGTCTCGGTGCCTAAACAAGGTCTTAAACTCCTCTGGCAGCACCTAGTAACTGCTGCTCTTCAAGAGGTTTAGAAAGGGGGCCAGAACACCACACCAATCCACTGGGGGTAGTGGCAGGTGAAAACAGGTGTTACGGATGAGGTGAAGGCAAGTGAAACAATATTAGACTCCTGAGCGGACATACGTCATCTGGGAAGACTGACTTGAGGGAGGTAAGCAAGAAATAAACCTTTGCTTTTGCTTAATCGTTGGAAGTGCTGTTATAGGAGTGACAGAAATGCAAACGCTTGTAATTATGCTGCATGACACAGGATGAAACCGTAAGTTGGGTACACAATGATGAATGGCCTTTAACTCCTGATCTGCTCATAGAAAAAAGGCCAAATTGTCATAAACAACTTGGTAGAGGCAATATCAATTGTGGCACAGGTCAGATTGCTGTATTTGGAGAATGTCTGGAATAACGCCCTTGAGGAGTTGGAAGCCTGAGAAATAGAATTTGAAAAAGAGTTCTTAGTAGCAGTAAGAGACAATTCGTAATGCCTGAGCCATTGACATTTATGTGTGGCTTTCAAAGTCTGGTGTATGTGTGTGTACATACACGTTTGTGTTTTTGCTAAATTCAAAACTGTATACATTTTACATAAAAGGTGGAGCGATTGCAGCCTTGTGTTTTTTCCCCTGACCTCAGCGACATATGCCTAAACTTTCTCCAATCTTTCCAACTCTTTGAAGAACAATACTTTGCTGTTTATCAGCCCATTCTTGGTGTTTTCTTTAGCACTACATACCACATGTTGGCAGGTTCAAAGGACCAGCAGCAAAGACAAAGGTGAAACTAAGATTCTCATGTAGAGTTTAGTGGAGAGGGAGCACCACCGTATCTCTGCAGTGCACTCCACCCCACCTAACTCACTGTTCACCCGCTCTACTTAGAGTTGGCGGAAGGGCCATGTTTACCCTGGTGGAGCCTCTGCTGGCTAACCACAGACCTATCTGCCAAAGAGCTGTTAAGCCACAATGATGACCATCCCATCCTTTTGAGGTCGGGCTACCATCACTCATTTTCCCTGCCCGAGGCATGGTGAATACAGATAAGAAATATGTAGGTATTATGCAGAATGGTCCCCACATGCACAAGCATGCTCCCTCCATATCAAGCCACCAGTGTTATGTACTGAGAAAACAATCTCCCACTTTGAGAGTTTATTTTTTCAATACACAGAAGTTTGCTGAGTAGATGCTTTAAGAAATAGCGCCTGCTCAGCAAACCTGCAGTGTTCGAAGGGGTGCCCTATCCATGGCTGCCCTCACAGCATGGAAATTCCAGTCAAGCAGGTTGGATCTCTAAATAGAGCATGAAACCATGAGGTACCAGAAGCTTGAAAAAACAAACAAAGCCTCCTCCAACTGTATATGGCCTTTATATTACCTCAATTTAGGCTGCGGAGCACCATTCATACACCCTTGCACCGTAGTGCAAGGGTGTGTGTGATGTCAAGCATAGGTTTTGTACCTAAAGGGGACCCTCCCAGTACAAAACGTATGCTTTAATACTTTTACCCCTTTGTACGTGTGCTGTACAGTGCACCATACAGTCAAAGTCGGATAAATGTGGTACCTTTTTAAAGTTGGTCCACTGTTACGCCTGTCTAGAGGAGGCATACAGATTTGGACAAATCCCTATCTATCAATATTAGTAGGTAAAGATTTGCAACAAAATGGTGGGTAGTTGCATGGAAACACCCATGTACCACTTGTAGTATGCCCCCTTGATGCACAGTAGCGTAAAATAGTGCATAGTGCTATTTTGCGTTACTTCAGGTAACTTTCCAACACAACTCATGATTGTGTTGGAAAGTAAATCCTGCAACACTTTGTGCTATGATCACATCACTTTTATCTTAATCTGGGCCTAAATCTCTTTGTATGTTTTGCAGCAGCATATTTTATTCTGTGTATAATACAGTTTTTAAATAAGGACTTGCATATTCACAGTGCTTTCAGTCACACGATGGGATCTCAAAGCACTGTAAATGCTCGTCACTATTCCCAGGTGCACCAACGAGGACTCAGGTCTGTGACTGGCACAGACATCTGAAGCGATCGCATTAACCAACTGAGCTGTCATAACTTAAAATAATGCATTTCTCATTACTGTTTATGCACCTCAACCTCTGGATGAACTGCAGAATACTTTGTACCAGGCTGTGCTTGAGGCCACATCTCCAGCGCAGCCCAGCGCTTTATTTGTAAAAGAATGAGTGCTGGTGCCCAAAGCTCTGCTCAGAATCCCGCGCCCGGCGCTAATAAATGTCAGCGCATCGAATACCAAGACTGCGCAGTCTTCAATCCACCTCAGGCCTCTTTAATCCACTACCAGATACTCCCTGCCCCTTTATCTCACTCCTGTGGGTCGTTGCTTCTTTCTCCCTTTGTGACCGTTTTTCCGTCTTTCTCTTCCTCCTTCTTGACGCCTTCTGTGGTTTTCACTCTACTGCTCTCAGGAAATGTCTAAGGAGGAAAAATAAGTGCCGGTAGCCCCCACCAGCAACCACCGGCTCAAATTAAGCCCTGGTTGAAGAACTGTGTATGTCCTGAAAGCTGCAGCAGCCCGGGCTGAGACATGTGTGGGGGGAGGAGGGGTGGGGGGGGGGGGGGGCAAGCCATTTTAGCCCAATTAGCGTGCATGCCTGGCACTACCAGACAAACAGAAGTACAAAGTGGATAGAGAGGCATTTGAAACTGGACATATAGATCAAATACCACAAAGAAAAGAAGTGATTTTTCAAATTATTTCATTTTATAGCACAGTATATTTGAAAAACCTAATGGATTTCTCACACTCCCTCTAAGCATTACATTTTCCAACATTTTAAGCTCTGCATTTGTAAACCAATAGGTTTCGCCTATGCAAGAGATATTGGTTTCGTCAATCCCTTTTAGTCATGTTGCTCTGCAGCGTGACTCCTGTACAGCATGGCTAAAAGTTAGAAAACAGAGCGCTATGACCTGGCCTGCACTGGCCGAGGCATATCTCTTTTTTCTGGAGGAAAGGGCAGGACAAGCAATATAATGCAGGTGGGGGTATGGAGACGGGGCAAGCAATAAAACATGGGAGGGGGCGGAGATGGGGCGGGAAGCAACAAAGATGGTTCTGGAAGCAATGCGAAGCAACATGGACCAGGCAACAAGGGCAGGGCAAGTAAACACATACTCTCTTATGGAGTGCAAAAAGTACCTTTCAAAGTGCGAGCAGTGAGTGGAAGGACACACACTGGCAAAGGAGCAGTACTTAGGCCATGCTCTAGGGGAGGGACATACACATGAAGAGGAATGAAGACCGCGTGCGCTGTCCAAAGAGGACAAAGCAAACATGAGTGACAATGAAGCACTGATTTTTCCCAATCATAAAACCACACGGAAGTTACTACTCCATGTGGTTTTACCGCATACATTTACCACCTGATCTGAGCAGGTGGTAAATGTATGCACAAGCCTGTGATTGGGATGGGGGGATTAGGGGACGGAAGTGGAAGCTTTTTCGTAGAAGGGAAGGAGCATTGAATGTTCTCTCCATTAGAAACAAGCATTGGCAAAGCCAATAGTTCTTGCCTTTGTGACATATTGGCTTTCCCTATTGGTTTCCCATGGAGTGCTGTATAGAATTGGCAAGATGCTGTGCAGCATGGCCAAAAGCAAAAATAAAAGGTGCATTGAGGTGGCACCTTCATTTTGCAGACACCCGCGTGCGCGATGACGTGTGCCTGTGCATGCATCATTACGCATGCATGCCTACAAAATTACACAAGTGCCATTTTTTTAAATTTACCAATTTAATATGGATCCGTTAACTTAATAATAATGAAAAGATGTAGCTCAAAAGCAATTTTTTAAGGCGGAGAGGCCAGCTGCAATTTGCTACCTTACACCCCCCCCCCCCCCAAAAAAAAAAGACGGTGGGCATGGGGGCCAATGGAACAGCCAATGGGAGAAGCAACACACGAGGGAGAACAACATGGGGCCGTGTGAGAAGAAAACAAGCAAGAATGCAACACAGAGCTCAGGGAGGAAGCGAGTTAGGTGGGGGAGAAGCACACGAGACAGCTTGCAACACTTGGGAGACAGCAACATGGAGTGCAGGGGTGGGGGCATTAGGGGTGGGAAGAAGCACACGAGGGAAAGACCTGGAAACCACATGCACTCTCATGAAGTGATTAGGCAAATATAAAAACATAGTTTCCTAAAAGTGAGCTGTGGAAGCATAAAACCAGTCCGCCAGAGATATGGTAAAGAGGCTAGGATCAAAGGGAGGGACAAAAACAAGATTGACAAGCTGGGACAAGGAAAGCTATCGAATAAGAAGCGAGCAAATGAGAGTTCCTATAAGGCCAACCAATGGTAAGCAATGGGAAGGCTGAAAACCCTTATAAACTCTTGGTAAGCTCTCAATCGGCCTTTTGCAGCCAGACAGTTCCCACTGTCCGTAGACTTGACCTAAAAAAACACAGAATGAGGCTTGTCTGGTGCTGCAGCAAAAGCCTCACAAGATTTCTCCAGTCAGAATTTCCCGCTGGAAAAATGGTGTTTGTTTCTTGCACACCCAATAAAACCAGATGAGGAACAACCAAATATCTCATAATTAGGCAGAACGAAATGAACACATAAAAGCATGCGTTAGTCTCCCGCAGCAAAACTTGTGATCAGGGACTAAGTGTTAAGGAGCGTACAAAAAGAAGGGTAAAAACAAACTAGACTTCACGAAGGCCAGCAATGGCAGGAGACAGCAGAGTTAAGCTCGAGACGAAATAAGATTTAAGCAGCTGCAATAACGAGTAAAATAGTCCTAAAGATTTAAGCAGCTGCAATAACGAGTAAAATAGTCCTAAAGATTTAAGCAGCTGCAATAACGAGTAAAATAGTCCTAAAGATTTAAGCAGCTGCAATAATGAGTAAAATAGTCCTAAAGATTTAAGCAGCTGCAATAACGAGTAAAATAGTCCTAAAGATTTAAGCAGCTGCAATAACGAGTAAAATAGTCCTAAAGATTTAAGCAGCTGCAATAATCGAGTAAAATAGTCCTAAAGATTTAAGCAGTTGCAATAACGAGTAAAATAGTCCTAAAGATTTAAGCAGCTGCAATAACGAGTAAAATAGTCCTAAAGATTTAAGCAGCTGCAATAACGAGTAAAATAGTCCTAAAGATTTAAGCAGCTGCAATAACGAGTAAAATAGTCCTAAAGATTTAAGCAGCTGCAATAACGAGTAAAATAGTCCTAAAGATTTAAGCAGCTGCAATAACGAGTAAAATAGTCCTAAAGATTTAAGCAGCTGCAATAACGAGTAAAATAGTCCTAAAGATTTAAGCAGCTGCAATAACGAGTAAAATAGTCCTAAAGATTTAAGCAGCTGCAATAACGAGTAAAATAGTCCTAAAGATTTAAGCAGCTGCAATAACGAGTAAAATAGTCCTAAAGATTTAAGCAGCTGCAATAACGAGTAAAATAGTCCTAAAGATTTAAGCAGTTGCAATAACGAGTAAAATAGTCCTAAAGATTTAAGCAGCTGCAATAACGAGTAAAATAGTCCTAAAAACAGAGACCGGTGGGCTATTTTTATGTGACCTTGGGCTGGTTTACATTCGTGATTCACTTCTTTATTCCCACCCTGTTGGCAGCCACTGTCTATGTGTTTTTACATTTTAGCAATGCTGCAGCGCCTCTTTGAATTGGCTGCAAGATGGCACGTTGGTAGTTTGTAAAACACGATCAACACAGAAAGAGATCCTAGTTTCCTATCCTTTCCATGAGTCCATCCTCCTCCTCCAGATCTTTACTTCCACCCGGTGCTCTTCTTTTATTACAGTTCGGTCTAAAAGTCTTGTAGTGCCAGCTATCACCGGCAAGTACCCTGGTGGCATTGATTGCAAGCAGTGTGGTTTACTGGTAATAGATGGGGTACTTAGTTGCATTAGCCTAACTACAAAATATTTCTAAAATTTCAAGTCATCTGAAATTTGATTCGGAACTTTGGGTAGTTCATTCCAGAGTGGAAGCCCGAGCTGAGAATACCCTTGCTGAAGAATAGGCATCAGGTTTGCTTCAACTTAACCAGGGAGCTTGCAGGGGGCACTTCTGCATGTAGGAAAACTACCTTTTCTGTGCGGTCACCCCAGATTGTTTCGCCTTTTGCTCAGCTTTATATTTTTGCTAACTTTAGAACTTTAAGCACCTTACCCCTGCGAACCAGTAGTAAAGTGCCCGTGTTCCTCTCCAATCATGGTTTTATTGGCCTACTCCTAATTGGCATATTTAATCTGCTTATTTGTCCCTAGTACATGGTACAAGGTGTACCCAGGGCCTGGAAGTTAAATGTCAGTGCTCTTGTTCCACCAGTGTAGCCTGACTATTAGTGTAAAACCTATAATTTAACCTGTCAAAATAAACCCTTTTGACAGGTCAAAATCTTCCTTTTAAATATTATTAACTCACCCTCATGTAGGCCTTGTTGCAAGGCAGGGTGCATGATATTTAAGAGTAGGAAATGTAGAACTTTAATGTTAACATATCCTTCCAGTGGCTAGCACTCAAAAGCGGTTTTCACTGAGACAGGTCTAGCTATACGATGTAGAAAACCAGAGTACAGGTTAAATTATTAACATTGTATCTCGGGAATGGGACTAGTTAGAAAAATTATCAAACAACTATTTTAATCGTTAGTAAAAATCCAATTCAATGGCAAAGTCGAATTTCTAATACATATTAAGAAAAAGTAACTTTTAGAAAGTTACATTTTCCCTGCCTGAAGTTTCTAGAAGTTAATTTGTATTGGCTCTCCGTGTTCTCCTAGCCAATAATAAACCTTGAATAGGCATGGAAAGGTGTGAAATTCCTGCCAGTAGCTACACTATGATTCCCAGGTCAATCTGAAGAGGCAGGGATGACTCCTTTGAGCTCAGCAGAGGAGTGGGTTATGGGCCTCCTTTTGATAGCATATTGTCAAATCCTGCTTGACAGGCCTGCTGGGTTCACATATAACGATTAGGGCACCCTTGAAAGAGAAAGAACAGGATGCCAAGACAATTCGTATGGATCCCCTGTCTAATTGCTAAAGGACCCAACTTTTGTCCTACCAGACTTTTTTCACTGGGTTTACATATAACACTTGGGGTACACTTAAAAGGAGGAGAATAGGATGCCAAAACATTTCTTGTGTATTCACTGTCTGGTTGCTGGAAGACCCTGCTTTTGTCTTACCAGGCTTCTGTCTCAGGGTTTATTGTTGGTCCAGTAACAGCTCCAAACTGTATTCTAGTGTTAGAGGTGGGATGACACTAGGATTACCATAGTACACTCCCCACACACACCCTGCCCACAGAGCCCAATTTCAGTGTGGCAGGTAACTTGTGCCATCTTGAAAATACTCTAAAGCATGGAAGTTAGAGGCTGTTTGCAGTAAGGTAAACAGAAACTGCTGAAAAGTGGCTAGGGTTGGCCTGGGAATGTTTAGCCCATTGGTTGGGGAGGGGCCAGAACTCATGCTCACCCACTATCTAGAGGCAGGCATAAACGTGGCACCCTCAGGCACCCACTTCAGAACACTTTCGGGACCTGAGGAAGAGCAGAAGAGGACTGGACCTCCTGTCTGTGACCTGTAAAGAGCTCTGAAGGACTAGACCTGCTCCCCCTTATGCCCAAGACAAAGAAGCAGACTCCAAGCGTCAGTTAGCTGACCTCCTGTATAAGCATCAGGGCCATAACAAGCTGTAAAGGGCCTCTTACTGGAAGTACCCAGCTGACCAGTGGCGACTACACCAGGACTGGACCCTGCTGTTGGCCTCTGCCTGACAGCCTGTCAGCCTCTAAGGTCCTCCCCTGAGGTCCTGGGGGACTTGAATGTTTGGACTTAAAAGACTAAATCAGAAGACAAATTATTTGACCATGACCAACTTGACTGCTGTATCTGACCTGTACTCCATCGCGGTCGGCCTCATAGTGCACCTAGGTCCTGGTCAACCGTGACCATTGACTATCATTGGCACTTTGTGCTTTTTGCCTACTATAAATACTTAAAATTTTACAAATTGATATCTCTAGTTCCCCTTATTGGATTTGTATCATTTTGGTGTCATTTTGTTTATTAAATGTTACTATATTTTTCTAATTTGCTTTGCGATATTTATTGTTTTGCATTTTTACTTTATTACTGGTTAAGTACTGCCTAAATACTTTACACATTCACCTAATTTAAGCTTGTCTGTTCTGTGCCATAGCTACCAGGAGGGTTGAGATCAGGTTACTTGAGTGACTTGGCAGGGTCACCCTGACAAGAGTTGTGATTATTCCTTGAGGAGGATAGTCAAACAGCTCAATATAGAATCCAATTTCTCACCCTGGAGCTTCTCCCCCTGTGGTTCACCTCAGTTTCAAAGGATACCTTGTGAGCTATACCCAGTATTCGGACCTTTTCCCAATTCAAGTTGACTGCCAGCGGAGTCTCACCAAAATCACTGAAATAAGATCTGAAAGGGTAGCCACCATGCGTGCACTCCATGTCCCCCCCAGTACCTTTTATTCTCATCTGTACCTCTTCTCTCGCCCCATCTGGCCTCCCCTTCTATACATGAATCTCTTCCCATTACGTCCATAGGTCTCTCACCATTTACAACGCAGTCAATTCTGTCATTAGCTACAAATATCACATTGATTTCTCCAGCTGCTTTCTGGAGAAAACCTACTGCCTAACCGACCAATGCCAAGACATAATACTGTCTGAGGACCCTGGCTGACCTTCCCTCATGTCACCGAGGATGCCCTATATTGTGGAAGACATAATCTATACACCGGTCATACACTAGACACTATTGTGGGAGTCATACACTGTTGTGGATGTCATACACGCTACACTATTGTGTAAGCCATACACTACTGCAAACCAGAGACTATACACTCTTGTGGCTGTCATACACTACAGACCAGTGGTTTATTACCTTTTTAATTCTGTGGAGCCACACTGAAGAAATACAGGAAACCGTTGACCTCCATGGAGTCATTACATTAAGCCGGGGACCTCGGCCTTAGCAATTTGTATGATTTCAATCTAAAAAAATACACAAAAATATAGAACCAAGTATACATAAAACAAATACACAAATTATCAAATATTTTATTTAATTCACAATTGAATACAGAAAAATCAGAATTTTAATGGGAAGGTTGAAGCTTTTCTTAATTTGGTTTTAAATTCTAAAAGATAGAGCAGTATGCTAAAATCTCGCTTATCACTTTCTATGTTTTGCTCCTAATGCTGCTCTTTTTGTTGGTGGTTCAACTGAGGCCCCCCATCGCCCATACTACATTCTGTTACTTGTAGTTGCTCTGCTCCAACAAATCAAGGTAAGGATACCAACTTAATTTTTAGTGTCCAATTTCAAACTTCTTCACATTTACAAAATGTTTTAAAAATGTCAGTTTTACACTTTACTTCTTTATTTATATATACTTTATTAATCGGCTGACATTATTTCATTTTCTAGACAGTCACGGACCCCTGAGCAGGCGCCGCCGACCCCCAGGGGTCTGAGAACCACAAATTAAGACCCACTGCTTCAGACTATCGTGGAAGTCAGACACTGCACAAGCGACAAGTCTAGAGCAATAGAAAACCCAAAATTAAATCAATGAATGCATCAGATGTCAGTGATGAGGACCTCCTTCTACTGCACGACATTGTGAATTCACACTCTGCGGGCATGCTTTGGAGCCGTCAGTCTCCGAAGGATGCTGCAAGACATTCTGAGGGACATTATTCCATTGCACAGTACCCCGGCTACCATTATTGATTCAGGCAGTGCTTCATTTGTAAAAAATGAAGTGCCAGGGCCCTTTTCGGAAGGCCACTGTAGCCTGCACCACCCATACCTTGTCAGTGCCAAAGACAGTACCAATATAACACCCAACCATGGCACTCCTACAAGTGGGACAGTTCAGACTATTTCACGCCACACAAAGCTATAATAATGGCATCAGAGGCAGGTATCATTCATTTTCAATGTATACTGACTTAATAAACACGGTTGTTGTGCTCATCTCAAAATTAAAAAAGACAGTACCACCATGTGGTGGACTGTCACTAGAGCCGGTGCTGACAATTAAGTGGCGGTGCCAAGCACTGGAAACCACCGGCACAAATTAAGCACTAGATTCAGGACACAGTATTTCAGCGGGCAGTGCTTAAGGGTACCCCTAATGACTCGGGGGATAACCCCACACACCATCCCATTGCTACACTTGCTCATTTATCCGAAGATTTTCCAAAACCACTATGGTTTAAGTGAGCCGAGACCTACAGGTACCTCAGCTTCCCAGCCAAGAAGGAAAACAACTAGACACAGCCGGTGTTCGAACCATCCAAGCGACCCCATCTGTCCATGCACCTCACAACTGCCTATATTTCGATGCTTCCTCTGAGACTCGCAGGAGAGGCAAAAATGTACCCCAAACATATTTGGGGAGAGGATCAGTGGTCGAAGTGGGCGGGATCGGCAGGGCACGGCGTGCCCCTACTTCTTTTATTCAGTAGATTCCGTTCCCCTACTTTTCTTTTTTAAACATTCGTCCCAGGCAGAAATAGTGAAGGCCTGCAGAGAAGGCTCGGCGTTCGGGACGGGCGTGGCGGGCAGAGCAGGAAAAGGACTCTTTTCCTTCTTGCCCAGAGAAGACAAGGACAGTGTCCACTTCTGCTCTGCTGCTGGCAGCTTCCTCCCTTGCTTTCTTCCTCTTATTCCCTCTCTTTATGACTAGCTCCTCCTCACTTACTGAAAACGGTGACTTCAAGTAAGGGTTCTCACCCTCTCTTTCCTCCTTTCGTTTATTTGTTCCCCTGTGAAATGGTTCCAAAAAATAAAAAACACTTTTGTCGTCTTTTGCTGACATTTTTGTTTTCCACAGTGCAGCCTTGGGAATAAAATGTTCAACATATGAAAAATAAATAAAAAACTAAATAAAGCAAGACATGGTGGTCGCAAAGTGGCCAGAGTGATTTTATTTCCACCCAAACACATTATCATCACTTTACAGAGTTTGCCAGTGAAGCGCTACTTTTGTATTCTTGTCTTTCTCTGAACAGCATTGTTTTCCCCAGGTGGGGAAGTGCACTAATTCTGGAGGTACTGCAATACCTGGATGATGGGTGGATTGGTAACCATGTTGTTCCTGCTTACGTTTCACATGCTTTACTTTGCTTTTTCTAGGATGTTGGTATTTTTTTTTAGGCAGCATATTGCTCTTGTCTAGTGCATAATTTGAATTGAGTCGCATCCAGGTGTTTATAGCGGGGCACAATTGGTTTGTAGTTCAAGGCAGTGCGAGTTTCTCTCAGTGGGGCAGTATGGTGTTTAGTGGGGGAGAGGATGTGGCACAATCATCAGAGCTGCCGAATTTGGAACTGGGAAACCAGGTTAAGCCTTCATGGCCAGTCACCCAGACCACACTCCTGAGGGAGCACATTCCCATGCTAGATCTTAGAAGGCCCCGCTAGACCTTAGAAGCCCTGGTGTCTTAGCACCAACAGGTGGACCCTAGCGGTGGCAAGTGTAGGTTAACCTTGATGCCTGTCCACCACAATCCATACTGAAGTTCACCTCCAGTCTTGCGGGCAGGCCTATGAAGCAGCACACCATAGAGTGACAGTGACTCTGTCACTGAGGTCACAGGATCCTTGAGAAGGGCCGGCTCTAGGGCGGTGCGACCGGTGTGACCGCACCAGGCGCTGACTTTGGGTGGGAGCGTCGTGTTTGCAAGTATATAATGGTTTTTAAAGCACTTGCTGCCTCCTTCCAGCAATTTTTGGAAACAATACAAATGTCATGATAACTCTGGTGATTAATGTTCTTCCTAGAGAGAGAGAGATCAGATTTTGTGTAGTGGAAGTTTTGACTCATGGAAAGGTAGCGCAGAGGGTTAATGTGCCTGCTGCAAAGAACATGTACCATGCAGATCACAAAGTGCACTTAATGTAAATAGGTCAGTGGGTTACTGCTTTTGTCAGAGAGATCCTTCTGTTACTTGCAGTCTATAAGTTAAAATCATAACATAGAACAGTGAGCTGTTAACTGTCATCTAAGAGCTGCATGCAAACTGCAAGGTATAAATTAGAGCGTTATGGTTTTTTCCCCAGTCTTTCATTATCCTAATGTTGCAAAAGGTGTTCATTCAGATGCAAATCAATTCTGATTATTAAAGAGAACCCCCAACCATGGTATTACGTTTTAAATTCTCAGTTTGTGTTTTTCCAGACCAATCACTATTAAACGATATTGCCTACTAGTATGGTTGTCGTGTGACTCCTACACCTTGTAGTTCTTTGTCTTAGGTAACATTTCCTATACAGTGATTTACACACGTATAATTGATTGTCTCTGTGTAAGGTGTGTGATGTAAAGTGCTCTGACACCCTATACTGGTATGAGCAGCGCTGTAAATCAAATTAAATGAATCAGAGAGACAGTGTAGTTATGGAGACTTGAGGGGCACTGTTAAAAGGTGTCAGTGAAGGAATCTGTGGTGGAGGGAGTCATTGGGGGACCCCAACAAACATTGTTGCACAGGGAGCCACCAGCGCTAAAGCCGGCCCTGCCCTTGAGGCCAGTCCGCCTCACCCATTGGTACCTCCATTGGCCTTGTTTTAGCAGTAGTAGCTTCAACTCACCAGGGATCGACAATGCAGGATATGCACGCACACCAAACTAAGTTCGCAAACTTCACAGGCTCTCTGCTTCATGCACAAGCACTTTTAACATGTGCTGCCTGCTTTGTGGCCACTGGAATTATGTAGCAAAGGAGGACAAAATTATGCCGCAGTGTTGACTAAATTATGCAGTAAAAAAAGGCTGCAGCGTAATGCAGTATATTTTCTGATACTTTATTATTTTGACATTTTACACATGCTAACAGCCTCTGGAAAGATTTTGCTTTATTAGTGCCAGTGTAACGTACCAATACAGCAGTGAGAAAGGGGATCAGTCAACATTTGCAAAGGGCCGTCCGCATCGCAGCAACACAAGTCACATTTTTTGTAACTTTTGATCCGTTTGAGCTACAATTTATGAGTTAAAATTGTCATATGATGTAGCAGATGTGTTATGTGTCAACTATGGCAGAGCCATAATTATATAAAAAATATTTGCAAACTAGGATATTTTGCTCTTCATGTTTCACCTGCTCTTGTGGAAACAGGCAGAAGTGCTGATGACAGAAACTGCATGGCTCAGACAAATGGCTTGTGCTTCCACTTTTCAGCGTATTTGGGATATTCTGTGATTGGAAGCATGTCCCACTTTGTGAATGTATTTTAATGTCAATAACTCATATTAAACCTTAAATAATCATGCGTATCTATTGGTTGAATTAAATAACATATTAAGCTGTAACTGGTCAGTGAAATGCCAAACAAATACTAAAAATTGAGATGTTTTGTGCATTCGGGCCACACCTTTGACTCCGCCCACTGATCCAGTCCTCGGGTTATTCCCGCCCTCTGATTGTCTGCCCACAGTTCCCTACTTTGACCACTGGAGAGGATGATGCACTATTCTAACTCAAGTCCTTGAATATTTGGTAATAGTGCATGTTTATCTCCTTTCCATACTTTCAGCAAACGGAGAGAGTCAGCTGGAATGTATGAAGTGCATTCACATCTGCACCAGACACTGGGGGGCCTTGGTGGCCCTTGAGGGTCTGCATCGGTTGCACCTGCTCAGGGCAGGGCACATCACAGTGGCGTTGCAGGCGCTCTACCTAAATCCACCCAACCTCTATGCCGAGGACGGGCTCAGGAAGAGGGGCCCCAAAACATTGTTTTCCGTTCCTCAGGGTCCCTTAGGACAGGCTGAGCTGCTGCTCACATTGTTCTTTTAAATATTGCCTTGTCAGCATGCTGTTCGTGTTTTCAAGGAGTGTTAATGTTACTCCATTCTAGTGAGAGGCTTTCATTGGCAATAGAAAGGCTGTTTCTGACCTCTCACCCACTGGGCTGTTCAACCCTTGATGGAGTGCAAGGTAAAAAGGCAGAGAGTTAGGGTCTATATTTTAGTTTTTATTTCACAAGCCTGCCAAGGACACCATCAGCAATCCCTGGTTTTGCAGCCAACAGCACGTTGCCCTCTGGGGATGTGGTTTTGCTTTTAACACTTTCATTATGGACTCCAAACCCCAGAATGCAAAGCGACAGCTAAAATGCCAGCACTAGCCAAAGGTGTTATACCTGACATGGAGTGACTTGACAGCTATATTTAAAATTTTTGCAGAGTTTAGTCCATTTCAAAAAGTACTTGTTTCAAGCGTAAAACAAAAAGTAAACTCGACTCACATATTTTGTGAAGGGTCACTCTTTCATTTGTATCATGCATTACAACAAGCATTATCAATGCAATTGGTTTTGTCTTTTGTGTAGTGGAACATATTTTACTGAAGGTGGAAAGTTTTATACCTAGATTCATGATACAACAAAGGTACAACATGGACATCTGCAGTGCCACCTTACCTACAAAAGAATAAGTAAAGGACAGTTGGAGGTAGGAGGAGGCGCATCACATGATCCTCTCACACTTACAGGCCAGCAGCAACACAGGTAGCCACACACACTAAAAAGAATGTGAGAGGAGGTAGCGAACTACTGTACGCTCTCCATAAACAGACGTAAACATAGAAGAAGTACTCTTATTGAATTACCATGCTTTCATTTACTGATATGGGATGGTTCCACATCTAGGACTGAGAAGGCTTCCAAGAGTACTACTGGTCACTGGTTGGACAGTCTCCTAGTTGTGGGCTCCCTGCCTTTGGTGAGGTTATGTCCCTTATGTCAACATTTATATCACCCCTATGCTAAACTATTAGACCTACATTAAAAGAGTGTCATGAGCTAATATGGTTTTTACTGGTGTATCCCTACAACAAGATTAAAAACGAGACGCTAACGCAATGGATCCTGCTTACCTTTTCCATCAGCATGATTTGCTTTTGGAATATTGCCCTTAAAACCAGGAGCCTTCCTCAGGACCACAGGTACCTCACATCAAATATTGTGAAACGGTTTCTGATTCATAGGGCATTTCATGCCAGTGTATTCAATAAATACGTTCCCTTTTCATACCTGGAGCAACAGCAGTGGAAACACCCCATCTTCATAGAGCAGGTACACTTTGGGCCAAAACAGTGCAAGGTCTCCTCCCTCAGGGGACAGGTAGGTCAGCCGCAGTGCACGCTCCCTCAGGGGACAGGTAGGTCAGCCGCAGTGCACGCTTTCCTCCCTCAGGGGACAGGTAGGTCAGCCGCAGTGCACGCTCCCTCAGGGGACAGGTAGGTCAGCCGCAGTGCACGCTCCCTCTAGGGACAGGTAGGTCAGCCGCAGTGAACGCTTTCCTCCCTCAGGGGACAGGTAGGTCAGCCGCAGTGCACGCTTTCCTCCCTTAGGGGACAGGTAGGTCAGCCGCAGTGCAAGGTTTCCTCCCTTAGGGGACAGGCAGGCCAGCCGCAGTGCACGCTTTCCTCCCTCAGGGGACAGGTAGGTCAGCCGCAGTGCACGCTTTCCTCCCTCAGGGGACAGGTAGGTCAGCCGCAGTGCAAGGTTTCCCCATTACAGAGCACACAGAACATGGGCAACAGCCGTGCCCGCTGTGCTTCCTCACAGAGGAGGTAAAACAACATGGCAGAAGCAAATGCGGCTTCCCGCTCTTACAGAAGGCAGCAAGTGCCATCTTCAAGTCATCGCAAAACACATCCAGCAGAGCAGACTACTACAAGCTTTTATCATTCTCCCAGAACATGGCCAGATAAGACATGAGTGTCAGATGTGTGGGTTACAGACAGATTTCTGGAGCGGGTGCTTAACTCACTGAGAGGACTCTATAGGTGGATGAGTGAGTGAATGTGCAGAGTTGACACTATTCTCGGGTGATATTCCAGGTCAGCATCCGGAAGGTCCAGCTGCTGTCACTGGGAGGCCTCTTTGGGTTGGATCTGTGGTTATCCGTGTGTGGGGAAGTACCCATTACCAAGTAGGTCATGTTTTTTTAGTATCCCAGCCACTGTGTAAGTAACTATGTCCTAGTTAGGCACACAAGTGCAAACGTATTTGAAAAGATTTTGAATGCAAGCGCCTCAGGTACTGTCCAGTCCCAGCCTCGGTGATGCACCTGTACAAAATGTTCAGAGCTGCCACTGCTGTAGTACATGGACAGAAGAGACCTTACACAGATGGCACACATGCAACACTGTTAACCACAAAAAGCTGCTCCTAAAATGGTGACCACTGTGAGGTTTGGGTTATATTGTGAGTAAAGACATCTCACAAAATGTGACGGACTGGTCTCACACACCACCTGGTGTCATGCTTCATCATTGACCAGTCCTCGCCCTCTAAAACCTTGGTTTGATAGAGGGCGGGCATACACCTGACGACAGGGATGCACTTCTAAACTAAGTGGGGGCCCATATACAAGTGAGTGTGGTTAAAAATCATTATAGTTATCCTTGTTGTGTTTATTTAATGTGAAAGGTAACTATATGATATTAAAATCAAATGACGGTATGTGAGGGAATTAATGTCCCCTAATGTCCCAACTGGTGGCAAGAGAATACCACTGTGTGGGCGTGATCAGTGTCACTCTCCACAATTTGATGGCTTCTAAATTCAAGCCCTAAGTACCAAATCTACTTGCCCCATGGAAGGAGGGGAGGGGAAAAACCCCTGTTGTCAAACCTGCTTGAAGGGAAGTTTCCTGTGTGGTTCCTAGGCGACTGCTCCCGTTCCTCCTGGATGTAGGCTAGATTTGGTACTTAGGGCTTGAATTTAGAAGCCATCAAATTGTGGAGAGTGACACTGATCACGCCCACACAGTGGTATTCTCTTGCCACCAGTTGGTAAGAACGGAGCCCTTTGCTATCTATTTAGGTCCTGATGAATGCCCTGGACCCATCTGGGCCAACATTGCAGAAACATGTCGACCTCTCACCTAACGGTTAGGGGACATTAATTCCCTCACATACCGTCATTTGATTTTAATATCATATAGTTACCTTTCACATTAAATAAACACAATAAGGATAACTATAATGATTTTTAACCACACTCACTTGTATATGGGCCCCCACTTAGTTTAGAAGTGCATCCCTGTCGTCAGGTGTATGCCCGCCCTCTATCAAACCAAGGTTTTAGAGGGCGAGGACTGGTCAATGATGAAGCATGACACCAGGTGGTGTGTGAGACCAGTCCGTCACATTTTGTGAGATGTCTTTACTCACAATATAACCCAAACCTCACAGTGGTCACCATTTTAGGAGCAGCTGTTTGTGGTTAACATTTATTGTTGGAGGCTGCTTGCTCCTAAAACCCCGCGCCTCTTGTTCCCTTCTCCACGCAGTGTGGAGCTTATGTGTTTTTCACACATGCAACGCTCTCTATGGATCAAAAACCAAAGTGGAAAGAACCAACAGAGACAAATCCAGCTCGCCACCTGAGGGTAAAGCACAGACCAACAACGCAAGAAAAGGATCGTGCAATACTATCCAAATGAAAACAGAATATAGGGATTAATGAAGCGAACACATGTATCCCCACATTTAAGGGTATTGCACTGGCTCCCTATTCAGAAAAGGATCCTTTTTAAGACCTTGTTATTGGTACATAGGGCCCGTCATCAGACTTGTGTGGGGTAACTTCGAGCTGCTCCATCCAGGTGCCTTTGCTCAGCTAACCTTTTTGTGGTGAAAGTCCCATGGATTCGGCAGGCTAGAATGGGTGGCAGGTGCTTCTCATTCTTAGGACCGTCAGCGTGGAACAAACTCCCTTTGGAGTTACTGTTATACTGCTGCTGCTCAGCCTGAGTGTCTGTGTGAGAGAATGTTGGTGAATGGAATGTTCGTGTGTGTGAGTGTCAGTTGGAGATGGGCTGAGCAGCAGTGAGGCTGCTCCTGGTGGGGCTCTCTGTGTAACATCTTGCCTGAATAAAGAAACATGAAGATACCACCTGGAATGGACATTACCTTTATTACAACAGTTACGGAACATTTTAGCCACCTCCCAGTTTCAGAAGAAATGGAAGACATGGCTTTTTAATCAGGCTTAATGGTTAGGTCGCTCTACCAGTCAACACGTGAGGTGCATAGCGCCAGGACAATCCCTGGAGTAACAGAGCGCTTTACAGAAGGCCTTTACATTACATTACAGGAAAGGGGAGCTTTTGACTACAGTTGATAGACTTATTAGTTACAAGGGATGGGTTTTAAGACTGTTCTACTAAGGGCTGCTTGTCTCTGCAGAGGGTTTTGGATGTCACATGAGTAGCAGTGTTTATAAAGTGAAGACTGTTGCTGAAAAAGGCCTCCTGGCTCTGGTTAACATGAAACGATCCAGACCTGTAAAACCCTAGAGCTTATACAACCAGGTCTTCAAGGCTTTCCTGAAAGCATAAAGGTTACTGATAGAGTGAAGGAAATGTGGCAGGCTGTTGCATGGGCTGGCCGCCTGTACAGAAAATGCTCGGCCACTAATGCCAGCGTTCTTAAATTTGGGAACCTTCAGGAAGTTAGTGTTTGCCAAGCATCGCAATCTAGGTGGGTTGTAACGTTGCCGCTTATGTCGAAGCGGATAAGGACCAGTGGTGACTGACATCTAATGGAGGAGGGGGCGCATGTGCGAAAATAATATATAAAAACACTCACCTGAAGACGAACATGACACCCTCCACTCCGGGCATCTTCTTACAAGAACTGGATGCTGCAACTCCATTGACCAATCCTGGCGCTGCTCTCATGCAGCATAAGAGCAGCGCCAGGATTGGAAGGAGTGGCCTCACTCGGCGCACCACAGTGCTCTGGAGGCCTGCACTTGCTCTAACCCAGCTGTCTTTAGAAATGTTTAAAGTGCACATGTGTGGCTGGCTGTCGCAAGACGGCCGGCCAAAAAGACATGCGCACTTTAAACAGTGCATAGACAACTCACCCTCCTCCCTGATGCTGTCACTCAGGGGTGGCCCCGGCCCCGTCCCCACGCTCTGCTCGGGACGGGGGATGAAAAATGAAATGGTAATAAATTAACATTTTATTTTTCATCTCTGGGGTTTTGGGGGGCTTTTAAGTGGGGCGACACTCCTGCACTCAAACAGAGAAGCCGCCTCGATAAGGACTGACATGATGGAAAGCTCGGTGTGCTGTGCACAGTGATTTGAACTGAATACGCTTGGCTACGAAGAGAAACCAGGGTTGCTGATGTGGAGGAAAAGAATGGCAGAGAAAGAGCCAATTGCACAGCCGCCGCCTATATGCAGACTTCACACACCGGAAAAAAAGGCGTTATCATAGTAAAGTCTTCTTAGAATAATACTTTGCACTAAAAGAGGAAGGCAGTGCAAAGGCAACAGTGGTGGTATTTTACAGAGTACCCTCATTAGTCCGAAACAGGTGGAACATAATTTATTAACATGCCCTTATCCTCCTGCCCCTGTGGGGAATTCTGCGAAATTTGATGTTTAACCTGATTGCTGTAAAAACAAGAAATTAGATATCATAAGAGCCAGTTCTGTTTTACAATTTTCAGCACAGTGGAAAGCGGGCTTCTATTTTGGAATATCACCACTAGATGGCGACATTAGGTTGGAAATATGTTGGCAGTTAACAGTTTCGATTTAGCCTGCCAGACGTTAAAGGTTTTCCTGGCGCTGAAGACTTGGCATTAGGACAAGCTATATCTTTAAGGGTTTTCTGAAATGTAATAAATCAGAGATCTTACGGAGATTATAAGCAGGACCACTGGAATTATGTGGCTGTGGAGGGCCAAATTATGCGGCAGGGTTGAGTAAATTATGCAGCAAGAAAACGCAATTTATGCGGTACAATTTTTGATAGTATGACTTCATTATTTTGTCAATTTTAAACTTGTTAGCACTGTTTGGGCATTAGTTGCACCTTTTTAGTGCCAGTTTAACACCCAAATATAGCATTAAGCAACAGAAAGGTGATCAGTCCAACTTTGCAAAGGCCTTCCACTGCGCGGCAACTCGTGTCAATGCATTTGTAGTCACTTTTGAACCGTTTGAGCTAGAAACAAAATTCTGCAGATTATGCAGCAGATGATAGATTATATGGCAAATGCCGTAAATCTGTAATTATGCAAAAATCGCTGCACAATCTCATAATTCCAGTGGCCCTGATTATAAGGAAGCTTGTTCCGTAATTTGGCTGCTCTCAATGAGAAAAAAATCCCATACAAGTCTGGGAACAACAGCTTGCAGGCAGGTCTCTGAAAATAGTAAGCACCAAGAGGGTGTATAGTTTTTTTGTTGTTTTTTTTGCAGTTTAATATAGCGCGAATTCAACCGGAAGTTATTGAAGCACTTTACATGAGCAACAGTTACATTACACAAGGACACGTTCATTTTTTGTAGGCACAGGGAGATTAAGTGATTTGCCCAGAAACGCAAGATGTTAAGCCGACGCTGAGAGATTCGAACCTGGTTCCCTAGTTCCAAAGTCGGCAGCTCTGGTTGTTACGTATTGCGGCCCATGACGAACAGCTATGAAAAAGTGGCATGAAAGCCATCCTCTTGTCCACCGGAAGCATGTGAAAAGAATTTAAGGCTTCAGATGCTAGGAGTGACGTGGGAGCCCAAAGTCATACCCTTCAACATTTTGTGATTAGAAGAGGTAGCGTTTTTCAAGTTTTAAAACCACTAATTAGCATATTTATGACATCAGTGAAAATTATTGAAATGTACCGAGTCACCCGCAGCACACTCACTGTTACCTGACAGGCCCATTAGAGACTTCCTTTTTCTTTCTCAGACACTCGAGTTAATCACTGAAAATTATGTCACACACCCTTTGGACCAAAGGGCGGCACATGACCTCACTGAGAAGTCGTAATAAGATACAGCTTTGTGACATGTGTAGCATATTGATGTTATACGCACTAGGACCCTTGTGGTTCTGGGGCGGACCCTGAACAGGAACTACGTGATATGCGGTGAAGTGTTAGGGTGTGGTTATGGGAAGTATGATGTAATGGGAGGGTGTGAGTGAATGCTGGAGAATAAAGTAATGCTCAACCGCAGCGCCTGTGTGGCGTAATCTATTGACATGCACCAGAGCAGGGGAAGACGCTACAACTGGCGATGAGTAGGGGATATGTGCCCCAGAATAACAAGACTGCTCTCCCTGAGAGTTTGCAACAGTACGGCAAACTGGTCATGCATGCCACGTGTGCCCTGAATCGATGCAACAAAGTCTTCGACCGGCACATGTGGAGTAAAAGCCCTGCTCCAGCCCATACACAGCCGCAGAAGAAATCGAACACTCTGCAGAGGAGCATATTTAGACGCCTGTCAAAACTGCTGGTGAGGTGGTCGACAGAGACGCTGCGCTGCGCCAAATACAGAGCAACTAGTCAGATGAAGCAAGAAATAATGATAACGTCAACAAGGTACAGGAATCAGAGAACTTACTCACTGTCAAAGGTGATTGAAGCATACTGCGACACATGCCTCAAAAGCGACTTCTGCTTGCAGAAGTTGTCAGAGCCAACCTCCACCGTGACGCTTGAAGGGCATGTGCCAACACAATGGCGGCAGAAGGTAGCACAAAATACAATGCATCTGTGTTCCTGAAGCCACCACCACCTTTTGACACTTCCCAGAAGCAGAACATTGGTGCCAGGTGGGCTGTGTGGATAAAAACATTCAGTGACTTCATAGATGTGCTAGAGGAAGAAGATGACAAGAAGATCATCAAATATTTGAAAAACCTTGCAGGTGATGGAGTGAAAGAAGTGCTAAGGAAAGTTTCACAGACTGATGCAACATCGTACCGAAAAGTAAAAGAAGCGCTCTAAGGCAAGTTCAATCCAATGCCGAATGTTGATTATGAAAGGTACATCTTCAACCAAGCACAACAATAGGTTGGTGAAACGATGGATGAGTTTGTTGAAAGACTTGATGCACTAATTAAACATTGTATGTTCTGTGACTTCACCAACAAAGAAGGCAAGCGCCTCAGAGTCATCGATGGCTGCCTTTCAGATTCTTGTAGATGTCACATGTTGAGAGAAACACACAGTCTAGAAAAAATGCTGATGGCTGCAAGAGCAGAAGAACAAGAAGACCGACAAGCTGCTGACATGGAAGCAGGAACAGCACACAATGAATCAGCACTGACTGTGAAAAGCAAGCACAAGCATAAACAAGACGCACGTAAGTCAACTTCTTAGAAGAAATCAAAGCTATGCTTCTGATGTAGGTTTTCATTTCCTCATGAAGGTGAATGTCCAGCCCTAGGACAAGTCTGCAAAGGTTGTGGGAAAGAGAACCATTTCATAACTGTGTGTTGAGCCAAGAAAAATCAAGTGCGTCACAACGGAAAGAAAAGATGGATGCAAGAAAGTTCCAGAAGCACTCTCGCCACGCCCACATAACCAAAAAACAACATCAGCTACGACAAGTAGAAACCAAGCAAAATCAATTGTGGTCAGGCTCGTCATAGAAAGGTCTTCAATGTCACTATCGAGTACCTGCAAAGAAGATGGGTGTGCACTGATGATATCTGCCAAAGGACAGTGTGTACAAGTAGGGTTAGCTGCCTGCAAAGAAGATCACAGTTCAAGGAAAACTCAGCAAACAGAGCAACAAACTTCAATCACATTGAAAGTGAACGATCACCTGGCAACCTTCATCATAGACAGCGGTGCGCCGATTAATATCAGGCCAGTGGATACGTTTTACAGCCTCCCCTGCACCCTACCTCACTCCATCAGGCATGAAGATATATACCTGAGCCGCCTCTAAACCATTACAAAGCCAAGTGTCATTCACAGTGACAAGGCAACGCAAAAAGACATCAGTGCAGGCCACCATTCATGTTCTACAAGGGATCTCGTCTAATGCATGCTTCCTCAATTGCTGCTGCTGACATGGGGTTGATATCCCTCAACTACAACCTCTGTGCTCAGTCTGGGATCATGAGCAGGTTCCTGTTGCTATTACGTGGCCTGGGAAAACTCAAGAAAATGAAAGAGCAGCTTCATATCAATTAAGATATTCACACTGTTGCTCAGCCGCACCATAGAGTTGCTTTTCATCTACAAGAAGCTGTAGAGAAAGAGTTGGAAAAACTTTTAAAACATGACATCATTGAACACTCCACAGGCCACACGCCATGGGTTTCACCCATACTAGTTGTACAAAAAAGGACAGGAGCCGAGTGGTGTGCATTGGTTTTGATATATGCCAAGCAAACAAAGCAATTGAGAGGGAGAGAAACCCTGGTTCACTCAAAGCGGACATGATCATGCAATTGAAAGGAGCCAAAGTCTTTTCTCATCTTGACCTGAATAAAGGATGCCATCAACTCGAGTTGGAGGAGAACTGCAGGTATATTATTACTTTTTTGACTCATGTTGGTTTGTTTAGATATAAGAGAACTGAGTTTTGGAGTACCTTCACCTGCTGAGATATTTCAAGATGTTATTCGCCGAGTAATCCAACCTGTTACACATGCTTTCAATTACAGTGACAACATACTGGTTTTTGGGAAAACACAGAAAGAACACAACAAAGCCCTTCCCTAAGTGTGCCAGTTATTTGCTGATTCAGGTCTAACTCTGAATGCCGCAAAGTGTGAGTTTCACAAAACCAAACGTACGTTTTTTTGGCACATATTTTCTGATGAGGGAATGAATCCAGACCCCGACAAGGTGCAAACACTGTCATCCGCTTAGCCCCCGCCCAGGGTGTTACCATGCTGCTATCCTTTCTAGGCATGGCCAGCTATTGCTCAAGATACATTCGCAGCTTTGCTACAGTGAGTGCCCCTTTAAGAGACTTGACAAAGCAAAATGTTCTGTTTCAGTGGTCTCCTGAATGTGACCAGAGTTTCAAAGAAATAAAACATGCGATTGAGAATGCAATTGAAAAGGCCTACTTCGACCCCAAGGTACATACCGAAATAACAGTTGATGCGAGCCCGGTGGGGCTGGAGGTGTTTCTTTCTCAACACAACAGCCACCCGAATGCTCAGAGACCCATTGTGGCCTATGCCAGTCGAAACCTGTCTAAAACAAAACGTGCCTATTCTCAGCTAGAGAAGGAGAGTCTGGCTGTGGTGTGGGCCTGCAAACATTTTCATGTATTCCTCTCTGGGAAATGATTCACTGTCATCATTGATCACCAGGCGTCGCTCACCATCTTTGGAAAACCCAAAGGCTAAGTTGCCTCATCGCATCGAGATGTGGGGGTTAAGACTGCAAGGTTATGGCTCTGAGATTGAACGCAAACCTGTGAAGGATCAAAACACAGCAGATTACTTTTCACGAGTGCCGCTACATCGTCACAGTTCGACATCCAGGATGGCCGAGGAAAATCTCAATTTTATTGTGAGGTCCAGCACACCAGAGGCTCTGTCTGTGGAACAAATCCTTGCTGCCACAGACACAGACCAGACCACCATCAAAGAACTCATTACAGTGCAATCACAGAGAAAAAGTACCTAGCCCCTTGCCGAATGATGTTGAATTCCAAAAGTACAAAATTGTGCAGGAAGAGTTAGCAGTTACCCAAAAAGGTGTAATATTAAGATGTTCAAGAATCGTCATACCTGAGAGCCTAAGCCTGCGAGTCATCGAGCTGGCCCAGGAAGGACATCGTGGTATTGTAGCCACCAAAAGAGCTTTAAGAGATTGAGTGTGGTTCCCTCAACTAGATGAGCGAGTCGAGAAAGAGCTGAAAGCATGCCACATTTGCAATTGTTTGTGCCTCAAGGTGACACAGCACCCAGTGACAATGTCTGACCTTGCTGCCCATGCCTGGGAGAGAGTTGCAGTTGACTTCTTTGGGGCTTTAGGAAATGGACACCTTCTCATTTTTCTTTGGTGGAAACCGTGTCTTCGACAACCCATGACAAAGTCATAGAATGGCTTGATGACATCTTTGCAACCTGGTTTATCCCCGAGATCCTCAGATCTGATAACAGCCCGCCCTTTAATAGCAAAGAGTTCACAGAATTTCTTGTCCGACTCAACGTCAAACGCCAAAAGAGTACACCCCTCTGACTGCAAGCCAAGGGTGTAGTTGAACGATTCATGGGCACCCTCAAGAGGTTCATTCAAGAAGCGTCCATGGAGGGACTTTATCTGAACCAAGCCATGTGCCAGCCTCTCCAGGCCTATTGATCAACTTCTCACTCCACAACTGGTGAGAGTCCACCCACCTTGCTATTTGGGAGAGCCATCAGAACAAAACTACCTCAATGGACCCCTGGATCGATCAGTGAACACTGACAAAGTTTGAGACACCGATGCGACTTGGAAAAGAATAATGAAAAAGTATGCAGATCAGCACCACCATGCCCAGGAGACAATTTTTGACAAAGGAGACTGGGTACTGGTCACACAGAGACGAAAGCGGAAAAGGACACACCTTTTGCCGCTGACCCTCTGTGGGTCATAGCGTGCAAGGGACACATGGTGACAGCACATCTCTTGGGAAAATCCCTTCCTTGGGACACATCACACTTTAAACACCTACCTCGACACTTGTCAACTCCTGAAACCACGAATGAGGCGACCCTGCCCGCAGGCCTGTGTAGCTGTTGCCCTATCCGGGTGAACCTCGATCACCTCGGATCACCCAAGCCATCAGACAAGTTTGAGCGCCTCGCTGACTAATTGAGGAGATGTGATTTTTAATGATGTCTGCCACTTTTTATTTAACAAGGGGGAGATGTAACATATTGATGTTATACACACTAGGACCCTCGTGGTTCTGGGGCGCCCCTTGAACAGGAACTATGTGATATGCGGGGAGATGTTAGGGTGTGGTTATGGGAAATATGATGTAATGGAAGAGTGCAAGTGAATGATGGACAATAAAGTAATGCTCAACCGCAACTCCCTTGTGGCGTAATCTATTGGTATGCTCCAGGCTGGGGAAGACGCTGTAGATTACAAAAGTGCTTTGCAACAAGCACATTCACCCTGTAAGCTGCTTTATACTGAATCAAACGTGTGACAAATGGATTACTTGCACATAATACATTCATGTTGCAAGTGCACTAGCCACCAATTCTATCTTACCAGTACTACACACAGAAGCTTTCTGGATACACGTAGATCTTTACAGCAGGTGCCATAACACAACGTGCTGACGTACCTCTCCCTACCAGCTCAGCTGCAGCCTCTTTCCTTGCATCCCTTCACGGTAGATTCCAAGAGCAGACAGCCATGGTGTCATGAGCGCCCAGGCCCAGTTAGACACTTCGGCATATTTATGCGACACTTTTGCGCCACGCAAAATGGCAGAAAAGCGACGCAACCCTTAAGTGTGATTTATCAAGCCATGCAAGGCCTCCTTGCATGGCCCTGAGTGGATTGATAAATCCAGAGTAACGCAACACAGCGCAAATCGCTGTGTTGATTTATTCTGCCCCAAGGAGGCATTCCATGGGTGGTGCGTGGGTGTTCCCACGGAACAGCCATGGATTTTGGCTCTTTCACAGATTTACCATAAGTGGCAGACTTGGGAATGTGTCAAAACCTCTATGTTTCCCCCCCCCCAGGGGAGGCATAACGAGGAGAATATCTTTATTTTTCCTCTTTCTATGTGTGCTGCATTCTGCAAGAGGAAAATGCCTCAGGGAATTGTTTTTGTACAGGAAAATGTTCCTTACTGCACAAAAACAATCCTGCTTGCAACGCAGGCACCCTTTCACCATGCTGCAAGGGTGCCTGCACTGGCGCTAGGCAGCACATTGTGCACCAGTGCTGGGAAAAGACAGGAATGCGCTGTATTATGTTAAATACAGCGCATTCCTGCCCTTTCCCAGTCATGCAGTGCAGCAAGGTGACTTGATGCACTGCGCTGCGTGACTTGCTGGAAAATATGCCCCCTGGTGTTTTATTTATTTGGCTGAGCACACACCACAGCATTCCTGTGATTGGCAGATTGGTGTCGCTCACCCTCAGGTGGACTCTCGAGGGATGTAAAATTGTACAATATGGGGCAGATTTACAAGAAAGTGACGCATCTGTAGAGATGCGTCACTTTCCCTGCACCACCCTGAGAAACCCTTGCGCCACCATGGATGTGCCGTATTTACAATACAGCGCACTATGGCACAAGGATTGACAGATGCGTCAGAAATACTGACGCATCTGTTGGGGCAAAAGTCACGCATTGCTGGAGTCGTGTCGCAAGCACGACGCAACTCTTAGCAATGCATTTTGAGGCCTATTCCCACTACACTGCGTCACTCCTTACGCCTGCTTCAAGCAGGCGCAAGGTTTTGACGCAGTGACAGAGGCTTTCCTGCATGGGAACGCCCACCCTGCATACATTATACCTGACGCAGGTATAATGTGACGCAGGGCTTTACAACGTGACGCATCTCCCTAGATGCGTCACGTTGTAAATTGGCCGCATTTTTTACTCCGCCGCTGCGTCACAAAAATGGCACAACGGCGGCGCCAAAGTGTCGCAAGGGGCTTGTAAATCTGCCCCTATATTTTTCAGTAGTCGTCCGGGAGCCCAAAATGCAGCGGCTTGACCTCTGGCCTTGGAAAAAGGCTGTAAGTAGTTACCCATTTAATCGATAGTCGGTAGGACAGCCATAAAAGCGGCAGACGTGTATCTGAGTCTGCAGGGCAGATACCGACATCTTGCCTCTCACCATTATGTGGCCGCGTAAACAACAGGAGATCCCCTCGTCCTGCTCGCCTCACTGTCTGTTCTTTCTGCCTGTACCTCACCTTTCTCTGCTCGACTATGTGTGCCTTTATCCTCGCTGTTATTACCTCGCACATGAGTGCTCACTGGCGGTACTTCGACCAGCCATCTATATTTCTGTTTCACTCTTCCTCACTGTCTCTCACTCGCTCTCTCTGTATCTCTTCTCTTTCTCTTTCCCCTTCTCTACCTCTACTTCTCGTTCCTTTCCCCTCACTCCAACCTCTCTTACTGTGTCTCACCAATCTGCTTCTACAATGCCGCCTCTCACCTATTCCTGTGCCCCATCTTTACATGCCTGTACCTCACCACTCTCTGACTTTTCATTACTTCTCTTTGCATGACCCTCGCCTTCTTTGGTTCTTCCTTGCTTGTTTCTGCTTTCTCCTCTTCCTGTCCCTGACTCAGCTTTCTAAAGGTACCTCACCCCCTCACTCACTATTTTTGCATATGCTTCAAATCTTTACCCCTCAAAAGCTCACAGTTTCCCTGTGCTGCCCTCTCGCCTTCCGTCTGGAGATATTAATCTACCGTGAGTATCGGTAGGAAGCACAGGAGCACTGTACACTGGTGACGATCTAGGGGCACTAACCAAGCTTGGTACACTGGGACAGGTTACGGATGAGTACATAAAACGTGTATGGGTGTCTATTGACGAGATATGTCTTCTAGCTCTGAGCTCTCACTTCTCAATGAACCTCTGAATTCTAGCCCTGGGTCCTCGCCTCTTGGAGCTGATGTGAGAGACCATCAGCTAAGAATTCTAGCCTGGGGGCCTCACCTCTTGGAGCTGATGTGAGATCCCATCAGCTAAGAATTCTAGCCCTGGGAACTTACCTCTAGGAGCTGACGTGAGAGCCCATCAGCTAAGAATTCTAGCCTGGGGGCATCACCTCTTGGAGCTGATGTGCGAGCCCATCAGTTATGAATTCTATCCCTGGGTCCTCACCTCTTGGAGCTGATGTGAGAGCCCATCAGCTATGAATTCTATCCCTGGGTCCTCACCTCTTGGAGCTGATGTGAGAGCCCATCAGCTATGAATTCTATCCCTGGGTCCTCGCCTCTTGGAGCTGATGTGAGAGCCCATCAGCTATGAATTCTAGCCCTGGCACCTCGCCTCTTGGAGCTGCTGTGAGAGCCCATCAGCTATGAATTCTATCCCTGAGTCCTCGCCTCTTGGAGCTGATGTGAGAGCCCATCAGCTATGAATTCTAGCCCTGGCACCTCGCCTCTTGGAGCTGCTGTGAGAGCCCATCAGCTATGAATTCTATCCCTGGGTCCTCGCCTCTTGGAGCTGCTGTGAGAGCCCATCAGCTATGAATTCTATCCCTGGGTCCTCGCCTCTTGGAGCTGCTGTGAGAGCCCATCAGCTATGAATTCTAGCCCTGGGAACTCACCTCTAGGAGCTGATGTGAGAGCCCATCAGCTATGAATTCTAGCACCGGCACTTTACCTCTTGGGGCTGATGTGAGAGCCTATCAGCTTTGAATTCTAGCACCGGCACCTCACCTCTTGGGGCTGATGTGAGAGCCCATCAGCTATGAATTCTAGCCTTGGCACCTCACCTCTTGGGGGTGATGTGAGAGCCCCTCAGCTATGAATTCTTTCCCTGGGTCCTCGCCTCTTGGAGCTGATGTGAGAGCCCATCAGCTATGAATTCTATCCCTGGAACCTCGCCTCATCCCTGGGACCTCGCCTCTGGAGGAGCTGATGTGAGAGCCCATCAGCTATTAATTCTAACCCCGGCACCTCACCTCTTGGAGTTGATGTGAGAGCCCATCAGCTATGAATTCTATCCCTGGGTCCTCACCTCTTGGAGCTGAAGTGAGAGCCCATCAGCTGTGAATTCTAGCCCCAGGACATCGCCTCTTGGAGCTGATGTGAGAGCCCATCAGCTATGAATTCTAGCCCTGGCACCTCGCCTCTTGGAGCTGGTGTGAGAGCCCATCAGCTATGAATTCTATCGAAAGCATCCTCGCCTCTTGCAGCTGATGTGAGAGCCCATCAGCTATGAATTCTATCCCTTGGACCTCGCCTCTTGGAGCTGATGTGAGAGCCCATCAGCTATGAATTCTAGCCCTGGCACCTCGCCTCTTGGGGCTGATGTGAGAGCCCATCAGCTATGAATTCTAGCCTGGGACCTCGCCTTTTGGAGCTGATGCCAGAGCCCATCAGCTATGAATTCTATCCCTAGCATCCTCGCCTCTTAGAGCTGATGAAAGAGACCAGGAGCTCTGAATTCTAGCTCTGGGACATCACCTCTTGGAGCTGATGTGAGAGCCCATCAGCTATGAACTCTATCCCTGGGTCCTCACCTCTTGGACCTGAAGTGAGAGCCCATCAGCTATGAATTCTAGCTCTGGATCCTCGCCTCTTGGACCTGAAGTGAGAGCCCATCAGCTATGAATTATATCCCCAGCATCTCGCCTCTTGGAGCTGATGTGAGAGCCCATGAGCTCTGAATTCTATCCCTGGGACCTCGCCTCTTGGACCTGAAGTGAGAGCCCATCAGCTATGAATTATATCCCCGGCATCTCGCCTCTTGGAGCTGATGTGAGAGCCCATCAGCTATGAATTCTATCCCTGAGTCCTCGCCTCTCTCTTGGAGCTGATGTGAGAGCCCAGGAGCTCTGAATTCTAGCCCTGGGACCTTGCCTCTTGGAGCTGATGTGAGAGCCCATCAGCTATGAATTCTAGCCCTGGCACCTCGCCTCTTGGAGCTGGTGTGAGAGCCCATCAGCTATGAATTCTATCGATAGCATCCTCGCCTCTTGCAGCTGATGTGAGAGCCCATCAGCTATGAATTCTATCCCTTGGACCTCGCCTCTTGGAGCTGATGTGAGAGCCCATCAGCTATGAATTCTAGCCCTGGCACCTCGCCTCTTGGGGCTGATGTGAGAGCCCATCAGCTATGAATTCTAGCCTGGGACCTCGCCTTTTGGAGCTGATGCCAGAGCCCATCAGCTATGAATTCTATCCCTAGCATCCTCGCCTCTTAGAGCTGATGAAAGAGACCAGGAGCTCTGAATTCTAGCTCTGGGACATCACCTCTTGGAGCTGATGTGAGAGCCCATCCCCTATGAACTCTATCCCTGGGTCCTCACCTCTTGGACCTGAAGTGAGAGCCCATCAGCTATGAATTCTAGCTCTGGATCCTCGCCTCTTGGACCTGAAGTGAGAGCCCATCAGCTATGAATTATATCCCCGGCATCTCGCCTCTTGGAGCTGATGTGAGAGCCCATGAGCTCTGAATTCTATCCCTGGGACCTCGCCTCTTGGACCTGAAGTGAGAGCCCATCAGCTATGAATTATATCCCCGTCATCTCGCCTCTTGGAGCTGATGTGAGAGCCCATCAGCTATGAATTCTATCCCTGAGTCCTCGCCTCTCTCTTGGAGCTGATGTGAGAGCCCAGGAGCTCTGAATTCTAGCCCTGGGACCTTGCCTCTTGGAGCTGATGTGAGAGCCCATCAGCTACGAATTCTAGCCCTGGGACCTCGCCTCTTGGAGCTGATGTGAGAGCCCATCAGCTACGAATTCTAGCCCCAGGACATCGCCTCTTGGGGCTGATGTGAGAGCCCATCAGCTATGAATTCTATCCCTTGGACCTCGCATTTTGGAGCTGATGTGAGAGCCCATCAGCTTTGAATTCTAGCTCTGGATCCTCACCTCTTGGAGCTGATGTGAGAGCTCAGGAGCTCTGAATTCTAGCCCTGGGACCTCACCTCTTGGAGCTGAAGTGAGAGCCCATCAGCTATGAAATCTAGCCCCGGCACCTCGCCTCATGGAGCTGGTGTGAGAGCCCAGGAGCTTTGAATTCTAGCCGTGGGTCCTCAAGGCTGATATGAGACCCCAGGAACTCTGAAATCTAGCCCTGGTTCCTCACATCTGATGTGAGAGCCCATGCGCTCTGAATTCTATCCCTGGGTCCTCACCTCTTGGAGCTGATGTGAGAGCCCATCAGCTATGAATTCTACCCCCGGGACATCGCCTCTTGGAGCTGATGTGAGAGCCCATCAGCTATGAATTCTAGCCCTGGGACCTCTCCGCTTTGAGCTGATGTGAGAGCTCATCAGCTATGAATTCTAGCCCTGGGACCTCTCCGCTTTGAGCTGATGTGAGAGCCCATCAGCTATGAATTCTAGCCCTGGCACCAGACCTCTGATTTCTAATTTCTGAGACATGGTGTTAGAGTCCAGGAGCTCTGGTTTCTCATTTCTGAGAGCTGATATTAGAGCCCAGAGCTCTTATTTCCCATTTCTGAGAGGTGATATTCGAGCCCATAGTTCTGATTTCTCATTTCTAACCTCATTTCTAAGAGCTGGTATTTAAGCCCAGGGTGCTGATTTCTTATTTCTGAGAGCTGATTTTAGAGCCAAGAGCTCTGATTTCTCATTTCTAAAAGTTGGTATTAGAGCCCCGAGTGCTGATTTCTCATTTCCAGCCCAGGAGCTCTGATTTCCCATTTCTAGGAGCTGATATTAGAGCCCAGAGCTCAGATTTCTGAAAGCTGATATTAGAGCGAAGAGCTCTGATTTCTCATTTATAAGAGTTGGTATTAGAGCCCAGAGTGCTCATTTCCAGCCCAGGAGCTCTGATTTCTCATTTCTAGGAGCTGATATTAGAGCCCAGAGCTCTGATTTCTCATTTCTGAAAGCTGGTATTAGAGCGAAGAGCTCTGATTTCTCATTTATAAGAGTTGGTATTAGAGCCCAGAGTGCTCATTTCCAGCCCAGGAGCTCTGATTTCTCATTTCTAGGAGCTGATATTAGAGCCAGGAGCTCTGATTTCTCATTTCTAGGAGCTGATATTAGAGCCCAGAGCTCTTATTTCCCATTTCTGAGAGGTGATATTCGAGCCCATAGTTCTGATTTCTCATTTCTAACCTCATTTCTAAGAGCTGGTATTTAAGCCCAGGGCGCTGATTTCTTATTTCTGAGAGCTGATTGTAGAGCCAAGAGCTCTGATTTCTCATTTCTAAGAGTTGGTATTAGAGCCCCGAGTGCTGATTTCTCATTTCCAGCCCAGGAGCTCTGATTTCCCATTTCTAGGAGCTGATATTAGAGCCCAGAGCTCTGATTTCTCATTTCTGAAAGCTGGTATTAGAGCGAAGAGCTCTGATTTCTCATTTACAAGAGTTGGTATTAGAGCCCAGAGTGCTCATTTCCAGCCCAGGAGCTCTGATTTCTCATTTCTAGGAGCTGATATTAGAGCCCAGAGCTCTGATTTCTCATTTCTGAAAGCTGGTATTAGAGCGAAGAGCTCTGATTTCTCATTTATAAGAGTTGGTATTAGAGCCCAGAGTGCTCATTTCCAGCCCAGGAGCTCTGATTTCTCATTTCTAGGAGCTGATATTAGAGCCCGGAGCTCTGATTTCTCATTTCTGAAAGCTGGTATTAGAGCGAAGAGCTCTGATTTCTCATTTCTAAAAGCTGATATTAGAGCCCGGAGCTCTGATTTCTCATTTCTGAAAGCTGGTATTAGAGCGAAGAGCTCTGATTTCTCATTTCTAAAAGCTGATATTATAGCCCAGAGCTCTGATTTCTCATTACTGAAAGCTGGTATTAGAGCGAAGAGCTCTGATTTCTCATTTCTAAAAACTGATATTAGAGCCCAGAGCTCTGATTTCTCATTTCTATGAGCTGGTATTTGAGCCCAGAGCTCTGATTTCTCATTTCCGAGAGCAGATATTAAAGCCCAGAGCTCTGATTTCTCATTTCTAAAAGCTGATATTAGAGCCCAGAGCTCTGATTTCTCATTTCTATGAGCTGATATTAGAGCCCAGAGCTCAGATTTCTCATCTCTGAGAGCAGATATTGGATCCCAGAGCTCTGATTTCTCATTTCTATGAGCTGGTATTTGAGCCCAGAGCTCTGATTTCTCATTTCCGAGAGCAGATATTAAAGCCCAGAGCTCTGATTTCTCATTTCTAAAAGCTGATATTAGAGCCCAGAGCTCTGATTTCTCATTTCTATGAGCTGGTATTTGAGCCCAGAGCTCTGATTTCTCATTTGCGATAGCTGATATTAGAGCCCAGAGCTCTGATTTCTCATTTGCGAGAGCTGATATTAGAGCCCAGAGCTCTGATTTCTCATTTCTGAGAGCTGATATTAGAGCCCAGAGCTCCGATTTCTCATCTCTGAGAGCAGATATTGGAGCCTAGAGCTCTGATTTCTCATTTCCGAGAGCTGATATTAGAGCCCAGAGCTCTGATTTCTCATTTCTATGAGCTGGTATTTGAGCCCAGAGCTCTGATTTCTCATTTGCGAGAGCTGATATTAGAGCCCCGAGCTCTGATTTCTCATTTGCGAGAGCTGATATTAGAGCCCAGAGCTCTGATTTCTCATTTCTGAGAGCTGATATTAGAGCCCAGAGCTCCGATTTCTCATCTCTGAGAGCAGATATTGGAGCCCAGAGCTCTGATTTCTCATTTCTATGAGCTGGTAATTGAGCCCAGAGCTCTGATTTCTCATTTCTGAGAGCTGATATTAGAGCCCAGAGCTCTGATTTCCCATTTATAAGAGCTGATATTAGAGCCCAGAGCGCTGATTTCCCATTTATAAGGGCTGGTATTAGAGCCCAGAGCTCTGATTTCTCATTTCTAGCTCAGGAGCTCTGATTTCTAGCCTTGAGTTCTCAGCTCTCGCTGAGGATACTAGAAAGTGTGAGCGCTGAATAGTAGCCAAGTTCAGCAGTCCCAGCTGTTATTAGGACTGCGGTGTCCTTAAAATAGCACTAATTCGAGCACCACAAGGTATTTCTGGTTTCGTTGTTCAATGCTGTTAAGTGCTACAGCAATCAAAGCAGGCAGGAGGCTGGACTTTGGCTTTTCAAAGCCCCTCTTGTATTTTAATGTCACCACTGCCAACACTGACAGCGCCAGGCCTGAATGTGCCAAAGCAGAGGGGGCTCTGCCCTCCCTCCAGTGCCCTGCACCCCTCAGAGCCCAAACACTTCCCTTCCTGCCTCCCTAGCAATGATGGAGGGTGTGGCTCAAGGGAAGCACACACACCGCAGTGGTTGTGTGCTCAGCTCTGTGTGTTACCGTCAGCTGCGGCCCGTGCAGGTAAGAGCGGTGGGGCCATGTGGGGGAGGGGGGGGGGGGATTTCGACAGACGATGACGAGGGATAACGAATTATTTATTTAATTTTCCCTTGTCATCGTCCATCTAAATCCCCCCTCACCTCGTCTCACCGCCCCACCGCTCTTACCTGCACGGGCCGCGGCTGGTTACCGTGTCTGCTTGAGGGACCGCACCCTGGATACACCTGGTGTTGTCATTGTGTTCTGCCAGTGGCATACTCGCCACACTCTGAGCTGTGGCACAGGGCCACATACCTGCCAACTCACACAGTGCCACCAAGTCGCACGATTTTGGCTCTCTTCACATGGTGGCAGAAAAAGCGATCTGAAAACCACTGTAAACAGTGGATTGTCAACTCGTTTTCGGAGTCTGTAAGTCCATTAAGGGGTGTGAAAACACCCCAGGACATCGGCACCAGTCTCAATGACCCTTTGTTTTTTTTTTCTGGGAGATGTGCAGGGGTGTGGGGGGGGGCTTGGTGAGGGCAGAGTGCCTCTCAGGTATCTCTCAGCCTGAGGCCCCGCCCCCTTCAAGGCCCCGCCCCCTCCTCAAACGGTGGCATTCATTTGTAAGTTGGCAGGTATGGGGCGACTCCACATGCTCCTCACCGAGTACTCAGGCTGCAGCACTCATTCCTGAGCAAAGATGGGTGTGGGTCTTCAGCAGACCCCAGCGAGGTGCTACGATCCACATCCAGGACGCGGAGCTCTGAACCCCTTCAGCAAGGGTTGTTTAGAAAGACACCAATCTATCTGAACTAAAGTGAGTGCCCTTGGGAAAGAAAAGATGTTGAGCAATAGAGTTTTTTCAGACACGTGCGTCATAAATGCTCGGTTCACCAAGTCAAATGCTTTTTCAGCATCTAGTGCTGTATCCAGAGGTATTCCTTGGCCCTGAGCATAATCTACTACCAGCTGCATCATTTACACATTTCAACAATTGTTTCCACCTACAATAGATCAAATGTTACTGAAAATACTACATGGTGCAACACGGAGCCAGACACTTAGCGAAAGATAACCAATCATCTTTCAGCTATCGATTGCTGAATTCAGACATTAAAGAGATGAGGATTTTGCCCAGAGGGTTTACATACCCCCAGTGAGGGACTGGGGGAGGGGCTTTTATCTACAGCAGGACACAAAGCCTTGCATAATTACATTTAATTCAAACATGGCGGAAAAAAGATTTCTTCTTTGAGATAAAAATGTTCAGTTTCACTGTTGGTGCAAATGTATTTCTACATCACACACACTGACCTCAGAGCAGCAGCCATTTTAAGAGGGTACTTAGGGCCTCCTTTATGAGGCCCTAACGGCACTTTTGCGCTCCCGGAACATCACTTTTTTGACTTTCCGGTGGTGCAATGTACCACCGCATAGTTATAAGGCCACGTAAAACCACTTTACGTGGCTTTTCATGTCCTTATAAATATGTGCCCCTTTCACGCAGAAAACTGCGTGAAAGGGGCGTTCCATGGGTGTTGCTGTGGTTGTTCCCACACAACACCCATGGAACCCGACACATTCCCAGATTTACGAGGCATCGTAAACCTGGGAATGCATCAGAACCTAACGCCACACCAGGGGTGGCGTTAGGGAGGCGCAACAAAGAGAAATGAAAACATTTCTCCTCGTGCTTTCATTTTTCTTTGTGTGCTGCATTCTGCAGCACACATAGAAAAAGGAAAGCGCCTGAATGGATTGATTTTGTGCAGGAAGGATCCCTTCCTGCACAAAATCAATCATCCCCGCAACGCAGGCACCCTTGCACCATTGTGCAAAGGTGCCTGCATTGGCGCACGGCAGCCCAGTGTGCACCGGCACAGGGGAAAAGGACAGGAATGCACCATATCATATAGATACAGCGCATTCCTGCCCTTTCCTTTTGCCGTAGGGTAGTGCAGCAGGGAGGCCTGCGGCGCTGACCTACGGCAAAAGCCCATAAATAAGTCCCTTAGAGTTTAGAAGAATCCCAAACATTTTCCATCTCCTGGTGCTTTGAACCTTAATCTCCACTCAGGAAGCAGTAAGGTGCATGGGTACCATGAATTAATTCTTTACTGGTGGGTTCAAACAAGGGGTATGAATAACCCTTTATCAAGCTAGTGTAAGCAGGAGGGCATTGGCGTCTAGACCACTGGCTGTATGTTTTTGACAGTGGAGACCCTGCCATTGGAAAACAGGAGACCCCCCACCTCTAAAAGAGGCACAGGAACCACAGCCATGGCAGGGTAGGATGTCAGCTTGTTTTTATCCCCATCCTCATACCGTCAATAAGCCCCAAAATCCAGGGGCGGCTCCCTGTTGGAGGGTTGCCCCACTTAACCCCCCCCAAAACCCCAGACATGAAAAATAAAATGGTAATTTATTACCATTTTATTTTTCATGCCCTGTCCCAAACAGAGTGTCAGGACCGAGGCTGGGCCACTGCTGAGTGACAGCAGCAGGGAGAAGAGTGGGCTGGCTGTGCACTGTTTAAAGTGTGCATGTCTTTTTGGCCAGCCGTCTTGCGACGGCAAGCTACACATGCTCACTTTAAACATCTCTAACCCAGCTGTCTTAAGACAGCTGGGTTAGAGCAAGCCAAAGCCTCCAGAGTGCTGTGGAGCGCCGAGTGAGACCGCTCCCACCAATCCTAGTGCTGCTCTCATGCTGGTGAGAGCAACACCAGGATTGGCCAAGGGAGTTGCTGCATCCGGTTCCAGTTCCTGCAGAAAGAAGAGTTCTGGACCAGAGGACATCGTGTTCGTGTAAGGTAAGTGGTTTATTTTTATATATTATTTGCATGTGCGTTTTTAAAATATATTATTTTCCCGTGCCCCCGCCCCCGCCCCCATCCCCGTTGATTCCAGCTGCCACTGCCAGAATCATTACTATTGATGAATATAATATTAATAGGATCCTCTAAATGCAAATAGTTGTTATTATCCCAATGCATGTTCTATATTAGTGGGGTTCATTTTTCATCGATCTGTGTTAAACTGCCTTTAAATATATAAAATACCTCATAATTGACTTTTCCATGCTGCGTATCTCCCTTTTATTTGCCACATAGTTTAGTGAACCTTGCTGCATAATGCCCTATTACTTACAGGTAATCTTCATTACTCCTGGTCCCGTTGTCCTCGTCCCATTCATGACAAAGTGCAGATAATCATCTCCCGACAGAAAAAAAAGAACAGAGGAATGCTGGGACCCTAACCCCAACCCCTCCCACTGGGAGTACATATGCAGTACTTACTCAGCATTCCGCCTGAACTACAAAGCCCACAACAGGAAGGCCGGCCGTCCGGGAGGGAGGGCGGGGTGTAATGAATGGGACGAGGACAACGGGACCAGGCATAATGAAGATTACCGGTAAGTAATAGGGCATTACCCCCAGGTTCCTCCTGTCCTCGTCCCATTCATGACAAAGTGGAGAATACCAAAGCCAGAAACCCGGCCTTCCAAAACCTCCAAGGAGCCACAGGAAACCACACCAAAAGCAGCAACCCAAGGGAAGATAAAGGGAGGACCGCAGGAAACCACAGGCAGAGCACCCAGCCGGGAACGCACCCCACCAAAACGCAGGTCGCACCTGCCCCAAAACAAGCAGGAAACGACCAAGGCGAGAAAAACAGGAGAAAAAAACCCACAGCGCCACCACGCAGAGGGCAGCAAACACACACGAGGAACCACCCAAACCATCAAGGAAGGAGGAGAACCCACCAAGAAACCTCCAGAGGCAGCCAACAATAGAAGGACAGCGAGGAGGCCACACAAAAAAGAAGACCCAAGAGGTCGAACCAACCAGCAAGCAAGGATCAGGTCAACAGGGACACAACCAAGGTCCAGAAACTGGGACCCAGGAAAGCAGAAGGCACCAGCGACACCAAGGAGGCAGTCTACCAGAGAAACGAGAAACAGAGACCCAGGCCACAACAAGGGCAAACCCCAAACCGACATGAGGAAGGGAGCATGCCACAAAGGCGACAAGTCAAAGAAACCAAGGCTGAAAAGGAGGCATCCCACGAGTCCCCACCGACAGAGCCCCAGAAGGGAACCAGGGACCAAAGCAACCAACACCACCAGCACCCAGAGGACCAGAAAGAAGAAGCACCAACAGGACACGAACAACCGACAAGGGCGCCCACCGGACAAAGGGCCGACAAGCCCAACACAACCAGGCAGCCACACCGACTAGGCAGCAGAACACGCACAGATCGAGTCCAACCCAGAATGGAAGGGAAGCCACAAAAGCCAAACAGGCAACCAAGCAACCCCAAAGAAAGATGAGGGGAAGAAAGGGAAGACCCCACAGCCCCCGCCTCAGCCAGGCACGAAGGGGGAAAAGGACCAACAACAGGACCAACCCCAACACCACCGGGAAGACCCACCGGAGACCAACCCAAAATGAAAGAGGAAAGGGTCAGCCAAGAAGGCAAGGCACAAACACAAAGGACCAACTAAGGGCAGGACCACACAGACCAAACCAGGAAGGGGGTAAGCACCAACCAAACACCAGCCTCCCCCCCATCCAGACTGACTTACCCCCCCGAGAGCCCAGAGGACACTGCCACAGAAACTCACAGAGGAGGACCAGGACCCAGGTCAGGAACAGCCAGCACCAACCACCAGTGCCGACACAGGACGCCTGGCAAGCACCCAGCACGGGAGAAGGAGCAAGAGCGGGAGCCCAGGGACAGGCCAAAAGGCAAAGGCCAAGGCACACACAAGAAAGCCAGGAAAACCCCTGGATCGCATCCCAACAAGGCTCCCAGAGCCAGAAGGGAGCAGGGCCAGCACCCAAAAGTAAACCAGCCACTGAAAGACTAACCAGAAGGACCAGCCAACCAGACTCCAGCCCCAACCGAACCGGAAAGAACAGGGGAAGAGCCAGAAACCAGATACCCGGGAAGCCTAATACACCACAAGGAACAAGGCCAACAACAGAGCCCCACCAAAGGAAAGGCCAAAGGGGGAAAACCAGTACAGGCGGGCAAGCCAAATCCCCAATGCCACCGAGACCAGGGCAACACAAAGAACAAAGAGGCACAACAGAGAAGACCCAGCCCCAAATAACACACCCCCAGGAGGACACCACAACCCGAAACCTGGGGGGCGACTGGAGCAAGAAACCACTGCCCTGGACACCGACCACCAGAGAAGAGGTACAACGGCCCACCAACCGAACAGCCAGCCGAGAAAAAGTTGCTCAGAGAACCAAGGACCACACCAAGGGACCACCGAAGCGAGCCCCAACAGCTGGAGAGCAGACAGCCAACCGAACCACAGACAAGCCAGCCAAGACTGGAGGCCACCAACATGGAACCCACACAGGCCCGGAAGGAGCGGGACAGGGCCCATAGCCACAACCCCGAAACCAGCCAAGACACAGAGGCAACAGAAGCCAGAGCGGAAGCCAAGCAGACCGCAAAGGCAAACAAAAGTCATGGCCCAGCATGCACCAGAGGAGGGCAGAAGCAGGGGAGAAAACCTTCCCTCCCCCATGGCAGAAAGAGACAAAGAAACCGGCCACACCCAAGGCAACAGAGCTCAAAGGAGGCCGGGAAGCCAGGGCCGAAGCCAAGCAACCCGCCCAGGCAGGAGGACCCAATGGCCCAACCTGCACCCTGGGAAGGCAACAGCAGAGCACAGGCAAAAGCAAAGGACAGGGAGGCCGGCAGAGACCCCCGGCACAGAACCGCCCGACCACGCAGGACCGAAACCAAAACAAGGCAACAGCCCAAAAGCCCGGATCAGCCAGGGCCAAGAACAGAACAGCCAGGCCCAAAACAAAACAGAGGCAGTATCCAAAGCCCCACAACCAGACCGGGAGCCCAGCGCCCACGGAGGACACACTGCCCCCAACCCCCCACAAGGGAACAAGGACCGGAAGAGGCCAAAGCAGAGAAAGAGCCCCAAGCTGGCCAATTGGCCCAGACACAACAAGAAGGTGGAGAGCAAGTAGCCTCTGGGACAACGAAACAGCTCAGAAAACAGAGCCGCAGGCAGAGGGACAACAGCCCCCGAACAGGAGGAAGCAGAGAAGCAGAGGCACAAGACCCTGCCCAAACCACAGAGCCAAGCCCCGGGAAACCAGTAGCCAGGTGCAACACAAACACCCCGCAACTGCACCCCCGACAGAGGGGGCATCGAACACCAACCGACAGGCACTGCCAACGAGAGCGGGCCCATGGGGGGGCACGCAGGGATAACTGGAGCGGTCGACCAGGCAAAGACCGGCGAAGCGGGCCGAGGCCACAAATGGCATGACCACCCCACCCCCGCAAGGACCAGGACCCGACGGCAGAGGGATCAGCCACCTACAGGCCGAAACCATGCACGTAAGAGACCCCAGGACCCCCACCCCCCAACACCACAGGACGGGCCAGAAGGACAGACACCAAAAAAGGTGGGCAACCCACAGCAAACAGCCCCGGGACCACCAGGCGGACACCAAGCCAGGCAGGAACCAATCCCGAACCTGTGAAACCCCAGAGAGTAGAAGAGAGCAGGGATACAAGGCACGGCAGCAGGCGAAGCCGACCCCCCCGCGTCCCCTACATCCCCCCTCTCTGAGAAACCAACCGCACGAGGCAGGACCCCGGAAGATGCCCAACAAGGCACCAACCAGGCCCGACCCCGCCGAACGGCAGAGGGCAGAGGAGAACAGGCGGCAACAGAAGCCCACAGCCCCCGGAACACCCAGGCAGGCACACAACCAGCCCTACCCACCAAAAGAGCGGAGAACAGACAAGACCAGGGTCCTACAGGGCGGCACAGGCGCAGACAGGGAGGGTCAAAGAAGAAGAACACCACACAACAGCACCACCGCAGGGGGAACAAACACCACAGCATGTGGCAACCCCAGGCGGACACCCAACCAGGGATGAACCAGGCCCAGCCAGAAACCAGGCAAGAATAGGGGCGCACAAGGCAGCAAGGATGCAGCCCAAAAACCAGGCAAAGGAGGGGCCAAGGGCGCCAAGAACACACAAACAGCCGCAAGCACCGGTGCGCAGACCCCACAGGGGAACGAAACTGCGGAGCACCAAAGGACACCACGGAATCATGCCAGAAATAAACACCCCACACTACCCGCCACCCCCGCAGGATCCCGCCAGAGAGCAACAGCCCCAGGCAGCCAACTACGAAAGTGCCAGGCAATAGCAGGACCGAACAGGGCGGCAGGGACGGAAGCGTACAGCACCCAGCATACCCAGGCAGCCGCCCAGCCTGGGAACAACTCGGCCAGAGCAAGTGAAAATCTGAGAACAGAGGACAGCCAAGCTTAAAGAAGGGCCAAGAAAGGAAGAGGCGCCAGGGCAAAACACCACAAGCATCGGTAGTGCCCGGAGCCTAACAGTAGGTAAAAAAAGGCAAAACTGCTACGTGGTAATCACCCGTGGGGGTGTGGGCTGGCAGACTCCGAACAAGGCCCCCCCCCCACTCCCTCAGCCAGCCCAAGGCGGACCACCAGCAACCTCACCTAGGCAGCCGGAAGCACAAACAGCCCGGCCGACATGCACTCCATGGGCATCAACATCACAGCCCTGAGGATCCGACCAGTTACTGCGGCGCGGCTCCCACCTGGCCAGGCCACAGAAAGATGCGACCTCCAACCGGGAATCAACCGGGAGGCTGGTGCACCAGCCGCAAAGGGCCGGCCGGCGTGCACCGCAAAGGGCCGCCCGGAAACATCCAAGCCTCCCAGCAAGCCCAGCAGGCCAGGAGGCAGAACAGCACACACCCCGTCCACAACAGCCAGGCAGCCGGACAGGGACTGAACACTACTCAAGCTCAGCAGGAGCAGCACCAGCACCTCGTCCCATTCCTGTCGACAGACAGAAAAAAAGAACAGGCGGAATGCTGGGTAAGTACTGCCTATGTACTCCCTGTGGGAGGGATTTGGGTTAGGGTCCCAGCATTCCTCTGTTCTTTTTTTTCTGTCAGGAGATGATATCTCCACTTTGTTATGAATGGAATGAGGACAGGAGGGACCTGGGGGTAATTTGGTTCTCTGTTGCTGCAGGTTAGCTAATCACATCACTTACGGGGACGTCACTAATGTGGCAGCTCCTGGTTACACAAATGCAATGCCTCAGGCTGTATGCGCCTGACAGACTCAGGCTGCATGCATCTGAAAGACTCAGGATGCATGCATCTTACAAACTCAGGCTGTATACATCTTACAGGCTCAGGCTGCATATGCCTGGCAGCCTCAGGCTGCATGAATCTGACAGACTCAGGCTACATACACCTGATAGACTCAGACTGCATGCATCTTACAGACTCAAGCTGCATGCATCTTACAGATTAAGGCTGCATGCATCTGGCAGTCTCAAGCTGCATGCATCTACTGACTCAGACTGCATGCATCCTAAAGACTCAGGGTGTATGCACCTGACAGACTCAGGCTGCATGCATCTTACAGAAACAGGCGCATGCATCTGTCAGACTCAGGCTGCATGCATCTGACAGATTCAGGTTACAAGCACCAGACATACTCAGGCTGCACACACTTAGCAAACGTGGGCTGAATGCATTTTACAGACTCAGGCTGCATGCCCCTGACAGCCTCAGGTTGCATGCATCTTACAGACTTGGGCTGCATGCATCTTACAGACTCAGGCTGCATGTATCTGACAGACTCAGATGCATGCATCTCACAAACTCAGGCTGTATACATTTTACAGGCTCAGGCTGCATATGCCTGACAGCCTCAGGCTGCATGAATCTGACAGACTCAGGCTACATACACCTGATAGACTCAGACTGCATGCATCTTACAGACTCAAGCTGAATGAATCTTACAGACTCAGGCTGCATGTGTCTGGCAGTCTCAAGCTGCATGCATCTACTGACGCAGGGTGCATGCATCTTACAGACTCAGGTTGCATGCATCTTACAGGCTCAGGCTGTATACACCTTTCAGGCTGCATGCACCTGACAACCTCCGGTGGCATGCATCTTACAGACTCAGACTGCATGCATCTTACAGACTCAGGCTGTATACTTCTTCCAGGGTCAGGCTGCAAGCATCCTATAGACTCAGGGTGCATGCACCTGACAGACTCAGGCTGCATGCATCTTACAGACATAGGCACATGCATCTGCCAGACTAAGGCTGCATGCATCTGCCAGACTCAGGCTGCATGCAGCTGACAGATTCAGGTTACATGCACCAGACATACTCAGGCTGCACACACCTAGCAAACTTGGGCTGCATGCATTTTACAGACTGAGGCTGCATGCCCGAAAGCCTCAGGTTGCATACATCTTACAGACTTGGGCTGCATGCATCTTACAGACTTGGGCTGCATGCATCTTACAGACTTGGGCTGCATGAATCTTACAGACTCAGGCTGCATGCATCTGACAAACTCAGGCTACAAGCACCTGAGACTCTGGCTGCATGCATTTCCCAGAATCAATTTGAATGCACCTGACAGACTCAGGCTGCATGCATCTGACAGAATTCCGGCTACATGAACATGACAGACTAAGGCAACATGCACCTGACATACTCAGGCTCTACGCACCTGACAGACTCGGCCTGCATGCATCTTACAGACTCATCCTGCGTGCATCTGACATACTCAAGCTGCATGAATGTTACAGGCTCAGGTTTCATGCATCTGACAGGCTCATGCTGCACGCACATGACATACTCAGGCTGCATGCAACTGACAGACTCGGGCTGCATGCACCTTACAGACTTAGGCTCCATGCATTGTACAGACTCAGACTGAATGCTTCTTACAGGCTCAGGCTGCATGCGACTGACAGGCTCAGGCTTCATGCACCTGACAGGCTCAGGCTGCATGCACCTGACAGGCTCAGGCTGCATTCACCTGATAGAATCAGGCTGCATACATCTGGGGGGCTCAGGCTACATTTCCAGGACAGACTCAGGCTACATGCACCTTACATACACCGGCTGAACACACCTGACTCAGGCTGCATGCATCTTAATGACTCAGGCTACATGCACCTGACAGACTCAAGCTGCATGCATCTTACAGACTCAGGCTGCATGCATCTTACAGACTCAGGCTGCATTCACCTGATAGACTCTGGATACATGCACCTGATAAACTCAGGTTGCATGCATTTTACAGACTCAGACTGCTTGGTTGTAGTAAAGTAAATTAAGAAATGGCAATAAGCAAAGGCAGTGTAAATCTGAAAACATACATTGCTTCACTTTAAGCTATTAAGTGAGTATAGAGTGATTTCTGGAAACCATGATGTCTCAGGCTACATGCACCTGACAGACTCAAGCTGCATGCATCTTACAGATTCAGGTTGCATGCATTTTACAGACTCAGACTGCTTGGTTGTAGTAAAGTAAATTAAGAAATGGTAATAAGCAAAGGCAGTGTAAATCTGAAAACATACATTGCTTCACTTTAAGCTATTAAGTGAGTATAGCGTGATTTCTGGAAACCATGATGTCTCATTCTGCTTGCGACCTCCTTCAGAATATTTTAGTTTACTTGAAGTCCAAGGTGAGTCAATGCTATATGCTGGTATGTGCCAGTTTCCACATTCCACCAGCTGCCCACGCCTTGTGGTATTCGAACTCAGCTCCATGAGATACAGTGTGTGCCAAGTTATCCTCTGCAAGGCCTGTGCAGGAGTGGAGCAGTCTAGGGCAGTTTGTGTGTACAAAAGGGGGGCGGTTTGTGCTTGTACACGAGGGGGCAGTTGGTATGTATACACAAGGAGTGCAGTGTGTGTGGACTCAACTGGTACAGATTCTATGTGTACACCAGAAATTGAGTGTGCATGCGTATATGAGGCGATCATTTTCTGTGCACCCCTAACCGCTCTCGGGAGCACCAGGAGTGCTAAAATGTAATGCAAAACTCTACAAATCCGCAGGCAAGCAATGCCTCAGGCTCTATGGAATTTACACCTTCAAGCCTGAGCCAAGTAATGTCTCAGGCAGCACTGGGATTAAGAGCTCAGGCCTCAGCCATGTAATGTCTCAGGCTGCACTGGGATTAAGAGCTCAGGCCTCAGCCATGTAATGTCTCAGGCTGCACTGGGATTAAGAGCTCAGTCCTCAGTCAAGTAATGTCTCAGACAGCACTGGGATTAAGAGCTCAGGCCTCAGCCAAGTAATGTCTCAGGCTGCACTGGGACTAAGAGCTCAGGCCTCAGCCAAGTAATGTTTTAGGCCGCACTAGGATTAAGAGCTCAGGCCTGAGCCAAGTAATGTCTCAGGCTGCACTGAAATTAAGAGCTCGGGCCTCAGGCAAGTAATGTCTCAGACTGCACTGAAATTAAGAGCTCGGGCCTCAGGCAATGAATGTCTCAGGCTGCACTGGGTTTCAGAGCTCTAGCCTCAGCCAAGTAATGTCTCAGACTGCACTGGGATTAGGCAAGTAATGTCTCAGGCTGCACTGAGATTAAGAGCTCGGGCCTCAGCCAAGTAATATCTCAGGCTGCACTGGAATTAAGAGCTCAGGCCTCAGCCAAGTTATGTCTCCGGCTGCACTGGGGTTAAGGGCTCAAGTCTCAGGCAAGTAATGTCTCAGGCTGCACTGGGATTAAGGGCTCAAGCTTCAGGCGAGTAATGTCTCAGGCAGCACTGGGATTAGGAGCTCAGGCCTCAGCCAAGTAATGGCTCAGGCAGCACTGGGATTAGAGCTCAGGCCTCATCCAAGTAATGTCTCAGGTTGCACTGGAATTAAGAGCTCAAGCCTCAGCCAAGTAATGTCTCAGACTGCACTGAAATTAAGAGGTCGGGCCTCAGGCAAGTAATGTCTCAGACTGCACTGAAATTAAGAGCTCGGGCCTCAGGCAGGTAATTTCTCAGACTGCACTGAAATTAAGAGCTCGGGCCTCAGGCAAGTAATGTCTCAGGCTGCACTGGGACTCAGAGCTCTGGCCTCAGCCAAGTAATGTCTCAGACTGCACTGGGATTAAGAGCTCGGGCCACAGGCCAGTAATATCTCAGGCTGCACTGAAATTAAGAGCTCGGGCCCCAGCCAAGTAATATCTCAGGCTGCACTGGAATTAAGAGCTCAGGCCTCAGCCAAGTTATGTCTCCGGCTGCACTGGGATTAAGGGATCAAGCCTCAGGCAAGTAATGTCTCAGGCAGCACTGGGATTAGGAGCTCAGGCCTCAGCCAAGTAATGTCTCAGGCAGCACTGGGATTAGAGCTCAGGCCTCAGCCAAGTAATGTCTCAGGCTGCACTGGAATTAAGAGCTCAAGTCTCACCCAAGTAATGTCTCGGGCCGCACTAGGATTAAGAGCTCAGGCCTCAGCCAAGTAATGTCTCAGGCTGCAATGGGAATAAGAGCTCAAGCCTCAGCCAAGTAATGTCTCAGACTGCACTGGGATTAAGAGCTCAGGCCTCAGCCAAATTATGTCTCCGGCAGCACTGGGATTAAGAGCTCGGGCCTCAGGCAAGTAATTTCTCAGGCTGCACTTAGATTAAGAGCTCGGGCCTCAGCCTAGTAATATCTCAGGCTGCATTGGGATTAAGAGCTCGGGCCTCAGCCAAGTAATATCTCAGGCTGCACTGGAATTAGGAGCTCAGGCCTCAGCCAATTTATGTCTCCGGCTGCACTGGGAGTAAGGGCTCAAACCTCAGGCAAGTAATGTCTCAGGCAGCACTGGATTAAGTTCTCAGGCCTCAGCCAAGTTATGTCTCTGGCTGCACTAGGATTAAGGGCTCAAGCCTCAGCCAAGTAATGTCTCAGAATGCACTGGGATTAAGAGCTCAGGCCTCAGCCAAGTAATGTCCCAGACTGCACTGGGATTAAGAGCTCAGGCCTCAGTCAAGTAATGTCTCGGACTGCACTGGGATTAAGAGCTCAAGCCTCAGCCAAGTAATGTCTCGGGCTGCACAAGGATTAAGAGCTCAGGCCTCAGCCAAGTAATGTCTCAGGCTGCACTGGAATTAAGATCTTAGGCCTCAACCAAGTAATGTCTCAGGCTGCACTGGGATTAAGAGCTCAGGCCTCAGCCAAGTAATGTCTCAGACTGCACTGGGATTAAGAGTTTAGGTCTCAGCCAAGTAATGTCTCAGGCTGCACTGGGATTAAGAGCTCAGGCCTCAGTCATGAAGTATTTTAGGGTCAGGTCCTGATCTTAAACAGCAGTCTGTCATGTTGTAGGGATAGAAGAACTCCCATTTCAGACAGAAGAGGTCACCCTCAGGTTACACAGCACTTAAAGGCTCAAGGTTCAGGCACAAGGTTTAGTATTAGCAGCATCTCTAATAACAATGCTTTGGGGCTCCGGCCTGAGAGCGATCCCTCAAGTAAGAGATTTTACAGGCTCAGGCTTCAAACGGTACAGCAGTATCACCAGTTACAGAGTCCAGAAAGACCCAGACTTTGCAGAGCAACCATATCCCTCGGGTTACAGAGATTTTACAGGCTAAGACCTAAGACAGCAGAGCACTGACAGGCTAGGGCCTCAGGCCAACAGGCGATCTTTGGAAGACAAAGAAATGACTGGATCAGTTTTGGGACAACAAAGTTGCTCCATCTTGTTTCACATGTCTTGGAGACTTAGGGTCTGAATTAGCTTTCGGGGACGGTTCTCCATCCATCATGGTGGAGAACGTTACCTCCACCACCCTGATGGACTGCAGCCTGCCACATTTACAGATGACCACCGGCACTGCGGCCAACTCTGGTGTTTCCCTCCAAGGTACAAAATGCCAGAGCTTCAGAATGGCCAGTCCAGCCCTGGGGCCACCAACCCCTGCTGCAACCGGGGCCCTTCAGAGAAGCAGCAGGGATTACAGGGGTGGCCGGCTCCTGGTGCTGCTTAGAGTGTACAGAGCAGCGGAAGACTCCCAGGCTGCGCCCCCCCTGCTGCTGGCCTCTGTCTCTCTCCTCTGCCTCACTCTCCTTTCAGTGCTCTGACTTCCTTGTCCTGTGTTGCTCTCTTCCTCTTTGTTCACTCTCCTTTTCAGATCCTCTCTCATACTCTTTAGGTCTCTCTCTCTCTCTCTCTCTCTCTTCTCCTCTTTCTCTCTCTCCCTCCCTCTCTCGCTCTCTCTCTCTCCCTCTCTCTCTTCCTATTTCTCTCTCTCGCTCTCCCTCTCTCTCTTCCTCTCTCTCTCTTCCTCTCTCCCTCTCTCTCTCTCTCTCCCTCTCTCTCTCTCTCTCTCCCGCTATCTCTCTTTCCCTTTCTCTCTCTTCCTCTCTCTCCCTCCCTCACTCTCTCTCTCCCGCTATCTCTCTTTCCCTTTCTCTCTCTTCCTCTTCCTCTCTCTCTCTCTCCCTCTCTATCTCTCTCTCTTCCTCTCTCTCTCTCCCTCCCTCCCTCTCTCGCTCTCTCTCTCTCTCTCTCCCGCTATCTCTCTCTTTCACTTTCTCTCTCTTCCTCTCTTCCTCTCTCTCTCTCTCTCTCTCTCTCTCCCTCTATCTCTCTCTCTCTCACTCTCTCTCTCTCTAACGCAGTCTCTGTCAACAGTGGTGTAACAAGAATAAGTCGCAGGGCTCTTGTTCTGCATTCAACAGTCTGTATCCTCTCTCACACTCACTCTCTCTTCCTCTCTCTCTCTCCCTCTCTCTCTTCCTCTCTCTTCCTCTCTCTCGCTCTCTCTCTCCCGCTATCTCTCTCTTTCCCTTTCTCTCTCTCTCCCTCTCTCTCTATCTCTCGCTCTCTCACTCTCTCTCTCTAGCGCAGTCTCTGGTAACACTGGTGTAACAAGAATAAGTCGCAGGGCTCTTGTTCTGCATTCAACAGTCTGTATCCTCTCTCACACTCACTCTCTCTTCCTCTTTCTCTCTCTCCCTCTCTCTCATCCCCTCTCTCTCTCTCCCGCTCTCTCTCTCTCTATCCTCTCTCCCTCTCTCTCTCTTCCTCTCTCTCTCTCTTTTTCTCTCTATTTCTCTCACTCTCTCCCTCTCTCTATCGCTCTCTCTCTCTCTCGCTATCTCTCTCTTTCCCTTTCTCCCTCTTCCTCTCTCCCTCTCTCTCTCTCTCTCCCTTTCTCGCTCTCTCTCTCCCGCTATCTCTCTCTTTCACTTTCTCTCTCTTCCTCTCTCACTCTCTCTCTCTCTCTCTATCTCTCGCTCTCTTACTCTCTCTCTCTAGCGCAGTTGTAAGGACGAGGCTCCAGACGGTAAGTTGAACTCGAAGTTTATTTGTAGAGAGGCACAGTACAACCCTACTACACAAGGCTGAGGCAATAACTGATCCCTAGAGAACTCTGGAACATGGAACATAGATTGTACAACGCAGGTACAGCGTTCCATGTTCCAGGCAAAGGAGGGGCGCGGGGACAGGAGGGGAAAGGAGAGGAGAGGGGAATGCAACACATCTCACCCTTAACACAGAGAATGAAAGGGAAGGAAATGCAGGAAAATCAAGACAAGTACCTGGCAGGTAAAAACCTGGGTCGATCATTACTTTTAACTCTGGAGGCCACAGATTGAGTGGAATGATGAGAGTTACACTTGGAATCAGGAAAATCATGTAATGGTGAAGCTTCGTCTCTATCTACAGCAAGACTTAAAGACTTGCATTTAGCAACCCTCCTTACATTCCATACTCTACCATCCTGAGTGATGACACTGTTCTTATAGACCTTAACAATTTTGATAGGATGACTAAACTTGGAAGTACCTTTCACCAGGAAACCAGGTTTTTTTATCCTAACCCAGTCTCCTACCACAAAATCTGGAACTTTAACATTCATTTTGGAGTCAAACAATATTTTCATCTTGTCTTGCTTACTTTCCACCCGCTTTGCAACCTGATTCACATCAACAGAATTGTCAACCTTAATAACTCTTTTGATCCACCATGGACAAATTTCCGAAATAGGTTCTCTGCCCTTCAACAGTCTGAAAGGACTAACTCCAGTCACTGAATGGGGAGTGATGCGATACATCCATAACTTTTTCCTTACAACATCCTTCCAAGACTCATTGGACCCACCAGCTAACTGAATACCATCCTTGAGTACACGGTTAAACCGTTCCACTTGGCCATTTTCTCTCGGTTCATATAAGGATGTAGTCATATGTTTGATATTACACATATGGAGAAAACTTTCCATTTCCTGTGATGTGAGTTGTACCCCATTATCCGTTACAAGAACCTCAGGGGACCCCTCACGTGCAAAAACCTCTTTGCAAAAGGTGATGATGACTTGAGTAGAGGTATTTGCAACAAACTTGACCTCCGGCCACTTGGAGTGGTAGTCCACCATGACAAGAGCAAAACGGGCATTTGAAGGCAAGTGTTTAAAGGGACCTGAAATGTCAAAAGCTACTTTTTGCCAAGGGCACTCAGGCCAAGAAACTGGTTTGAGAGGGGCGGAAGAAACTTGGAGCATTTTATCGCTGCTAATGCATTCAGGGCATTCCCTGACAGACCTATCTACCATTTTGTCAAGTCCAGGCCACCAAAAGTTGGCCCTGATAAGCCGTTTCATAGAGGACATGCCTAAGTGTCCTTGGTGGGCAAGTAGTAAAATCTTGTTCTGCAAAGAAGCAGGAGGGATAATCTTTCCTCCTTTGAAAAGCAAACCACCAATGTCTTCAATCTCATCAGAGACACGACAAAAAGGGGCAATGTCGGCATTGGCAGACCTTTCTCTGGGCCATCCATTTTTCACGCATTCAATAATATGTTTACACACATCATCATTATTCATCTCAGCCGACCACTCAGTCTCAGACAAGCCCAAAAACTCTTGAGTTACAAAATCCTTGACAGTGGCAACTATGTCCACTTCTTGTTCATCACGAAAATCACACTCGTCAGGACACGGCAACCTAGAAAGAAAATCAGCTGTGACATTGCTCCTACCAGGGACATACACCACCTCGAAATCGTATTCCTGTAGTCTGGATGTGAGGCGGGCTATGCGGGCGGTAGAGTTCCATCCTCCCCCAGGGGATAATATGCCAACAAGGGGCTTATGATCAGTTCTGAGAGTAAATCTGTTTCCCCACAAATAGTTGCGAAAATGTTCGATGGCCCAGATGCACGCCAACAACTCTCTCTCAATCACGGCGTATCTCCTCTCAGTAACCGAAAGAGTCCTAGAAGCAAACGCCACACACCACTCTTCCTTTCCCGAACACTGGCTAAGAACTCCCCAAGACCATACAGACTGGCATCGACAGTGATAATGCATCTCTTATTGAGGCAGAATGACTTCAAGGTGGGCGCATTAACAATCTCGTTTTTGATCTGTCTGAAAGCTGTCTCTTGTTTATCTGACCAGACAAACTCAGTAGACTTTCTGGTCAACTCCCTAAGGGGCTCCATCTTGGTGGCAAAGTTCTGTATGAATTTACTATAGTATTCACACAGGCCCGCAAAAGAGAGGAGTTTCTCTTTATTGTCAGGAGCAGGTGCATTGATGATGGCATCAACCAAGGATTTTTGGGCACTACCCCATTACCAGAAAGTGTGTGACCTAGATATTCCACTGATTTACAAAAAAATTTACATTTGCCAGCTTTGAGTGTCAAACCACATTTTTCTAACCTGAGGCAAACTTCCTTAACATGATGTAAGTGATCTTCCTCATTTTTGGAAAAAATTAGTATATCGTCTTGGAAGCATTTAACAAATTTGCTGACATCTTTAAAGATGTGGTACATGGCCCTCTGAAACACAGATGCGGCCGATGCAAGACCAAAAGGCATCCTCTTAAATTGAAAAAGCCCATGGGGTGTGATAAAAGCAGTGAAGTGTTTGGAATCCCCAGTAAGTTCAATTTGGTGGTAAGCCGATCGAAGATCAAGGGTGGAAAAAATGCAGGCACCATCCAACATGCATACCATTTCGTTAATATTAGGGAGTGGGTGGCAGTCAGCGACCAAATTAGCATTCAACGCCCTCAAATCAACACATAACCTAATACTTTTATCAGGCTTTTGGGCTAAAACAATGGGAGAAACCCATTCTGAGGACTCAATTTCCTCAATTATGCCATTCTCAACCATTCCATCTAACATGTTTTTTAACTCAGTCCTAATACTGATGGGAACTCCCCTTAATTTCTGTTTCACCGGAACCGAACATTCTTTGACTTTGATCCTATGACTAAAACCTATAAGTTTACCAAGATCATCGGAGAATACATTAGGAAATAAAACACTGAAATTGGTACTAGCAGAAGATAAAGCAAGGACAGAAACAGGTTCTTTGCTTCTGGGGTTCAACAGAATACCCAACTTGGCCTGGTCACGCCAGCCCAAGACATTAACACCTTTGAAAGCTATGTATAACTTGATGGTGGCAGAATTACCCTTGAACTCGATAAATACTTCCTTGAAGCCCATAAAGTCAATATGGGAACCATCAAAATTCTGCGCCACAATATCAGGTTTGTTTAATAGATTGAGATCAACTAATTCTCCCAAGGATTCTAAGCAATAATCCTTTGTGATTATAGTCCAAGGAGAACCCGAGTCTGCCATTAGTTCCAACTCCCTCCCCATGATACATACAGTACATTTAGGAGAAGAAATCTTATCAGCCTCGGAAACATCAAAGGAATGTTGGATCGAAACAACAATGCCAGACTCTAAGTCACCTTGAAGATGATCACAAGATGAAAGGTTGCAAGTGACACAAGAAACTTTCCCTTTGGAGAATTTAGAAGAAGGCAATACAGACTTCTTGGAATTCGGGGCACCACTCATAGTATTCCTACACATTTTAGAAAAATGTCCTACACGTCCACACTTACTGCACTCTTTACTAATAGCAGGACAACGTGGAAAAGAAGCTATATGGTCAGGATTCCCACACCTATAACAATAGAATTGTTTGATACTAGGGTAACTTCTGTCACTGGAGTAACCCTTAGAGGTGTTGGGATTGATAGTGTTGACCTCACTGGAAGTGGAATGTTTGGTTTCTTTGTTGAGTGACTTCATCCACTTATCGGATTGCTCCAAGGCCTTAGCAGTGCTAATGGCCGCTTCCAAATTAGGGTCGCCCATTATCCACAGTTGCTCCTGTACCTTCTTACTTCTTACGTGAACGATGATCTGGTCCCTGATCATTTCATCAGTAATCAAACCAAAGTTACAGTGTAAGGACAACGCACGTAGGGCGGTGAGAAATTCATCAAAACTCTCTCCCTCTTCTTGAGCCCTAGTGTAAAATTTAAGCCTATTGAGGGCAAGACTTGTCGTTGGTTTAAATCTACCCTCTATACGCAAAATGGCCTCATCATACACGTTGTGATCACCCCCCGATCTGACAGGAGGAAGTGTCCTATACACTACCTGTCCCTCAGAACCTAAGCAATGAAGAAAGATGTTCTTTTTCCTCTCAGCTGACATACGTTCTCCATCAATAGCTTTTAGGTAGGTGATAAATTCCTCTTTCCATCTTGTCCATGGAATGGATGGTTCTCCTTTGTTTGTAAAAATTTAGAGGGTGGGTCAAACTGCATTGTGATGAGACGGTAGTGATATAATGGTAAAAAAAAAAAAAAAAAATGTATACAGTATATAAGGTAGCGTACTAAAACAGGTAAAAATTATAAGTAAATAACCTTCAGAGTAGACAACGCAGCAAACCTACTGTGAAAGTGCTGCTTTCGAGTGAAAGATAAAGCATAAATATGTGCTATTACATGAAAGATAAGAGTGTACGTGCTACTCTTGTAAAATAGAGAACAAGTACAAGGTGTGCCAGTCACCGTAAGGAAGGCAGGCTGTAGAACTGAGAGTCAACGTGTGCCTGTCACGGAAGATGAACAGGCTTTCCTACCTGTAGACTGATGAAGATGACTGTGAAGACGAAGTGTTAAATGAGGTGTGCTCATTCCCGTGTGATGAAACGCTGGGAACAACACCACAATCAGCCATCCGGGGGAGCATTCAACGAGGTGTGCTCATGCCCGTCTGATGAAAGGCTGGGAATAAACACCACAAAGTACCAGAGCCTTCGGGAGAAATCGACGCGGTAAAGCATGAAAATGAGCCCGCTCCAAAATGGCCGCCGGCGTAACGATGCACAGCGTGACCAACGTGAGGAGCGGACTAAGCGTCCAGCGGTGCAGCTAGAATCCGGGTGGCGCGTTGATAGAAGTCGCCAGGCAACAGTTGTCGTCCCACGTCATAGGCAGTATCCAGGCGGCGTGTCACAGCTAGCATCCAGGCAACAGCAGTTGTTAGACAGTGGAAGACAGCCGTTGGTGCGCAGAAACTCACCAAAATGATGAAAAGGCTCAGGAAAGGCACCCAACAAGCCAGAAATCTGCGGTTTCCCAGTTTGTGCAGGAGAATGCTGCATACAGCGCGCAGGGACGCTCTAGATCAGCAGAGAAGTGAAGAACAGGAAAACGGGTCCGGAAGACATCGCAGCACCTGTGCCTCCAAGGAAGATGTAGCAAACGAAGTCTTCAGATGGTCGTCGCCAAACTTGTAAGGACGAGGCTCCAGACGGTAAGTTGAACTCGAAGTTTATTTGTAGAGAGGCACAGTACAACCCTACTACACAAGGCTGAGGCAATAACTGATCCCTAGAGAACTCTGGAACATGGAACATAGATTGTACAACGCAGGTACAGCGTTCCATGTTCCAGGCAAAGGAGGGGCGCGGGGACAGGAGGGGAAAGGAGAGGAGAGGGGAATGCAACAGCAGTCTCTGTTAACACTGGTGTAACAAGAATAAGTCGCAGGCTCTTATTCTGCATTCAACAGTCTGTATCCTCTCTCACATTCACTCTCTCTTCCTCTCTCTCTCTCTCTCTCCCTCTCTCTCTCCCTCTCTCTCTCTCTCTCTCTTCCTCTCTCTCTCTTACTCTCTCTCTCTCGCGCTCTCTCTCTCTCCTGCTATCTCTCTCTCTCCCTTTCTCTCTCTTCCTCTCTTCCTCTCTCTCTCTTTCTCTCTCCCTCTCTCTCTATCTCTCTCTCTCTCTCTCTCGCGCAGTCTCTGTTAACACTGGTGTAACAAGAATAAGTCGCAGGGCTCTTGTTCTGCATTCAACAGTCTGTATCCTCTCTCACACTCACTCTCTCTTCCTCTCTCTCTGCCTGAGCGGGCCGTAGTGGGAACCGAAACCACCCACCCTTCCATCCATCCACCCACCCATCCCCTACTGGGCCTGATGAAATTAAACCTGGGAAGCTACAGAACGTGACAGGGGTTCCAGCAGTGGGCAGTTCTCCAAGTGTACAGGGCTGACAGTGTCAGGGTCTCCCTGTGTCAGTGTCTCTGAATGTGATGCTTGTGCATGTCTGTGATTGTTTGTGCATGTCTGTGATTGTTTGTGCATGTCTGTGATTTTTTGTGCATGTCTGTGATTGCTTGTGCATGTCTGTGATTGCTTGTGCATGACTGTGATTGCTTGTCATGTCTGTGATTGCTTGTGTATGTCTGTGATTTTTTTGTGCATGATTGTGATTGCTTGTGCATGTCTGTGATTGTTTGTGCAAGTCTGTGATTGTTTGTGCATGTCTGTGATTGTTTGTGCATGTCTGTGATTTTTTGTGCATGTCTGTGATTGCTTGTGCATATCTGTGATTGCTTGTGCATGTCTGTGATTGCTTGTGCATGTCTGTGATTGCTTGTGCATGACTGTGATTGCTTGTCATGTCTGTGATTGCTTGTGTATGTCTGTGATTTTTTGTGCATGTCTGTGATTGTTTGTGTATGTCTGTGTCTCCCCGGAGATCTCCTGACAGTCCCAGGTTTGTCCGTGTCTTCCCTTGTCTGTGCTCCCAGTGCTGCCCCAATGTCTGACTCTGCATCTCTGTCTCTTGGTGTCCATTTCTACCAGTGTCCCTGTCTCTTCATGTGTATGTAGTCCTGTGTCTCCTTTTGTCTGCCCAGACTTCTCTCCCAAGGCTACTGTTTCTCCATGCCTGCCCAAGCCCTACCTCTCAGGTGTTTCCCAGAGTTTCTAGTGTCTGTCAATGTGTTTCTGTGTTTGTGTCTCTAAGTGTTATCCCCGTGTCTTTGTGCTTTCAGTGTTACCATCTTCTTTGGGCGCTATGTCCTCCCAGTGAAAGTCTCTTCTCAGTGTGGATGTCTTCACATTGATAGCATCTCCCCAGGTCTGTGCTTGTGTTCTTGCCTCCACAGGTCTGAGTCTTCCCAGTTGCTCCTGTCTACAGGCCTTCACATGTCCAAGCATCTCTTACATCTGTGGCAGACGCTTAGCAGAACCTGTTGGAATGAAGAAGAGGAGGGTTCGTGAACTACACAGTCAGGCAGCGTGTTTTAAGGCGCTATGCTCATAGTGTCGATATTGGCAACTCCCCGCTTAGCAGTAATTAGTCGCGCTGCGCAAAATAAACAGTCCACACAAGATTTTGTTGGAGAAAGTTTGCTGCAGGTTTATTACATACAAGGAGTATGCCAACTTGGTGGGTTATCTTACGGGCGATCCAAGGGCAGGCAGCGGTGACTAACCTAAGCTGCCCTGCCCACCTGGTGAGCCAAACTGCACCGTGGCCAATCCAATCGCTGCTACCATTTATGTGGGGGTTATCCCCTTTACTTATCATGGACCACCAGTCCATACCTTTTACTCACGCTTTTTTGGGGGCGGAGCGTAACCAGGCAAGCCCCCGGTTGCTCAGGCTTACAACCGCCCGAAGGACTAGCGGGGCGCCGTCGCTTTCAACCAGGATCCGGCCGTAAAGACTCCTGGGATTTCGGCATAATGCACCCTTTTCGTGCCCCCGAAAGGGTACCCCTCGTACCAATCAGCCTCCGGATCGCCCTGTAACTCCGCCCGCAACACAAATGAATGCATTAATACGTTCAATTCATTAGCCCAGCCCTCACGCCGGCATGCAGGGTAAGCGGTTGGGAGGGTGCCAGCGTCTCCAGCGGGGGACAAAGAGGGTGGCCAGTGGGTGGGGGCAGGTATAAATACCTGTTCCCAGCCCACGGCGCACAGGAAATGACGCAGCAGAGGCGCCAGACCAAGGGGGGGGGGTCTCCCAGAGGGGGTCCCAGCGACAAGGGGCGGGGAGGTGCCTGAAGCGGCACTAGGGGGCCGCCCTCTTACAGGGCCCACTGCGTGCACCGCGGGCAGCCGCATAGTGCTGATATCGGCAACCCCTCCCGCTCAGCAGAAATTAGTCGCGCTGCGCAAAATAAACAGTCCACACAAGATTTTGTTGGAGAATGTTTGCTGCAGGTTTATTACATACAAGGAGTATGCCAACTTGGTGGGTTAACTTACGGGCGATCCAAGGGCAGGCAGCGGTGACTAACCTAAGCTCGCCTGCACACCTGATGAGCCAAACTGCACCGTGGCCAATCCAGTCGGTGCTACCATTTATGTGGGGGTTAACCCCTTTACATATCATGGACCACCAGTCCATGCCTTTTACTCACCCCTTTTTGGGGGCGGAGCGTAACCAGGCAAGCCCTCGGTTGCTCAGGTTTACAATCACCCGAAGGACTAGCGGGGCGCCGTCGCTTTCAACCAGGGTCCTGCCGTAAAGACTCCTGGGATTTTAGCATAATGCACCCGTATTGTGCTCCTGAAAGGGTACCCCTTGTACCAATCAGCCTCTGGATCACCCTGTAACTCCGCCAAAGCCCTGGATGTGGCCGCCGTCATATCCAGGCCCCCCCCACCATGGCAGGCTGCAAAAGCTCCTACAACGTGTGGGTACCAGTCTGCAGATATTCCCCGTCCCTATCGGGGGAACCTTGCGTCGTATGCACTCGAGACCACGCCTTATTTACAGAGCCCGCTTATTTGCTTTTGAATAAAGTTGAATCAAGCCCTCCTGCTTGGTGGGCTTGTGCATGGCTTATTTACCCCATAGTAGGCAAGTTTGATGGCCTCCACTTAAAATAAGAACTCCTGTCCTCTGTTTTAACCACAGCTTTATATCCCCATCCATAGGCATGTTCGATGGCCTGCCTGCAAATGAAACAACTGCTCTCTACTTTACCCGCAGTTAAGGGTGAAATCCCTATGGTGCACTGTGCCAAGAAGGGCCTTCTTGTTTGGTGTTGCCAGGTCGTGAATTACCCGTCACTGCCCAGTCACTGATTTCAGAATACGCTGGAAAACATATTGGAGTTCGCCTCCCAGGCCAACAGTGTAATTGTTAACAAGTTATTGTTTGTGGCCAACACCATACCCTTATCTCTGCCAGCTGGCCTCCTCCTGTATAGGAGTACCACGTCGGCCATACTTCTTAACCAAACGGGTATGCAAAAGTACTGTTTCTTAAAACCCTGGTTACGTCTGATTTAAACCATTGCGCACAATATGTGCCTTACATTAAGGGTTGACTAAGCCCTTGCTTAACCCCGTTCCTGATTATTCCCCAGATTTGGGGGTTCAAGCTGATACTGTGTACCGCCCCAGCAGTGGAAATTCACCTGCTCCTTCCAAATATGAATGCACGCTGCTTTCTAGAACTGTCAGCATAGTGCACCGAACTCTTCTATCTCCTCCTCATTAGAGTCGCAGCACACCCTTATTTGGAGTGGCAATCTTACGCAACCCCTTTCTAAAAACCCACTATTTGCGGGTTCCTGGCACTGAATCCTTCAGCCCTTGTATGGCCAATGTAACGCCTGTAGCATCGCGCCTGACCCTCATAATCCGCTTTATTACCTGACCATATTGCATGCCAGCCCCTCACCTACTGACTGCAATCTATATAGCTGCTGTGATGCCATGCTGATGACCCCTCCTAACGCAAGTCGTGCCTTCCAAACGTCTGCTAATGAGTACCATGGAGCAGACTAGAGGGTGGGGACAGGGGGGGAACAATAAGTACGGGTACCTGCCTTTTCGTAATAATGGACATACAAATGTTCTTAATACCTTGTAGCCTTTTTATGCTTTAACACCTTGTGTCCCCGACTTTTGAAACAGCAGCACACCTGTTAGATGTCAACTTCCACAACCAGCCTACCTACTAAGGCAATCAGGGCAGGGAGGTTTTTTCTTAACTGAAGCAACCTGTACCATGCCCTCGGATCCAGAGTGCACATACTTTGCTGAATTTGACCAGACATTCGCACAGACCTTTTCGAGTGCTAAACCATGGCGAACACAATAATGGTGTCAAATCTGATCTGGGGAATGTTTGTATTGAGGACACTATTGCAGTCACCGCACCCTTTTTGGAGTGACAACTTACACAGCCCGCCAGGCTTGCTTAACTGCAGTCTGATTACAGATACACACTACCTGCTAACCAGCTGTGGCCCATGGTGCTTAAACCAGCAATAGACCTAGTTCGCTTCATTATCCCCAGAACTGATTGCCCTCCGCAGAATACAAGCCGGGTACGGCTCACATTCTAGTCATCTAGTAATACATGTTGGAACATTTTTACCCTGCATAGCCAGAGGGTCCTGCGTATTATTAATCCAATGATAATGTCGGAATCTAAGGTTCCCAGATTCATGTTTTGCCGCAGCCCATCTTTTGTGGGTCCGCTGGGACCTCTCTGCCTCCCTGTAAGTAACCTCATTACGTCCTGCACTTGCCTGCCACTCAAAGGCACCTGACAACAACATGACGCACTGCAGCTTGGTGAAGCGGGTTTTGAGCCAAACATACCTCAGTCCGTGTTTTTAACATTTATCCTTTAAAGGGGCCCCCGTTCGTATGGAGTGTGTGGCTATGTCCTGGCAAGGCATACCCAATAGCCTGTTCCACGTAGATGACTATCCTACTATGATGTGTAAAGGCTCACTGTCGGATGAGCTTAAAATTATGTGACATTAAGCAAGGGTGCACAAAAAAACAACAGAGACGGGCCACAAGAGAGTGACTGGTTAACCTGAATAGTGTCTGACACCACAGGAATTGTTTAAAAGAACCCTCACACACCAACCTGGTTGGTGTCATGCTTCATCATTGGGTTCCCAGTCGGGTAGCCGAGTGCTACCCAACTGTGCTTCGACGCCTGATTACAGTGGAGCAGGTTTTTTGGTTTTTGTGTGATGATGTTGTGAGTGTAGTGACATTAAAAAATACCTCTGGGAAACTCACTATTCAATGTTTTATTCCCAGTGGCCCAGGGTATGTTTAAAAACAAGGTGAAGTGGATAATATGTCAGAACTACAAATAAGTGTCTGAATTATCCTTAGGTCGACATGTTTCAGCTCTCCAAGAAAATTAGTGGAGCTTTCTTCAGGACCTCACTATATGGTGAATAATGTGCAAAAGTGAGTGGTAAAAATTAAACCACATGTATTACGCATTTTTACACACTCGCTACGGTGTGTTTATCATGCGGGGATGGACTAACAATGAGTAACGGTCCATCAGTAGTAAAATTCCTGTGGGGAGAGAAATGAACAAGACAAAACGACATGTAACATATAAAAACACTTGTTGGTTGATTATTGATTATTGTCACATCCATACTTTTCTTCCCCAAGTGGCGAAATAAACAATCAGTGTCACTCATACGTGGGAAACCATGCATACGAACAATAGTTCAGGTAATATAATTAAAAACAGTGCATGCTCGCGATGATTGTGAGCATGCTTGCGGTGTGGGCAGGTCATATGTTCATGCTGCACCGATTGTCAAATGCCGCAGTGAAAAAGCTATATATATTCGCTAAATAACCTAGCATGCTTGTGGTCAGAATCGGTGGGCATGCTGAAGTAGAGCGCTCGAAAAGAGCGTCGCGCTAAGCCTGGTAGCGTGTTGTAAAATCTTCCTGAACGAACGTGAAACAAAAATGCCGTAATGCTAGAATTTTAAGCAAACGACCTGCGTGTTACGCATGAACCATAGTTGCATAGTATTTACGTAAATCATGGTATTTCCATGGCCATACGAGTCCAGGGCGGGAGGAGCTCCTACTAGGTACTCTAAGGGAAAGATTAAAAAAGCATCGGTGAGCTAATTGTCTGGAGCAGAAGTGAAAGGCTAGCTGGATGAGCCACTTTTGGGATCTGTAAGGAAAGGTCTTACTTGGTCTCGGTGCTCCCCCACGTCTCAACCTACTGCGGCGTCCGCTGGAAGGGGATGATCTCGAGGAACTGGGAGACGCAGATGTAAAAGCAAAGGCTGGGCGGGAGCGCTGGTAAATAATTGATGACACCTGCGCGCAATAAACTACAGCGCTAACCTGTACTGGGCGTATCGCACGTTGCGAGCAGGAGCGTCAAAAAAACGTGCATCACGTCAAAGCGTCAGTGCACAAATCACTACGTGAAGACTGGAACGCTGACCACTGTCACGGAGCGGGCGGCTGGGCACTGGTGGTGTATGCTGCCTATAAATAGAGAAATTAAAGCCATAGCACAAGGAGAGTGTCCAACCGGTAGGGTGCCAATAAAACTAGAAATTAAGCGCAGAGTAGATAACGTGCCGCTATGCTGGGTGAGATTATCAAGTACTGTGCGATGAATTAGTGAGCACGTTTGTCGCTACCAGTATGACACCTCCGTGCAGTCTAGAGGTGCCTGAATCCCTTCGTGATTTCTAAATTCATTTTTGGGGGGAAAAAAAAGAGAGGACTGATATGTTTAAGAGTTTGAGAGTTCAAGGAATGGGATGCCTAGTTGTACAAATAGTAGGTAATCATTAGTTAGGCCAAGGAGTTACAAAAGGCACTATTGACTCATGTGGTACCATCTATAGTGTCTATCTACTAAGACTGTTCCACGGAATATTGTCATTCAAACCACTGAGATGGGTAGATAACCGATAAATCCAACGTTGTTCTTTGTCTAACAGTTGTTGCTGGATGTTCCCACTCCTCATTTGCAGATGTTCAATTATAACCCACTCCATATCATTTGTGGTATGACCTGCTTCCAGAAAGTGGTTCGTCATTCGCGTTGTGTTTCGTTTGCAACGAATCGTGCTTCTATGCTCACATATTCTAGTCTTTACTTTACGACTTGTCATGCCCACATACCTAAGACCACATGGACATGTGATGAGGTAGATAGCATTATCTGTGTTACAATTAGTATGTGTGCGGATTTGCCATACTTTCCCTGGTTCCAGGTTGAGAGTTTTTGATGATTTTGTTAAATGGCAAATGCTACAATCACCGCAGGGGTAGTGTCCGGTGACCTTTGGGAGACCCCATGCATTGTGTATGGTATTTGTTAACAACATCACTTTTTGCGGTCTTGTGTGAACTAAACTGTCTTTTAAACTTCTGCCTCTTTTGTAGGAAAACATGGGTTTTTCCCATCGGTGGTTTCCAGTATTGAGAATTTGCCAGTGCTTCTGGACAATTTTAGCCACTTGGCATGAAACAGGGTTATATGTGGTCACACAGGTCAGTGGTATTGTGGTTGCCTCCTTGGGTGTGCTTTCTAGTAGGCTCTCTCTATTTTGATTGCGAGCTCTCTCCATTGCTTTGGTCGTAATCCTGTTAGGGTACCCACGTTGTTGTAATTTTTTAGTTAGGCATTGAGCTTGTTGTTTAAATTCTTCTACGTTACTGCAGTTTCTACGTAGCCTCAAGTATTGTCCATAGGGCAAATTCTCCCTTAAAGTTCGGGGGTGCAAACTGGTGTAATGGAGCAGCGAGTTTCTCGCCGTCTTTTTGAAATGAGTTTTTGTCTCTAATCCTCCATTAGCATGGGTGATGTCCAAGTCTAAGAATGTGATGCTCCTCCTGCTGATGGTGCTGGTAAATCTTAAATTAGAGCCACACCCATTGATCCAGATGAGGAAATCATTGAGGGATACTTCTGATCCTTCCCAAATTAAGAATACATCGTCGATGTACCTTTTATAAAAACGAATGTGATGTGACAGTGAAGTACCTGGATGGAATAAGTATGTTTTTTCAAAATTAAAAACATACAACCCTGCCACACTTGGGGCGAAGGTGCTGCCCATCGAAGTTCCATACATTTGCAGGTACAGTTGGCCTTCATATTCAAAATAATTTTCTTTTAGTGCAAATTTTGCACAATCAAGGATGAAAGATTTGGGAGTCACATACTCCCAGATACCTTCGTTCAAGGTGGATTTCAGTACTCTCAGCGTGTCATCCTGAGGCAAACTCGTGTAGAGGCTTTCTACATCAAGGCTTACCAAAAAGGACGTGTTGGAATTGAAAGGTAAATCCTTTATTTGGCCCAGTAGATCTTTTGTATCTTGTAAGTAGGTAGAAGTGGCTTTGACCAATGGCACTGTATCCTTCAGCCTGGTACGGCCAATGTAACGCCTGTAGCATCGCGCCTGACCCCTCATAATCCGCTTTATTACCTGACCATATTGCATGCCAGCCCCTCACCTACTGACTGCAATCTATATAGCTGCTGTGATGCCATGCTGATGACCCCTCCTAACGCAAGTCGTGCCTTCCAAACGTCTGCTAATGAGTACCATGGAGCAGACTAGAGGGTGGGGACAGGGGGGGAACAATAAGTACAGGTACCTGCCTTTTCTTAATAATGGACATACAAATGTTCTTAATACCTTGTAGCCTTTTTATGCTTTAACACCTTGTGTCCCCGACTTTTGAAACAGCAGCACACCTGTTAGATGTCAACTTCCACAACCAGCCTACCTACTAAGGCTATCAGGGCAGGGAGGTTTTTTCTTAACTGAAGCAACCTGTACCATGCCCTCGGATCCAGAGTGCACATACTTTGCTGAATTTGACCAGACATTCGCACATACCTTTTCGAGTGCTAAACCATGGCGAACACAATAATGGTGTCAAATCTGATCTGGGGAATGTTTGTATTGAGGACACTATTGCAGTCACCGCACCCTTTTTGGAGTGACAACTTACACAGCCCGCCAGGCTTGCTTAACTGCAGTCTGATTACAGATACACACTACCTGCTAACCAGCTGTGGCCCATGGTGCTTAAACCAGCAATAGACCTAGTTCGCTTCATTATCCCAGAACTGATTGCCCTCCGCAGAATACAAGCCGGGTACGGCTCACATTCTAGTCATCTAGTAATACATGTTGGAACATTTTTACCCTGCATAGCCAGAGGGTCCTGCGTATTATTAATCCAATGATAATGTCGGAATCTAAGGTTCCCAGATTCATGTTTTGCCGCAGCCCATCTTTTGTGGGTCCGCTGGGACCTCTCTGCCTCCCTGTAAGTAACCTCATTACGTCCTGCACTTGCCTGCCACTCAAAGGCACCTGACAACAACATGACGCACTGCAGCTTGGTGAAGCGGGTTTTGAGCCAAACATACCTCAGTCCGTGTTTTTAACATTTATCCTTTAAAGGGGCTCCCGTTCGTATGGAGTGTGTGGCTATGTCCCGGCAAGGCATACCCAATAGCCTGTTCCACGTAGATGACTATCCTACTATGATGTGTAAAGGCTCACTGTCGGATGAGCTTAAAATTATGTGACATTAAGCAAGGGTGCACAAAAAAACAACAGAGACGGTCCACAAGAGAGTGACTGGTTAACCTGAATAGTGTCTGACACCACAGGAATTGTTTAAAAGAACCCTCACACACCAACCTCGTTGGTGTCATGCTTCATCATTGGGTTCCCAGTCGGGTAGCCGAGTGCTACCCAACTGTGCTTCGACACCTGATTACAGTGGAGCAGGTTTTTGGTTTTTGTGTGATGATGTTGTGAGTGTAGTGACATTAAAAAATACCTCTGGGAAACTCACTATTCAATGTTTTATTCCCAGTGGCCCAGGGTATGTTTAAAAACAAGGTGAAGTGGATAATATGTCAGAACTACAAATAAGTGTCTGAATTATCCTTAGATCGACATGTTTCAGCTCTCCAAGAAAATTAGTGGAGCTTTCTTCAGGACCTCACTATATGGTGAATAATGTGCAAAAGTGAGTGGTAAAAATTAAACCTCATGTATTACGCATTTTTACACACTCGCTATGGCGTGTTTATCATGCGGGGATGGACTAACCATGAGTAACGGTCCATCAGTAGTAAAATTCCTGTGGGGAGAGAAATGAACAAGACAAAACGACATGTAACATATAAAAACACTTGTTGGTTGATTATTGATTATTGTCACATCCATACTTTTCTTCCCCAAGTGGCGAAATAAACAATCAGTGTCACTCATACGTGGGAAACCATGCATACGAACAATAGTTCAGGTAATATAATTAAAAAACAGTGCATGCTCGCGATGATTGTGAGCATGCTTGCGGTGTGGGCAGGTCATATGTTCATGCTGCACCGATTGTCAAATGCCGCAGTGAAAAAGCGATATATATTCGCTAAATAACCTAGCATGCTTGTGGTCAGAATCGGTGGGCATGCTAAAGTAGAGCGCTCGAAAAGAGCGTCGCGCTAAGCCTGGTAGCGTGTTGTAAAATCTTCCTGAACGAACGTGAAACAAAAATGCCGTAATGCTAGAATTTTAAGCAAACGACCTGCGCGTTACGCATGAACCATAGTTGCATAGTATTTACGTAAATCATGGTATTTCCATGGCCATACGAGTCCAGGGCGGGAGAAGCTCCTACTAGGTACTCTAAGGGAAAGATTAAAAAGCATCGGTGAGCTAATTGTCTGGAGCAGAAGTGAAAGGCTAGCTGGATGAGCCACTTTTAGGATCTGTAAGGAAAGGTCTTACTTGGTCTCGGTGCTCCCCCACGTCTCAACCTACTGCGGCGTCCGCTGGAAGGGGATGATCTCGAGGGACTGGGAGACGCAGATGTAAAAGCAAATGCTGGGCGGGAGCGCTGGTAAATAATTGATGACACCTGCGCGCAATAAACTACAGCGCTAACCTGTACTGGGCGTATCGCACGTTGCGAGCAGGAGCGTCAAAAAAACGTGCATCACGTCAAAGCGTCAGTGCACAAATCACTACGTGAAGACTGGAACGCTGACCACTGTCACGGAGCGGGCGGCTGGGCACTGGTGGTGTATGCTGCCTATAAATAGAGAAATTAAAGCCATAGCACAAGGAGAGTGTCCAACCGGTAGGGTGCCAATAAAACTAGAAATTAAGCGCAGAGTAGATAACGTGCCGCTATGCTGGGTGAGATTATCAAGTACTGTGCGATGAATTAGTGAGCACGTTTGTCGCTACCAGTATGACACCTCCGTGCAGTCTAGAGGTGCCTGAATCCCGTCGTGATTTCTAAATTCATTTTTGGGGGGGAAAAAAAGAGAGGACTGATATGTTTAAGAGTTTGAGAGTTCAAGGAATGGGAAGCCTAGTTGTACAAATAGTAGGTAATCATTAGTTAGGCCAAAGAGTTACAAAAGGCACTATTGACTCATGTGGTACCATCTATAGTGTCTATCTACTAAGACTGTTCCACGGAATATTGTCATTCAAACCACTGAGATGGGTAGATAACCGATAAATCCAACGTTGTTCTTTGTCTAACAGTTGTTGCTGGATGTTCCCACTCTTCAATTGCAGATGTTCAATTATAACCCACTCCATATCATTTGTGGTATGACCTGCTTCCAGAAAGTGGTTCGTCATTCGCGTTGTGTTTTGTTTGCAACGAATCGTGCTTCTATGCTCACATATTCTAGTCTTTACTTTACGACTTGTCATGCCCACATACCTAAGACCACATGGACATGTGATGAGGTAGATAGCATTATCTGTGTTACAATTAGTATGTGTGCGGATTTGCCATACTTTCCCTGGTTCCAGGTTGAGAGTTTTTGATGATTTTGTTAAATGGCAAATGCTACAATCACCGCAGGGGTAGTGTCCGGTGACCTTTGGGAGACCCCATGCATTGTGTATGGTATTTGTTAACGACATCACTTTTTGCGGTCTTGTGTGAACTAAACTGTCTTTTAAACTTCTGCCTCTTTTGTAGGAAAACATGGGTTTTTCCCATCGGTGGTTGCCAGTATTGAGAATTTGCCAGTGCTTCTGGACAATTTTAGCCACTTGGCATGAAACAGGGTTATATGTGGTCACACAGGTCAGTGGTATTGTGGTTGCCTCCTTGGGTGTGCTTTCTAGTAGGCTCTCTCTATTTTGATTGCGAGCTCTCTTCATTGCTTTGGTCGTAATCCTGTTAGGGTACCCACGTTGTTGTAATTTTATAGTTAGGCATTGAGCTTGTTGTTTAAATTCTTCTACGTTACTGCAGTTTCTACGTAGCCTCAAGTATTGTCCATAGGGCAAATTCTCCCTTAAAGTTCGGGGGTGAAAGCTGGTGTAATGGAGAAATGAGTTTTTGTCTCTAATCCTCCATTAGCATGGGTGATGTCCAAGTCTAAGAATGTGATGCTCCTCCTGCTGATGGTGCTGGTAAATCTTAAATTAGAGTCACACCCATTGATCCAGATGAGGAAATAATTGAGGGATACTTCTGATCCTTCCCAAATTAAGAATACATCGTCGATGTACCTTTTATAAAAACGAATGTGATGTGACAGTGAAGTACCTGGATGGAATAAGTAGGTTTTTTCAAAGTTAAAAACATACAACCCTGCCACACTTGGGGCGAAGGTGCTGCCCATCGAAGTTCCATACGTTTGCAGGTACAGTTGGCCTTCCTATTCAAAATAATTTTCTTTTAGTGCAAGTTTTGCACAATCAAGGATGAAAGATTTGGGAGTCACATACTCCCAGATACCTTCGTTCAAGGTGGATTTCAGTACTCTCAGCGTGTCATCCTGAGGCAAACTCGTGTAGAGGCTTTCTACATCAAGGCTTACCAAAAAGGACGTGTTGGAATTGAAAGGTAAATCCTTTATTTGGCCCAGTAGATCTTTTGTATCTTGTAAGTAGGTAGAAGTGGCTTTGGCCAATGGCACTGTATCCTTCAGCCTTGTACGGCCAATGTAACGCCTGTAGCATCGCGCCTGACCTTCATAATCCGCTTTATTACCTGACCATATTGCATGCCAGCCCCTCACCTACTGACTGCAATCTATATAGCTGCTGTGATGCCATGCTGATGACCCCTCCTAACGCAAGTCGTGCCTTCCAAACGTCTGCTAATGAGTACCATGGAGCAGACTAGAGGGTGGGGACAGGGGGGAACAATAAGTACAGGTACCTGCCTTTTCTTAATAATGGACATACAAATGTTCTTAATACCTTGTAGCCTTTTTATGCTTTAACACCTTGTGTCCCCGACTTTTGAAACAGCAGCACACCTGTTAGATGTCAACTTCCACAACCAGCCTACCTACTAAGGCTATCAGGGCAGGGAGGTTTTTTCTTAACTGAAGCAACCTGTACCATGCCCTCGGATCCAGAGTGCACATACTTTGCTGAATTTGACCAGACATTCGCACAGACCTTTTCGAGTGCTAAACCATGGCGAACACAATAATGGTGTCAAATCTGATCTGGGGAATGTTTGTATTGAGGACACTATTGCAGTCACCGCACCCTTTTTGGAGTGACAACTTACACAGCCCGCCAGGCTTGCTTAACTGCAGTCTGATTACAGATACACACTACCTGCTAACCAGCTGTGGCCCATGGTGCCTAAACCAGCAATAGACCTAGTTCGCTTCATTATCCCCAGAACTGATTGCCCTCCGCAGAATACAAGCCGGGTACGGCTCACATTCTAGTCATCTAGTAATACATGTTGGAACATTTTTACCCTGCATAGCCAGAGGGTCCTGCGTATTATTAATCCAATGATAATGTCGGAATCTAAGGTTCCCAGATTCATGTTTTGCCGCAGCCCATCTTTTGTGAGTCCGCTGGGACCCCTCTGCCTCCCTGTAAGTAACCTCATTACGTCCAGCACTTGCCTGCCACTCAAAGGCACCTGACAACAACATGACGCACTGCAGCTTGGTGAAGCGGGTTTTGAGCCAAACATACCTCAGTCCGTGTTTTTAACATTTATCCTTTAAAGGGGCCCCCGTTCGTATGGAGTGTGTGGCTATGTCCTGGCAAGGCATACCCAATAGCCTGTTCCACGTAGATGACTATCCTACTATGATGTGTAAAGGCTCACTGTCGGATGAGCTTAAAATTATGTGACATTAAGCAAGGGTGACCTCATGTACTTGTCATGTATCCTTCCTTTCTTACAGGAATTTTGCCTGTTCAGTTTGACCTGTGGTGTTTGCCCCCAGACTTCCCAGGCTGCATAACTGCTAACACTGTGGGCAGTTGCTGTCATTAATGGGGGAATCTCCCGGTTGCCACTTGAATTTTTTTTATTATTATTTATTTATTTTTAATTTTTTTACACCGCCCACCTTAATGTGCTACGTTAGAAGCGATTAAGAACCTAATTTATATCGCTTCCCCTTGAAAAGATACAACAAGCCGCTTTGGTCTTGAGAACCTTAATAAGCACAAAATGTCCATGGACATACCTCTAAGCATAAGCATAAACGTGTGGCACTTGCCTAAGGAACCTCCAGATTTAAAGCAAGAAACCATATGGCGCCTTTACGGGGACCTGGAAGCGTAGAAAAATGGATGACCCATGTGCCTCTACTATGCCCCTAGGGACTTTTGCATTCTAGGCCAACGTAATACACCCTGCTCTGGAGCCCCCCAAAAGAACAGCCATCTGTAGCTCAACACACAGGTGAATTGTATCCCAAGCCTGCTGCAATGGAATTTGGGTGAATGTGCTGCAGTCAGGTGATCAATGAAAGGTGCCCTTGCCCATACTTCAGGGACCTGAACCCTTGACTGTGACAGGGCCCCTGACACCAGGTGTGAAAGACCTTGCCTCGGAGCCGCAGGTCATGGATGCAGCCCAGTTACTACCCGTGCTAGAGGCGGACTGGTGGATTGCTGTGGACCTACTGGCAACTATTTAATCAACCCGTAACATTGGACCTATTGCCAGCCAGGACTATTGGCATAGTCAATTGTTGATCGTTGCATATGGTGAATAAGCCACCTCTATGGCTTACTTGTCAGAATATTGAAAATGCTTCAGTTCTGAAATGATGAGACTGTGCAAGGTCTATCATGAGTTTTATAGAAGTTACATCACAGTAACGAGACTCCCCCAAGCTGCAACTTTATAGCAGTGTTACTCACGTGCCCGCATTCTGCACGCAGGTCCCCGCCGGGTAATTTTCCTCGCAAAACGCCGCCCCGTGCGCTGCATACTTAATTATCTATTTATATCGCAGTTCACGCTGGGCCCACCTGGCCACCGCGATGTTGCTCTGTTATCTCCCTTAATGAACAAGTCAGGCCAGCTGTTTTATTAAAGGTATTGCCCTAGGAGAGCGAAACCACAAAATGTGCGAGCTTGAAGCAAACATCTAGAAAGGCATGCCAACAAACTAACCATCTCCCGAACCAGAGATTCGCACAGCCACTCCTTGGCCTGATTGCTAAGCCAGGTTAAGTTTATGGTGTTGCATGGTATTGAAAATCCCATCTCTCAGCGCATGCCTGCAACAAATTCCAATGCAACACCCAAGTCAGTTAAACCATACGCAGAGTGGCATGCAAGGCTAAGCCCGTGAAGGAATCACCTGCCCCAGCGAGCAAACAGCATCCCTCGCTCCACGAGCCATCCGAACTGTCAATGATACATATCCGCTATTAGGCAACACGCCCCTACCCAACTTAACAGGTTGGACATGACCATATTTCAAGTCGAAGAATAATTGTCGGGGGCATATCAGAATTGGGCAATCCGTACCGACTAACTGCCACAAAGTATTGATTAAAACAAGCATGTTCATCTATTGTGCAAGTCATTCCCATTTGACTAGCACAAGGTAGACCTTAAGGCATACTTAGCATGGACCATTTTCACCTGTGCCACCTGCACGTTTTAAAAGTACTTTCTCATGCCATCCGGTGGCCTAATGGTTCTGGCCCGAACAGTTGAGGCTCTCTCTTTGGCGTAGGATTGAAACATTTAAGCTGAAATCTTAACTTAGCATGGTGTGCCGCCTAGTTCTGCCTCTTCAATCATTGACAGTGAAAGTCTCTCGGAGCAAGACGGATACATTTTAAACTGGGCAGTACCAGAGTCACGCAGGGGCCAGGGGTCCAGCTATAATCATATTGTGCTAGTAACATACCTTTTCAGCCTTCTGCCAGTAGCAAGGTGGGTAGGCTGAAAGGTAGAGGAGACCCCGGGGTCAGTGCAAAGATATAATGTGAAAAGTGTTTGCGCAACACACACACACACCACAGTGGCACACTATGCACACCACAAAAGAGACTCCACACAAGGTTATATAAAATTATCCTTTGTATCCTCCATGTAACACTTAAATCACAATTGCATACATTACACTGTGCCACCAGGCACTCGTCATGACTTCACAGGAATTACATAAATCACTAGGCCAATCGGGCCACTGTCCTAAGGATCAGTTAGCACAACCCAGTAGTTACTGGTGGGAACTGTACTTACCATAACACATTATGCATCAACATACTCAGCAGTGCACCATACTACACACTTGTAGCAGTGCGCATATCATAAGTACCTCATGCCCGACTTAAGCATATGCAGATCACCATAGTGGTGCGTACAATTGTAATCACGCAGGGACTAGGATGTAGCTTCTACACTGTCTTATTGCCCTCTAGCTGGTAATCTTCTTCACCGCATGGAGCACAGAAGCCTCTGGGCCTCTCAAACGGGAAGTGCGGTAATTACCGCTCCCGACCGGGGCTTTCAATATTACTCCTCTTTCCAGATGAGGAGCAGGGGCCTACGTTGAGGTTCCGCCCCGTGGTGCCAGGGTGATGGGACCCAGAAACAGCCCCTCAGGCAGCTGCCCGCGAGCTTGCGGTGGAGGTGCCAACCAATTGCGGGAAACACAAAAAGTCCGAGCTGGCCTCTTTCGGCCGGGATGTCGGGTATGGCGGGTCACTCCCCCCCCCAGCCTCAGGTATTGCAGGCTTCCCCCCAGGGTTCGGTCGCGCAGCAGCAGCTGTGCACTCACTGCTATGGAGGCTGTTTCCTATCATTACACCGCTTCAATACACGGTGCTGTGCACGCCCCCCCCCCCCAGGAGCGCCGATGCCACCGCCCGCGTGCCAAACCCGCCGAGACAACACAGCAACCCACAGACTCCCCTGGATCATCCACCCACTTCTATCATGGAAGCTGCCGGTAGAAATAGAGGTCAAAGGTCACCCGGAGGACGAGCACCACTCACAATCGTCCAATAGCTGAGCAGCCTCTCCACACACCTCCCGCACACGCTGCAGTGCTGCGTCTGCTGCGACAGAATCCGGTCCAGGGCAGGGGCAATCTCTATGTCCAAGGAGGCACACACCATCCTCCATAGAGGCATGCGACCTCTCCTCCTGCGAAGTCACCAACGGTAATCCGACGTCAACATAAGCCAAATGGTGACTCAGGAACCTAAGCACCCCTCCTCTTCTAGGCCTCACAATACTGGCAAGCACTGTACTCCATGACCAGCTAGCAAACCAGAATCGCTCCACGCACAACCCCGCATGCAGCCCCCCAGGCTCCACCCGGGTGGGGAGGGACTTGCGTGACCCGGGCGACCGTCCAGTCCGGCACCCCACCGTGCAGAGCCCACGGCTTCCTCTGCAACACAGTAAGGCTCCACCCTACTAAAATTAAAATGAAATGCCGCTTACAGCCCTGCAGCCGCCCGGTGTGCACAAAGCTCACCAGCCCCTCAGGACTGAAGGGCAGGTGTGATGCAGATGAACTTTAGCCCTAATGGACTTGCCCTATTTTATTATGCCTACAGGCATGCCTGTGCCCTAACTGAAATTTCATCTCACAGTGGAGATTTAACCAGTTCTGCTCAGGTTTTTTTGTGGTTTTTTTAATATTTCGCGACTATGCAGCAACACTAATTGTAACAACAACGTATAGCAAACTCGTTTTTGTTGCTTAGCAAAGTCCCCGCTGACCGCTTGAAATGACTGTGGCGAGCTGATTGCGGCGGGCTGCAAGCGCTCACATGCCCAGAGGCTGCACCATGCCAGGGTGCTCAAAGCTGTGGAGCCGCTGTGGGACTCGGTTTTGGGCCTGCGGCAGCCAAGTCCTCAACGCCGCATCCTCTCCATGCCGGGGCAACGCTCGCCTGGAGACAGAGGCAGCCCTCCCCCTAAGGGGACACCGCCAGGAGGTAGGAGCAACGGGTCCCGAGGGGGCCCTGCACTCACCCCAAACACCAACACTACGACCCGCATGCTGCTCAATTGACCCCCCCCCCCCCACTGCCAAAACCGCACTATAGCCCCGCCAGACCGCCAGGAGTCTGGAGAACCAAACCAAAGCTACAACAACCATCTTCACGCCATAACTGTAGTAAGAATTTCCGAACTCCCCATGTTACGGTGATTTCAATACATGTGTCTGACACTGAAATTAATAAGGCATCAACTCACCGCAGAAACCGACGCCCAAAGCAAACTATGAACCAGAGACGCAACACGACGCAACACACCGACAGCGTGTCCAGCGGGGGACGAAGAGGGTGGCCAGTGGGTGGGGGCAGGTATAAATACCTGTCCCCAGCCCACGGCGCACCGGAAATGACGCCGCAGAAGCGCCAGACCCAGGGGGGGGACTCCCAGAGAGGGTCCCAGAGAAAAGGGGCAGGGAGGTGTCTGAAGCGGCACTAGGGGGCCGCCCTTTTACAGGGCCCACTGCGTGCGCCGCAGGCGCCCACAGATCATGGCTTTGCGTCTTCGCTGTCTCGACTGTGCTGATGATTCCACGATTGTGATCACCCAAAGGGGGCGTTCCGTGTCAGATGGGAAAGGGCAGCAGTGTGACTGTGGAGTCTGCAGTAGGCAATGAATGTCAAACGTGGGCGTGTTCTTTGTAGGCCGAAGCCACTGGTTACAGGAAGGGGGTGAGAACAAGCTTATGGACTGCCCTTTCCAAGATGGCGGTCTGTTTAGGGAACTCTGCCCGAGGTTCCCAAACAAGCTGTTTCCTGTGGCTTCAATTCTTGTTTAAACATATCTAAAGGAGCATTTATGAGTGAGGCTGTGCCACAAAGCATTTGTGTCATTATTTTTCGTTTTGTTTATCGCAACCTTTCTTCTATTTATTTCCCTAATTTCGCCCCTTCCAGTTGGAGTCATTCTTTGAATCTTCTGTTACATGTTTTTGTAGCGTTATCCGTCTTCACTGATGTGAGGGACAGTGTGATCAGGGGCGGCTCATACGTTATGGCGGAGAAGCATCACCGCCTGCTGAAAGCCAGCAGAGGCAAACGAGAAAAATAAAATGATAATATAACAATTTTATTATCATTTTATTTTTCGTCCTGCAGGCTGCCAGCCAAATCGAGGGAGAGGCGAGGCCATCCATACTGACACTGCAGCACCAGGGAGGAGAGGGGGGTGGTGGACACTGCTAAGTGCGCATGATGGTATGGCCGGCCGTCTGGGGCTGGCCAAACCGTCATTCGCACTTAGCCTTTCTCCAACCCGAGCTGTGTTGTACAGCCGGGTGGAAAACAAACACAGGCTCCCAGTCCCTGTCTGAGCGCCAAATAAGGGCTCTCAGACCAATCCCAGCGCTGCTCTCATGCTGGGAATAGTATTCCCATTATGACAGAAACGCTGAGATTGGCATCTGGGACCCTGTGCAGTGTGCAGCAGTTCCTTGATGTCCAGGAGGCGAGGAACGGGAGCAAGGCGGCGGCCGTCGGATCAGCAGGTAAGTGCAATTTTATATATTTTTAATTCTGTCTTCTGTAATTTTTGGGGTTTGTATTCCCCCTCCCCCTCCCCACCACTTCGCAATGCAAGCGGCAACTACTGAGTGTGATGCTTTGCTATTTACTTCTGTATTAATCTACATCTTCAAGCAAGAAGTACAAGATTGCCAAGGATTCTGTCATTTGTGGCTTCTCCTCCTAACTGGAACCCGCTATAGATGAAGCTTGACACCTTTTACGCGAACTATACTGTGTACGGTGGCACCATGGCGACTGGGAGGAGTCGCTCTTTCCTCAAGCAATTAAGGTTAACATACTCAGCTTCCTGTCTTTGAGAGACTGCAACACCAATTAATTTTTGTATGTTATTATGCTATGGATCCATTTCAGGACATAGCACTAGAGATACAATAATTATGCCTTGAAGCAGACCTTGGTATCAGGGTCTATTGATATCCCAGAAGTTCCTTCAAGGGTCCTGCGTTCTTCTGCAGGTCCAGAGGCGTTAATAGAATTTTTGGTTTCCCTTCTGGTGCATTTAGTTTTTTGCCCTACACATTTTAATTAAGATTGAATAAAGGTTGGTTACTTGCTCGGTTATCTTACTGGATTTGCCCTTGCATGAGAACTCCTTTAGTAATGTCTTTGGATGCATGTTTAGATATTAGGATACTTTTCTACTTGCATTCAAGAAGTTGTTTGAATGTCCGGATACGGAATATTCTGCAGATGAAGCATTCTGTGATATTAAGCAGGGAGAAATAGATGTATTTACTTATATGGCTCTATTTTGCCAATTAGCTTCAGAAACTACTTGGGCTGAAATAACTCAATTGATTCTTTTTTATTGTTGTTTGAAGGAAGACATTGAGGATGAGTTGCTTCATTCACAACATCCTCTTTAATTTTCTTAATTAAAGGATGTAGCACTGTTAATTGAGTATAGATTGCAAGAAAGACGAAAAGAAAGAAGGAAATTCAAACGAAGCTATATATATACACATATATATATTTATATACATATATATCCTCCTGAGTTATTGTGGGTTTGCTTGCGTGCATCCAAACCGTTGGTGGTGCAGTAAAGAGGCGATACCACATATGCCTCGTTAAACACTACACAAACCTTCCTCCACTTTAAAGAAAGCCCGCACTCAAGTCTTTAGGAAATGTCAGTTTTATTAGCAACACTTGCCAGCCTGAAATGAATAAAAGCAAGCCATGACAAGTGTTTTGCTCTCATTAGAGCTCTTCAGAGAGGTGTAGCTTTGTCCAGACACAAGGAAGCACGCAGTATAAGTCAAAATAAAACCCTTTCAGGCATAGTGTGACGCATAAGTTATGCAAAAGAAGCAGAGAACTCTGGGTAGTTCTCAAGTTTAGGTGGAAAGCAGCTCCAATATAGAGCACTCTTAACACCAGCGACACTCTAAATTTGCTCACCTCAAATGTCTACTTTTCTTTCAAAGTCTTTAAGCGTAGGATTAGCACAGTGCCATCCACACCGAGATAGAAAGGGACAAAGTCTTTTACCATGTCTACAGCAAAGTCTTTAATCATAGGATTAGCACAGTGCTATCCATGCCTGAATATATATATATATATATATAATATATATATATATATATATATATATATATATAATATATATATATATAATATATATATATATATATATATATAATATATATATCTCTCTCTCTCAAGAGTTATTCATCTGGTTGATCAGAGTTTCCTGTGGCCCGCAGCCTCAAGAAGAACCTGTGCAAGTTGGAGCAGGTAGGGGTTCTTTGTCAGAAAAGGAATGGTGCCAAAAGGCTGGGTTGTGGTGGGGCTTGTTTTAAACGGCCTCAAAAGAATGAACAAGGAATCCATTCCTCTCCTGAGAAAAAGAAGAAATTGGGAGCGAGTTGGTTTCCTTATTTTTGGTCACATGTGAATAATACTGAGAATCATTTGTTTGTTTTACCAATTGTTATACTAAAGGAAGAAGAGAAAGCCATTAATCGATTTGCATGGCTGGATAGGGGTACCTGTGGCATGTTCGTTGACCAGGACTGGACCCCAAAAATGAATAGCCCCAAAGAGTTCAGAAAACTCCTGAGGTAAAGAGAATGATTGATAGCTCACCATTGACTTCAAGTCTGATATAGAAGGCCTCTTTCCAGATAAAGAAGTACGGAGATCATACTCAAATGTTATCTTTTAACATCATTGCCTCTCCTAGTTATGCTGCAATATTTTGAATCTATTGGCATAATTCGTATGTAAACTGGTCCACTAGATCTATATCTTTGCTGTCACAGTTTGGTCATAATCATTGTCATGCTTCCGGAAGTTATTGGTCACCTAAGGATAAGATAAAGGATTCCAAATCAAATTTAATTGTGGCTAATCTTTATTCAGTGCTTCTACAGAAGCAGGCTTTTTTGTCACGTATCTGCGAAGCCCAAACTTTGTTCACTTCCCCTTTATAACAGCAGCCCTCATCCTCCTGGACCTATCAGCCGCCTTTGACACGGTCTGCCACCACACACTACGAACACGCCTTCACGACGCTGGGATCCAAGAGAAGGCCCTGGACTGGACCACATCCTTCCTTTCCGGCAGAACACAAAGCGTCCGCCTCGGCCCCTTCCGATCCAAGGCCACCAAGATCATCTGCGGCGTACCCCAAGGCTCCTCCCTCAGCCCAACGCTGTTCAACATCTACATGGCACCCCTCGCCCACGTCGCCCGACAGCACAACCTCAACATCATCTCCTACGCCGACGACACCCAGCTGATCCTCTCCCTCACCAAAGACCCTCACACCGCCAAAGCCCACCTCCACGAAGGAATGAAGGCCGTCGCCGAATGGAAGAGGACCAGCCGCCTGAAGCTGAACTCGGACAAGACGGAGGTCCTCATCCTTGGTTCCAACCCTTCAGCCTGGGACGACTCCTAGTGGCCAACATCACTGGGAACAGCCCCGCCACCCACCGACCACGTACGCAACCTAGGGGTCATCCTCGACCCCACCCTCTCCATGACTAAGCAGGTCAACGCCGTTTCCTCATCCTGCTTCAACATCCTCCGAATGCTCCGCAGGATCTTCAAGTGGATCCCCACCGAAACAAGAAAAACAGTCACCCAGGCCCTCGTCACCAGCAGGCTGGACTACGGAAACGCCCTCTACGCAGGAACGACGGCTAAGCTCCTGAGACGGCTGCAACGCATCCAGAACGCCTCTGCACATCTTATCCTCGACATCCCCCGACGCAGCCACATCACACCCCACCTGAGAGACCTGCACTGGCTCCCTGTCAACAAGAGGATAACCTTCAAGCTCCTCACCCACGCACACAAAGCACTCCACAACTCCGGACCAGCCTACCTCAACAGACGACTCAGATTCTACACCCCCACCCGCCAGCTCCGCTCGACCAGCCTCGCCCTCGCCACAGTCCCCCGCATCCGGAAAACGACCGCCGGTGGCAGATCCTTCTCCCACCTCGCCGCCAAGACCTGGAACACCCGCCCCACCAACCTCCGACAGACCCAAGACCTACTGGCCTTCAGAAGACTCCTCAAGACCTGGCTCTTCGATCAGTAGCAGCACCACCCCCCTCTTCCCCCAGCGCCTTGAGACCCTCGCGGGTATGTAGTGCGCTTTATAAGTGACATGATTGATTGATTGATTGATTTATAGGGAATATGATTGCACCACACCAACTGAACTAGGTGCTACTGTTCCTTCTGTGTTCATTTATTCTTACAGGAGAAAGAAAAGGAGATACTGAAGGATTACAGGAGAATGTGCAAAATGGGTTACTTGTGTTACTTTCTTCACCTGCAGGAGTACCTTTGTTTTTTGTACCAAAGAAAGATCATGATCTTTAACCCTGAATTGATTATAAAGGTTTAAATCAGATTACGATCAAGCATCAATATCCTTTACTGGGTTATAAGAGGGGTAAGTTAACTCTGGTGTTCAATGCAATTGCTGTGGAGATCTGTTCAGCTTTGACTCATCATAAAATCAAATAGAGGGTTAATGTGAATGTTGCAAAGCACAGCATGTAGCAAGCAAGTCACAGATTGTATTGTATTGTATTGTAATTGCATTTATATAGCGCTTACTACCCCTGACGAGGCGTCAAAGCGCTTTTTCGGCGAGTAGTGTTGAATTAGTATAGTGAAACATACAAGTAAATTTTAAGTGGTGGATAGGTTAGTCAGTTATTTGGATTTGGAAGGATAGCAGAGGGATAGAAGAGGGAAAAAAAAAGCTTTGTATTTATATAGCGCTTGTTACCCCTGATGGGGTGTTGAAGCACGCTACTCCGGAAACCCATAAAGGATTAGTGCTGAATTAGTATGGTGAAATATGAAAGTAATTTGAGTGGTGGGTATTAGTCAGTTATTTGGAGTGAGAAGGGTAGCGGAGGGATAAAAGGGAAGAAAGGTTTGCATTCATGTAGCACCTGTTACCCCTGATGGGTGTTGAAATGCTTTTCTGGCGAGTAGGACGCTACTCTGGAACCCATAAAGGATTAGTGTTGAAAATTAGTATAGTGAAGTATGAAGTAATTTGAGTGGTGGATATGTTATTCAGTTATTTGGATAGAGAAGGGTAGGTTGCGGGATAGAAGAGGGAAAGAGGTTTGTATTTATATAGCGCTTGCTACCCCTTGATGGGGTTTTGAAGCGCTTTATTGGCGAGTAGCACGCTACTCTGGAACCCATAAGGATTACTGTTGAATTAGTATGGCAAAACATGAAAGTAATTTGAGTGGTGGATATGTTAGTCAGTTATTTGGATTGAGAAGGGTTGGGGAGGGGTAGAAAAGGGAAAAAGGTTTGTGTTTATATAGCGCTGGTAACCCTGATGGGTGTTGAAACGCTTCATTGGCGAGTAGCACACTACTTTGGAACCCATAAAGGATTAGTAGTGAATTAGTATAGTGGAATATGGAAATTGAGAAGTGAACGTGTTAGTCTGTTATTTTGATTGAAAAGGATAGTGGAAGGACAGAAGAGTGAGATTTTTTTTTTTTTTTTGAGGTCATAGCAGTAGGAGGAGGCTTTTGGATGAGTAAAAAGGGGTTTTTGAGGGGAAGAGTCAGAGGCAAGAGTTTAGAAAGGTTTGTTTTAGGGGATCGGTACAGTAAAGGAGGTGTCAGAAGATGCAAGGAGGGGTAGAGTAGGAGAGAGTCGAGAAAGGGTTATTTTGGGGAACATAGTAGTGGTATGGCGTTTGGGATAAATGAGAGAGTGGGTGTAGAGGATATAATGATAGATGTATAGGGTGAGATAGGGTAGTGAATTGGAAAGAGTAGTAGAAAGAAGTTTGAGATGAGTCAGAAGGTTGGGCCAGAGGATATATTGAGGGAAGTATAGGCTGAGAAATAGGGTAGTGCATTGGAAATGCTAAATTAGAAGAAAGTGATAAATATATAGATCCATAAGTACATTGAAAGTATATAGATGCATAAAGGAGGTAAGTATATATAGATTAAAGAGATTGATAGAGGTACAGGATGAGAAATAGGGTAGTGCATTGGATAGAAAGGTAACAGACACACAGATCCAAGTACATGGAGGTACATAGATGCACAATGGAAGCAAGGACATGTAGACCAAAGGGGATTTTTATTTATTTATTTATTTACAACCATTATCATTATTAGCAATAATAATGCTGATAAAAATAACCTAATAAATAATAGTAACTATAATAACAAGAGTAACAACGATAATGATAACTATAATAGCCATAATAAAAATAGTGATAATGATATTAATAACAATAGTAATAATATTGACAAAAACAATTAAAACAATAAATCAGCAGCAGCAGCAATTTAACACTGAAATCTAAATCACATCACGCAGTATTTCTGGATGCCACTGACAACCGGCTGTCAGTTTCCTCTCACACATTTCATTCCCTACAGACATGCGCCATTTACAACACGTACGTAGCTTCGTAACACGACGTTTAAAACGTTAAGTCTCACAGGCAACATTGGCTGAAGTAGAGGACCAATTGTTGCTACCTCCTTGGAGCGGCAGACTTGAGGAGGGAAAGATCCTGCTCTGAATGTGTAAACCCCACGCATCACTCTGAATTTACACACATTTACTCTCAGTATTTTAGCCCCTACCTTTTAGTAGCTTTCAAACACTTGTATAGTATACCCTGATCCTACTACCGGACCCAAAAGAGAATATCCTCCTTTGCCCCACCCACATGAAGTCACTTCTCCTGGGTGGACCTGCCTCAGTCAGAATACAGGAAGCGGCGAAGAGGGAGGATGCATTCATTCCAAGCACCTATTCTTTTTGTAGGAATTACTCCTCAAAGGAACCCAAGCCTTTTCCATTAGTATTCCAAGTACCACAGTGCTGTGGCCCCAACACTCCAGTGAGTGTGATTACTATTGATGGATAGATTTGATTTCACCAGTTGACCTATCATGGATATCTGCTGTCCCCTCTTAGATTTAGACCTCTCTCTTAAGATCTGAACAAGAACAGTCCAAATTCAGCAAAGAGCCAACAACCGTATTATCTTGTCAAGAGTTCTAATGATTGAGGAACCTGCCATGAAGTAACTTGCTCTTTCTTGTGAGGCATGCGATTGCACGCACTCTTTTACATGAACTTTTGCAAAAGAACCAAGCACACATTTCATTCTTGGCACTAAGAGGCTACCACGCTAGACCATCTGGGAAAAATGACATATCTAATTAATATATACATTAAACCTTATGGAATTTTAATTTAAGTGCCACGTAATTCACCAAATTTGTTTTTTCTGCAAACAGTTTTGCTTTTTAAATATGATTTATATTTTTATAACTTAGATTTCCGCATAATCTAAAAAATGTATTACAAAAGTATACAACACAGCTTTTGAAGGGAAGACATTCAATTGCCCAATTAAAATTTATAGGTGCAATGTATTCATTTTTAAGACTGTCATCAAAGCATAAAAGAAACAGTGTAAGAAACAAAATTCTAACCTGAAAGAAACCGGGAGGAATGGGCCCGCCTGGCATTCCGTCGTTCGGAGGCATGTTGCCCATTACCGGACTTGGAGCAGCTGCCGCACTGTAGTCATGCAGTTAACACAGTAGATTACTGCCTCTGCTGCAGAAATCCTGCTGTCATGCAAGTTACAATCCTTTTAATATAGCTTACTGAATTATAAACCGGCATCAAGGAGCTACATGCACACAGCAAAGAATATGTTTAGAGCAGCAGGGGTCTCAAAACTTTTCTGTAAATGAGAGCTACTTCTGATCAGTGAAAATCGCCATGAGCTACGGAAGGCCAAGTAACTCGCTCATTACTACCAGACACCCCCACGCCCAGCTTCATTGACTTTAAACCTAATGTCCATGGAGCCCAATACTATGGTTTGAACAAAATACTGTGACAAGGGGCACTATGACAGGGCTGCCATGTGCATCAGTGAGTGCATGGTCTGTGGGGGTGTATGAACATGTGCATGAATGAATGGAATATATGTGTATGGGTGACTGAGAGCCTGTGTCATATGCACTTGTGGCACAGGACATACCTTTCGCCATATGTGGCACCGTTACGTGTACAACACAAACCTACAACTATTTTTCTTTTGGCCAAAATTTAAAGTACAGAAAAATGTTCAGCAAAAATGTTCGTTATAAGGAACAGTTTTCTGCACTTGATGGAACATATTTTCTACACTTTAAATTTCTCCCATTTCAAAAAATGGCCGTATTTTTAGTTATAAATATGGCAGTGTGTCTACCAGCCACTGGAAGCAAGATGCCTGCTGTGTGTAAATGCGACACTTTGAAATGGGAGAAAATTCAGCAGAACTTTTTTATGTTTATATGCATTACATAAAATTCATCATTTAAATTTTCTCCCATCTCAGAGTGTCTTTACAAACAGCAGGCATATTACTCCCAGTGGCCTGTAGACACGGTGCCATATTTATAACTGGAAAATACAGTCATTTATTTAAATGTGAGGAATTTAAAATGAAGAAGCATGCTTCATAAAACTTTACAACTTAACAGTCGCAGCTGGCATGACTCGCGGGTGGGGGGGCGGGGAGTCCCGCGGGGAGTCCCACGGGGAGGGAGTCGCGCGGGGGGTTGTTTAATTAAAAAAATTAACTTACCTTCGTGGCCCAGTCCGGTCTGGTCCCGCGTCATCCTGCGTGTCTCTGCTCCACACAGGAAGCAGGCAGCCTCCCTCCCCTCCCCTAAGCCAATCACAACGCTGTTGTGATTGGCTCGGACGCCGACCGCTCTAGCATCTATGGGGAGGCCGTTTTCTCCATGCAGGCTGCATACAGCCTACATGGAGAAAAGGGCAGAGTGCGTATGACTGGTTTGGTCGGCTGGGGCCGACCAAACAGTCAGCGCCCACAACAGTGGGCAAGCCACTCCTCCCCTGCCCTGCAGCAGGACCGCCCACCCCCAACCAAACCCTTCTGCTTTCTCGCACTGCGAGAAGCAGAAACATAAAATGGTATTGATAATACCATTTTATGTTTCTGCTTCTCGCACTGCGAGAAAGCAGTGGGGCAACGCTCCTCCGCCCACGTGGAGGAGCCGACCCTGCAACTTAATTGGCTTATTTTAAAGTAGACAAAAACATTAGGACAATGTCTCATAGAAAAAAATTTCTTCACTTCAAATTCCTCCCATTTAAAAAGAAAAGACTATTTTTCAATTGTAAATAGGGCACTGTGTCTACCAGCCACTGGGAGCAAGATGCCTGCTGTGTGTAAATACAACACTTTGATTAGGGAGAAAATTAAAATGAAGAGTTAACTTAATCATTAAGTTAACTCTTCATTTTAATGTTCTCTCATTTAAAAGCATTCAGAAATATAATTTTGTTCACATGCTCCAATTTTGATTTGAGAACAACTTTTATTTAAGAGTTAAATACCGCAGTGCTTCAGTTCTGAACCTCTGTGGAGCACTGCTCATTATCAGGCTCTTCTATCTGCAGCCTGATAATACTGTAAAATAAACATAGTCTTTCCTTAACTTTAAAAGGAAAACGCAACACCTATTTATTGCAGTTCTTAGTTAAAAATGAACTCAAATCTGGGAGCTACTCCGAAGGTTTCTGGGAGCTACAGGTGCGATCAACTAGTTGGAGACACCTGGTTTAGAGTGTCACTGTTTCTTTCACAATGTTTTGTTATTTCAAGTTTGCTCAAAAAAGGTTAATTTAAGTAGTTATAACAACTTATTTGTAAGTGCTATATAAATGGTTTTCTGACACATACATAACTTTAATGCAAAGCTTTGAAAACTCAAGACCTGCCCCAAAATCATAGATTATCTCTTGAGTACTAATTAAGTGACAAGCTGATTGTGTTTGCTTTCTGACGCCAAGGTTTTAACCTCCAGCAAGTCCCTAGCAATGCTTAATTTGAACCGGTGGCATCCGGTGCTTAGCACCCACACTTACTTCTCAACACCAGTACTTATGACAGTCTGCCACATAGTGGTGCTGTATGTCTTGTTTAGAGATGAGGACAACGACAGTTGTTTCTTCGTTCAATATACAGTAAAAATTACTAATACCTGCTGCACAAGTAATTCTTATAGCATTGGGGGAATGGAATAGTCTGAACTGTCACACTTGTAGGAGCGTGATGGTTAGTAGTTATGTTGGGTCGGTAATCAGCAGCGCTGGCAGGAGCAATAGGTGTCCCAAGCTACAGTTGCCTCCTGACAAGGGCCCTGGCACTTATTTTTTTACAAATTAATTGTTGGCCCTAGCCAGGAGGAATGCTTGAACAAAACAAGTGTTGATGGCCTTTTAATAGTGGTATTTGTGTAGGGCCAGCTGGAACTGGAATTAAGCAGCCTCACTCCCTCCCTGCAGGTAGACGTTGAATGCAAAACTCACCAAGTGTGTGCTCCTGAATGAGCGCTGGGGTCCTAAGTTGTTAAAGTTTGCACATTTCACTGAAGCTGGCAGGATCTGGTCAAATAATAGCTGCAGGAGCCAGGATTCGGATGAATCCACTGCATTTTGAAACTGGTGAACCACGTTCGAGTCTCGGCGTCGGCTCAACATCCTGTGATTCTGGGCAAATTACTTAATCTCCCCGTGCCTAAAGAAATTAATTAAACCTTGCGTAATGTAACTGGTGCTCATATAAAGCGATCCAGTACCTTCGGGTTGCGTTCCCGCTATATAAAAAAACCTGCAAATGGCAGCAGAGATTGAAGTGGGCTGAGGAACGGGGGAACAACTCCCCCAAACATTAATAATTTGATCAAACAATTTCACAATTTCCATACTTTTATTTAAAAAACAACCGCCCCTGAATCGTTGAGTTGCCGCAGGTTGATAGGGGAGAAGAAGGCACTCCCCTACATGAAGTGAGAAAAGGGAGAGGCAGTTAAAGAAGAAACATGTCTTTTCTCCAGGGTGCCTGCAATCTGAAAGAAATGCAAATATGTGCATTGGTTAATCAGCAAATCTAAAGGCTGCCTGGGAGCCAGTATAGGCTTTAATTGATAGAATTTGGAATCTGTCCTTTTATTCAATGAAAACCAATAAAAAGGGATTGTACTAGGTACAATCAGCTTATTAATAAAAACATAACTTTTGAAAGCACTGTAAACATTAAAGCAAAATCTTTTTGCACATTTTGTGGCAGCCTATTTACACTGTGTGCTACGTAACTTATACGTATGAAATACATTTTTTTTTACTAATGACTTACTTATTCACAGAGCTATTTGTCAGATACGTGGACCTCTTGGCACTATAAATACACATAACTATTTACTTATTAACCGACCAGAATTCAAATCAGTGACCGTCCGTTTACACCAACAGACGTCAGAAGTGATTGCATTAACCAACCCAGCTCTCCTACCAGAAACATGCATTTCCCACAAATAAATGTAAGTTGCATTTATTTTTCATTTAAAGTGTCTCGGCATTATATTTTCTATGCATTTACCTGTAGGTGAAAGGCCAAGAAAAATGTTACAGAATATTTTGTTCTTTTTTGCCATGTCTCTGACCTCACCCTTTGACTCGCTGACCGCGCCCCCATTGTACCCAGAAACACAGTATCCATAATTTTGTCAATGATATTTAGCTGCAAGGACCTAGTGAGGTGGGTTTCCCAGCAGTGGCACATGACCCCTCAGTTCACCAAGACCCCTCACCCATCCCACGGTGACTTCACCTCTGAAACCAAAACTGAAAGGAATGGAATAGGCCGGAAAACGAAGGAGGAAGAACCCATCATTGAGTCTGGAGGAAATAAAGCCTGTGTCGGGAAGATGTCCATCTTCTGACACAGAAGTTCTCTGCAACAAGTGTTTAACTCACTGAGCCATACTGCTGGCGCGCGGCAGTATGGAAAAGGGAATCCAGACAACCTACCTGTAACCTGTCGCCATGTTCACACTCTGCCCTTCCTAAAGACTTCTCTCGGTTTCATTTCTCACTCATTTCCATTTCTATACTACCCCTCCCCCCACAAAGCCAGGGCTTTGTGTTGTGACCTTTCATTGTCAGACTTGAAGGGCCTCATGTAGCATGAGGCAATGAAGACAGCAATGGTGTTCTGCCTACTTTTTCGCAAAGCCCTAAACAATTTCAGAGGATAAGAATCTGACTTAGGGCCTGATTTAGATCTTGGCGGTTTTACCAATATCCCGCCACAGCGGCGATCCCAGGTACTCCGTTGAGCTGACGGCAGTCCGCCAGCTGTATTTAGATGTTGTGGCTATGGCCAGGTTCCTGCCGCCGTGGCGGTCTTTTCTGCTGGCTGACAGTCATCCGCCGCCACAAGACAGGTAGGCTCCTGCCGAGCTGATTTAGATGTTCCCAATGTGCTGGAGTGTTCTGGCGGCGGAGTCCTGATGGAGTGCGTTCCTGCTGATATAAAGACAGGTAAGAACCATGTATCAATATGTTAATACACATATATATGTTGTGTATGTGTTGGTATGTATATGTAGGTAATGTGTACTGTCCAGTTTGTTGCATGTAGGAGCAATGTTAAACAACATGATGCGAACGCACATGTCCATACAAGTGACACATAAGCCTACCTTCGTTTCCAGCAAAAATGGGGTTGCTGAGCCTTGTGGTCAGGGAGCAGCGGCACAGGACGGACCTGGACAATGGCGTGCAAGATGGATTCCAAAGTGGGAACCCGAAAAAAGGTGAATTTTCACCTCTTTTCCTTCAATTCTGCTGACTCGAGCTTGACGGTTAACCTGCAACAGTTGGCTTGATGGAAAGGCACATTGTAATCAGGACGGCGGGAAGCTTGGTGTTACTCCCTCTGACAGCCGCTTCTGGCTATCACGCCGTTGAAGCGGGAGAAGGAGGCTTGGTGGAGGCTGCGGGACTGTGGCGCTCTTCTCTTCGAGAAGCCGCCAACATCTAAATCGGGCAGGCAGACCACCAAGGCGGCAGGCGGGCAAACCGCCAAAAAAGCGACAACAGGACCGGGTCCGCCAAGATCTAAATCAGGCCCTAAACCGAGTAACCAACCTTGGGAACAAAGGGTGAGGCCTCTTCTCACTGAAGGCCAGGGGAGTAGCTATCAACAGTGCAACAGGCGCAGTGGCACCAGAGCCCAGAGGTTCGAAAGGCCCTCTGCACAACAATTATAGCTATTTATAAGTCTAACACACCGGACAGACAGTGCAGTTGTCTGGTTGCGAAAGACCTATTGTGGACTTACCAAGAATTCACAAGAGCTTCCAGCCCTCAAATTGCTTACCATTGGTTGGCTTTATTGTCAATCTCATTGTCCCGGGAGACCCCCCCATTCTGGGTCCCATCCCCTCCAACTCAACCAAATCAATGACAAATCTCAGTCCTCTGATACACATTGGGCCGAGAACCTTTTGACCCATGCTCACATGCCCTCAGAGACGGGTGGGCAGGCAAATTGGCCATAGAGTTGAAGGACTCTGTTTGGCAGAGATGTCTTGGTTCCCTTAAATTTATTTAGCGGAACACTCTGTTCCGCTTCACGCAATTCAATTATCTGCATCATACATACCTCTCCCCCGAGAAAATAGGCAAGATGTACCCTGGCGCCAGCACACAATGTCCCAGATGCCACCATGATACCGTGGACTTCCTTCATATGGTTTGCACACGCCCAGTGATCTCGGATTACTGACATTCGGTGACCTCTTGTATCTCCACTGTTATGAATTCTATCCGACCTCGGAATCCCACTCGTTGTCTCTTTAATGCAGGGGTAATAACCAAAAAACTAAACAACTGAGGTGCTTTCAGGGTCTGGCACTTGTCCTAGTTAAACGTTATATCACCTTGTCTTGGAAGGCGACATCCGCCCCCTCACTTTCGGCATGGCAGACGGTTGTGGTTCGCTGGGATTTGGCGGAGCTTTCAATGAGGACTGGCGCACGGGCTAGGGATGGGAGGTGTAACCTCATGGACCAATGGGAGGATTACTTTGCCCACCAGAATGATCTGCTGTCCCCTACTGATCAACACCTTGATGGTTGAGTGGAAGACCTCGAGGGATGACAAAACCTCAAGAGAATGTTACGTTACGTGACTGTTGGTGCAGGGCGGTGGAAGGGGGTAGCATGCGCGGTGGTGATATTGGGCTTAGTTGTTTTGTATAGTTTGATTTGCTATTCGATTTCTCTTTTAGTTCCTCATTACCCTGCTAGGCATATGTGACGATGTCTTTCACATGCTATTGTATATGCATATATTTATTTGCATATTCGGATATTTGCCAGCGCCTATTGGCACTATTGTGTTGCATATTTTATTGGATCTCGCCTAATGATTGCTGTTCAGATATTTTGGTGTAGGCAAGTTTTTGCTCTGAACAAACTCAATAAAAATATTTACCCAAACAAAAATTCTCAGTCCTCTGATTTACTGTTGGGTCACACTGGCCATATTTATTTTACATCATAAACATAACAGAATTTAAACATTATGTCAGCTTGAAAATGTTTTTATAATATCACATTACAGTCTTGTTGGCCAACCTTGCACACCTGTCTAATACATGACAATCTGTCTATGGATAAAAACCACACAGAATATCAATTTATTTACATTTAACGTTCCCCGAAGGATGCCAGAGCGCTCAGTTTAAAATGTCCTTCATTCTACACAGACCACACAGGTAAAACCACCTGCATCCCTGAAGGACGGTCTTCTGTTTCTGAATCACTGGGTACCCGCCCTGGTCCATCCCTCCTAAACCAGACAGCGACAAGGATGCCACATGATGTTGAGAGAACAGGGGCGATAGCCCTAGACCTTACACCGATAAACTGCACGCCGTGCCCCCCAGACGGTGTAAATGTTCCTGCAGAATGAAGATTGTGACCTGTTACTTTAGTGCTGCCCCGACCAGAAAGTGACACATAGGGTATATGTGTTTTAGAATTACTTTAGAATGCATGCTGCAATCCTGCCACAGTGATATATACAAATCCAGAGCATGATTAGCAATGGGAGAAGAGGGCAAAATACCGGCACAATTGAATTGGTCTAGAAGACTATGCCAAACAAACAAGCCTTCCTTGACTTCCCCTAGGAGCCTGGTGCGATGGTGTCCCTCAGTGACGCCACACATTGACCGGGCGATTTACATGGAGAAACGCCGGGCCATGGCAATACCTAACACTGAAAGTTTAGTTGGCCCATCAATACTTTCACCCTTCACCAGCTTCCTTTTTTGTGTGATAAAACTTATCAACTGAAAGACTGAAAGCCCTGACTTTCTCCTGAAGAAGGCGACATCCACCCGAAAAAGAGTCAATCTCAGTCTCAAGGAAGGTAATGCATGTGGAGGGCACCTATGTCTCTCGAAGAAGGTGACATCCACCCGCCACAGAGTCAATCTCAATCCCACAGAGGGTAATGCATTTGGAGGGCTCCTCTGTCTTCTCAAAGAAGGCAACATCCACCCGCCACAGAGTCAATCTCAATCCCAAGGAAGGTGGTGCATGTGGAGGGCCCCTCTGTCTTCTCGAAGAAGGTGACATCCACCCGCCACAGAGTCAATCTCAATTCCAAAGAAGGTAATGCATGCTCAGGGCCCCTCTGTCTCCACGAAGAAGGCGACATCCACCCACCACAAAGTCAATCTCAATCCCAAGGACGGTAATGCATGTGGGGGACACCTCTGTCTTCTCGAGGAAAGCGACATCCACCCGCCACAGAGTCAATCTCAATCCCAAGGAGGGTAATGCATGTGGAGGGCCCCTCTGTCTTCGCGAAGAAGGCGACATCTACCCACCACAGAGTCAATCTCAATCCCAAGGAAGGTGGTGCATGTGGAGGGCCCCTCTGTCTTCTCGAAAATGGTGACATCCACCCGCCACAGAGTCAATCTCAATCCCAAGGAAGGTGATTCATGTGGAGGGCCCCTCTGTCTTCTCGAGGAAAGCGACATCCACCCACCACAGAGTCAATCTCAATCCCAAGGAGGGTAATGCATGTGGGGGACACCTCTGTCTTCTCGAAGAAGGTGACATCCACCCGCCACAGAGTCAATCTCAATCCCAAGGAGGGTAATGCATGTGGGGGACACCTCTGTCTTCTCGAAGAAGGTGACTTCCACCCGCCACAGAGTCAATCTCAATCCCAAGGAAGGTAATGCATGCTCAGGACCCCTCTGTCCCCAAGAAGAAGGCGATATTCACCCACCACAAAGTCAATCTCAATCCCAAGGAGGGTAATGCATGTGGGGGACACCTCTGTCTTCTCGAGGAAAGCGACATCCACCCACCACAAAGTCAATCTCAATCCCAAGGAGGGTAATGCATGTGGGGGACACCTCTGTCTTCTCGAAGAAGGTGACATCCACCCGCCACAGAGTCAATCTCAATCCCAAGGAAGGTGATGCATGCTCAGGGCCCCTCTGTCTCCACGAAGAAGGCGACATCCACCCACCACAAAGTCAATCTCAATCCCAAGGAGGGTAATGCATGTGGGGGACACCTCTGTCTTCTCGAAGAAGGTGTCATCCACCCGCCACAAAGTCAATCTCAATCCCAAGGAGGGTAATGCATGTGAGGGACACCTCTGTCTTCTCGAAGAAGGCGACATCCACCCGCCACAAAGTCAATCTCAATCCCAAGGAGGGTAATGCATGTGGGGGACACCTCTGTCTTCTCGAAGAAGGCGACATCCACCTGCCACAGAGCCAATCTCAATCCCAAGGAGGGTAATGCATGTGGGGGACACCTCTGTCTTCTCGAAGAAGGTGACATCCACCCGCCACAGAGTCAATCTCAATCCCAAGGAGGGTAATGTATGTGGGGGACACCTCTGTCTTCTTGAGGAAAGCGACATCCACCCGCCACAGAGTCAATCTCAATCCCAAGGAGGGTAATGCATGTGGAGGGCTCCTCCGTCTTCTCGAAGAAGGTGACATCCACCCGCCACAGAGTCAATCTCAATCCCAAGGAAGGTGATGCATGCTCAGGGCCCCTCTGTCTCCATGAAGAAGGCGACATCCACCCACCACAAAGTCAATCTCAATCCCAAGGAGGGTAATGCATGTGGGGGACACCTCTGTCTTCTCGAAGAAGGTGACATCCACCCACCACAGAGTCAATCTCAATCCCAAGGAAGGTAATGCATGCTCAGGTTCCCTCTGTCTCCACGAAGAAGGCGACATCCACCCACCACAAAGTCAATCTCAATCCCAAGGAGGGTAATGCATGTGGGGGACACCTCTGTCTTCTCGAAGAAGGTGACATCCACCCACCACAGAGTCAATCTCAATCCCAAGGAAGGTGATGCATGCTCAGGGTCCCTCTGTCTCCACGAAGAAGGCGACATCCACCCACCACAAAGTCAATCTCAATCACAAGGAGGGTAATGCATGTGGGGACACCTCTGTCTTCTCGAAGAAGGTGACATCCACCCGCCACAAAGTCAATCTCAATCCCAAGGAGGATAATGCATGTGGGGGACACTTCTGTCTTCTAGAAGAAGGCGACATCCACCTGCCACTGAGTCAATCTCAATCCCAAGGAGGGTAATGCATGTGGGGGACACCTCTGTCTTCTCGAAGAAGGTGACATCCACCCGCCACAGAGTCAATCTCAATCCCAAGGAGGGTAATGCATGTGGGGGACACCTCTGTCTTCTTGAGGAAAGCGACATCCACCCGCCACAGAGTCAATCTCAATCCCAAGGAGGGTAATGCATGTGGAGGGCTCCTCTGTCTTCTCGAAGAAGGTGACATCCACCCGCCACAGAATCAATCTCAATCCCAAGGAAGGTGATGCATGCTCAGAGCCCCTCTGTCTCCATGAAGAAGGCGACATCCACCCACCACAAAGTCAACCTCAATCCCAAGGAGGGTAATGCATGTGGGGGACACCTCTGTCTTCTCGAAGAAGGTGACATCCACCTGCCAGAAAGTCAATCTCAATCCCAAGGAGGGTAATGCATGTGGGGGACACCTCTGTCTTCTCGAAGAAGGTGATATCCACCCGCCACAGAGTCAATCTCAATCCCAAGGAAGGTGATGCATGCTCAGGGCCCCTCTGTCTCCACGAAGAAGGCGACATCCACCCACCACAAAGTCAATCTCAATCCCAAGGAGGGTAATGCATGTGGGGGACACCTCTGCCTTCTCGAAGAAGGTGACATCCACCCACCACAGAGTCAATCTCAATCCCAAGGAAGGTAATGCATGCTCAGGGCCCCTCTGTCTCCACGAAGAAGGCGATATCCACCCACCACAAAGTCAATCTCAATCCCAAGGAGTTTAATGCATGTGGGGGACACCTCTGTCTTCTCGAAGAAGGTGACATCCACCCACCACAGAGTCAATCTCAATCCCAAGGAGGGTAATGCATGTGGAGGGCTCCTCTGTCTTCTCGAAGAAGGTGACATCCACCCGCCACAGAGTCAATCTCAATCCCAAGGAAGGTGATGCATGCTCAGGGCCCCTCTGTCTCCATGAAGAAGGCGACATCCACCCACCACAAAGTCAATCTCAATCCCAAGGAGTTTAATGCATGTGGGGGACACCTCCGTCTTCTCGAAGAAGGTGACATCCACCCACCACAGAGTCAATCTCAATCCCAAGGAAGGTAATGCATGCTCAGGGCCCCTCTGTCTCCACGAAGAAGGCGACATCCACCCACCACAAAGTCAATCTCAATCCCAAGGAGGGTAATGCATGTGGGGGACAGCTCTGTTTTCTCGAAGAAGGTGACATCCACCCGCCACAAAGTCAATCTCAATCCCAAGGAGGGTAATGCATGTGGGGGACACCTCTGTCTTCTCGAAGATGGTGACATCCACCTGCCACAGAGTCAATCTCAATCCCAAGGAAGGTGATGCATGCTCAGGGCCCCTCTGTCTCCACGAAGAAGGCAACATCCACCCACCACAAAGTCAATCTCAATCCCAAGGAGGGTAATGCATGTGGGGGACACCTCTGTCTTCTCGAAGAAGGTGACATCCACCCGCCACAGAGTCAATCTCAATCCCAAGGAGGGCAATGCATGTGGGGGACTCCTCTGTCTTCCTGAGGAAAGCGACATCCACCCGCCACAGAGTCAATCTCAATCCCAAGGAGGGTAATGCATGTGGAGGGCTCCTCTGTCTTCTCGAAGAAGGTGACATCCACCCACCACAGAGTCAATCTCAACCCCAAGGAAGGTGATGCATGCTCAGGGCACCTCGGTCTCCATGAAGAAGGCGACATCCACCCACCACAAAGTCAATCTCAATCCCAAGGAGGGTAATGCATGTGGGGGACACCTGTCTTCTCGAAGAAGGTGACATCCACCCACCACAGAGTCAATCTCAATCCCAAGGAAGGTAATGCATGCTCAGGGCCCCTCTGTCTCCACGAAGAAGGTGACATCCACCCACCACAAAGTCAATCTCAATCCCAAGGAGGGTAGTGAATGTGGGGGACACCTCTGTCTTCTCGAAGAAGGTGACATCCACCCGCCACAAAGTCAATCTCAATCCCAAGGAAGGTAATGCATGTGAAGGGTGCTTCTGTCTTCTCAGCCACTAGGGGAAGGCCCAGATGGTAAAGGAAGGAAACGAAGATCGCTAGGGCCTGTCTGGATTCGGTGGAACCCGCTGGACCCATAAAAAGGAAATCATCTAAGTAATGAATGATATTCTGGAATCCAGTTTTGTGTGTAAATATCCACACTAGGGTCGAACTAAACTGCTCATATTAAGTGCAGGTAACTGAACAGCACTTGTCATAATAGCATTTGCTCCTGAATTGAAAACCTAGCGAGTAATAATCATCAGGGAGGACAGGGAAATACCTAAATGCTGACTCTATGTCGGCTTGTGCCAGAAAAAGCCCCAGGCTCCAAATCTTGCAATCTCTTCAGGGAATGGTCAACAGGACCGAACAGAGCTGTGGGTCTGTAGCGTCACTGACAGATGCTCCCCTTGGGTAAGAAAGATTATGAATACATCTAAATTGTCTGGGCTCTTTTTTGGGAATGATGCCCAGTGGGGAGCAAACAAAACTTTGTAAAGACGGAGCTATGAAAGGACCTGCAAATCTCCCTTTCGCAGACTTCCTGGTAACCAGGCTCAAGTGGGACAAAACTGAGGTTGCATTTTTGAAATGAAGGAAGGATGACACCCCCGGTACTAGGGTTTTAGACCCCTGAAAAAACCATGATATAGAACCTGAGCTGCTTTTTAGGTCGAGCCTCGAGTAGCGCGCAGCGCTGCTCTGGCGAGACTTTAAGTAAGGGGTTTCAGAAGCTGACCACACGCTCGTGCGTCGTGGCCTTTTTCGGGCGGTTACGCGCAAGCAAAAGGCCATGGTGCACGAGCGTGTGGTCACGCCTGCTGCTCGCAAGCGCACAAGCGCGCGCGATGTGCACTACAGCGCGTGAATACCCTCCCCCTCCTCCCACTCCCTCCTCGTCAGCTTCATTTTCCTTTCACTTTCGCGCCGCGCGTGCCGTGTCACTTTCACGGCCGCGCGGCTATCAGCTTCATTTTTTTTTTCATTTATTTTAACTTTCAGCGCGAGGCGCGCGCACCACTCGCGTCGCCCCCCCTCCTCCCCGCGCGTGCCTTCAAATGCTTGTTTTTTTAAGGTGAAGTGAAATGAGCCGGGTTCCAGCGGCTATCTAATTTAACTTATTGCGCTCAATATTGTCCGTTCTTCTAGCGCATCGGACTCGGTGTACACACACTCCTTCTCTATCTCAACTCCTCTGCTCCCACCCCTCCCAAGATCAGCAGAAGACGTCTGGCTGGCTATCACTCCACTCAACGACGGGGGAACCAGAGGGAGTGACTAAATTTGGAAGGGGTGCTATGCCTGAGGGGGTGAGTGACAGCACAGCTCTCGAGGCCCGAGGGTTGCTGTTGGTGCTGACAGAAGGCGCGTGGGCATCCTGCAGATGCTGCAGTGATTTACTGAGCAGTTCCTGCTGGCTCGCAACGAGTAGTGCTACCTGCCTGATTCCCAGCCTGCACACAGCCTCGGCCACCCTCCTTCATCGCCACCCTCCCGGGCACCCCCCCCACTCCGGCAAAGGTGGCTCGAGGCACTCCCCTAAGATGCGTTCATCTAAATGTGACAGCATGCGGCGCAGAGAGAGGGTGAATGGGTGATCAGCGGATTTTGATTGTGGGTTCGTGAAATGAATCGATACCCTTTCCTATGTAGACTCGCAGGTCGGGGTCGATGGATGGCTATTATCCTCAAAGCTTGCCCCCAAATTTTCAGTGGCGAACCCCTCTTGCTGCCCCTGCTCTGTCCTTTGCAGAGAGCTCCTGGGATGTGTAGCGTTCCTCTCATCTCCATGGTGCCGGAGTGAGTGAAAGCTGCTGGCTGGCCGTCTACATGGAGGCTTTCAGCTTTGGGAAGATTTCCAAGCAGTCAGGGTACGTACAACGTGCCCCTGGACCCCGGTGCACAAATGTGTATTTCCATTGCCACCCATGCGGCCGTGATGCTGAGCACAAGGTCCTGTGCACGTGCGGCGAGAGTGAAAATTTGAGGGCTGGAATTTGGCAGCTCATCAAGTTGACAAAGAGGAACGCACGGACCTGCTGTAGGGGGCAGGCCTGATAACTTCCTAGTCTCTTTTTAGCACAACATTAGGAATTGATTGCACGTGCACAGCTGCAGTTTATGAATTGGCCCCTGAACAGAAAGGCGGCACAGTTTACATGATATTCGAGTGACTAGTGCGTGGGCAACTCGTAGATTAGTTGCTTGTCCTTTTAAGATTTTGGCTTAAATGTTCCTGTTTGCTTCAGGACTGGTTGAAAGTATCATACTTGACAGGGGACCTCTTGTCTTTTATGCAGCAAGTGTTTACCATTGGTTGAATTGTCTTGTCCATCAACAGGTCATTATCTCTGGATTGGTCTCTAGCTAACGTGAGCAGGCATGTCAGAGGTTCCTGTGGTGGTGGGAGCTTCATATTGAAACAGGGCCCTTCATTGGAGGAGAGCCTATTTCAAAGTTTAAAAATATGTCTGCAGGGAAAGAGAAAACATTGCAGCTCAGTTATCCGTGTTAGCTGCCTCGTCATTAATAAAGAAGGCCGTTTTATTTTTAAAATCTATAAATGTTGCAGCAGGCACGCCAAGCACACAAGCACGGGCTGTGGGGAATGACCCAGTGCCGCACTTCCCCCCGCCCAACATGCCTGGCAGTAATACATAAGCTCATAAGAGGTTGCTGAGATGTCCCTTAAAATTTGAAATAAATAATCGAACATCTAATTTCCTGTGAGAACCACATTTTCACTCTAAAGTAAAATGTATGTAGAGAGTTGTCCTTGATGGGAAGAAATGTATTTAGGAATGTTATACTTTGGAGTGCTGACGTGTGAAAGTATTCTCTGGCTCCTGTTTCATCTGTAAATAGTCTTTATTGTTCATAATTTCGTCATGACAATGCTTACTTATTTCTTGTGAATTGTCAGGATTCAGCGTGTACATAGCTGCCAAGGTTTCAGATTGCTATGTGTGACATTTTCATAATTTTAGTGTAATTATGAGTGACATTTCAGGGACTATGAGTGACACTTTCTCGCGAGCAAAAATCAAGAAATGAAACATATAGGGAAACATAAATATCAGAAATTACACCCATTTGACCAACAAGAAACCCTGACAAGGTTTTAAAACTACTGCAAAGCACCAGAAATTGAAAAGCACTTGTGCCCTTGTAACCAGATCATAGTGTTACACGAATGATTAACCATGATATTAAACATGTTTTTCAGAGGCAGTTCTTTATTAAAGTTCTGTGCACATAAGGTAGACATACAACCGGGTTGGGCAGGGGCACAGGCTGAGGCAGGAAAACATCGAAGCTGCGCTGCTAGAGCCTGGTTGGACTCATTGGTGTGTTGCTGGACGGATCGACAGAAAAAGCAATTAACAACAGATTGCCATAGCCAGGCTATTAATGGTGCGCAATTGCCGACCATCGCAGTGTGGACTCGACCAGGACTCGTGGGACCCAGTCCAAACAGGATGCAAGGCCCCAACAAAATTCTCATCTCGCCTTACTTAGTGTTGCAGGGTGGGCAGCAGAAAAACAACTTGATTCCTACCTCAGCCAGCCTTTGCCCACTGGGCCCCCTGGATACCCTCTGAGAATCAATCAAATCCAATAGGTCTCGTCTTTGAGGCCTATTGGCTCTACCAATCCATTATGCATCACCAGCACAAAGAGAAAAAAGGTGTGAAAGAGCATACGCGATGTTTTATATGTGTCATTATGCAAGCGCCTTGTGCATGGCCATGCTTCCAAATTGACTCGAGCCTCTTATTTTTTACATTTTTTACGAAAGGAGTCAGTACATCACTCTAAATAAAAATTCAGGGAAGGCGCTTTTTTAAAGTATAAAAGTAAAAAGAAATAATTTAAAAACATAGGACCGAGGGGCGGGGGAATTTGAGGTGCAGTTGTGGGCGGGAGGGGACGGAGAGGGGAAAGGCAGCACACAAGGGAGAGGAATACTGTGGGATCGGGAGGAGCATACAAACGAATGAGAGCAACACGGAGCGTGGGAGAGGAAGAGAAGCACTCCGGTGAGAGAGAGCAACATGGAGCTGCTCCCATGCTGTAGATGATTTGTGTGCACAAGGATTATCAGTGCACGCTGCAAAATTGTGATACTTCCGACAAGGAAGCTGGTGCGCCCACTGCTCATAACACACCTGCTCTATTTGAATGGCACCTAAACATGTTGCATCTCTTCTATTTGAAACGTTCCCAATTCCATGCATGTGTGCATAGCTCAACCAGTTGAGTTTTGTTTTTGGTGCTTCTGGTTCTGAATTTGCTAGGTAAAATATAGAACTACAATACAAAGAATCGAAAGAAAAAGCATTGGTGATGCGAGCCTCCCAACAACACAGAACTCGTAATTTTAATTACGCACTGCAGCTGAGAAGTCTAATCAGCTGCAGTGCGAGCGTAATTAAAATTACGAGTCAACACTGTCGGGTACTGGGCAAGGCTTAGGCATACACAGTTACGTAGGTGGGTCACAGCTGAGTCAGCAGCCAGGGAGTGTAGTTATTCAAAACAAGCATTGGCATAGCCAATAGTTCTCGCCTTTGGGACCTTATAAGTGTTTAGCCATGCAACAGTTGGTGTTGTTGCACTAAGGATATTGTGCTGCATAACTAAATACTTATAAGGTCCCAAAAGCGAGACCTATTGGCTATGCCAATGCTTGTTTGTTTGGATATGAATTAAGCCAGGGCAGCCACCAGCCTAGGTGCACAGGTTGGGGAAAGTGACATTAAGGGGATGATTTGCTGGACTCCTTGCCTTTTTCTTTGGATTTTTAATGCACTCTAATTCAGGATGAGAATCAAGTCCCAGAAGGAGCACACGCGCTTCAGGGCCGGACTGGCCGTTTCGGGCATCGGGCATTTCCCCGGGAGGCTGGAAGGGTGGGGGCCGCTTTTGTTACTGGGGGCCGGGTTTGCAGTGGTGCTGCTATATTGGCCCCCATAACAAAAGCAGCAGGGGGGCTGGTCCATCAAAATTGCCAGGGCTGGTTCGGTTTAGCCAGTCCGGCCCTGACGCGCTTTCGTTTACATTACCCACTAGGGCTTGTGCAGACCTTCCCGTTGAAGGCCCGAAGGATCCTTTCTTATCCCCTGTAGAGCGTTGTTGACGAAAAAGATGGTGTTTCTCTAATTCCTACAGTTAACTGGATTAAGCCATACATTCACTTCTGTTTGGTCCCATCTAATATCTGGGTCCTACACCTTTGCCCACCTGAAGTCCCTGTCAAAGCGCTCTGATACCTTTGGGTCTAGCTAGCGCTATATAAAACTTATAAATAATAATATTATTAATCCACCCAGGTAGTGCCTCCATAGTCATGATGGGCCTTAAGAATCGTATTGACATAGAAAATCATTGAGTCTGCTACCTACTTTTTCCCTCAACATTACTGTCATGTAAACATTAAAACCAATTAACCAGTTTGTAATATTGTCATCTACTTTGGGATTCTTGTCCTTTGATAAATCCTGTCCTTCTTTCTTTTCTGTCTCCAGCTCCCTCCTCTAGATCAAATGAGAGAAAAGCCCTCTGCAAAGTTCCCTTTCCAGATCTTTCTTTAGCCTCCGCTGATACGACCATCTTTCCTGGCTTGGACACTGTAGTCTGTTGCCCCCGACACCCTTGAGAGAGGCATTGTCAGCCACCTCAGCGGCACCCTCATCCTGTTTTTGTATTCGATTGTGGGTGACTTCCTGGTCCCTGGTCTGCCCCCTTCACTCCGGCAGAACCCTTTTGCCCTTCATGCTACTAACGTAGGGAGCTGCTTTTGTAGATCCGCGATAGCGGTGGCCATGCTCAAGATGGTGTGCATGGTGAAGTAATGGCCTGTCTACTGGAGGGCTTGGTATTACCCTCAGACAACTGGGAGAACAGCTGTGCTACAGAAGACAAGATGCCAGTTGTTGTATCAGGCATTCCCCAGGTACTGTCCCTTCTTGTAGGAACGTGTGAAGATCCAGCGGCTTTGGCTGGGGGCTGCTTGTCCACCCCCTGGGTGCCCAAGTAAGAGTCTTTTGTATTTAGGGCGAGGTCCTAATCTCACCCAGCACACACAGAACCTCATTTGATTCTCTTGCTTGAGAATTCACATCTGGGGCACATGAGGGCACAGCTACTGACCACTCCAGGGAGGGTATACCAGTCTCCCTTCTTTCCACCTCTGGGACTTCCACTGAGGGTCCAGCTGCCTCCCCAAGTGGCATAACAAAGGCCCCCGCAGTGCAGGGGCGTCCCCAAGGTCCAGGGGGACCCACTCAGCACAGTATCCTGGACTGGGAGCTCCTGAGTCGGGAGGGGACCCCTCAATTTACTTTGCAAGGGAGCCCCGTCAACTTTCGTTACGTCACTGGCCCCTGTGCGGTTCTGCTCAGGTGCACCAGTCCCCGCCTCAGAGCTTGCCTCAACTGGTCACCCTTGGCCTCCTGTGAGGCCCCTGAAGTCCCCGCAAGCCATTTCCCAGCCCTCTTTGTAAAAGGCAGAAATGCTACCTGTTTGGTTACCCCTGCCCGCCCAGGGCATTCAGTCACAATAACTTGGGACTTTGTTTCTGACTCCAATGATAACCCATTGCCATCCCCCACTTTTGCCAGTACCAGCTTGAGAAGTTGGAAGCTGGGGATCCCAACCCTGCCTCTTCCCCCCTCAACTACCAGGTCCAGCTATGATGTGTTAGGTTGGATGCTGCAAATCGAGGTTACACCAAAGCACACACAACCGCCTGCAATCAGCACAGATATAAGAGACACTTCAACACTGCCCCAGAACCTCCATCAAATGACCAGCAATGTCCCCCACAAATACCCTCTCTCCTCGAGCGAAGATACTCCTCCCATTCCTGGACTGGACAGCCGCCTTTTCTGTACTGAACAATGTGGATCAAAAGGTTCAAGGGCGAAGAAACAAGCCTCGCTGGCCCAGGGAGGTGACGAGCCCTTCACCGAGGGACATCAGCAAGGCTTAAAAGGCCCTTGGGACACACCAGATACTGGCAATAACGCCTAAAATTAGGTACGGCACCATGGAGAGCCTCTGTGAGCCCTCTAAATGCGATTGTCGTGCAATGCCGCAACCGTGCTATGGCCGAGGCCCCCCTGCTAGAGAGATATGGGGCAAGATGTACATTCAGGTCGTTTGCGACAACAAAAATGTTTTTTATAATGTACAAAAGGCAAATTGCGATACGCTAACTTGTTACAGAATCGCAGTTGGGGTTTGCTACCAAATACCGATTCGGTATTTGGAAGGGGCGTCCCTTCCAAATACTGAATCAGAATAGTATGTATTAGTGTTTTGCAACCAAATTCCGTCTGTAAAACAGTAATACTTTCCCACCAGATTAAAACCGGTGGTAACACATTTGGAAAGGGAAGGAATCTTAATAAATAAAAAATGTAAGAGCAGGCAGGGGTCCCATGGACCACTTCCTACTGTTGAAAAAATGAGCCTGCAAAAAAAAAAAAAAAGATTGCTTTATTAAAAAGCAATCACAGACATGGTGGTCTGCTGACCTCAGCAGGCCACCATCCCAGTGATGGCTGCGTTTCCTAATGGGTCGCAAATTGCGACCTACTTCATTAATATGCATGATGTATGAGTATTTGTGGCCCACTAGGAATCGCTAGTGAAACTCAAAAGAGATTCATTCATTAGGAATACAGATTACAATTTGGAGAGAATTGCAATTAGGAAATCGATATTCTTAATATTTGTACATCTGGCCCATGGTGCTTTGAAAATAAATTACTGCCTTTGGGCAGAAAACACCGTAATCTCTGTTGCTGCGCTATGTAGCGACCAATCCATGCTCAGGTAGCCAGCAAAGGAACACCTCAGGACCCCTAAAAGAGAAGTCAAGGGCTAGTGGCAGGGAAACCGGGGGTCAGGGGTTCTGCCGCGACGCCCCATGGGCAACCATGGGAAATGCGATGAAGGGCAGGCGTGAGGAGCAGAATGGAGTAACAATGGACCGCTACCGAGTCTCCCCACGGCTCCCTTGCTCTCGTCTCTGAGGTCCAGTCCCACTGTCACAATGGCCACCAAAGAGGCGTAGTGCAGGTTGGCCCTGCACTAAATACCCACTCCGGCCGTCACGACATCAGGAGTGGACACAGCTTTCACAAACACTACTTCCGGCCTCTCTCCCCACGTGAAGTTTTGCGAGGCAGGTGCCTGGAAATCAGCCCACGCTGAAGCACCCACAGCTCGCTCCCCTTCCCCGACAAAGAGTAGCAAGAGCAGAGAAGATGCCAGGGTCCCAGGTGCCTCCGGACCCAGAGCCGGCCTTTGCTAAGATAGCACCCTGGGCGTGGGCAGAGAGATATTTGGCACGCTTGCTGACGGTACTGAATTCAATGAGGCAGCAGGGGGTCCCTTTTGTGTTCACTGGTCAGTATGTGGAAGAGCAGGGACTGGCCCCTGAACACAAGCATCCCTGGACCTCCCCCAGCTCACCTAAATCACTGATAGCTAAGCTGCCTCACGCAGATGATTGTTTTGTTGATGTGTATTAGCAGGGGTCAGAGGGTGAATGGAAGGCAAGGAAGGGAGCCAAAGGGGAGTTAAAACCATCTGCCGCCCTATGATATTGAAGGACTAAAACCACTTTAAACTAGCAAATCAGACAGAAACAAACAGGCAGAGACAAGGACAGGGCTGGAGCAAGATGAGAAGGGCACTGCTGTTGATATAACCTTAATGCACACAGCTCCATGCACCCCTCTGAATATTGGAGACCTGGGCCAGCTCGCCCATGCTAAAGGCCGGCTCTGTCTGGACCTAACAACCCAAGCTCATTTGCTTGCTTGCTATTCAGTGGCTTTCTGTGTTGCAGCTTGTCAATCTTGTGTATGTCCCTCCCCTGGAGCATAGCCTCTTTACCATCTCTCCCACAGTCTAGCTTTTAGACCTTCCTATGCTAACTTTTAAGGAACTATTTTTACTTTTACCTAAAGCACTCCATGTGTGTGCATGTGTTTTCCAGCTTCCCGGCCTCATGTGCTTCTTCTTCCCCCCAGCAGTCCATATTACTTTCTCTCACCATTGTGCTATACCCATGCTCATGTTCCTTTCTTTTACCATTATGCTTCCCTGCCACTGCTCTCTGTGTTGCCTTTTCTCACTGTGCTTCTCTACTCCCATCCACGCTGAAGTTGCTCTACCTCGCTCATGTGGTTGAATGCCCGTCTGGTGTGTTGCTTTTACTCTCTCTGGCCCACTGTGTTCTTTCAACGTCCTCCTACCTTCACTCCCTCAGTGTTGTTTTAACAACCACCTGCCAGCCCTTGGTGTTGCTTGCCCAGTCGTCCCCCCTTCTCTCCACCAATTAAAGATTTTTTCTTAAAATGTTTTTGCTCTATGTGTTTTTTATTTCCCTATCCATCTCCGCTCAGTAAATAAAAAACAGAAGAAAAAGGCTCCCACATCATTTTGTAGGTGAGCGCATGTGCTCGCCTACAAAATGACGTGGCCACAGCACCTTTTTCCTTTTTTAGGTCTTGCCTAGCGTTGCTGCGCAAATGCACAGCTCGCTCGGCGAGATTTATTGTTAATAAGTAGTTTTAGAAAAGGGCTTTAAGCCCCGCCCCTCATTTCCATTGGCTGGCGTCACCGTTTATGGTAAACGGTGGCCTGCCGTTGGAAATGAGCTTTCTGGGTTGCTTCCCTTTGGCTTTTTGGACCGGCCCACCCGGACTGGCTCACCTGCTTCACGGCTGTTGTGAAGACTTTTCTTATCTGCTTGTTTATTTAACAAGCAGATAAGAAAAGTCTTCACGACAGCTGTGAAGCACGCGAGCCAGTGCTCCGGGCTTCCTGCAACCACGCTGCCTTCACGCCTGGAGCATGCACCAGTCGGCTCTGTGATTGGTTGGCGGCAGGCACAAGGCTGGAAATAATTGATTTAATTGTATTTATTAAGCGCTTGCTACCCCTGACGAGGCGTTGCAGTTGATGTCGAGGTGTAACCCCGTTCATTGTAAATGTATTTTACTGTACTGTAGTTTGCTAAAGATGTTTCACATAACGCATAGGTTACATTATTGGAGAGAAATACAATCTATGTTTTGGTTTTTGCCTAAGCAACGTTTTACTTAAGTAACGTTTCAAGTAAATAATACGCGTTCTATTGCAGTATGGCCGCCTCCCTAACTTTAAAATCCGCTAGATGGCGCTGCAAGCTTTCATCTATCACAATTATTGTACCAGCTGCCAGGATCGGCTTGCAAGCGACTATCTTAATTATGCTGCTAGCCCTGTCGCCCATCACATGCATTGTGCCTCTCATGATCAAATTGAGCCACAAAGCCATAAAATGTTGTTAACAGAGTATCAAAACACAAATGTACATTCTACGGTAGCTTTAACAAGTCTTGATGTTGGAATGTGTAATATATGCATGCATGTGGTATTTCAATAGCGTGTACCAGACGAAAAGACTGCGGAGCTCCGTACAGGTTCAAAGGCAGTGAGTGCCTCAGACAGTGACAGAGTAAATCTAGGTGGGGTGGGTTCGGAGGGGGAAGGTGGGCTATTTACTGTGTTTTGTTTACCTGTGAATGTAGTTGGGAATGTGCGACACACAAAGCTATTGGCATTGCAAATGACAATGCCTTTTATTTATGCTTTAAAAACCAAAACATAAATAAAAGGCATTTTCATTTACAATGCCAATAACTCAAATTTGCGCAATTGCGAGACCTATTGCATTGCAAAGGCTTCTTTTCACTCGCTAAGATTGCCCCTAAGCTCCGCCCCCTAATGCGAGGGAGGGTGCTAAAAGAGGAGGCGAGCGGGGACTGGCTGAGGGGAGGGAGCGGGCAGCAAAGAAGTCGAAGCTGCTCCTGGTTCAGCGCGGTCTCCCTGACACGGGTGCCATGCTTATTATGAAAGTTTAAAAAAACAAGCATTGAAAATGCAATAGGTCTCGCCTTTGATTAAGTTAAAGTCATTTGCTTTGCTAATGGTATTGTATAGCAAAGCAAATGGCTTTAACTTAATCAAAGGCGAGACCTATTGCATTTTCAATGCTTGTTTCTTTGGCAATGCTTTAATTTATGGCATTGCCAAAAACCATTGCGAAAGCCAATAGCTCCCAAAGGCGAGACCTACGGGTTTTGACAGTGCTTCTTTATTATGAAAACAGCAAACATACCTGCATGTGGGCACCTGCCCTGAAATGGCACTGGCTTGTTATGGATGCGGCAAGGAAACCCATTCTGCAGCCACCAAAAGCTTAGCCCAAAGCAAAACTAGGGGGAGAGGATGCAGCCTTACGGCTAGAGCGGTCATCCTCGAAGCTGGGGAACCGGGTTCGAGACTCGGCAGGGACACTCAACTTCCTGTGATTCTTGGCAAATCACCTAATGTCCCTGTGCCTAACAAAAATGAATGTGTCCATCTGTAACGAAACTGGTGCTTATATAAAGCGCTCTGATATCTTTGGGTCGAGTTTGCGCTATATAAAGCTCTACACAACAACAAAAAACAAGCACTGGCAAAGCCAATAGGTCTGGCATTTGCAACCAGCCTTTTAGCTTTGTCAATGTTTATTTTGTTTTGTCATGGTTTTTGCAAAATGTTATTGTTGGAGAAGCTGGTGGGCCCTCATCAAACAAAAAAACATTGTCTAAAAGCAAAAATATTTTTTATTGTCTCTAAAAGCACACATTGCCATTGTAGTCCCCAGCACTTGAGGGAACTGCTTTGTGTGTGGATGTACTCATTGGAAAGGCAGCTTGCCATCACTAACAGTGAAGTTAGCCAGGACCTAAAGCAGGCTGAACCACTTTTCCACGCTGAACGCTGTAGTGGATGGAGTTAAAATGTGAATGACACAATAACAGACCAATAGATATAGAGGGCTTGCTGTAAGCCCCTATAAGTCAATATTTTATGCATATAATTTTGATCAAATCAATAAGCCTTGGCTAGTGCTAGACCTAAAGAGATGGTTTGGGCTTCTTGTCAACATGCGAGGGCTTTCAAAAGCAAAAACAGCAGCCGCATATCTGGTTCTTCTAGTTCCTTTGAAAGGTCATCCTCAAGTGAGTCACTGTAAGACAAGGCCAAATATGTGTTTGTGCCGTCCATGAAACAAAGAAGGAGGAAAAGGCAATCAACAGACCCAGGTGGTAGGAAGTCATCCAGGAAAGCTCACGCTTGTTCCTGCAGTGACTGGCCATGTCTAGAACCAAAAGATGTGTCTGATAACAACCATGGCCACCAACCAATGAGATGTGCACTGTATTTTAGACCAATGAAGTTCATGGTTGTCATAATACTGTTGCCACCCTTTGTATATCAACATAGATCCAGGGGAATTTTGTGTAACCACAGTGTCCAGTATACTCTACTTCAACTGAATAGTGTATTTTACATTCAGTACCTAAGTGGGTTTCTATTTCTAGTGATAGAGTACTGTGCTAATGTCAAGCATTCTATTTGTAACACTCATATTTCTCTAAAAACCACTTGCACATTCAAAGAGATGTGCCAAAATAACTTTAGTCAACGTACCCTGAGTAGGCCTGGGTGGTGAACTCCGCTCCGTTCACGGAGTATGCGGAGTTTTCTGCACTCCGCGCTCCGCGGAGCTCACGGAGTGCAGAAAACTCCGCTCCGCGTAGTGCAGCGGAGTTTTTTCCCTGTTCGCGCTCGCGAACGGTAAGTTCGCGAGCGTGAGCTACTGCTCGGGTAGAATTCCTACCCGAGCGGCAGGAAAACTAGCACGAACAACAGTTCACACTGCACTCCACCACTTGCGGAACTCCGGGTAGTTTTTTTGCCACTTCGCGGAGCTCCGCGTAGCGAAACTCTGCGAACTAAGCCCAGGCCTGACCCTGAGCACAAATTCTGTTTCAATGACTTGATATAAATATTATTATAGGGGCAGCAGTCTCACAAAATCCTATTTCATTCTCCAAATGTTATACTACTGGTATAATGTGACTCATCCAGAAGCTGGGAATAGCAATCTGCTATTTTGCTAGTAGCAGACCCACTGTAAATTTCTCAGCATGCAAGAATATTGTGATGATGAGACAGTTTCAGTTATGGAATTATAGAAAAACTGCCAGTTCTTCATCGAAGTTGTGTCCATGCATATATTTGGCACTGAGACCCAAAATATATCTGCTTTCTAGCCTTCTCAATAATTTCTCATGATTTCCTCCTCTGTCATGCTGTTTAACCCTGTCAGTGGCAAACAAAATAGCAACAGGTCAGAGTTCTGATAGCGACGTTCCTAAAATGTCTGGTTAATGGGTAAGTTGTGTCCACCTTTCTAATAGCCCTGATGTGTTCTGGCACTCGTTTGCGCACGGGAAAGATGGTACTATTTATGTACACCAGATTGCACTGGCATTTCAATACATATACACAGCACTTGGAGCACATGTTAGATATTTAGAAATATATTTCTTTCTGCCCATGGGTAGGGAGTATGAATCACAGTTAGTAATGGTTTTACAAGCTTTGCATTGGGCACATCAGAAAAAGGCTTTATTCTATGTTAGCCACCTTGGATTTGGTGTCTCTTTAAAATAACTAGATACAAGCATATCCTATAAGGATTTTCACTTTCAATAAGTAATAGTGCGAAGCTGGTTAAGGTTGGTTCCCACCGCAGGGGCTGCGGGGGCCTGTGTTACGTCAGTGCTTTGAAATTATCCTATTAATGTCAGTACTGACCCTACTGCCTGGGCATATCATTCTCGGTTGATCATTAATTGGTTTCTCTTTTATGATGAATAAACATTGTTCTCTGGTTAATGATTCTGTTTTTCTCTTTGCTTCCCTTAGAACTTTATTGGAATACCCTCTCTTTTTAAATCTCTTCTCAATAATTAGGCTTTCTTTTTCATAACTAGCTGTTGTGCTGCAATCATGTTGGTCTCTAAGGAGCACTCATGCCCTATTTGAGCTTACTTGGATGGTGTCTTCTGGTGTGTAAGATACTATTACCCGCTGTTTCCTTGTGGAACAATGATGTGCCCAGAGTCCCATCAGATACCGTAACCTTGGTGCTTTAAAATTCTACTTCCGCATTACTGGACTCATCAATGTTGCCCATCGGAAACAGGTTATCTTCCTATACTAGGGACTCTGTGGTAAGTCTGGGGGGATAAAAAACATCAGCCTCTCTATGAAACCTCAGACTGATTCTGTGTTCTCAAAATAAATATTCTTGCTGAGACTGACTAGGAAGCTAGTACCCTTCTTACCTGCGGAAGCTCTACAAATGGTAATGATATTTCTTATTGGATCTAGGCTAAATTACGCAAACTCTGCATATTTGGGGCTTCCAAATTACGTCTTACAATAATGTCTTACACAGACTACAAAGAGTGGACAATGTGGCAGCATGAGTACTTTTCAAAGTGCCTTAGAGAGCCAGGTGACATTCTTAATCAAGACGATTCACTGTTAAGCAAAGGATGCAGTTTAGAACATGTTGCTTAACTGTCACGTGTCTACATGGAATGGCACAAGTATTTGTGGTTAAGCGAATTACTCGATATGTGCCCACTTCTGCTTTATGTTCATCTTCAGTAAGTTATTTAATAATACTTAGATATGCCAAACAAAGACCAGGAGGTTGCCTCTTCTCTGTGCAAGCACCCGCTCAATGGAATTCTCTTCAAATCACTTTTTTTCCGGAATCTTTTTATTGAAAGTAAGTGCAGAATATAAACATTTGACATCAATATAGTACTGTGCATGTTTACAGTTTCGAATATACCAGGACATAGGACAAGTATCAATTTTAGCATTATCATTTTTCTCAGCCGCTTTACATGTATCTTTGTTTACCATTACTCCCCTTGTTGGGCGGGGTCAGTAAACGGCATACATATCATTCCTCTACTTTTGTTCCATTTCCCCCAAATCTTGGACCATTTTTGTGGGCAGCCTCTTCCCTCATAGACCACTCTTTTGGCTTGCATACACCAATCCATGTCTATCACCCAGTCTCGGTATCTAGGTCAGTTTGTTCCCCTCCATGTCCTTGCAATGTTGCGCTTTGCGACCATACATCCAAGGGAAACCCAAGTTATTTCTTTCACAGTAAGGTCCGTTGCATCCCATATGTTAAGGAGGCACCATCAAGGTGAGACCTTCAACTCCATCCCAAACAAAGTTAGCATTTTTGACGTTATTTTCTCCCAGTATAACTTAATCACTGGACATTCCCACCATTGGTGTATGAACGTTCCCTCCTGACCACAGTTCCTGGGGCATGATGGTGAGCTTAGTGTACCTATTTTTAAATAATGCCATACTGGTATAATATGCTCTATGTAGAACCTTTAGCTGTATTAATTTAAATCTTGAACGTATCGCTACATCCAGAGGGGATGCCAACGCTTCTTGCCACTCTTCATCACTCATGTCCCCCACATCCTCCACCCATTTTGAACGCAGTTTCTCCAACTTTCCGGGTGAGTTATTTAATATCTTCCTATATGTCACAGATATTATCTTTTTCAGTATATAGTTGTCTAATAGCCTATCCTCTAAAGGTGAAGAGGCCAAGAGTTCAGTACCTTTGGGGATTGCTTTTTGTAATACGCTGCGAACCCGAAGGTATCGAAAAGTTTCCCCCTCATTTAGCTCATAGTCTCTCTGGAGGTCATTCAAGGGGACAATTTTCCCTCTTGCCCACAAATCTCCAACCTTAGTAAGTCCAATCAGCTCCCATTTATCGAACCCCGGACACTTTGCTAGTATCCCTAGTTGCACCGTCTCCAAAATTGGAGTAGCCTAGTGTTATCGTGTTTTTCCACCCCAGCTCTGTCGAGGCCTTGTGCCATAGAGTGACAGTAGTAGAGGTTGGTGTATTTCTCTGGGCATTTTTCCTTCCTCCATAAATTGCTCTTAAATAATTCCCCAGGGTCACGTTATATCTGTCCATTCTATAGGCTGGTTCTGTCTGCGGCCAGTGTACTCAATGATTTGTCACAATCAATTGAGAGGCCCAGTAATAATATTGGATTGCTGGGAGGGCAATCCCCTCATCGTACCAACTTTTCATAAGTTTAGTTAGTGCTATACGAGGGTTACCATTATTCCAGAGCAACGTACGAATCACTGATTCTATTGTTTGAAAATATCTTGTTGGCACCAGGTATGGAGTATTCTGCAGGATATATACCAACCGGGGGAGAGCCATCATTTTGTACAGGGCAGCTTTGCCAAGTAGCATGAGGGGCAAGGTCTTCCAGTGCTGCACGTCCTCTTGCAATCGACGTAGTGGAGGGGCCAGGTTTTTATCATAGAAAGCTGTTGGGCTAGTGGTCAAATAAATCCCCAAGTATCTAAACCCCTCAGTGACTATTTTAGCAGCACAGACCCTGTGGTAGGTTAATGTCCATCCCACACAGAACATATACGAGTGATTTGTCCCAATTTATAGTATATCCTGAGTATTTTTGATAAAGGGTAAATATGTGTAGCACTCTGTGTATTGAGGAATATGGTTTTGCTAAATAAAGCAAAATATCATCGGCATATAGGGAAATTTTGTCTTCCCATTCCTCCGTCCATTTAAGTCCCTTAATGAGCGGGTCGGCTCTGATCCAGACTGCCAAAGGTTCAAGCACCAATGCAAAAATTAGTGGAGAGAGTGGGCAGCCCTGTCGCGTGCCTCTCTGTAATTTAAAGACCAATGATCTTCCTCCATTCACCACCACTTGTGCTAGGGGTTATGAATATAGCAGCCGTATCCATGACAAACATTTTCCCCCAAATCCGAATCTTTCAAGGGCTGCGAACAGAAAGGGCCATTCAATCGTATCAAATGCCATTTTGGCATCCAGTGACATTATCACTGCCTCTTCCCTATTAGTGTCTGCTCTACCCAGAACTCCATTGAGGCGTCGCAAGTTAAGTGCAGTACTTCTACCCGGCATGAAGCCGGATTGGTCGGGGTGGACCAATTTGTGCAGTAGTGGGGTTAAACGAGAGGCCAAACTTTTTACTAGGATTTTAACTTCTTGCTTTAACAAGGATATGGGTCGATAGGAGCCAGATTTTTCGGGGGGTTTCCCACTTTTGTGTATTACTACGATTTTGGCTATTCTCTGGCTCTCAGGCAGGCTACCTCTCACCACACTTTCTTCGTACATTTTTACCAGATACGGGGCGATTGTGGTTGCATTTAGTTTATATAATTCAATTGGAAGTCCACTGGGGCCCATTGCTTTCCCGGCCTGGAGCGCCCCAATTGCTTGTGCCACCTCTTTTTCGGTCAAGTCAGATTCTAACCCTTCCTTATCTGTGCTCTCCACGGTGGAAAGCGCGAGGGTAGCCAACAATTCCTGTGCCTCAATTTGGGTAGACGTCCCTGCCGGTGCATAACTTCATTAAAAATATTCTGCAAAGGCTTCTGCTATTTCTTGTCTATCCTTAAGCAGGATCATTTTGTCTGACTTAATCTCGAACACCCATCTAGTGGCCCTTTCCAGCTTATCCAACCATGCCAGAACCTTACCCGCTTTGTCCCCACCTCATATATTCTGTGTTGGGTCGTACGGTATTGCGCTTTGGCTGCCTCTTCAGCAATGTCTTTATATTCTCTTTGTTTGATCTGCAATCTGTTTGGTGTCTGGGGAGTCTAGCAATGTTACCTCGTGTTCTAGCATGCTAATTTCTTTCTCTACTTCGAGCAGCTGTTTCCGTTTTTCTTTTTTGTGTCCGACTACCGTTGAGATTCCTTGTCCCCTGATTACTGTCTTGTACGCTTCCCACATCATTTGGGGAGCGTCCACTGATCCTTCATTTTCTTGGAAATATTTAGCGGTTGCCTCAGTCAGGTCCTCCCTTATACTCGGTATCTTGAGATACCAGGGATTAAGCACCATCCCATATTGTCTAAAAGAAAACGTGCCCCTGTACCGTGCAATCATTGGGGAGTGGTCATAGATACCCCTCTGGAGATGTCCCACCTCAGCGAACATTGGGAGCTGCTCAGCTCTTCCAAACATATAATCTATGCGGGACAGGCTTCCATGTACCCCAGCATGGAAAGTATATTGGAGAGTTGTGGGATTATGGGTTTTCCAAATGTCCATCAATCCCATTGCTCTGAGAAATTCTTCTAATGCTTTCCCGGAGGCCTCTCTTGGTTTAGTTGGTTTCCTATCTAACTCTCCGTAAATATCCGCATTACAGTTCCCTCCCATCAATAAATCTCCCTCGAGTAGATTCATGATATGAGATCCCAAGTCGGGCAGGGCGGAGGAGTGCAGTCTCGGTGGTATGTAGAGAGAAGTAATATTCAGTAATCTGACCTCCCAATATCCAGTCAGGGTCACAAACCTAACCAGTGCATCATGCTTAATGGACTGTATTTTAAAGGGGAATGATTTACGTAGGAGAATACTTACCCCTCTTGACCCTCTGGTGTACCCTGCATGGGCGGCCAACTTATACCCCCATCTATTTAGCGCACAATAGAAAGTCCCCTGTATGTCGGTCTCTTCTAACAACACCACGTCCGGTGCTTGCCGTTTCAAATATTGCAATACTACCCCTCGCTTAATTCTATCCCACCAACCCGTTTACGTTCCATGATAGTACTTTAAAGTTTCAGGGCGGCGGTACTAAAGTCGGCTCAATATGCATCCAACTGTTTTTGAGGATGCCCTCCGCGGGTACAGGAGGTTATCTATAATTCTATTGGTTTCTCTACTCCCTAGAATGTTTAATAATTCTGCAACTGACCATTTGCCCTCCCTAGAAAACATTTGTCCCATCCATAATTCTTGTTTCGCATGCAGTACAAACATTGTCTTTAGTATTCCACTTTAAACATCCCACAACTCTGTAACTTGCCCTTATGTGACCACCCGCCCCTACCCCCTCCCTGCCTCCCTGAAACATGGACTTAAAACCACCCACCCCCAACGGTGCAGAGTGCCTGTATACCCGTACCCTTTAAACCCATCGTAGGGGAACGCGGCTCAGTTGACTCTTAGCCAATCCTCATTTTCCCCCCTCAAACCTCTGATATTTAAGCCTAACCTTGAACATTTTATATTAGGGCATCTTGAGTCATATGCGTACTATAACAGGTTCCAAGTAACTCGCCCTAAATTGCTGACATCAAATTGACTAATCTAGCATCTCACTATGCGATCCCACCGCACCATATTGATATGTATAGCAATCTCCAGTATGTTATAGCTCGTCAATGCCCATTTGAAACAGTCTTACTTCAATGATTGTCTTGAGAGTCTCGCCGTTGCTTAGCTTTACCGTTCTGAACCCCTTCCTTTGTCCACTCCTTCATTGTGCCCACGATTATCCTGACGACTCTCATGTCCCTATGCGCGTCTCTGAGAGTTAGGTCTTAGGGCTCTAGGAGTTCTTCACCCCTCCAGCCACTCCCAGGCCTCCTCCTGGGTCACAAAAAACCATGACTTCCCCTCCGCCACCACCCGCAGCCTGGCCGGGAAGAGCATTGCATATTTTATGTCCTTATACCGGAGCGCACGCTTCACCTCCAGGAAGGATCGTCGCAGTCTTTGTACCTTTACCGTAAAGTCTGGGAAAAAGGTTATTGTAGAATTTTGAAACTTTAGTGGGGGGGCTGTGCGGGCGGTCTGCAAAATTATGTCTCTATAATTGAAGATCTTTGCCAGGATAGGGCGCAGGGGCGCACCCGGTTTCGGTGGGCCGCCTGGCACTCGGTGAGCACATTCCACTGAGAAGTACTGGGAGAGAGCACGAGGCTGTAGATGTTTCTGCACCAGATCTTCCACGAACAAGTCCGCAGTTTGGCCCTCCGCCCTTTCAGGCACTCCCAAAATTTGCACGTTTTTTCTGCGTGCCCACCCTTCATAATCTTCGAGCTTTGCCTCCAGTTCCGCCGTTGTTGTTTGGAGCTTTTTGACGCTTGTTTCCAATATTTTGGTAGATTTCTGAAGTGTCGCGACCGTGTCTTCAGTGTTTTTCACTCGTTCCCCCAAGTTTCGCAGGTCTGCATGCATTAGCGTTACTTAAGCTGTTACTGTGCCTATTTTGTTCTCTAGTGTCAATCGTACTCCCTGGATAGCCTCCATAATGTCTTGCAGGGTCGGGGCGCCATCTTCCAGTTGTTGCTTTGTGCCGTATGTTTCGGTTTTGTCCACCGCAGTTTCTGTTTTGGCCTGTGCATATTTATCGAGTTTTGTCTAGTGCGTTGATTTTGGCACATTCTGTGTTGACATTTTGCCCGAATTCGCTGATATTCCTCAATGCCTCATTCAGCTGCGCTTTTAATTTTGCGGCGCTCGTCGATTGGGACACGAAGCGAGCCCTGGCGCCTCCCCTCTCCTGAGGTGCGCTTCAACTGGACCCGCAGAGCGGGGATTGTCTCTTAGGCCTTTAACTCTCCTTAAGGCCTGGTTGTTCGACCTATTTTCACCGCACTCTCTTCCAAAATGGCCGCGCGTCGGGGTTCACTAGGCCTTTCTCCTATATATGGAGCGCGTCTCCGAGGCAGATCATCTTCCCCCACATCGGCTGGTCATGTGAGTCAACTTTCTATGCCTTTACTGTACAATTGCCTCAGGGGGTCAAGCCATTCAACCCGGCCGGACAATACTTCGCCTGTGGGGACTTCGTGCGCCTCTCTGCTCTTTCAGCTGGCAATGCTGCGTGTCACGAGCCCTCCAGTACCAAAATCCCACTTGTTTGACGGGGAAGGTGGGTGGGACTCGGCCCAGCGCCCAACCAGCGAGCTCTGGTGTCTGTCTGTGGCTAAGCACACCGGGTCGGTCCTCACGGCCCGAGCCGTTTCATTGTGCGTCCCAGGCTTCCCACCAGCCGCCTTCGCAACAGTCTTCTCCTCCCTATCCTGGGCGGTTTTTTTTGGGCTGTGCGCAACTCGACCATGTCACTGGGCCATCGCCAGTGCCTGCTGTCCGAGATGGTGGGGGGAGGGGAACAGGAGAGCGGCCCCCTACCTCCGTCAGGCCCCACCGCGGTACCTGCATCGCAGATTACGGCCCCTTCTGCCTCTGACGTGTATGGGGCTCCTCTTGCTGTTTTCTCCGCACCACGACTCTCGGCTTAATTCCTCGTCCGGGGACAGTAGGATGTCTCGTTTTCCGCCTGTCGCTCCCCAATGTGCTGGGGAACGCAAGGAATGGTTTTATTTTGGCAGAGACAGATTATTTTAGCGGATGATGGGGGTTCAATATCACGGTCCTCGGAGCTCTACTCCGGTGCAGCCATCTTGGTAGCCGGCTGGCCACGCCCCACATCTTCTTCAAATCACTTATGCGCAAAAACAAAATTTAAGATCTTTAGGAAGAACTTGAAAACCTGGCTGTTCAAACAAGCCTACTACTCCTCGGCTCAGTGGCTTCCACTCCACTCTGTATTCATTCACACAGATTAATGAACTCTGTGTCTAGAAACCAGTGATGAACATGTGCCATACCAAGATTTAAAACCATAACTTGGGGACACATGCACGAAGCTTAGTGTTCGCGATTACGAAATAGCTAATTTTTGCGATTCGCTATTTGGTAATCGCAAACACATATGTACGAAAGTGTTTCTTACACTTTCAGCGATACTCAGTGGGTTGCAAACAGACCTACCTCCTGAATATTAATGAGGTAGGTCTCAGTTTGCGACCCATTGGGAATCACAAAAAGCACAAGGATGGTGGCCTGCCGGGGTCAGCAGACCACCATGTCTGTGATTGTTTTTAAATAAAGCAATCTTTTTTTTAAATGCAGCCCATTTTCCTTAAAGGAAAACTGGATGTGTTTAACAAAAAAACATGAAACATTTAAGTTTCATTAGGTTGAGCCTAGAGTCAGCGCACATGCTCTTCTCTGCGAGGCATGGAGTTTCTCCTCTAGGGACATTGATAACGCCCCTGGCTTCCCATTGGCTCCTTTGTGTGCTTTTAGACATTCCCTTCCTTTCATTGGCTAATTCTCATGTTTGTCCCGCCTTTCGGTGGGTGGTTCCCGTCCCTGGCGACTGGCCCTGTTACGTATAGTATTGTTCTTCTGTTTTATTTCATCACGTCCTTGCACTTCTTTTCTGTTGCCTTGTTTTGAACAGCTCTTCGCGCACGTTTGTGAGCTTCCCTTTATCAGCGCTGCAACTCAATTCAACTTTAACCATGGTGGCAGCTTCAGGAGGCCCCGCGCACGCTGGTAACATTTTAGTTATAATCTTTGAAAGTTTTAGTTAGTGCGTGTAAGGGACAATGGGGGACACATAAAATACCAACTACACTAACCAAATCTGCCAAGTTCCTGCCACCCAACAGATCAAACACAGCCCACCACTATTTGTACCGAGCAAAGTCCATTGTCGGTTTATAAAAATACGATAATTTTAAACAACAACAAACAAAAAAAATCGTTCTGAATGGACCAAACCACGCCAAGCACCGAGAGTGCAAAACATCAAAAGAGCTTGGCTGTACAGGCCCGACCGAATAGATACATGTGCATTTATTCAAAGCAGCGGAGCTTGTGTCCTTACCTCTCTGTGTGGTCCCGAAGAGAGGGGTTTCTGCCTGAAAACCGGCTTTGTTCCGGATTGAGAGCCAGACTCCGCTCTCCTGCTCTCTGGTTTTAAAATCTGCCGTTCAACAGATTCAACACCCCCCTCCCTCCTGAAGTCAGCTCCCACCCCTCCTCCTGGCCTTGGGTAGCTAAAAAATACAGAAAATATACACATGCCCTGAAACTTTTTTCTTTTCAATATATTTATTCTTAGTTGGATTTAGAGACCAGATAGCCTATAGGTGCGTCCGAATAGGCTTTCGTGGGCTACAATTTCATATTTTTGTCATGATGACTGCGATTCCCCCGTGTGAGCCTCCGTTCAAGCCAGTGGGACAGTTAAAACGACTAATGCTACAAGCATGAGATACTTCGGTGAAACAATCGGTGCGGGCCATGGTGTGTGCTTCAAGGCTGTCAGCCTCCAATAGAATCAACGAGTTAATTCGAATCGCCAAGAGTGACGTTTTTGCACAAAGATGTAATGCACAGTTCAAGTCACTAGTGATGGAGCAAGGACTCACAATGAGACTTGCTCGGAAGCAATCTTCTCACAGTATTAATTAATTGTACTAAAAACCCTTGTAATGTCATTATTAATAATGTGCAAACACTATATTTTATCTCAGAGACGCTTGCCTATGTGTTTTCACTAATAAGTAATTCTTGTCTAATCCAAAATGGCCGCTAAAGCCCGGGAACTCTACTGCGCATGTGTCAACCATGTCACATGGTATGACGTCTTTCTTTGCTTGGAGGGAAACTTTTTGCTTCTGCGCAGTGTATGCTAAAATGGCTGCTTAATGTTCTCACATGCTAAAGCTTTTGCATTGCTGCAATTAATAATGTGGTATTCTAACGCTACTAAGGCGGGACAGATTTTATAATTAAATGGGAATAGAGTAGAAGTAGGGGGTATACAGTGAAAACATTTATTTTTGATTTTAATATGTTTCTTCTTTGATTTCTATTAGTTCGTAAAGTGGGCCTGGGTTGGCTAAACAGCAGTTCGAGAGCCATGTGACCTGCGCATGCGCTCTGAAAACTAACAAAGCAAAGCGATGAAGTCACCTTGGAAGACATCCAAGGACATGACCCGCTGATCACCTTCACAGCCATCCGAAATGTCCTATACGTTGATACATTTTGTATAGACTTTGTATTAAAATCATTGTGAAACGGGTGGGAAATAAAGCAAATGTATTATTTGTGAGGGGCGGTATTTTAAAACAAAGGGCTTAAGAAAATTGAACTAAAATGACATGGTGTGAGGATCAACCCCCTGTCCCTGTCCAATCAGAAATAGTGGTCCCATAAATTTGAAACATTAATGGGAGGTACATGGGCGTAGAAGGGTATAATAGATACAGAATTAGCTAATTAGTTAGACTAAGAGCAGACTAGGTCTAGACTAATCGCAAAGTGCAGATGCTGACACAGACAAGAGCTGATCGATTGCAGACTGAATCGCTGTCTGAAGAGGTCCTGAGGTGGGGGTGGCGGACTCTATTAGAAGAAGACGCGGAAGAACCAAGGAGGAACGAAGTGTCAGAGAGGGGAACGACGCAGGCGTCGTTGGTAGAGAGGTCATCTATCCTGTCCTGAACCTGGTCTGGAGGTCTTGGTCTTCATCCTTTCTTGGGGACCCTCTTTCCAACTCCTATGGCTAAGGGGTTTGGTTCTCGCACCTTTAGGTAACTATAAATGCAAAATCTTTAGTTTGCACTGCTGTCTCTATCTTCTCCTTTCTGAGGGACCGTCATTTGTGATCAATGGATGACAATAGTGTGCTTCCTCTTTGATATGCGATTAAGTATTATGTGGTTTGTAATTTACTCTGCTAAAGAATTTAGATAAACATTTAAAAAACTTCCTCAGTCAGTGGTTATTTCAGGTGGTTAATGAAAATTGTATTTGTACATTCTCATTTTATCCCCAATTGTCAAAGGTCCATTGGTAAGTCATTACTCTTCAATCAGGAAAAGTAATTCGTAGCAGGGATATTGATAAAGAGTACAACTGATTCCCCCCAGCGGAGATTACTAGTTAGCGTGAGTGAATGGGCCCAGGAGAGTATTTAGCGTATGAATGCTTGTTGCTAGTGACCCGCTGGATCAGTTTTCTGGTTATCAGAGGATGGTTCTTCTTTGTTAATTGGGTAATGAGAATTTTATTTTAAGAACTAACATCCGTTTTAAAAGTTTTGTTTTATGTTATCTAGAAATCCCCGGGGAATTTGAATAGCGGATGGTAAGTGGAAGCCATACTGCAGTGAGGTTATCTGTCAGGCAGAAATAGTACTGAAAAGTTAAGCAGGGCTATCAGTACTTGTTAGGGACTCTGTGCGTGTATGAGTGACAGCAAAGGAATACGCTGGTGAAATTTTGATGTTATATCACCTAGAAAGGGTAACATTGAAGGAGTAGTAGGTATTTCCGAGGCTTACGTGAAGAGTAAACGGAAGTGTTTTGCTCGTAGTGTATGTCTAGTAAACGGAAGGGTTTTACTAAGTGTGAGAAATCTATCCTTTTCAATTTAGGGAAACTGGCAAGATAGCGAATGTTTTTATGTTGTTATTAAATTTAAATAAGAAGTGTTGAGAAAAGAAAGTTTTGCGTACGAATTTTGTAAAGGGAGGGTCAGCAGCCGGAGTAGAAGCTGACGTCATAAGCGCCGCGCTGGGATTGGTCAACACAGCGGGCGTAGAGCGAGCTTGTAAAGGAGGGGTCAGTAGTTAGGAGTAACACTGACGTCACAGGTGTCGCGCTGGGATTGATCGACACAGCAAGGGACAGAGAAGCGCAGATTGTAAAGGAGGGGTAATCAGAGAGAGTGAATAGACGTCACAGAAAAGCCGCGCTAGGATTGGTCCCGAGACAAATGCAAGCTGGAATTTGATTGGTTGTCAGAACAGAAGTCGAAATTTAGTGGACAGTGGAAATTGTATGTGGAAACGCGATCCGACTTTAATAGGAACACGTCCGGACAGGAGATTCCTAGGTTTTGCAGAATATAATTCAATAAACAGATATTTACCCAAGATGTATGGAGAAAAGAGAAAAATGTCATTCCTACAAAAGATTAAGAATTATTTTAAGAAGGATAAGCCAATCAAAACTAGAGAAGGAATTATCATTCCACCAGCAAAAACGCCCGCATCATTCATGATGATGGATCGGGGTTATCATACTTGTGTATGGTTAGAAAATTGGATAGAATATACAAAAGATGACGGAGTATTAGCTTTCCCGGAGAATGGTACTTTCAATGGGAGAATCCTTCAAAATTTAAGAATAAGAATGAATGAATTAGAACCCAGACCAAGACTAACGCAGTACGAAGCCCTAGAGGAATGGGAAGCAGAAGCGTTTGAGCGTGATAGATCCGGGAGTAATAAAGGTTATAGGGGATTTTTCCCTAGATTCCAGAATGGGTCAAGAGAAAGTCAGATGAAACAGTGGAGACGAGCGATGATCTCTGAAGGTTTGTATCCTGTATTTATGGCTGATGAGCAGCTAGGGAGCAAATGCAAAGAAAAGACTAAACACATGACAGGGTTTGGAGACTCTGAAGATGAATTTATGGAAGAAATATTAAAGAACCCTCCACCATACCAGGAAGGGCTGGGTGGATGTACCCCAAGTGCACCAATTTTGAGAACACCATTGGTACCTCAAGTATTGCATAATCCACCAGTTAATAGGGTACTTCAGGATAAGGAAAGAGAGGCCTTAGACAGAAACAGAACAGAATTAATACAGAAAATAACTCAGTTGAATGTACATCCTGAATCTCTGACTATACCTGTAACCATTGGTCCCGTGGTCCCTTTATATGGAGACCAAGTAAATTGCCCGAAGCCTCTAGTTATGACAAGGCCTATGGATATCCCTAAAAATGAAGCTGTAATAATCGATGATCATATCAGTGATTGTGAATCTATGATTTCACTAATGAATTTGCCTATTCGAGAATCCGCAAATAGCACCCCCAGAAGAGTCACACCCGGTTGCTCAAAGGATGTAAATATAATCACATCTTCAGGAACTAAAAGTGCAACAGTAGTAACTCCAGAAGACTTAGAAAGATGGGCACAAGGAGTAGACAGACAGAGTTCACCACCAAAGATCTTGGACATTTATAAATTAAAAGTTGAATTAGAAGAAATGATAGCTGGAAATGTAGGAGTAGATCGTTTAAACACCTACAGTGAAGAAGAACTACTATTTGTATGTAGGAGCATAACCAGAAATGTAAAAATATTCCATGAAAAGTTAACAGATTTGGGCTCAGAGATGGGAATTGAAATAAGAAAGTCAAAAGTGTTGCAGAGACCATACAGAGCAGAATTTACTGACAAAGACTTAGAAACTATGAATGCATCTGGTAGAAAATTACAAGTTAAAGAATTAATGACAGTTTTACAGAAATGGGGAGAACTGGATAAATGGAAAACTAGGTGGACAAAGAAAAAGGAAGAAGCACGTTCAAATAGAACGACATCTGAGTATTTATTGAAGGAAACAGGAAAGGTAGAACAGATGTACCCAATGCGAGAGGTTCCAGGAGGAGGCTATGTCCATGTCCCATGGAGTAGGCAAGACATTTTATCATTTACAAATGATTTTCCAAAATTGAGAGAAAAACCAATTGAATGGTACAAGCAGGTTGAGAGGTTTGTGAAAGTTTCAAAGGTTTTGTTAAAAGACCTAGATGGTTTGTTTGACATAGTGGTACCTGCCGATTTATGGACAGACTGTAAAATTACAATCGACTGGCCTAGTGAAGAGTACCCTAGGGATCCAAAGACAGGTGCTCCATCAAATGATGTGATGAAAAAGTATCACCAAGTAATAACTTATTTGAAAGGGAAAATACCACCCAAAGAAACAGATTGGGTGAAAATAGACAGAACTACGCAAGAAGCAACTGAATCGGTACATAGCTACTACGAACGTTTATTGCAGGGGTTCAAACAGTATAGTGGCTTTGAGGATATTGGAGACAAAAATATGAGTCAGTTTGTCTATCGATTTGTTTATGGTCTAAAACCAGAGATTTGTCAAATGATCAAGCAACACATGTTATGCTGGCAGGGAAAGCCTATTGATGAGATTTTAAAATATGCTAAATATTGTGGAGACGACATTGAGGATAGACACAAGAAACTACAAGAAAAGGTGATGTGGGCTCAAGTGAAAATGGCTGAGTGACAGGGAATTAATTTAGATAATCCAACGGAAAATCAAGGGAAAGAATCAGGAACGAATGGTGACACAGGCAATGGTGGAAAGGTAAGAGGACGAATGAGCAGAGAAGAGGCTAAAAGAAATTTCCTTGTCATGGATGCGGAAAGTTGGGACATTGGAAGAACGAATGTAAAAAGATTCAAAATAATAATGGCCCAAATCATAATTTAAATCCACAGACACAAAATGACTCACAGCAGGGTGTAAATCCTCAGAGTCAGTTGCCACCTGCCCCTATACAGGGTAATGTAAGCAGAGCAAAGCACGGTACAGACGTGAGATACCAAGGAAGAAGTGGTAAGAATGAATATGTAACTTCACAGTTTCTTTTGAAGGATGATTTAATCCATATGATTATCAATGACGGTGCCTAGGAGAGGGGGAAAAGGAATGCGTACTTGGCGCATCCTTGCCGGTAGATCAGTCAGGTCCATAAGTTGAAGGGAAAGTAAAAGGTAATGAAATCACTTTTCTGTTGGACACTGGTGCTACCCGTTCTACTGTAAGAACAGCAGACATCCCAGACCTCCCTCTCTCTGGAGAAGCTATCCAAGTTGTAGGTGTAGCAAATCAAAAGATTAGAACACCCCTTACTGAACCCATGGAAGTAAGGATTGGAAACTTCCGGGAAATGCACCAATTTGTGGTGTGTGATTCTAGTCCAGTAAATTTATTGGGCAGAGACTTGCTGTGCAAAATGAATTGCACTATTTACTGCACACCGGATGGTGTTGCAATACAGACCCCGGACGAAGATCATGTTTACAAATTCATGATAGCCAAACAAGGTACGGAAGTAGATGAAATGTTCTCCTTGATAACCAAAGATGAATTACCCGAAGAATTAAAAACTACAGTGAGTTCTAAGGTGTGGGATTTTACTGGAAAAGAAGTAGGTCTAATGGCAAAAATAGACCCGGTAAAAATAACCGTAAAGGAAGGCGCAATTTTCCCAAATACCAGACAGTATAAAATGAGTGCTGAAGTGAAAGCAGGAGTTACTGAGGAAATTGGCAGAATGGTAAAACAAGGTATATTAAAAGAAATTATGAGTAGCCCTTATAATTCGCCAATCATGGGGTTGAAAAAGCCTAGTGGAAAATATAGAATCGTTCAAGACTTGAGGAAAATTAATAAAATTGTGGTACCTTGTTGTCCTATAGTACCAAATCCTGAGGTAATCCTATATCAAATACCATGGAATGCAGAATGGTTCACAGTAATTGATTTATGCCAAGCATTTTTCTCAATTCCATTGCATCCAGATAGTCAGTATTTGTTTTCGTTTAAATTCGAAAATCATGTTTATGTGTGGAAACGTGTTCCTCAGGGGTACACAGAAAGTCCCTCTATTTTTAATCAGATACTGAAAAGGTGCCTAGAGAAATTAGTAATGCCCAGGAACTCAGTCTTAGTGCAGTATATAGATGATTTGTTAGTAGCTTCAAGAACTCATGATGATTGTGTCGCAGACTCAATTGCACTACTCAATCATTTGGCAGAGGAAGGACACAAAGTGTCACCTGAGAAATTACAATTTTGTACAACGGCAGTAAAATATTTAGGGCACCAAATTGAAAGAGGAAAGAGAAGAATAACCTCTGAGAGAATAAAAATAATTAAGCAAATGAAAATGCCAGTAACACAAAGAGAGGTGAGAATGTTTCTTCGAATCGTAGGATACTGTCGACAATGGATTATAGGGTTTTCATTACTAGCGAAGCCTTTAATTCGGTTAACCAAAAAGAAAGCAAAAGATCCAGTTGAATGGGATGATGAAAGTGCCAGTGCATTTGTTAAACTAAGAAATGCTTTGTGTGAGGTACCTGCCTTGGGCATGCCTGACTATACAAAAGAATTTACATTATTCTGCTATGAGAGAGAAAGTTGTGCACTTTCAGTTAAAACGCAAAGACATGGATTGGACAGGCGTCCTATAGCATATTTTTCCGCAACATTGGACCCAGTGGCTGCAGCATTGCCAGGCTGCTTAAAAGCAGTAGCTGCTACCTGTATGAGCATTGAACAAAGCGAATCAATCGTAATGGGACACCCTGTAAAAGTGTTCGTCCCACATGCAGTTGTGATTCTGTTGACAAGAACTAGAACTCAGCATCTTACCCCTAGTCGGATGACAAAATATGAGCGAATAATTCTAGGGGCTGAGAATGTGACCATAGCTAGATGCACAGTTGTAAATCCTGCAACTTTGTTACCAGATCCATACTGTGAAGAAGTCAAGGACGACACAGACCATGACTGTTTACAAGTCACAGAATTGTGTACCAAACCGTGTCCTGACATTCAGGAATTACCTCTTAAAAACACAGACAGGGAGCTGTTTGTAGATGGCTCATGCTTAAGGCATGAAGATGGCAAATTGAGTGCAGCCTATGCTGTATGTGAACTATCTGGAATAGTCGAAGCATCCTATTTACCAGGAGTCAAATCTGCACAAGTAGCTGAATTAATTGCTTTGATCAAAGCCTCCAAAATTGGGAAAAATTTAAAAGTAACCATATTTACGGATAGTCAATATGGGTACGGGGTTGTGCATGATTTTGGCCAACTGTGGATGCAGAGGGATTTCATGACTTCTTCAGGATCCCCAATCAAAAATGGGCAGTTTGTAAAGGAATTATTGGAGGCAATACAATCACCAAAAGAATTGGCAGTGGTGAAATGTGCTGCACACCAGTCAGGAGATGACTGGGTGGTAGCCGGTAACAGATATGCAGACCTAATCGCTCAACACTGTGCCAGAAATCGAATGGCAGTAAACAGAAAAGTCGAAAGAATGGGAATCAGCTGCCAACTTATGCTATGTTCAACACCTGAAACATGGAATGATGTGAGACGATTGCAGGATGATGCGGAAGAGAGTGAAAAGGATGTATGGATAAAAATAGGGTGCACACGAAGAACAGATGATGACGTGTGGGTTTATTCAGATGGCAGACCAGTCATGCCTGATTGCCTGATTTCACAAATGGCCAGAATGTATCATGGAGACACACATGTAGGGAGAGATGCCATGATTAGACTCTTCCGACAAAACTGGTAGAATCCAAGGTTTAGGGCTGCAGCAGAGAGTCTTTGCCAGAGGTGTTTAACTTGCCAAATGAATAATCCAGGAAGGAGAACAGTAATTGGTCTAGGAAAAATCGGAAAAGCAGAGGGTCCATTTGTGAGATTGCAGTTAGATTTCATTCAGTTACCACCATGCAAAGGGCTGAAATATGTACTTGTCATAGTGTGTCTGTTTTCAAAATGGGTGGAGGCTTACCCTACCAGGAGGAATGATAGCATAACAGTTGCAAAACTGTTGTTACGAGAACTCATTCCACGGTTCGGTTTCCCAGTAACTTTGGAATCAGATAGAGGAAGTCACTTCAATAATGATGTAATTCGAATAATCTGTGAAGCATTTAAAATTGAACAAAAATTGCACTGTGCGTATCGCCCAGAGGCTTCTGGAGTGGTGGAACAAATGAATGGCACAATAAAATCAAGATTGTCAAAAATGTGTGCATCCACATCATTGGATTGGCCAGATGCATTGCCTCTTGTCTTAATGGGACTCAGAAGCATACCTGATAGAAATACAGGATTGAGTCCACATGAAATCATCATGGGAAGAGCAATGAGACAAGCACATGTACATGGAATAAATTGCTGAACATAACTGATGATATGGTTCTGGATTATTGCAAAGCATTGGCTGACCTAGTGCGTTCTGTCTCTCACCAGGTTGGAGAAGACGCAGTTTCCAGGCAGCCTGAACAAGAGCATGATCTGAACCCCGGAGATTGGGTGGTAGTGAAATATCACACCAGAGAAACGTGTTTATCACCCAGGTGGGGAGAACCTCGTCAGGTTATATTGGTTACAAACACAGCAGTGAAATGTGCAGGTTTACCTAATTGGATTCATGTAAGCCACACCAAAAAGGTGCCAGCTCCTGAAGAAAGTGATCCTCAGTCAGCATCAATAGCTGAGGAAGCTGAAGGTTGGACAGCTGAAGAATCGCAAGTGATAGATTCGGGAGAAGCTGAAAAAGTACAACCGAGCACAAGTCAGGACTGGATACCAGTGGTGGATATACCTGAAGTCTTTGTCAAAACAAGGAGCAGAGCTAGATTGGAAGAAATTAGAGAGGACCAGATAGGTGTAGAAGAACAAACTCAGGATAGGGAGATTGAAACAATAAATGAACCTGAGCAGGTCCAGATAGGGAAAGGAAATTGGGCTCAAATTATCAACAAAGCAACAAATTTTGAGCAGGGACAGACAGGTCTAGAAGAATGCGGTCAGGCTGCAGAAGTACAGAGTGCAATAAGCCCTCATCAGAACCAGATAGAACAAGAAAAACACGTTCAGGGAGAAGAAAGCCAAGAAAACATCGAACAAGAAAGCCTCAAGCATGAAAACGTCAATCCTGAACAGGGCAAGTTAGCAGAAACTCACATTCAGGCAACTGAAGAAACATCAATAAGACCTGAACAAGAGCAAATAGAGTGGAAAGCTGAAATCAAGGACAAACAATTTGTGCCACACCTTGAGAATAAAGGAGTTCTTGGAAAAGACTTGGAAAGTGAAGATACAGTGCAACCCAAGAAGGTCAGAAAGGGTGATCATTGGCCTAGTGTTATCAAAAGAGTGAAATACCATATAGCAACGCGAAGTGAAGACCCAGAACAAGTAAATGAAGTAAGAAGCTTAACTGAACAAATACGAGGGTCTGAAAAACGAAAAAGCAAAAGATTGAAAGTTGTGAACAATAAGTTTAAAGGTCCTGATTGGACTTATATAATTCTCGAAGACTGCGAAAGTTCAGAGACAAGTGAAAGTGGTGACGAAGGAACAACTGCAGAACTGACGTATGAAAAAGAAGTAAAACCACCTTGATAACGCCAAACGTTTAAAGGAAAAAGAGAGAAGAGAAATCTTCACAGGCAAAAATGGCTGACGATAGAGTTTCTGGGAAACCGAAACGGAAATGTTGTAGAAAATGCTGTGCTATATGCATATGTAGTATGGTAGTGGTGCTTATAGTGTGGTTAGTTGTGATCATAGCAATTCCTTACCTTATGATAAATGACAAAAAGAATAACAACGACACCAAAGGAAGGATAGATAATTTGAAAAGTGATAGAGTAGAAATAGAAGCAGAGGATGAACCAGATTTTCACCACGTGGTAAAAGATAATGATACTAGTTTAAATGTCTTTACTAAATTATTGTTTCAGTATGTAGATACCATGGAAGTTAGTGACTGTTATGTCTGTATGAAGTTACCTGAATCAGTAGCAGAAGGTTTAACATATCATCATTTGCCTTTAACTTATGGTATATCATGTAGTGTACTGACTAGTTTATTTTATAGAACAGGGAAACTTCAGTATTATTATTCAAATATAGATGTGATATTTTCAGAGGTTCCTATTCGGAAGAATCTGAACCCAGTACTTAGTAGTCAAGATGCACAATTTATGGGAGAATGTTTCTTAACAATGAAGTCGATAGACATAACACATGCACATAGAAGCAATTTAACATGTTCATTACGTGAAGAAGAAAAGATATTTTTAAATTTAGTTGAAGATAGAAGACAGAATTTCCAAAGGAAAGCGTCTGAGCATAAAGCTCAACTTCCACCTTGGGCTGAGAAAGAGGGTATTTATACACCTGGCAAGGCTCAAGCTGCTGTGGCTCTAGATTTTGTAAAGACAGGGAAAATTTGTCTTCATAGGTTAAAGACTGAATATAACAATGTTTTTATTGGTACCAGTGAATGTGAACATAATTTTTTAATTCTTGGAGGTTGAGGACTAAAAGGAGGAACAGATTCAGTTTTTCCTGGAATATATTTTGTGTGTGGGAATAAGGCTTATTTTAGGCTTCCGGCACGGTGGTATGGAAGTTGTTATTTTGGAATAGTTTTTCCAAAAGTATACCACGTAAAAAGAAACACTGGAAGCAATGAAAATAATAATGAATTAACACGTAGTAAAAGAGCTAGTTTTTCTGAAATTATAGGTGATATATTTGGTGCATTGATACCTTCAGTGGGAGTAATTCTGAACTCAAGGAGAATATGTAAATTATCTACAGTGGTTGATCGTTTATCAACGGATACTGCTGGAGGATTTCTAATGATTAATGCGGAGATGGTTGCGATTAGATCTATGGTTATGCAAAATCGACTTGCTCTTGATATATTGTTAGCAAAAGAGGGCAGAGTCTGTAAATTGTTGAAAACGAAACATTGTTGCACTTATATTCCGGATAAAAGTGCAGAAATCGGAACATATATAAATATTACTAAACTTGAGAATGAACTGAAACCACTGGAAGTTGATAGTGTATGGGAAAGATTGACAAAAAGCTTTGCGTCAATTGGTACCTGGTTTACTAATGTAGGGAAAGGACTTATAGGTAAAATAATAGTACCCTTTGTAGGGATAGCAATAACAGTATTGTCAATAATGATATGGTGCAAATGTTGTAGAAAGAAGGAAACATATAAGGTGACAGGAAGAGGAAAGAAAAGGAAATTTGAGGAGATTGAATTAGAAGACTTAAGAAGTGAAATTTACAAGAAACTGAAAGGAAAGGATAAAAATAGACAGTGTAAAATTGAAAATGTGACGGAAATATGCTAGAAGTTGGCATCTGTTTGTGGGTAGTTTTGATGGCTCAGAAACACCATCAGAGAGGGGATTGATGGAGCAAGGACTCACAATGAGACTTGCTCGGAAGCAATCTTCTCACAGTATTAATTAATTGTACTAAAAACCCTTGTAATGTCATTATTAATAATGGGCAAACACTATATTTTATCTGAGAGACGCTTGCCTATGTGTTTTCACTAATAAGTAATTCTTGTCTAATCCAAAATGGCCGCTAAAGCGCGGGAACTCTACTGCGCATGTGTCAACCATGTCACATGGTATGATGTCTTTCTTTGCTTGGAGGGAAACTTTTTGCTTCTGCGCAGTGTATGCTAAAATGGCTGCTTAATGTTCTCACATGCTAAAGCTTTTGCATTGCTGCAATTAATAATGTGGTATTCTAACGCTACTAATGCGGGACAGATTTTATAATTAAATGGGAATAGAGTAGAAGTAGGGGGTATACAGTGAAAACATTTATTTTTGATTTTAATATGTTTCTTCTTTGATTTCTATTAGTTCGTAAAGTGGGCCTGGTGTATTGTAGCTCCTATTTCCCTAATAGGCTCTGCGCATTGGAATAATATATCCTATAGGTTTGACATAGGACTAAGGTCAGTATGTCCCTATCGAGTATATTAAACTTAATTACTTGTGCCAGCTAGCTCAGAGGCCACTAGAAACTCCTTGACAAACAAGAAGGGAGTAGTTTCTGGCAGCCGCAAAACATGACCACTTTGTTTCCCTTTAGAATCAGAACGTGTCCCAGAGTCGTGGAAACAATAGATAACTATTTCACTCAGCTCAATCGTGCATGCTTAGTTTTCTCCAAGTTACACAGAAAGAACAGACAGGCGTTTCAATAAAAGATTTATTGAACAGTCTTGTTTCTGGTGTAAGTAAAATGTGCTGTTACGATCACAAGACAATATGCGAGATAAATAATGTACAGTGTGAGCAGTAGAAATAAATAATACTGCGATAGCATTATCTTTTAGTACATATGCCGTTACATAAATAACACAGACTAAAAATGCGAGTACTCATACGATGCGTTTCTAAGCTAGTTCTACCCCAATGTACCTAACCTAACCTAGGTGTAGGGAGAGGTATGAAGTAGGTGAAGTATTCCTTACTATGGTATACTAAGAGTATGTTAAGCCTAGTATGCCAAGAGTCCCTCTAGGTTCTTGTCAGCTCCATACCTGAAGAATGAGAGAGGTAGGAATCTCTTTGCCAGACTCGAACTCCAACACCCCGCAAGGGAAGTCAGATCACTGGAAGCTGGACTCTCTGCGTGCAGGGATGACAGCGTCTTCTCAGTGCGTCAGGCCGGGAAACGGGCTCCTCTGAAGTCGAGGTCTCCTCTAGTTTACAAGGGCTAGGGAAGGTATATTTATACCTGAGAGTACCTAAGAATGTTAGTATTGACGTGAGTCGGACAACGAAAGACGTCATGAATGAACCCCTAAGGAATAATGGTTCAGGCATAATATATGAGTCCTTGAAGAAATCAATAGTCCTGGGCTAGGGAAACTCCCGAAGCCTAAGGGTCTGTTCTTCATGAACTCGTTGTGACGTTAGGGTGGACGGATGTCGGAGACCATGCCTGTATTTGGAGTGCACGGTTTAATGCCTAAATAAGGGCTGGGATTTTATGCCTATATAAGGGCAGGGCGAATTGTGCCTATATAAGGACATGATACTGGAAAGCCCGTTATGGACACCCTAAGAGGAATACAACACCCACTCCACTTTCGTGTATACGATAATACTAGAATGCTAAACATTTAAAATGCTAAACATAAAATGGAGTACCGCATATTTAAAAATATTTCTTAAAAGCATTAAAAAACATAATAAAAAATGCAAAAGGTACTGTACATTAGAAGCAAATGCTTTTCATTTCAGGCATAAAGTTCGAAAATAAACGCAATTGGAATGAAATAAGCAGTAATATTTACATGTGACAGAAAATGATCGATAAGTTGTTCAAAAATCAAAGTCATTTCATGTCATGAAATGTAATGAACTGTTTTAGACACACAAGATGACTAAGTGTTCGTGGAAGTACCGCCAAGTCTGTACTATAAGGCTAGTTCTACTTTAAGCAGATTGAAGTGCCATTTTCGTTCGAAAAATGGGAAAAGTTCAATTTTGGTAGAGTTCTAAGTTTTTGTAGAATGAAGGCCAAATTGTCAATGCATCTCTGGAACACTGTATGCTGATTCAGAGTCTGTTTACGGGTCTGGTGTAAACATGAGATCATCTATTTCTATAGACAAAACATCATCCACTGTAGTTGGTGTCAGTTGGAACACCTCGTGAAGCAGATTAATTGCACAGAGATGTGAAGCATCGCTGTCAGCATTGGTCGCAGCAGCAATGTTCGCGTCCGTTGTTACCTGTGTGCCTGTAGATCTTTCTCGTACCTCAGCAGCAGCCGGAAGCGTCTGTGAGATCTCAATGAATGCAGACATCAGGATTGGCAGCCTCTGGGGACAACACAGAGCATGGGCCGTTATCTGGTCCAGCAGAGTATCGATATCCGTTGGCGTATCCGATGGATATGTTAGACAGGTGTCCAACACACATTCTACACCGCATAGCAGGCATCGTAGAACAGGTAAGATGCAATCTTGCCAGATTGGTCTGAATGACAGGAACCACGTGGTATTAAGGTCCCATAGACGATTTATGCCCAAAAGCTGTACTATTTGCTCACGGCACTTTCGTTCAAGGAGAGCTTTCTCCATTTCGCTCGGAGTGATGTCGGCGAATAGGCTGGCCATAGCGCAATAGCAGGAAGAGAAATAGAATTCCGGCAACAAGTGCTAGAATTAATGGTATGCCACCAAACACCGAATGTGCAAAGTTCGGGATGATTCCGAGTATTGCCTGGAAAGGTGCTAACAGACCGGAGCAGATGCTCTTAAATACATGTACAATTCCGGTTGTATCAGACATATTAAAGATACGTCCTATCATTTCTACGAAATGTATAGGGCAGTTTGTATGTATTAAAGTCTGTATCTCAGCCGAAGTCCTTGCTATTTGTAGATCATAGGTTTCTTTGGCCGAGGTCAAAGGCACTGTTTGCTGTAAAAGCATGGCTTTCATTCTGCTCAAAGTATCAAATCTTATAAAAGAGACGTTCAGCGAAGGCCATAGAGGCGACTCCCTGACTGTGTCTATTGGGGCAAACAATACTTGCATACAGCAAGTGACCCTGGAGTTGACCGTTACTAGATATGGGATGCCTGACAGCATGCCGCAGCAACTCTGATCATTCAACATGAGGTAACTCCCATTAGAAAATTGTCCAAACGTTGGATTAATCACAGCAGCTGGTGTACCCTGCTGATGGCAAGACAAATTTGCCACAGAACCATTACAAGCCCCGTGTAAGGAAATGTCCTGACATATAAGCGAACCGCTTAGTGCACGTTTACAGTTTGTACCGCTCACAAACACTTCACGATCCCCACTCCAACATCTATATGTATACGGTAAATCCCAAGATGTCTTAATGTATTCCTTACCCAACCTTTCATATTTGCCTGCTTGCATTTGTCTGAGGCAATACTGAAACTGAAAAGTAGTCACAGGTAGTGTGATTTTGCCATGAATAAGCCATTCTGTAGCTGGTTTTTCTGCCACTGTGAATGGTAATTTATCCAGTTTTTCAATGCTCAGCACTGTATACCTTGCTCCTCTTTGTGCCAATTCGATCTGTTTATCAGTCAGATTGTATTCTGCAAACAGAGCCGTTGTGTTGATAAAACGCCAAGGCACATAGCCCGCTCGCAAAGATTGCAGCGTCCAGCTTAGTAACACAATAGAACGTAATTGAGACTGGCCTTGTTGTAACATCGCCAAATCTTGTTCTAGTATGTCGATAGCAGAGGATACAATGCCGTCCAGTGAATATATTCTGGAGGACAAAGTTGTTAACCCATTGTCGACCACAGAGAGTGTTTTCTCTAAATTAATACGATCAAGTTCACATATTCGTTCTGCAGCCTCCATCTGTGATACTTTCCATGCTTCATTGTAGGCAGCATAAATGCCGGCATATATGAAACGTTTTTGACGCGGTTTTCTTGGTCCAAGCAAGAATTCCCTAAGATCTGCGTCCTTTTTAAGTAAGGTTAAGTGTTGTTTCACATCCTGTAGTGTAGACTTATGCAGCCAATCGAGGCATAATTTTCCTACACTGTATGTTGTTACTACCCCCGGATGTTGTCTTTGGACGTATCTTGGGTCTGGCCTATTAATAGTAAAGCCCTGAGTTTTATTCAGGAATCTTTCCTGACAGTTATTCGTGTCTGTGGGCCAGAACAACCATTTTTTCCAATCAGGATTAGATCTGTTGAGTTGTAGTATATTGTCAACTGTCACCACTGCCTGTGTATCGTTATTATTTGCAGGTGCTGGTACAGAAGGTTTGTTCATCTCTTTGATCTTGGCTAATCCAAGGCAAGATGTTTGTTGGATAGTTTCATTCAAAAACATTATTTGTTCAGGGATGATACAGGCTCTAAAAAAAGCTTCTATCCCCTGCACTTGCCAATCTTTAGTACCCCACACAGTTTTTGTGTCTATTGTGTCCTTCCAAAAGTCGAAACCCTGTCTAGACATTTGGGCATTAAATAATGCAGAATAAATCTGTTTTGTATTTGTTAACATAATTTTCAGTCCTGTCTTGTTTACATTTTTATAGTAAAACATTTCTGGATCAGATGTATTGTAACCTGAAAAATATGGAAATTTACTAGAAAATGTTTTTGAACTACCTTTAGGTGGTGTAGGACAATGTTCCCATTGGTTAAACATAAACACATTTCTTGGATATGCAGATTTATGCAAATAATGATGACCATAGTGGTTATAACAATACAGTTGTTCATAGTCTGATGAACCCTCTAAATATTCATTTTTAGAAAATGCAGCAGATTTTTCTAGGTCATACATTATGTCATTAACAGTCTCAAAGTCCCAATCATCAGAATAGGTACTGGACGAAATTAGATCACTTAGTGAAATTTTAAACAAATGTGGAATGTTCAATTGTTCCGTCGGACCGAAGATATCAAAATCTGTTTTGTCCCACACTATACCATCCTGTATAGGAACAGCTGTGATGTTCACTGATGACAAGTCTCTTGCTTCACGATGGGAAGATTTATGAGGTTTCAAAAGTACGTTCACGCCTTTTCCTTCAGTGTTCACATGGATGTATCTGCCACTTATAAGCACGCTCACAGTTGTAACCAAAGCTAGCCAGAGCAGGAAAACAAAAAGTCCAGATATAATCCAGAGTTCAATCCATGGAGAAACCAAATAACTCTGTTTCAGAAAGTGAATAAAGTCTTGTACTTGCTGCTTGAATTTGAATGATGCTGGCGTCGTTTCAGGTTCACTCGGATCTTCTGAGAACGTATCAAAGTTAATGAAATAGCCAGAAGCAGTTCTATCAATTGTTGGAATTGCATCTGGATTTGTAGAAATCACTGGAACCAGTCGATCACTTGCTACGTTGGTGTAGACAGGTGTATTTGGACGAACTGTTACTTGGTGTTCAAGAGGGATGAGTTCCATAGCGTTGTTGCTTAGTCCTCCATCTGTTACAGCTGAATTCTCGATGGTTATCAGTCTTTCAGTCTGAACCTCTTGGATAGTAGCGAGAGGAGTGCGTCTGCAACTAGGTCGGAGTCCACGAGGCCTACTATTTAGTATTGGCCACATACTGTGGTTTGATGAGGTCGATGGACACAAATCTTTTCTCCTTTCTTCCAGCAAGGGGCGGCAGAAGTACTGTTCTTGTTCCTTGAACTGCTAGGACAGGTACTGGTTGTCTGTAAGAAGGTCCAAATTCCTTCTTGTCCGCAATTTTTTCTCTGACTAGATCCCCAACTTTTGGAATCCAGACAGGCCTTGCTGGGACCGCCGATTTTACCCCAGTGGTGGTTGGCTGTAGGAATACGTTGCTTTGTTTCGTTCTTAACTCATTGAGTTCCTGTAAAACAGCCAAACGATCTTTGATATCAAAAGGTTTATTTTCCACCACTGTGCCTACGTGTTCAAGGTCTGGTACCCACATTCTTGTCCCAAATAGGACCTCATATGGAGTGACCCCCTAGAGAACTTCTTGGCAGATTATTCAAAGAGCGTTGGACCCGACTAAGGTGTTTGACCCACCCATCACCCGAACCTAATACCCTAGCTGTTATAGACTGCTTTATGTCCCGGTTTTTCCTTTCCACAACCGAATTTCCCTCAGGATGGAATGGAGAGGAGTACCGCAATGCAACGCCCAGACTGGCCATGGCTTCTTTGTAAGCCCGAGAGCTAAACGCAGGACCCTGGTCAGAATGTAGCGTGCCTATTGCCTATGTGCCGATAAAGACTCGCAAATCTTTTATAACAGTTCGAGCGTCAGCTGAGCGCTGAGGCCATAACCATAGGAACCTAGATTCAGTATTTGTGGGAATGCCTTTGTCCAGTAGGACGCAGGTGCGTAGATAGTCTAATGCTGTCTAACAATGGTGTCTGTACTGGGTTGCCGCATTCGCAGCATGGTGTCTGGTGGCTCTCTCGCTGTAATTTACAGTCTAAGCAGTTGTTGATGAATATGTGAATTTCTGTATTCATTCCAGGCCACCAGTACATCTCTTTTAACGTCAAAATTGTTTTAGAGATCCCTTGATGTGACAGACCTTCCCCCAAATGTGTTTCATAAATCAAGGTTGCTCTACGTTCCATGTTTGGAATCACCCTATCCCCCACTCCAGGGATTCGAGCAAAAGGAACGTTGTTCGCATCAATTACATAAGAGTACTTGAGTGGAAACTTTTTTGGTAACGCTGCACTGCTGCCTTTGCTTGAAGCATTGACAGCCAACATTATCTCACCGTCTATTTTTGTTTTTGAACGAGTGATCGCAGCTACGGAAGCCGTCTGCACAGCCCCCTTTGCGGCTTCATCAGCCAATGAATTCCCTGCAACGTGAACGCCATCACGTTGATGACTCAGTGTGTGGATCACGTGAGCCTTTGATAGTTCATTTTTCAACTGAACTACTT